>CM070789.1:36957456-37666206 GCA_036346955.1 Dipus sagitta
CCAGCCAGCCTACGGGGCAAAGAGTCTCCCGCTCTGACCGCATTTCTCATTTAACTGCACTCATTAGAGGAGGCTGGGGCGCAAGTCAGCTGAACATGTCACTAAGTGACGAAGGAGTTGCAAAAAGAAAAAAAAAAAATTGACAGCTGTGGGATCTCAGTCCCCCCCCCCCCACTTTGCCACAGAAACTCATGGAAAAAAAAAAAAAAAAAGATTCTCAGCCTCTTTGCCGGGTCACTTAAATGACTAGTGACATTTGAGTCATTCAGAGTAATTAATTTCTTCGGTCTTCAATAGCTCCTCCTATTCTGAATGAACTTTACAAGCCTCTGATTGTCCAGCTTCCCATCTCCCTCTCTTGTCCCTTTCCTCCCCCCCACCACCCCCGCCAAGGTCCCGTAACAAATGCCACCGTCTCTTATTTTCCTTGCAAACTCACATAAACTGGAGATGACAAATACATTATCTGGGCTTTTTAACAGACCATTGTTTAATTTTCTATGCTTGTCTGCCTGGGGACGAGATGAATATTACCTTGTGGAGAAATAAGCTTTCCATTCCATTGAAGGGGTGTGGGGGTGGCTAGGGGTAATCTATGGCAGAAAAAGTAACACTTAGTTCATCCTAATAGGCCATGCAGCTAATTAAAAGTGTTGGAAGGGACATTCATCCACCGGTCTGTGATTCATTCGGCATCAGCCCCGGCAAACAAGGAGTAGACATTAGAATACGTGCTTCTAATTTGTCATAAAAACAGGCGCTTTCAAGGGTGCTGTCCCCAGCTTCCGTACGAAGTTCATAACTCAGAGTCGCTATTTAAAAGTTTAGGAACCCCAAAAATAATGGTGCGCGTCCCCTAAGCGTGTAAACGTGCACGTCTGCTTCTCATGTAGAAACAACCATCTCGGCTATTATGGTTCGACTTTATTGTCTGTAGTTGGGAAGGGTTTCTTTTGTTGGGGGGAATGTATGGAAATGGCAGGCATTTGAGAGAAAAGCGCATACATTGTTGGCAGACCAATCGGAGAGATTCTGTTAGGAGAGGCTTTAAAATTTGCCAGGCAGAAAGGCAAAGATTATATTTACTAGGTCTTAAAGAAAAGGAGACGGAAAATCAATATTCTTTTTTTTTTTTTTTTGGCCATCAAAACCACAAACTAAACCGGCGAAAAGACACCTCTATGCCAGCTCCCCGAGGTTCCCTGCGCCATCCCCCCACATCTTAAAAGTAACAAGAACCTAGCCAGCACCACTATCACAAGAACCCAGAAACCCAGAGAGGACCGTTTACCTCTGTGTCGCACAGGAGCTCTTCAATCATGAAGACCCAGAGCTACTGGTCACCACCATGTCTTGCTGAAGGCTGTAAACAAGCAAAATAAGGTAATGAAACAGGGCAATGTGAATTTTTAATGTCTTAGTTTCTCACCCCCCCCCCATTCAATAAACATCCACCAGTTCCCTTTTACATGCATCAGGCACTGAGGAGCAGAGTTAGATAAAATATAAATACCATCACAAACCAACAAATAACCCGTTGTTGAAAGTTAAGACAAGGGGAAGGCATACGCTGTTTCTTAGAAGGGAGTCATCAGGATGTGTGTGTGTGTGTGTGTGTGTGTGTGTGTCTTAGTAGAGCGCAAGGATTTTTTAAAACAAATATTTTATTTATTTAGAGAGGTAGAGAGAGACAGAGAGAGAGAGAGAGAGAATGAGAGAGAAAGAGAAAGCATGGGCATGCCAGGGCCTCCAGCCACTGCAAACAAACTCCAGATCCATGCGCCACCTTGTGCATCTGGCTTACGTAGGTACTGAGAACTCGAACCTGGGTCCTTAGGCTTCACAGGCAAGCGCTTTAATCACTAAGCCATCTCCCGAGCCCAGAGTGCAAGGATTTTTAAGGACTCGCCATGTTGATAATCCACCTTTCTCTCTTAAGGGTTTGTGCATTTGCCCTAAGATCAGTTAAGAGGCAGACACTAGAGAAAATGTCAAGAGTCTTGAAAGTGACCATACCATTTAATTTACAATTCACCTGCTGAATTTCTCCCTAGGGAAACGCTCTCAAATGCAGACCAACATATATAGACAGGTATTCAGCCCAGCGTTACTTGGAAGAGAGAAATAGCAACTAGAATGATGATGATGAATGGCAGTATTCCTGCCAACAGCATTATGTATATTTAAAAATAAGACGAAAATTATGAAGTTATGGGAAATCTGTTTCATATAACATAACAAGGCTGTTGGTAAGTGCTAAGGTTTGAACTTATCCCATGGAGAAGTTTGAATTTTTTAAATTTTTTTGTTCATTTTTATTTATTTATTTGAGAGCGACAGAGAGAGAAAGAGGGAGAGAGAGAGAGAAAGAGAGAGAATGGGCACGCCAGGGCCTCCAGCCACTGCAAACGAAATCCAGGAGTGTACGCCCCCCTTGTGCATCTGGATTACGTGGGACCTGGGGAATCGAGCCTCGAACCGGGGTCCTTAGGCTTCACAGGCAAGCACTTAACCGCTAAGCCATCTCTCCAGCCCGATGAAGTTGTCACTACTGTTTGACCTTTGCTCCCATGAACCTAACCCAGAGACTGCCACGGAGCTGTCAATCAGTGCCCGCTGCAAGCGGGAAGGAGGGAGCAAGTCAATCGATAAATGCTTAATCAATGGAATCGACGTGATGAAAATTGCATTTAAGAAAAACGTTCGCTCAAAATAATCGTGATGATAAAAGGTCCCGTTCCATCCAGATTTTCAGGTAACAGAAGATGGAAAGCTGAGAGGCAGAGAGATTTTTTCAGACATCAGTAAAACTAAGGGCAGAGGGGGAAAAGAGTCTACAGTTTTAAAAGACAAGTAGGGGTTGGAGAGATGGCTTAGTGGTGAAGTGCTTACTTGGGAAGACTAAGGAGCCCGGTTCGAGGCTCGATTCCCCAGGACCCACGTAATCCAGATGCACAAGGGGGCGCATGTGTCAGAGTTTGTTTGCAGTGGCTGGAGGCCCTGGCGCACCCATTTTCTCTCTCTCTGTCTCTATCTGCCTCTTTCTCTGTCTGTCGCTCTCAAATAAATAAATAAATAAAAATAAACAAAAATAAATAAAAAAAATAAAACACAGACAAATGGAAAACCCTCACATAATGACATAATGGACAGCCACACTTAATGTTCTACAAGCGTACTCCAAGTCCAAGACTCTGTTTTAGGCAGGAATATTTATCTAGTTACAACTCAGCTATTTTACATGTTTGTCGTTACATATGCATAAACTCAGTAGGTGTTTGTCATTAGTTTTAATGAGTAATGGCTGGTTGACTCCCTGCTCAAAAGCGGGGAGAAATCTACAGTGTAGATTATGGCTGTGTTTTATAGAAATTCAATTTAGTCTCTGCGTAAAACTAGTGAAATATAGCCAGAATATTAATTTAAAGTTCTTTCTCTCTGTAGGAAGATTTAGCGAGTTAGATGATCTTAGGTCAGGCAAATTATCTGACTTTCATAGGCCTCGGTTTTCTTACAAGTAAAGTGGGTTACTCTAAAATAATCAAACGACATGAGAGAAACGAGTATATGTCTTTCTCACATCAAGACCTGGTGCTAGCCGGGCGTGGTGGCGCACGCCTTTAATCCCAGCACTCGGGAGGCAGAGGTAGGAGGATCTCTGTGAGTTCAAGGCCACCCTGAGACTCCATAGTGAATTCCAGGTCAGCCTGAGCTAGTGAGACCCTACCTCGAAAAACCAAAAAAAAAAAAAAAAAAAAAAAAAAGAAGAAGACCTGGTGCTCTGCCGGGCATGGTGGCACACGTCTGGGTGTGGTGGCACACATCGGGGTGTGCTGGCACATGTCTATAACTGCAGCCAGTTGCAGCTGGTCAAGGTAGAGGTCTAATGTTAAGTTCAGGGCCAGTCTGGACTCCTTAGTGAGTTCTAGGCCAGCCTGAGACACTGAGGCCATGTCTCAAAAGCCTAGAAGAGCTGGTGCTCATGAACACATGACAACCTCCCTCTCCATTGTGTATCATGATTGATGCCAAGCATTATAAACCTTATCTATTTCATCCTCCAACTAATATTTGGGGAGGTCTTTTTTTTAATACTTTATCATCATTTAAATTTTTTTTGTTTATTTTTATTTATTTATTTGAGAGCTACAGACAGAGAGACAAAGAGGCAGATAGAGAGAGAATGGGCACTCCAGGGCACGAACTCCAGATGCGTGCGCCCCCTTGTGCATCTGGCTAACATGGGTCCTGGGGAATCGAGCCTCGAACCGGGGTCCTCAGGCTTCACAGGCGAGCGCTTAACCACTAAGCCATCTCTCCAGCCCTGTCATTTTTCTTTATTTCTGTAAAATTGGTGGAATTGCATATTATTCTATTTGCCATTTTAGTTAAATCTTTTTTTTTCTCCATCAATTTAGATAAAGGTTTATATGCCTCAGTGATCTTTCTAAAGAACCCAGTGTCTGGGCCATTGATTTTTTTTCTCTGTTGGTTTTCTATTTTGCTTCTATAAGTTACATGTCCACTTTGAAGATGAGAAAACTGATGTCCAAAGTGTATTATTATTATTATTATTATTATTTTTAATTTTCCGAGGTAGGATCTTGCTGTAGCTCAGGCTGACCTGGAATTCACTATTGTAGTTTCAGGGAGGCCTCGAACTCACTGGCGATCCTCCTACGTCTGCATCCCCAGTGCTGGCATGAAAGGCGTGCGCCACCACGCCAGGCTTGATGTTCAAATTTGAAACACCTTAGTAAACGTCCAAGCCAAGATTCAAACCCATAGTGCCTGGTTCCAAAACTTGGTTTCATTTAATTGCTGTGAACAGAAGTCCCCTCACCTAGTATCGTACCCAGGCTTTTCCCCACAGCAAAATTCAGCTGACATGTTTACTGTGCCCTACGGTACCGTTTGATATGCTCTGTCTCGAACTTTATTTTCTCATAGTTACACTGCAGTGCCCTCGGGCCTATGAAGTGTTTAGAGCATGACGTTAAAGATAGATGGAGTGATAACAAAAACCTATGCACCACTGCCAGCCTGGCCGATGCCATCTTTCCACCGTAGACGCTTCATTCAGACCTGTCCCTTTTAGGATGACACACTGTGGACATCAGCAAGTTCAACCAGGAATTCCTTCCCAGTACCGTCCACCTCACTTTATCTTAGGTGTTTTGGGAGCAAAGACACACGTGGCACTTTGCATCCAGCTTTAACTGGGGCCTAAGAATTAAACTTCGGGGCTGGAGAGATGGCTAAGCAATTGAGCACTTGCCTGTGAAGCCTAAGGACCGCGGCTCAAGGCTCGATTCCCCAGGACCCACGTTAGCCAGATGCACAAGGGGGCGCTCGCATCTGGAGTTCCGTTTGCAGTGGCTGGAAGCCCTGGCGCGCCCATTCTCTCTCTCTATCTCCGCCTCTTTCTCTCTCTGTCTGTCACTCTCAAATAAACAAAATAACAAAAAAAAATTTAAAAAAAATTAAAAAAAAAAAGAATTAAACTTCAGCCAGCAGCCTTTAACCGTTAACCACTGAGCCAACGCCGCAGCCTTAGTTATCTAACATTTAGATAGGACTTTTATCATATGTTATCATATATTTATATACACATATATATATAACAGATTATATTATTAGCCAGGTGTGGTGGCACACGCCTTTAATCCCAGCACTTGGGAGGCAGAGGTAGGAGGATCGCTATGAGTTCGAGGTCAGCCTGAGACTCCATAGTGAATTCCAGGTCAGCCTGAGCTACAGTAAGACCCTACCTCAAAAAATAAAAAAAAAAAGAAACAAAAAATATATAATATAATAATAATATATGCATATAATATATAATATATAATAACATATAATAATAAGAATTATTATTGTAAGAATATTATTTATATGTATATTATACTCTTACTCAAGCATTCATAATGATGTACATTTGGGTAGTTTCCAAGTTGCGCTAACACAAGTATACAAGAGACGCTATTTGTGTCTGTACGTGTGAGAGCAAGTCCGATTCTGAATGTTCCCGCCTGGAGATGTTGTGTCTCTTCTACGTTACAGGGTACTATAGGTTGTGCATGAAGTGATGCTCACTTTTATATTAATCGCTCATCAATTCATCCATTCATATCATTCATATGACTCAGTATGGTCAGATCTTTAATTTTTTAATCTTGTATGTATAAAATATGTCATGGTGGTTTTTTAAGTTTATTCATTTTTTTATGAGAGAGAGAGAGAGAGAGAATGGGTGTGCCAGGGCCTTCAGCCACTGCAAGTGAACTCCAGATGCATGCGCCCCCTTGTGTGCATGTGAGACATTGCGCCCTTGCCTCAGTGCGTCTGGCTTGTGTGGGACCTGGAGATTGGAACAGGAGTTCCTAGGCTTCACCAGGCAAGCTCCTTAACTACTAAGCCATCTCTCCAGCCCTGTCATGGTGTTTTTTTTTGTTTGTTTGTTTGTTTGTTTTTTCGAGGGAGGGTCTCACTCTAGCTCAAGCTGACCTGGACTTCACTATGTAGTCTCAGGGTGGCCTTGAACTCTCGGCGATCCTCCTACCTCTGCCTCCCCAGTGCTGGGATTAAAGGCGTGCACCACCACGCTTGGCTTTCCATGGTGCTTTTTTTTTTTAAAGGCATTTTTCTAAACACTATTCTGATAGAGTATGTTGTATTTTTTTCAATTGGCCATTTAGGTTTCATCATTGGCTATTTGCTATTCCTGTTGCCCCGTTTTCTATGGAATTGTGGTAGTATGGAGAAAAAATAAAAATAAAAACTAGGAAAACAAAATATCTAGCATGTCAGTCAAATGGTACCAGGGAGAACCAGGCAGAGCGAGGAAGGAGATGAAGCTCGCTGAGGGTGGCAGGGGCTTAATTTCAAGCAGGGTGAATGGGGCAGCAGAACGGTAGTGTATCCAGTCTCAAATACAGCATGGGCATAAGTTATGGGGAAGAGCCATGTGAGTAGAGGAAACAAGCCAAACTGAGAAACGGTCACACCTGACCAAGATACACGGGAGCACATAGAGCTGTCATAACTGGGCTCTGTTCTCATCCGCAAGCTTTGGTTCCAATCTGCTTGGAGCTATAGATATGTTACAAATATTTATTTTAATAGTCCAAACTTTAAGTTCTTGCTTTGCCTATGGTAACACATGCAAGTTTCAAATATGAATGTGATAGCATATATTTGTATTTGATTTCTTAAGTGTTTTGTTTGTTGTATTCAATAGGTCCTTATCCACCCCTAGGTTCTAAAGGCCTTATATATAGGTTTATGGTTCCTTTCGAGGGTTTTAAAGTAAAATGCCTTTCACATTTCATCTACTTGGAATTAGTGATGTTTGTATGATACGAGGTCAGGCATCCAATCATTTGTCACGGCGCCACTTATTTCTCAGTTCATCGTCTTGACATTTATTTGAAATGATTTATCTATCACATACTAAGTTTCAACTCCTCAGAGTCTATTTTTGGGCTCTACATTTATTTCACTGGTCTTGTTTTCGATCCCAGTGTACGTGCCTATAATTACTGCGATTTTATCCTAAGGGTGTTTTTTGTTGTTGTTGATGATTTTGTTTTTTGTTTTTCAAGGTGGAGTTCACTTTTGCCCAGGCTGACCTGGAATTCACTACATAGTCTCAGGGTGGCCTCGAACTCATGGAGTTCCTCCGACCTCTGCCTCCCGAGTGCTGGGATTAAAGGCGTGCGTGGGCTGGAGAGATGGCTTAGCAGTTAAGCGCTTTCCTGTGAAGCCTAAGGACCCCGGTTGAAGGCTCGATTCCCCAGGACCCACGTTAGCCAGATGCACAAGGGGGCGCACAGGCATCTGGAGTTCGTTTGCAGTGGCTGGAGGCCCTGGTGCGCCCATTCTCATCTCTCTCTCTCTGCGTCTTTCTCTCTCTGTTGCTCTCAACTAAATAAATAAAAATGAACAAAACAAACAACAAACAAAAGGTGTGCGCCACCATGCCCGGCTGTTCCTAAGTTTTTGACAGCTAGTAGGACATAGGCATCCACCCATTCCTTCTTTCATTCTGTCATTGATTATTATTCTTTGCTAAATATTTGCTGAGAGTCTAGCTGCCAAACACTGTTGTGCTCATGGGGGGTTAATGATAACGTGAGCATGTGGTCCTACCTCCATGGCCCTCAGAGTCAGGAGACGAAGACAGACAGTGGACGCAGAAGTGACCAAACACAGAGCGCGTCAGAGGGTGACCAATGTCATGGTGAAGCCTGAGGCGCGATAGGGGAACCTGCCACAGGCTGCTTGCCTGATGCCACACCCTGGACTGAAAGTCGAATGTGACCAAAAGCACATGCTAGAGACTTAAGAGTTTGCAGGAAGCCTTAGAACACTCACGCTCGGAACGTAGCAGTTGTTTAGAACGTTCAATGCTGAGCCTCTACTTCACCCCTGTCGAGGTCAAACGCAAGGTGCCCTCCAGGGCCAGTCAGGTCCCCTGCGGTGGTGTTAGATGTCTGTGCATCTCGACACACCGCGTGGGCTGACGGCTTTCAGTGAGACACTGGTACAAGACAGAACCCCGAGGTTGTGAGGGCGAGGCCTCGTGAGCGATATTAGTGTCCCTCCCAAAGAGATCCCAAGGGGCTGCGTCTCAATGTCTCTGCCAGATGAGGGTGTCAGGAACAGGGGCTGCTTGTGACCCAGAGGATAGTCCTTACCGACAGCCAGCGACATTGCGCAGATCAGAGACTTCCAACCTCCAGAAATGTGAGAAATAATGTGGGTAATTTATGTCATCCTGTCCTAATGGCTCAAAGTGCCTCAGACACTGGCCAGCTGGAGAGATCTGGATACACTTCCTGGTCTTTTCTCAGAACTTCACTGACGACGCAGGTCTCAGATCAGGAGGAGACTAGAGTTTGTTGGCTGACGGCATTGAGGGCCACAGGACATTTCTGCTCGGGAGAGCTTGGAATAATGTGAGCTCCCTGCACAACTCCCAGAAATGCAGGTGTTGTCCTAGCTTCCTGTAGGTGCCAATGTAAAAATTAGTAATAGCTTCTCTCTCTCTTTCTCTCTCTCTCTGCCTCTTTCTCTCTCTGTCTGTCGCTCTCAAATAAATAAATAAAAATGAACAAAAAAAAATAAAAAAAAAATTTTAAAAAGGGCTGGAGAGATGGCTTAGTGGTTAAACGCTTGCCTAGGAAGCCTAAGGACCCCGGTTCGAGGCTTGGTTCCCCAGGACCCCACGTTAGCCAGATGCACAAGGGGGCGCACGTGTCTGGAGTTCGTTTGCAGTGGCTAGAGGCCCTGGCACACCCATTCTCTCTTTCTCTCTCTCTCTCTCTCTGCCTCTTTCTCTCTCTCTGTCCGTCGCTCTCAAATAAATAAATAAAAATGAACAAAAAAAAATTAGTAATAGCAATCTTTGCTATCTTTCTAATTCACCATCTAAAAATGTTAGTTATGGTCACCTTTTTGTTTTCCCCAGTGTTGGACTTCACTTTTTATACCTTTGGTGTTTATCATTATTATTCCACATATGAATTAAACATTTTCTTATCAATACAATGGGCTTTGTATAACTCTGGACACACTCATGATCAATACTTTCTAAACATAGTGACTGGTATATGATAGACGTAGGTTAAATGATAAACCGTGTAATTAGGTTTGTTATGCAAGTGATTCCAGATATTTGTCTAAGTTATGACCATGTATCTGACAGGCTCTAAAACCCTACCATCTGTGGGGCCTGTTTTAGAATCAAGACCGGGACTAGAAAGATTGCTCAGTGGTTAAGGCACTTGCTTGAAAAGCCACAGGACCCCAGTTCAAAAACCCAGGACCCACATAAGCCAGATGCACAAGAGAGTGCATATATCTGGAATTCATTTCAGCAGCTGAAGGCCTCGATACACCCATTCTCTTTCTCTCTGTCTCTTTCTCCCTCAAATGAATAAATAAAATGTTTAAAAGAAAAAAAGTTTATCTTTCTCAAATAAATAAATAAAAATAAAATATTAAAAATTAAAAAAAATAAAAGACATGGGCTGGGGAGGTGGCTTAGCGGTGAAAGTGCTTGCCTGCAAAGCCAAAGGACCCAAGTTCGATTCCCCAGGACCCACATAAACCAGATGCAGAGGGTGGCGCACACATCTGGAGTTCGTTTGCAGTGGCTGGAGGCCCTGATGTGCACATTCTGTCTCAAATAAATAAAATAAAGTATCAAAAAAACAAAAAAGAAAAGAAAAGAAAAGAAAAGAAAAGAAAAGAAAAGAAAAGAAAAGAAAAGAAAAGAAAAAGGAGCCTGGCATGGTGGTGCACTCCCTTAATCCCAGCACTCCGGAGGCAGAGGTAGGAGCCAGCCTGAGACTACATCATAGTGAATTCCAGGTCAGCCTGGGCTAGAGCGAGACTCTACCTTGAAAAACTAATAAAATAAATAAACAAAACATTTTTTTAAAAAAGAGCAAAAACAATCAAGACCACAGGCCCAGTTCTGAGCCAAGTGTTTTATCATTGTCAACATAAAAGAAGAACTTGTGGGGCTGGAGGGATGGCTTAGCGGTTAAAGAGTTTGCCTGCAAAGCCAAAGGACCATGGTTCGATTCCCCAGGACCCACGTAAGCCAGATGCACAAGAGGGCGCATGTGTCTGGAGTTTGCTTGCAGTGGCTGGAGGCCCTGGTGCACCCATTCTCATTCTCTCTCTGTCTCTCTCTCTGGCTCTTTCTCTCTCTCTCAAATAAATAAATAAAAATATATTTTTAAGCTGGGCATGGTGGCGCATGTCTTTAATCCCAGCACTCGGTAGGCAGAGGTAGGAGGATCGCTATGAGTTCAAGGCCACCTTGAGACTACATAGTTAATTCCAGGTCAGCCTGGAATATATATATATATTTTTAAAAGAACTTGTGTCTTAGTTAGAGCCATCACACGTAGACAGCATCAGCGTCGGCAGACTGCTTGAAACTCTATAGACGGTTCGAAGGGGCAGCAGAGCTAATCAGATCTCGGGTTTGTTAATCTGTATACAGAGCCCAGCAGAGGCATGAGCAGGAAAACCTCTGAGGGAGGAATCACAGTATGGGACTTCACGGTGGGAAGCCGGAGACTCCTGAGAGTTTCCCCGCCTCCATCCCGGACCTCCCTCGGTGCCAGTGGCCCCAACCAGCTTCTGGAAGGGAATTTAGAATCTGACCAATGAGAACCCACCTACTGGATGTAACCCACAGCAACCACGCAAGGGCCACCAGGATAGCAACTGCACTTGCGCCTGTCTGACAGCCAGTGAATGAGGCCACCAAGACAGCTGGATGCTGTGACCTCCGACTTCCGCCCCGAGTGAATATGGTTATGCAGGTGGTATGCATTAATAAGACACTTGCTCAAGTCAAGGGCAATTAAATTCTTGTGTATGGGCCACTGCTTTACCATGTTGAATAATTATTCCTTTTTTTTTTTGGTGTGTGTGGGGGGGAGGATTTCGAGGTTGGGTCTTGCTCTCGACCAGGCTCAACTGGAACCTGGAATTCACCATGGGGTCTCAGAGTGACCTCGAACTCACAGCGATCCTCCCTCCTCTGCCTCCCGAGCGCTGGGATTAAAGGCGTGCACCACCTACCCCGGTTGTGTTGAATAATTGTGTAAATAAAAGTATACAAGTTTGGACAAAGGTACCTCTGGTTGATTTCTGCTCATTACATCAAGGTAGCTGGTGGTATAAGCTAGCTCCCAGTAGCGGTGACACGCTGGTCCATCTATCCACCTACCTGTCGTTCCCCCATTGACGCAAGAAATGTTAATTGAGTCCTTATATTCCAGGCATGGTTTTGGACCCTTGGAATACACGAGTGTTTACAGGTGAGTGAGGACAGAGTCAATGGCGAGAGGAGAAAGCTAAGCGCTGGCTAGCGTGGGGAAGGGGAGGCTACGTTGGTGGAAAGTTCACGGCCCATCCAGATTTGAACACCCAGCAAACGGACACAGCGTTGGCTCTGCTGTTCTGCTCATGCCCGTGATCGGGGTTTCAGCATTCCTCCCATACTTGCTGCCACATCGTGCCGTGCCCCGAAGTCTGTGGTCAGTAGATGCGTCTCCACGTTCGGCTCTTTGGTCTTGGACTGTAAACCTATTTGGCTCAGATGTCCAGCGCCTCCTATGCACACAGCTTCCCCCTTCTCCATAAGTCCTCATTCTATACACCCCAGCTCTGGCTTCTGAGAATCTTATTTCTCATCTCTGTAAAGCACAAGAAACAACCTGGCTATGAAGGAATTTTTTTGTGGGGCGGGGGCCCTTGGGTGATGATTCCTTTGCCCCATGACCTAACATCACCAGGTGGCCCTGGAGGCATAAGACCCGGCACCCCGCCGCCTGCCTTGTGTGTCTGACGCTGACATCAAGGACGGCGGACAGAAGGTGGATCTGCTGACATGACAGTTAGGCAAGCTCTCGCAGAGGCTGTAAAACACCCCTGGTGGAGCACACCAGTAAAATTTCCCACTAATGAGTTTATTATTTTATTTGAGTGATCAAATATATAAATAAAATTAATAAACCCTACAGAATAAGTGCAGCCCTGGAAATAAACGAATTCCTCGGGTCATTGCCTTACGCTCAGATATTGCGTGCTAGAATAATGTGAACACAAGCACACAGATCACGAGCTAGAGAGATGGCTTAGAGGTGAAGGCGCTAGTCTGCAAAGCCAGAGGGCCCAGGTTTGATTCCCCAGGACCCACGTAAGCCAGATGCACAAGGTGGTGCCTGCTTCTGGAGTTTGTTTGCAGTGGCTAAAGGCCCTGGCGCTTCCATTCTCTCTCTGTCTATTTGCCTCTCTCTCGCACGCTCTCAAATATAAATAAAAATAAGAATGTTAAAAAAAGAACACAGATCATGGTGTCCTACCAGCTGGCGCACACGGATAGCAGCTGGAGGTGGGGGCGAGGTGCCTCCACGAGTCGGAAGCGTGAATGGTGTTCTCCACCTTGTCAGCACCAGCGGTGTGACTTTGAACAGGTCACTTTCCTTCCCCACCCTACTAAGGGGCTTGTCCACGCATGAGTCAAATCAAGGCGGTGGGCCTTTTGGGGGTTTGCTTGAGCTGTGACGTTTTATGATCGTGGGAAATGAATCAAGTGAAGACTCAAGCAGGACTAGAATGAGCTCCGTCAACAGAGAATGCATAATGAGAATCCATCATGCTAGTCCACCGCTGCTGCTTCTTCTTTTGTTTTTTTTTTTTTTTGGTTTTTCGAGGTAGGGTCTCACTCTAGCCCAGGCTGACCTGAAATTCACTATGGAGTCTCAGGGTGGCCTCGAACTCACGGCAATCCTCCTACCTCTGCCTCCCGAACGCTGGGATTAAAGGTGTGAGCCACCACGCCCGGCTTTTTAATTTAGTTTTTATTTATTTGCGAAAGAGAGAGAGAGAGAGAGAGAAATACAGAAATAGGTACGTAGAGGGAGAGCATGAAGGCGCCAGGGTTCCCAGCCACTGCAAACAAACTCCAGACGCATGCACCACTTTGTGCATCTGGCTAATGTGGGTCCTGAGGAGTTGAACCTGGGTCCTTTGGCTCTGCAGGCAAACGCCTTAACCTAACCGCTAAGCCATCTCTCCAGCCCTATTCAGTGTTTTATTTGTTTGTAGTTTGCATCTGCAGCCACCTGGCTGGAAGTGGTGTCATTGGGTAGATCTTAAGGTGTGGTGGTGGGTTTGAGGTTTCGATCTAAAGATATGCAAAGTGTGCCTAGCTGGAGTTCCTGAAGTGTGCTGTGCTGTGTGGCTTTTGGCTTTTAGGCTCATGCTTCTCTCTCTCTCTCTCTGCTTGGTCCTGTGAAGACAGGCCAGCTTCTTCTGCCATTATGGAACTTCCTCTGGATCTGTAAGCTTCAGTAAATACCCCTTCCTCCATAACTGTGCCTGGTCTGGAAGTTCATCTATCCCAGCGAACCTGAAGCTGTCCGCTACAGCTTGTCTGGGCAAAAATTGGATGCTTCTAGAGAAAACTGTGTCTCTGTTTGCATCAGCTCAGTGAGGGGCGAGTGAGTGGCCGAGCTCAGGTAAACAGGAGGCAGGTCGTAAAGGTGGAAGGCACGGTAGAGCACCAGGTCAGCTGTCCTTGCTGCGAGGGCCATGGTGACAAACTCATTTGCATGTTTTTTGACCTCTAAGACAGGGATGAAAATGTCTTTTTTTAAAAGAAGTTTTATTAATTAATTAATTTATTTATTTATTTATTAGAGAGAGGGGGGCAGATAGAGAATGGGTGTGTCAGGGCCTCCAGCCACGGCAAAACCCCAGACAAACTCCAGACGTATGTGCCACCTTGTGCGTCTGGCTTACATGGGTCCCGGGGAATTGAACCTGGGTCCTTAGGCTTTGCAGGCAAGTGCGTTAACTGTTATGCCACCTCTCCGGCCCCGAAAATGTCTTTTGTGATTGTTGTGCCCATCTACCACTCACCCTGACAGTAGATGTAGGACTTGTGATGTCAGATTTTCAAGTTTTTTTCTACTAAAATCATTAATCCAAACGCACAGGATTTGGTTGGTTTCATTTTTATTCATTTTTATTTTTTGAATCTCTCTACATGGGACCATACTCTATTTTGTTTGGTACATACTTTAGTTACCTGAGGTAATGAAATGGAGTGTCGTTTTTTCCCCCAATATTTTCTACCAGATGGCTTTTCAAAAATCAAAACATTGCTTGATGTGGAATAATAGGCATGTTAAGATACAGCCCTGACTTTATAAATAAACCATCACGAGGCTTATTTCTTTTTATAGCGTGCATGTGCTTATTCTTATTAATATTAAACCCTTCTGCTTTTAAGTGCTGTGCATGATATTAAGCTGGTCTAATTAAGCTAAATCGGAACTGAGAGAGACCAAAGGCTGAGATGAGAACTTGTGCTTGATTCTCAAAGGTCAATGGTAATGGGTACGTAAATACACGTGAGAATTGGTAGGATGGGGCAAGGAGAAGAGAAAGAAAAAGTTGTGGGGAAGTTTTAGAGTCCCTGTGAAGGCAACCGCACACTAGGAGCTGTAAGCTTTTGGGGTGAAATGATCTTGGTTTTGCAACATCACCTTGTGGACCCCAACAAGGTCCTCATCTCCCCAAGTTCCGTGGTCTCCTCTTCCAGAAAATAAGAACGTTCCAGGGTTAAGTGAAAGAATGAAGGCACGAGATGGAGAGGTGGCTTAGGGGTTAAGGCCACTTAACCCACGTTCGACTCTCCAGGTCCCACGTAAGCCAGACACACAAGGCGACTTAAGCGCACAAGGTCACACATGTGCACAGGTGACACACGCATCTGGAGTTTGATTACAGTGGCTGGAGGACCTGGCGTGCCAATTCTGTCTCGCACTCATAAAAAAAAAAAAGCCAATCTGCTGGGCTTGCCTCAAAAAACAAACAAACAAACAAACAAACAAACAAACAAAAACAAAACTGGAGGCTATCATTCAGCAGGGACCTCCAAGTCTCCATCTCCCTGTCTTTAGCTGATCTGTGTGTGAAGATGTGGACAACAGGAATCATTGAGTTTTGAAAGCTCAACTTGCTCCAGTGCTCGCCTCTGGAAATTTGGATTCTTGGCACATTGCATACTTGTTTATCTTACCTTTCTAACACATGAGTAGCTGGGTAAATTGCTTCTTTTAAAACACTTCAACTGCTGCGTTAAAATTTATGACCTTAAGTCAAAATTAATTCCATGCCATAAACTTAAGAAACAAGTTTGAAAGGGAATTTGGTAGTTGACCACAAAAAAACTTAATATTTGTTTAAACCTCTTACCCGCTTTTAGGAAAATTCGTCTTAAGTAAATAACCATGGATAAAGCCAGGAGAGTCATCCCTAAAGACACATATATATTTGCAGCAGTAAATACTAGAAATAGATTCATTAACAGTGGTCTATATAAAAGAATCTCAGGGTTGGAGAGATGGCTTAGCAGTTAGGCGCTTGCCTATGAAGCCCAAGGACCTGGGTCCGGGACCCACGTTAGCCAGATGCACAAGGGGTGCACGTGTCTGGAGTTCGTTTGCAGTGGCTGGAGGCCCTGGCGTGCCCATTCTCTCTCTCTCTCTCTCTCTCTGCCTCTTTCTCTCTCTGTCACTCTCAACTAAATAAATAAAAATGAACAAAAAAATTTAAAAAAGAATGAATTTGAACTGTTTATATTATGAAGCCATTAAAATGATAATGAGGAAGAATATTTATTGCCACTAAAATGTATTTTTTAATGTTAAGGGGAAAAAAACCCGAATGGTAGAATGTACAATATGAACCTACCCTTATGTTAAAAAATACTTAAGAATATGATTTTAAAAAAAAGATAAGCTGGACGTGGTGGCGCACGCCTTTAATCCCAGCATGCGGGAGGCAGAGGTAGGAGGATCGCCATGAGTTCCAGGCTACCCCGAGACTCCATAGTGAATTCCAGGCCAGCCCGAGAGAGAGTGAGACCCTACCTCACAAAACCAAAACAACAACAACAACAACAAAAAGATAAAAGAAATTGCACCAAATGTCACCAATGACTATCACTGAATAATAGAACAATAGGACGATTTTATTATCTGGTTTTGCCTATTTCCTAACATCTTTATCTTAGGGTTTTTTTGTGTGTTATTACTCTAAAGTGTACTGATCATCTCAAATTTATATGAAAACCTATGATGTAAATGATATGTTAAAAAAAACAGCAACACCTGAGAAAGCATATCTGTAGAGAAATATTTAACAATTGTCACATATTTACTTGGTTACAAGTTGAGCCACTCTCCAGGAAGAATATGTTGACACCCTGAGAGAAGAATGAGATGAAGATGGGAATGACATGTTTAGAGTAATGGACAAGAGGCTTGTGCAAAAAGTCAAGCAGCACACACATGAAAATTGATGGCATTTGGGGGAAGGGTCAGCCTATGAAATTAGAATAGTTTAAAAAGTGCCACAATTATCTCTCTCTCTCTTTCTCTGCCAAATAAGTAAATAAATTACTTAAATAAAGGGGCTGGGTGGATGGCTTAGCGGTTAAGGTATTTGCCTGCAAAGCCAAAGGACCCAGGTTCGATTCCCCAGGACCCACGTTAACCAGATGCACAAGGGGGCGCATGCGTCTGGAGTTCGTTTGCAGTGGCTGGAGGCCCTGGCGCGCCCATTCTCTCTGTCTCTTTCTCAATCTCTCTTTCTCTGTCAAATAAATAAATAAGCATCACAATGAAATATGCAATCCCAGTGGGGAGAGAAAGAAGGCGTCCTTCACCCACAGTGGGGAGATGCTGGACGTTTGTAAGATGCGTGAGCAATGTGGATCCACAGATGGAAATACTTGTAACTTTTGACTGAATGATTTCACTTTGGGGATTTTTTGAACAAAGAAATCTCTAAATGCACAATCTAAATTATGATGAAAATGTGTAATGTAGCATTATTTATGACCAAAGAATTGCAAGCAACTTAAATATCTACTTGTAGAGGAGAGACTGACATTGTCATGACAGAATAGTAGGTAGCTACTTGAAGCAGTATTTACGAATGCCACATGGGAAATAAAATGTGTATATTTTGTTTATTTATCTATGAGAGGGAGAAAAGAGGTAGAGAGACAGAGAGGATGGGTGTACCAGGGCCTCTAGCCACTGCAAAAGATCTCCAGACGCATGAGCCACTTTGTGCATCTGGCTTTATGTGGGTGCTGGGGAATCGAACCCATGTCCTTAGGCTTTGCAGGCAAGTGCCTTAACCACTGAGCCATCTCTCCAGCCCCAGAATGTGTATATTTTAAGTGAACAAGCATGATTACAAGAAACATGTATATGCACACACACACACCGAGGTGTTACCTTTAGATTGCAAAATTGACATTTTCCTCCTCTCTGTGAGTACTGGTTAGCTTTTATGTGAAACATCTTCCTATGAACTAAAAATAGAAAGCTTTTGATCTTCTGGTGCATGCAGGAGCATCTCAGGGATGTAGCCTTCAACCTGGAGGCTGGTAAAAGACTCTTTGCCCATTTATCTGCCTAAACTGAGAAAGTTGCTAACATGAAAAACAGCAGATGTGTTCAAGGCGGTCTGCTGCCACTTTAAAGGCTGGTAGGCATCTGAAATCAATTTTATGGGGAGCATATTTGGCTGAAGAAAAGATGCTAGGAAGTGGGGAGATAAATGATATTTCCTTGTCTTTTAAATGTGTTCTCAGCAACACAGGCAGAAGGGGATCTCAATGCACAGGGAGGATAGTGGAATGAAACATCAACATTGTTCGTCACTCTTCTGCCCCCAAGTCACTTAGAGAGCCGTAAAGCAAATTGGAGACAGAGGGATGGGGCTGCCAAAGTCGGAAGCGGTCACCGAGTGTCCCTGAGAAGGGAGCCTGGCTGGGATGCTTGTTGCCTGGACAACCGAAGTTGAAAGAGATGCGTAGGTGCACGGCGAGATCTAGACCGTGTTTGTGCAACCCATGTGTCTGAGTTCTAATCTCACTCGCTACTAATGTATTAGCTACCTCCTTGGGACTCAATTTCTTCTAAATATTTTTATTTTTATTTATTTATTTGAGAGCGACAGAGAGAGAGAGAGAGAGAAATGGGTATGCCAGGGCCTCCAGCCACTGCAAACAAACTCCAGACGCATGCGCCCTCTTGTGCATCTGGTTAACGTGGGTCCTGGGGAATCGAGCCTTGAACCGGGGTCCTTAGGCTTCACAGGCAAGCGCTTAACCACTAAGCCATCTCTCCAACCCTTTCTAAATATTTTTAAATACCTATTTGTAGAGGACAGACTGACATTGTCATGACAGAATAGTAGGTAGCTAACTTGCTACTGATGTATTAGCTACCTCCTTGGGACTCAGTTTCTTCTAAATATTTAAAATACCTATTTGTAGAGGAGAGACTGACATTGTCATGACAGACTAGTAGGTAGCTAGCTACTTGAAGCAGTATTTACGAATGCACACATGGGAAATAAAATGTGTATATTTTATTTATTTATTTATCTATGAGAGAGAGAGAAAGAGATACAGGGTGAGTGAGAATGGGCACACCAGGGCCTCTAGCCACTGCAGACGAACTCCAGACGCATGTGCCACCATGTGCCTCTGGCTTACGTGGGACCTGGGAGAATCGAACCTGGGTGCTGAGGCTTCCCAGGCAAGCGCCTTAACCGCTAAGCCATCTCTCCAGCCCGGGACTCAATTTTTGATCTCTAATAAAATAACTTAATAGGGTATTTATTTATTCAATTTACACACAAGACATATTGAGTGCCCGGAACAGACGGCTCACGATAGTGAGACAACGAGTGTGCACAAACCTGACCTCCGGCCTGCCTGAGATGCTAACAGAGAAAACCCCTTGGGGAGCCTTCCGGGTCACAATCCCCGCATGGCCTGAATGCTCCTGCAACACATGGTCTAATTTTTCTCACTCCTTTCTCCCTCTTCACGGTCCTCTGAGGGTGCTATCCTTGTCAGTCTGTCCGACCTCCCTAGGCTCCGTCCCCCCACCCGCCCCCACCTGTCTGCCTCTCAGCTAGAAGTGTACCCTGAGTGACTCCGCCAACCTTGTCAGCATAAAGACCGTTCTGTATGCGGGTAACTCCTGGCCTTGCTTGCGTTCAGCCTTGACTTATCACTTTATCTTCAAATTCAACACTCCAGTAGGTTACTTAATAACCACATTGATCTTTAGATGTCCAAAAGAAAGAAAAAAAAAAAAATAAAACCCAACCAATCTTGGATTTGAGCTCACCTCCAGTGAAACCCCTATTTTGTTTAAGGCGCTCTCCCCAAGGCCCACGATGGCAACTCTAGTCTCTAAGTGATGGGCCCAAAGCAGAAGTTGTCA
Source organism: Dipus sagitta (assembly GCA_036346955.1). Lineage (NCBI taxonomy): Eukaryota > Metazoa > Chordata > Mammalia > Rodentia > Dipodidae > Dipus > Dipus sagitta. Next base: position 36,977,310 of record CM070789.1, read on the forward strand.
CTGACTTTCTTTCCTCCGTCTCCTTCCTTCCCTCCCTTCTCCCTTGTCTCTTTTTGCCTCCAGTCCATTAGCCTAACCCATTGTACTCAGACCCCAGTAGCTTTTCACCATTTCTTCCCATTTTTAGGGGGTATACCATCATCTTTCATTTTGAATGTTACAATACTACGTGTGCCTAGTGGTATCCAATAAATTCTTACTCTCCCTCAGTGTTTTCTCAACAAAGCAGCTGGTCCACTTCTTTAAAAAAAAAAAAAAAAGTGAAAATTGCCAAGAAACGGAAAACCTACGTGCCCATCACCTTAAAATGGATAAAGATATGTGCCGTACGTGGATTCAATGGGATGCTACTCAGCCATGGCCAGAATGAAGCCCTGTCACTCATGTGGACGGAACTAGAGGTAATTGTTTTACATGAAATAAGACAGGTACAAAAAAGAAAAAAAAAAAAACCTGTCACATGATGTCACTCATATGTGGAATATAAATTATTTGATCTCACGGAAGTTGATAACATAATAATGCTTAGCCCAAGACCATGGACAGCATGGGTCGTGGGAGACAAAGGACGGTGAAAGTTGATCAATGGACATTCAATCAGATCGAGAAGAGCAATGATTTCCTGTGCGCTATTCAACAATCAGGTAGCTAGAGATGACAGCCCTGTACCGTGTATTACAAAAGGCCAAAGGAGGGCTGGAGAGATGGCTTAGTGGTTGAGGCATTTGCCTGCAAAGCCAAAGGATCCGGGTTCGATTCCCCAGGACCCACGTTAGCCGGATGCACAAGGGGGGGCGCATGTGTCTGGAATTCATTTGCAGTGGCTGGAGGCCCTGGTGTGCCCATTCTCTCTCTCCCTCTCTAAAATAAATAAATAAAATAAAATACATTTATTAAAAAATGGCTAAAGGAATGGAGTTAGAATGACAAACATAAAGAAATGACCAATACGCTTAGCCTGACTTAAACAAACACAGTGTGTTCATGTATTAAACCCTCCTACAGTGCTCCATTCATATAGCTAATCGAACTTTCATGTTTGTATGTAGCACTTAAACAGGAGAGAGAGAGAGAGATCATGAATGTGAGAGAGGCACGTTGCTTTGTATCTCACTCAGTGTAATAGCCCATGCTCTTGTCACGACCAGTAACCCTAACCTTGACCATGCCTCCCCTGCTCTATATATTCTATCACTGGCTCCCTCGCTGCTCCAACAACAGCCAGACATGTCTCCTGCCTTAGAGCATTTTGCAGGGGCTGCTATCCCTGTGAAAGCACTTCTGCGGACCGTGTGACTTGAGTCCCCAATTATTGGAGACCTTCCCTAGTCACCCTGTGTAAGATTTCAGCCTGCCGTCTCCGGGGTTTACTGCTCTGAACAACCTCAGGGACTATTGGCTGCGGGGCTGGTTACAGTGGAATGGGGGAGTGTTGGATGTTCAGTTCAGTGTTCCTCAAATCGTACTCCGAGGATCCAAACGCCACGGCAAACATCTGCAAATGCGTACTTTCAAAGCAGGCAGAGGTTTCCCAGGCCTTAGCCGACTCAGTCCTTCCTCAAGAAGAAGAGGGCTAATAGCTAGCAAAGCGGGGAGGGAAACAGGAGATTCTGAGGGTCCGACGTGATGATAGTCAAATAGTTTAAATTGCTCTAAAACACACACAACTGCATTCTGTAAGCTAATGCCTACCTAAGTGCTACTGTGATTTCCTTCAACACCAATTCTCATGTACCTGCGCCCAACCTACCATAAACACATTTTACTTGATAAGTAGCCAATTTGAAAGTATTCCTTATAGGACTCCGGCCCTCATCAAATTATCTGCGTGCCAGACCCACTCCCACGCGAACTCACTGCCACACCTGGAGGGGCCATTCTAATTGGCTTCACAATATACTGGAGGGTTAAATTAATTTGTGTGAACCTCACAGCTGGGCAGTGGCCCAGCGCCGTATCCCAGCAGCTGTTTGACACAATACACCGAGAATCAGATTTTCTTGCAGCAGAAATAAATTTTTTAACAACGTCGCCTATTTCCACAGAGGCAAAATACAAGATATGATTTCTGTGGGAGATGGCTGTGATAGAAGCCTCCTCTGAGGAACGGTGTCATTTTCTAAGTCAAGGCCCTGTCCTGCCACATTATTTAAGCACAACATGACATGGAAATATATCTAATAGGATTTGGCCACAGGCAAAAAAGTCTGAAAAATAGTACAGGGATTGGAAGAACCTGGTTGTCGAGTTATGCATGGAATTCAAAATGTGCTAGAATTGTAATCCTTAAGACAATCTGTGGCTCATAACGAAACAAAACAGGAAAGAAAAAGAAAAAGAAGTCCCTCTGAAGTGAGACTGTACTGATACACTCATTATGATAAGGGCCGTCATAAACTTAGTGCCACCGAGAAGATCAAACGTGTGTTATTTTATTGATTTCCTAACTCAGCTTCACGGAAATTATTATTATTTTTTATTCAGCACAGACTAAATCACTGGCATTTCCCTAGACCCATTGAAATCACCTACTTATTAATAATAATAGATAGCCGAGCCCGGCCTATTGGAAGCATTGCACATACTAATTTTGCAATAGTATTGTAAGGTAGATAATAGACTCTTGCCATCTTTAAGTTCAAGGGCTTGGGATATAGTGTGGTGGGTTATCTAGCTCTACCAAGGAAAGAGCCCCTTAAATGGTTGGAAAGAAATAACGGATTCCTCAAGCCTTCATAGAGTGGAGCCACAATTCCAAGCCTGGTCAGTTCCCTTACATGGTGTTTTGATTCAGGCGTCCCTCATCAACTTAAGGTGTTCTGAATGCTAGGTTCCAAGCGGATGGAGATTTGGGAATTAGCGCCTCCTGGAGGCAGTGTATTGTTGGAGCGGGCTTATGGGTGTTATAGCCAGTGTCCCCTTGCCAGTGTTTGGCACACTCTCCTGTTCCTGTTGTCCACCTGATGTTGGCCAGGGGGTGATGTCCACCCTCTGCTCATGCCATCGTTTCCCCCTAGAATCTGTAAGCCAAAATAAACCTTTTTTTCCCACAAGCTGCTCTTGGTCAGGTGATTTCTGCCAGCAAAGCGAACCTGACTGCAACAGCTTAGTACTACAAGTGGTGAAGTCTAAAACATTCTCATTGTATCTCGGTTATTTGATATATCTTTAAAAATATTTTAATTATCTATTTGACAGAGAAAGAGGGAGAGGGAGAGGGGGGGGGAATGGGCACACCAGGGCCTCCAGCCACTGCAATTGAATTCCAGATGTGTGTGCCCCCCTTGTGCATCTGGCGAACCTGGGTCCTCGGGACTCAAACCTGGGTCCTTAGACTTTGTAGGCAAGCGCCTTAACTGCTAAGCCATCTCTACAGCCCTTAAGCTGCTTCTTGTTAGGTGTTTTACCACAACAGGTAAAGTAACAGATACAGATGTTAAATACAGTATATAGTTATTCTTATGCGCAAAGAATACACAACCAAGCTTGAGCCCTGATTAGATCTGGGCTCCAGGCCATTTGTCCTTCCCTGATGAGAGAACAGAATGAATGCTAAAGGAACTGACGCCTAAGTAAGAAACATGAAGCCTAAAATCTTTTAACTGAATCCACATGAAATCACAGTTAGGCTACGCCCATGTGTTAGAAACTCAAGGCAACCCAACTCTTGCTGGTCTCAAAAGTGGTGTGATCTTGGGGCTCAGCTGAGATTCCCAGAATGCCCATCAGACTGGCACGGTTTCCCAATCATACACAGTAGTGGTAGAACCACACTCCTGCCTTTTTCTGAGACAAGCCCAACAGACTTGCCTTTTTTATGAGAGAAGAGAGAGAGAGAATTGGTGCACCGGGGCCTCCAGCCACTGCAACACACATGTGTCACCTTGCACATCAGGTTTTCATGGGATCTGGGGAGTCGAACCTGGGCCCTTGGGCTTTGTAGGCAAGCGCCTTAACCACTAAGCCATCTCTCCAGCCCCGTGCGCCTTTTTGATGTTCTCTCCTTTAGCCTTCTGCTTAGCTTGCCTGGGTAGCTCACTTGGCATGAATTGCAGTTGATGGAACTTGGTTCACGCACCTGTGTGGAACAGGCCGACTCCAGTAGAAGCAGGCATTGTGTGCTCTGCCCCTACTGGCTGTGACAGCTGTGGAACACACAGAAATCCTCCAAAATAATGCCCCCGTGCCGCGCTGAGCTCTCACATGGACCGTCATGTGTCACGCTCATCACTTTGACCCGAGATGAGCTTTAAACTCCCTATTTTATAGACAAAGAAAGGCCCTGAAATGTTAAATGACTTGATCATGACCACATCTGGCAAAGCTTCGAAGCCCAAGCCCAGGACGACGGACTCTTCACCTCTAAGCTTGTTGCATTGACTGCTGAATGGAACTAGGCTAATATAACTCCCAGTTGGAGCATCTCTAGGATGAGTATCTAATTAAAAATATGAGGCTGGTTTGCTGATCATGCCCTACGTTGAGAGGTGGAGGAAGCAGAAGAGAGCCACAGGCCTTTCACAGAAGAAAACATTTGTTCCAAGAAAGCACTAAATTATGGGACAGAGAGGGGCTTCATGGTTAAGGCGCTTGCCTGCGAAGCCTAAGAACCCATGTTCAACTCTCCAGATCCCACGTAATCCAGATGCACAAAGGTGAGGCAAGTGCAAGGTCTCACATGCCCACTAGGTGGCGCAAGCATCTGGAACTAGATTGCAGTGGCCAAGGCCCTGGTGCACCAACTCTCTCTCTTTCTATCCCTCTCTCTTTCTCTCTCTCTCATACATGCATGTGCTCACGCTCCCTCTCTAAAATAAAATAAAATAAAATAAAATAAAAATATTAAAGAAAAATAAATGTTAAAAAAGAGAAAGCACTAAATTTTTAACTTGAGATCATGTTATTTAAACCCAGCCCTCTGTTTTCTAGTTGAGGATTTTCTGGGTGTCTTCCCACCGTGACCACCTCCACATGGACGTCCCTACAGCTAGCCTCTTTCTGACTCATCAAATCGGCATGCTCAAAGTTCCTTTTTCTCATAACGAATATGAAAGTGAGGTTTTCACAAGAAGTTAAAATTAGGTTCTCCCAAATTACATAAAATTAATAAAATTGCCCTTGGCTTCATTTTGGAATAATATTGCCGAGTGAAGTTGATGGTTTTCTTGAGAAACCCAGTAAACTTCCACCACTAGGCTGACATTTAACTTGGCATTTATGAGTGCTTATTGGTATGTTGCTAGATTGATCTCTCCCCGCCCCCCAAGAACAAGGGCCCTGGGCCACTGAGGGTTAAAATGGGCCTGAGCTGCCAGGCACGGCTAAGGGCCCCGGGCCACAGGAGGTCGCAGCTGGCCTCAACCCTGACAACTTTGGGTCCGGAGGCCGGCAGGAGTGGGGCAGCTCCCTCCCCAGCCCGGGACACCTGGACGTCCTGATAAGACTTGGGTTTCACTTTCCCCAGAGCCTTGTGACCTCCTGCGCGGCACGTCCCTATTTTCAAGCAGAGAGAGATAGAGATAGAAGAGAGACAGAGAGAGAATGGGCGTGCCAGGGCCTCTAGCCACTGCAAATGAACTCCAGACACATGTGCCCCTTGTGCATCTGGGTTATGTGGATCCTAGGGAATTGAACCTGGGTCTTTTGGCTTTGCAGGCAAATGCCTTAACCATTAAGCCATCTCTCCAGCCCTATGTTAAAGAGGTATCAGGCAGCAGCCTTTGCACAGCCAATCACCCTGCGACCCGTACCCTGTACCTTTTCCCACCACTATTTAGACCTTGTGAGCCTTTCCTGCTCATCCGTGACGTCACTACATGCTAATTAGGCATCAGTGAGACCTTTGTACTAACCAATCCCTTTATGACCCATACCTCTTCCCACCCTCTCTCAATTGCTTATAAAAACTCAGTCCCCTGGGCTGGAGAGATGGCTTAGTGGTTAAGCGTTTACCTGTGAAGCCTAAGGACCCTGGTTTGAAGCTAAATTCCCCAGGATCCACATAAGCCAGATGTACAAGGTGGCGCATGCATCTGGAGTTCGTTTGCATTGGCTGGAGGCCCTGGCGTGCCCATTCTCTCTCTCTCTCTCTCTGCCTCTGTCTCTATCTGTATCTCTGCCTCTTTCTCTGTCTATCTGTTGCTCTCAAATAAACAAATAAAAATAGACAACAAACAAACAAACATAAAAAAAGCAAATAAAAACTCAATCCCCTAACAAATAAATGACGCTGTCTCCCGTGTGGTTTTCTTTCCCTTCACACTCACGACTGCTCAAGACCCTGCTCTGCAGTTGCCTGGATACCTCCGGGGAACTGGTGAACAAGGGTCCCCTGTGGGACCAGCCACCCACACTGGCCAGCCAACCTGAGAACTTGTACAGACTCAGTGCCCTGAGCTTGGACCTAGGAGCTGTGCCCAGAACCATCAGCGGGGCGCTTCTGTTTCAGCTGTTGTGACCGTAGGCTCATAAGCAGCTCGGGAAGCTGGAAGACCCAAGAGAAGGTGCAAACAAGCCAAGCGCCTGGTGACCGTGGGCCTACGGGTCCGCGTCTCACTGTGTCCTCCTGTGACCAGAGGGATGGGCTGATTTTCTGAGCTGTCTGACTTAAGGGCAGCAACCCCGTTGATGAGGAGTCTAACTTCTCCAAGGGCTCAAAAGTCCCAAAGTCCAGTCCCACCTCAAGATATCATCACATTAGGGACTGACTTTCAAAACATGGCTTTTCAGCAGGAGAGGGACACAGGCATTCAGTGCACCGTGTTCCACGGAATTTAGTAAGCCATAGTCATCATTTTGTCCAGAAACTATGAAACACTTTCCTTGGTAGGATGCTAGCATATGCCTGGGAGTGAGATTTTGGCTTTTTTTTTTCTTTTTCTTTCCCTAAGCCTGAAAATATTAGGAGAATCCAGGTGGTCAAAATCAGTGCAATCAGTATTTCTTGGAGAACATTGTCAGTGATGAATGCAGGCTGATTATACAGTAAATATTTAATTTTAGGCTGATTATTTCATATTGACATTTCAGAGCAGTAAATATTTTTGTGCTGGATTCAGCCTGCACCCTGAAAATAACTCCCTCAATGGCAGTGTCTACACACGTAATTGTGTAATTTAATACTTTGATCTAAAACATTTCTACTTTTAAAATTCTTTTAGCTTAAAAAAAAAACAACAACAACACAATCGTTTATTTGAGAAGAGTCATCCTCAGGCTCTCTGGGCCATAGACTCATTCATCTTTCATAAGTAAAATGGATTGTTCACTTTTCTAAAGGTGAATATTTTGATTTCGAAATATATTTTGAAAACCCCAATTCTCTTGTGCCAGTCTGACCCGTATGAAGCTAGCCATGAAAAAGTTAAAACAGAAGCCTCTACGGAGAGATATGTGAAGTGGGTGGCTTTTGTTTTTGGCTGAAAAGGGGTATTTTTAGTGAGAACCAAGAAAAGCCTACAGGCTCACTGAGGAGATGTTTGCTGACTGACGGGGCGGGCTTCCGGAGAGAATCAGTTGAGGAGGTTTTAAAATCATGAATGTGGAGGTAGAGAATATGTTTAAAGCCATCTGGTCTCTATAAGTCGGTAAGTAGCCCTGTCTCCAGGATTCATGAGCATTTTATAGATAGTATTTGAAAAGTCCGTCCTCATGACGAGTCTGGCACAGTGATTCCCAGAGAGTGTAAAAGATCCAATAGAAAATATGGTGAGATGTTATAATCACTGTGTTATAGATATACAAACTGACCCTGGTAACTGACCCAAATGGCACTATTAGGGCTGGAGAGATGGCTTAGCGGTTAAGCGCTTGACTGTGAAGCCTAAGGACCCCGGTACAAGGCTCGATTCCCCAGGACCCATGTAAGCCAGATGCACAAGGGGGCGCACGCGTCTGGAGTTCGTTTGCAGTGGCTGGAGGCCCTGGTGTGCCCATTCTCTCTCTCTCTTTCTCTCTCTCTGTCTGTCTGTCACTATCAAATAAATAAATAAATAAATGCCAAACCAAATGGCACAATTAGCAAGAGTGAATGAAAAAGTCTCCCACCTATTGGGTTTCCTTTTAGATCCGCAAGTGTCTCTCTCTCTCTCCCTCTCTCTCTCTCTTCCTTACCTACACCTGTCCTCACAGGTGGAGTGGCCAGCTACCTTGAGGAAGGTAAGAGTAACTAGTCATGCCACACTCATATTTCCTCTCATCATCTCCTCCCTCAGGAATCAGAGCCCTGTCAAAGACACAAGTTCTCCTGCTCATCAGTCTTATCTCTTCCACACCTCAGCTGACTTCTGTTTTTTTTTTTATTTTTATTTTTAATTAATTATGAAATTTACTATATGAACCAATTGTGTATTGATCCCCTTCCCCCTCATGTTATCCTCCTATGTCCCCTCTTCTCCACTCCCATTAAACCCAGGGCCCTCCTCACTGGAGTTGCTGGTATTCACCAGTGGGTTGTGCACACATCAGTAGGTCTCCGTGGGGCAGAGGATGATACCTCAAGATACTCTTTCCCACTCTGTCACTCTTACAGTCTTTCTGCCCCCCCCCCCATCCCTCACAATGTTCTCTGAGCCTTGGCAGGTGTGATATAGACCCACTTTAGTGTTGAGCTCTCTGCAACCTCTGCACTTCTGCTTTGATGAGTTTTGAGTGTGGTTAGTGTCTATGGTCATCTCCCTGGAGCAGGTTGTCAGGCTAGCGGTGAGAGCAGCACGTGTGTCTAAATCTTCACTTGCTCCGTGATGTCTCCTGGGCCCTGGAAGATGTGCTAGAAGTGGCTAGTCTCATGCTAGGCACGCGGTGGTCTGTTCTTTTCATATTGATGTATTTTGGTTCTCTCCCCAGTCGTTTAGTTGATTGCATTCTTGATTCCAATGTTGGGTCTACTTGGCTAGTAAGATAACTTGACCTACAACTTGTCTTCGATCACTAATACAGGCAGTACTATGTTCTCCTATATATATATATATATATATATATATATATATATATATATATATATATACATACATACGAGTGTGAGAGAGAAAGAGAGAGGGAAGAGAGAGACAAATTGGCACGTCAGGCCCTCAGCCACTGAAATCAAACTCCAGACACTTCCGCCACCTAGTGGGCATGTGCGACCTTGCGCTTGCCTCATCTTTGTGCATCTAGCTAATGTGGGATCTGGAGAGAGCTCAAACATAGGTCCTTAGGCTTCACAGGCAAGCGCCTTAACCACTGAGCCACCCCTCCAACCCCTTCGAATTCATATTTTAATATGTATGTTCAAATCTCAACAGGAAAAAGAAAATCTCATGCCATTTCCCCTGTAGATAGTGAAAGTAATTAGCAGAATCCGGGCTTGGCTATTTCAAAGCTCATGCTCAGAGTGACTTGTATAGTAGTGGCAATAGTAAAGACTAAAACACCCACAGGCTCTGCTAGTTCCCAGCTGTCCTTGAACGGAGTCTGGGGTCCTGCTATTCATCTGTGAGAAAAAAATATATAGTGATAGGTAACATTCTCTGAGCAACAAAAATTAAGGGATGGTATGCCGTGCCCCCGCCAGTGTGCCATGCGTTGGGATGGCATCGTTGCCACGTCATTATAATGAGTAACGCACCCGCTCGAGATGTAGACCCGGGGTGAGCTCAGGAAAGCAGAAATTTCTGCACAGTCACGGTAAGACCAGTGTCCACTTAATTGTTCCTTCACAAGGGGCTTCCTGACACACTAGCTATTGCCACACGCCTGCTTTACTGCCCAGCTAAACTCAGGTGTCTCTGAAGACAAGGATTATGCGACACAAATCTCCCTGTCCTCCTTGCCCAGCAAAGTTCTTGAAGCATGTCAAGTTGTCACTCTACGACTATTGAGCAGAAGGGAAGTGAAACATTGGTAATGAATACCAGCCCGGCAGAGGAGTTATTACGCCTTCGTATTATTTGTAATTATCATTAGCATAAATTACACATCCATTCAGCATAGATGTATACATGTATTTATGTTTAAGTTAACTATTTAGTAAACTGAATATAGTTCATTATGTAATAATCAGCCTTTTATTTTAAACAGGCGTTTGGGTTTCAGAGGTCATGCCCATCAATGCAATTAACCAGATTGCCCAAGCGGGGGGCGGGGGGGGTTGGAAGAAATGACGCGTGGTTCTTTGAAGATCATTAGCAAAAATATCCAGAGGCTCAAGAGGAAATGGGGAGAAAACGGTCAGTGGAGGAGAGAGTCAAGCCAGTAAGGAAGAGGCAACTCGAGGTATATCTCTTCAGTTTTGCTATAACAAAAACAGTTAAGGCTGAGTCCTTCTGTAAACAAAAGAGACTGTGTTTTCTCACAGTTTTAGAGACTAAAAGTCCAAAACGGAGGAGCCCTGTCGGTTTCAGGGAGACCTTGTAGGAGTCCTTTGGCTGCAGCACAACATGGTCACAGGGTGAGAAGGCATTCAGAAGTAGTGACTGAGGGCTGGAGAGATGGCTTAGTGGTTAGGCGCTTGCCTGTGAAGCCTAAGGACCCCGGTTCAAGGCTCGATTCCCCAGGACCCACGTTAGCCAGATGCACAAGGGGGCACACGTGTCTGGAGTTCATTTGCAGTGGCTGGAGGCCCTAGCATGCCCATTCTCTCTCTCTCTCTATCTGCTTCTTTCTCTCTGTCACTCTCAAATAAATAAACAAATAATAAGCAAAATAATAATAATAATAATAAACAAAAGTAGTGACTGAGCTGGGTGTGGTGACACAAGGCTTTGATCCCAGCACTCTAGAGGCAGAGGTAAGAGGATCGCTGTGAGTTTGAGGCCACCCTGAGACTACATGGTGAATTCCAGGTCAACCTGGACCAGAGTGAGGAGACCTTACCTCACCGCCCCCCAAATAAAAACAAAAACAAAAAAAAAGGTAGTGACTGGTGTGTGGAAGGATTTAGAGAAGTTACATAGGCTGAGAAGGTCACTCTAGAGTGGTGACCAACGTATGGAAGGGTTCCGAGAGGTGTCACAGGGCTAGGGCTGGGGACAAACCATAGCAAAGTAGAAAATATAGCTTTAGAAACTCACAATTCAGTATTCTTCTAAGCCCAGGGCTAAGGCCTGGAGCCAGAACTTCGGAGGGAGCTAGGATTGTCATGGAAGGGAATCCTACTTTGGGCACAGCATTTACCAAGTGTAGGGGAGCTCATGATGCTTAAGAGAAGCCCTGGCGGTGAGACACAGGACATAGGCCACAGAGCCTGGGTGTCTTTGCCACAGCAGGCAGCGATGGAGAGTTGAGATGACAAAGAGCAAGCAGAGCTTGGGACAAATGCCCAGAGGCAGAGAGAAGAGTGGCTGCAATGAGGCGATCATAGGCCCTTCCCGTCTGGGAAGAAAAGGACCTGCCATTGGAAGGTACATGGCTCTGGGCTGGAGAGACGGCTTAGCGGCTAAGGCTCTTGACTGCGAAGCCTAAGGACCCAGGTTCAATTCTCCAGGTCCCACGTAAGCCAGACGCACACGGTGGCGCATGAGTCTGGAGTTTGTTTGCAGTGGCTGGAGGCCCTGGCGTGCCATTCATTCTCTCTCTCTTTTTCTAAACTAAAAAGAAAAGAAATGGGGCTACCATGTGACCCAGGAATGAAATGAATGCATGCCAAAGGGACATCTGTCTTCCTCTATGTTTATTTCAGCACTCTTCACACTAGGCACGAAATGCAATGAACCCAAAACGTCCTTCAACCAATGACTGGGTAGACAAATTCCCTGAAGCTTTCCTGACACTTTCCACGGGGGGAGGAGAGAGAGAGAAAGATAGGGATGCAGGGGGGAAATTATAGTGGTTTCACTCACACATCCCCAATAAACTTAGGTGTTCTGAATGCTGGTTCCCCAGCTGATGGAGATGTGGGAATTAGCGCCCCCTGGAGGGAGTGTATTGTTGGGGGCGGGCTTGTGGGTGTTATAGCCAGTGTCCCCTTGCCAGTGTTTGGCACACTCTCCTGTTGCTGTTGTCCACCTGATGTTGGCCAGGGGGGTGATGTCCACCCTCTGCTCATGCCATCGTTTTCCCCTGCCATCGTGAAGCTTCCCCTCGAGCCTGTAAGCCAAAATAAACCTCTTTTTTTTTTCCCACAAGCTGCTCTTGGTTGGGTGATTTCTACCAGCAACGCGGACCTGACTGCGACATAAATTAATACTCAGACAATTTACTAAAGTCCTACGGTACACTTGTCACTGCGATGGACCAGTGTGGAAGTGATTCATGTGTGGAAGTCTTAAGCCCTACCGTAACTCTGTTTGGAGACAGGGCTGACAAGGATGTAATTACGACAAAACGACGTCAGCAGAGCAGGGTCCCGATAGGAAACGGATAGTGTCCTCTACAGAAAAACCCACCAGAAGGCTCTCATGTCCTGTGTCCCCATCTTGCGGAGAAACAGCCGAAAGGCGGCCTTGCAAGCAGGGAAGGGCGGGCTTGAGAGGAAGCAACCCTGAGGGCCCCTGTAGCAGACAGCTTCGGGTTCGCTGACATGAACTTCCAGACCAGGCACAGTTATGGAGGAAGGGATTTATTGAAGCTTACAGATCCAGGGGAAGTTCCATAATGGCAGAAGAAACTGGTCTGCCTTCATAGGCCCAAGCAGAGAGAGAGAGAGAAGTACAGCCTAAAGGTCAAAAGCCAGAGCACACTTCAGGAACTCCAGCTAGGCACACTTTGCATATCTTTAGATTGAAATCTCAAACCCACCACCACACCTTAAGATCCACACAATGGCATTGCCTCCAGCCAGATGGCTAGAGATGCAAACTACAAACAAATAAACAACTGAAATATATTGGGGGTCATCTATTCTATTCAAACCACCACAGCCCCTTACTTCCAACCGTGAGAATCTGGGCAACGCAGATGTTTGGGGCAGGCCAGATGCTCAGTTCAAGTGCGACAGCGCAAACATTAGGGTCTGAGTTCAGCCTCCAAAACACACATTAAAAAAAATGCTGGGGCTGGAGAAGATGGCTTAGCGGTTAAGGCGTTTGCCTGTGAAGCCAAAGGACCCAGGTTCGATTCCCCAGGACCCACGTGAGCCAGATGCACAAGGGGGCGCATGCGTCTGGAATTTGTTTGCAGGGACTGGAGGCCCTGATGTGCCCATTTTCTCTCTCTCTCTTTCTCTGTCAAATAAATAAATGTTTAAAAAAGTATGTTATATATATGTATATGTATATATATATGTATATATGTGTGTGTATATATATATATATATACATATATATATATATATATATATATATATATATATATATATAATGCTGAACGTGGTACAGGCGGAGATTGGTGAATCCCTGGGCTATCCTGGCTAGCCAGTTTAGAGACAGTATCTCAAAGAAAAAGTACACCAAGTGCCTGAGGGACAACACTCCAGGTTGTCCCCTGGCCTCCACATGAAACAAACAAACAAATATAGGCATGTACGAACGCGCCCAGAGAGATGGATGGGGGATGTTTGAGCTGCTGTCAATGGGACTTATTACGGAAGCCCAAGGTAACACAGTGTCCACTTCTGTCCCCTTACATCAAATCCTAAAGTGACTCTGATTTCTTGAGTAATAGGCTTCCGCGTCGGTCTCCCCGAAAGATGCCCGGCTGGAGGGAGGAACCCTTGGGGGTCGGGATTGAATCCTGCTCCATGTGGCGGACAGTGGGCGCTTCTACTCTGCCCCTGTGCCCCCCAGCTTTCTTCTGGATGACCAGAGTCAGGCCTGTGGGTCTCTTGCTACAGGAGTGTTCATTGTTCCTGACGGGCTACGACAAAGTCACTCTTCGAGGACATGACTGCTGGTGGAGTGACTGGACGGTCACTGGAGAGGGTGGACAGTAATTCAGGACAAGTATAGAGACTAGAGGCCCCGGAGACCCCTCAGGAGAGGGAGGCTATTGCTCTCAGCTAAGGACAGATGAGCTGAATGCCCTTTTCGTTGTGAGGAACTATTATTCCTTGCCAGCAAAGACAAACAGAAAATATTACTGTCCCCTGCTGCCCCCCGCCCCCGAAGAGCTCCTAGCTGAGTGGAAAGAAAATGCTGAACGCTAATTTATCTGCTCACAAGCGTCACAGGATCGGGGACTGGGCGTATGTGTAGGAGTCAGGTGAGCTTTGGTTGCACACTGGGGGTCACCCGGAAAAGTTTAGAAAACTCTTGACCCTGGTGCCCCGCTCCACGGACGTTTACGTAAGGAAAACGGTCTGGGAATTGTGACCTGCCTCCAAGTTTGGGTATCAGTAGAATGGGGATCTATAGGGGGAGGGGTCCCAGGCTCAGTAAGGAGAACGGGAGAGAGCTGGAGAGAGGGGCAGAAGGGGGCAGGGGACGGAGGGGATAGTGATGCAGGCGTATAGACGGAATTTTGTTACCAGTCTGCGCTTGGCGGCATTGAACTAGCGCAGTGAGAGACACTGCGGACGATCTACTGTACGACCCAGAGAGCGTGCAGGAAGAACTAAAATAAACAACACAAAACCAAAAATCCCACTGTTTGCTTAGCAAACGTCTTTCAAGGGGCTGATAAGTGCCATGAAGACATTATCTTAATACAGTCCCATCATCTCTGCTAGGTAGGGGGGGCGGCAAGTTAGGCTTTTATTAATTGCTGCTATATTGAGGGATTTTTGGGGGGCTCTATAAACTAAGCGGACAAACTGTTTGCTTAACACTGTGAAGATTTAACAAGGCAGGTGAATGTCCTAGAGACGGCTCCTCAGGGGACAGGCTGGGGAGACTGGTCTGAGGGAGACTAGAGGACCCCTTTGGAGTGAAAACAGAAGCAATACGTTACTAAGGACATTACACCCCAAAACAGTTATTAGCCCTAAGATGTCAGGCCTTTTTTCTCGGTGGCTCCTGCACATCATCTTCTGGTATTTATGTGTCTCTTTTCCATTTTGTAGAGAAAGAATATGATGCCCATAGAAGCTATGCAATTTTCTCAAAATCAAACCTGTTCTTATAATGGCCAAATTAGACCTAGAGTCTGTCCAATCTGAATGAGATGCCCCAGGAAAATTATCTTAGTCTTAGGTAGGTACTTCTTTTAAGGAAGCGTAGTGTAGAGGCCCAGGTCGCTGAATTTCGGCCTTGGACGAGTTTCTACTAGATGGATAAAGAAAGAGATGGCGGCCGGTGGTTAAAAGCAACCTGTCACTGCAGCACGAGACACAGACTGGAGAACGGCGGATGGAAAGGAAGGGTGGGCAGAGGCCGAGAAGAGACCTGGTGTCATCTTTTGGCATCTGTGGGCACAGTTCTAGTGTGCAGGCAAGTTCACAGAGCTGGGATAGGGGACAGGAGTGTTGCTAATTAATCACTGATCACTGAGCTCGGGTCCGAGGTCACATTTTGATTATTTAAGCTTCTTGTGTTGTGCCTGTAAGCCATGTACTGGATTCAACACACGGGCGTGTATGTTTATCTCAGAATCTCATATCTATTAACACACACACACACACACACACACACACACACACACACGTGGAGTGAAAGAGTCATTTATTTTCAGCCTAAGCTTTTGGGAGCAGCCATTGAAAGCAGTTTTTTTGGGGTAAATCCACCACGCATCTACTCTTTCTCTTTCCAAGTGTAAGATGGTCAGGCACTACGCTACCTGCCTTGATCATCTCAACTCACTTAGACGACACAGGTTATTCTGGGAGACTGATGCTGTTGCTAACCCTGACTTACTCATGACATTGAAGTTTAAGACTTAAAGCAGTTCCTTCCAGGTCACACAACTGGTAATGAGTTGGATGAATGTTACAACTCACCTCTTCCTTGAAGGCCCCTCCTTCAATCCTTGACTATGCTACAAAGATGGCAAATGAGCCAACAGGTGCAATAGTGGCACGTCTATCATGGGGGAAACCAACTGCCCTCTAATTGGACTGGAGGCCCACTCCATGGGAGGGAATGCATCCCTGATACTGAAAACCTCCTGTCTCCCTGGCCTACATAGGTCCTGGGGAATCAAGCCTCGAACCGGGGTCCTTGGGCTTCACAGTCAAGCGCTTAACCGCTAAGCCATCTCTCCAGCCCCAAAGAGTCTTTGTAATAGCAGCATTAACTATCATTGTTAAGATTCCACAATATCAGCAACTATCCAGCTAACGTTCAAATTCCCATTTTTCCTAAATTAAAAGAAAAATAATTCTGTGTAAATTGCTTTCTTTTTCAAATAAATAAAAGGCTTCTGTGGTTTTTTTTTTTTTCTTCCCCAAAATGAGCCAGTTCTGTCTATATAACTGCAGAGTATAGAACCGTGCACTATATGGTGTTCTCAGCACAATATAAGGAAGGATTTCCCTATCAGAAAAAAAAGAAAGAAAGAAATAAAAACTTAGTATTTCTGCGGCAGTTGTAAATCAAGGTCAGTGGGGCCCAAGTGACCAGCAGTCTTGGAGGGAGAATGTTTTTCTATCGTCTTTACTAGTCTCTCCTGAAGTATCTGGAAAGACATTATGAGTTCACGGAGAACCTTTCCACCTGAGAGGTCCTTGTTTTAAGAGCACTCTTACACACCACGCACGTGGAAGCCCCTTCCCTATTCCTTCCTTCTATTCATGTCTTTCACAGGCTTAGCAGTTTCCAGAGCTGGGAACTGCATTTTCCAGCCCTAACTTCCATGGAAAACTACATTGGTGGCGCACGCCTTTCATTCCCAGCACTCGGGAGGCAGAGGTAGGAGGATCACCGTGAGTTCGAGGCCACCCTGAGAATACATAGTGAATTCCAGGTCAGCCTGGGCTAGAATGAAATCCTATCTCGAAAAACCAAAAACAAACTACATTTCATGAAGTTCGTGACCTGACCGTGTTGCTCTGTTGGGTCCTGATGCGTGTGTTTCACACCTAGTTCCCTAGGAAACCACCCTGAGGCGGGAACTTGTAAGTAAGGTGTTGGCCACAGGTGGCTCTGTGAAGGATGTGGGGAGCTGGGGACTGGCAGCCTGAGATGCTGAACTGCGTCACGTGGTTGGAGTAAAGTCCCAGTCGATTCTCTGGGGGCGCTCTGGGGTTGTCATGTGTTTTCACTGTTGCCGCTTCGGGCAGTGACACTTCCTGGAGATGAATGATGCTTGTCAACCTCCTGTGCTGGGGGCATGGTCGTAGCTCAGCCCTGCAGGTTGGTCGTGGGCATACTACTCACACTGGCAAGACTCAATTGGTGTCTGCCTGACTGCACCGCCCTGCCACTGTGCCCTAGGCACTCCACACCGGAGCATGCCCACCGCACCCCGCAGCCCTCCTGCAGCATGAGATGCGTTCCCTGTGGCTTCCGAGGCATTTGCAACGTTCATGCCTCCTCTGTGGAAGCTGCACTAGCCACGGTCCTCCAGTGGAACAGAACCGAGGGAATGAATGTATTCAAAGGGAATTCATTGCATTAGCTTATGACAGTCCAACAACAGCAGGTTGCAGGCCCGAGAGGAGCTGCTCAGTCCTCGAGGCTGGATGCTCAGCAGTCCCGACCCAGCACTGAAGGCCTGAGGGTGTCCTGGAGAGACGCTGCTCTTCAGTCCACGCTGGTCTTCAGTCCACGCTGCTCTTCAGTCCACGCTGCTCTTCAGTCCACGTTGCTCTTCAGTCCACGCTGTTCTTCAGTCCACGCTACTTTTCAGTCCACGCTGGTCTTCAGTCCACGCTGGGCTTCAGTCCACGCTGGGCTTCAGTCCACGCTGCTCTTCAGTCATGCTGGTCTTCAGTCCACGCTGCTCTTCAGTCCACGCTGCTCTTCAGTCCATGCTGCTCTTCAGTCCACGCTGGGCTTCAGTCCACGCTGGGCTTCAGTCCATGCTGGTCTTCAGTCCACACTGCTCTTCGGTTCACTCTGGCCCTCAGTCCACACACAGCAGCAGCACCGGCAGCCAGGTGGGAAGAGGGGATACTTTTTTCCCAGAGCTTCCTTAGATAAATTCCCCCCCTCTGAGAGGGGTCCCCCACTCTGGGAGAAGGGCTCACCCTGGGGGAAGGATTCCTCCTTCAGTTAATCCTTCCTGGAAGCAACCTCAGAGATGCACTTGTGAGGAATGTCTGTGGATTCCTAAACTGATCAAGTTGAAACAAAACTGAATCCTCACAGATGCCTTCCTTTCCTTTCAACCTGGAGCTTTCAGAGTCCAATTATGGTCTTTTTTTTTCTTAGTTTCTTCCTTCCTTTCTTTCTTCCTTCCTTCCTTCATTTTTAAAAAAAATTTTGTTAATTTTTATTTATTTACTTGAGAGCAAAAGACAGAGAGGAGGAGAGAGAGAACGAGAGAGAATGGGTGCACCAGGGCTTCCAGCCACTGCAAACGAACTCCAGACGCATGCGCCCCCTTGTGTATCTGGCTAACGTGGGTCCTGAGGAATCGAGCCTTGAACCGGGGTCCTTAGGCTTCACAGGCAAGCGCTTAACTGCTAAGCCATCTCTCCAGCCCCCTTCCTTCATTTCTTTTGCTCAGGCTGGCCTTGAACTTCTGCTTCTCCTGCCTCTACCTCTTCAGCAATATCCTATTGGTGTGCACCACCACAACTGGGTTATGTATTTATTTATTTACACAGAGAAAGAGGAGAGAGGGGAGAGAGATTGAGAGAGAGAGACCGAGAGAGAGAGAGGGAGGGAGGGAGAGGGAGGTAGAGAATGGGCACACCAAGGGCTCTTATCACTGCAAATAAACTCCAGACACATGTGCCACTTTGTGCATCTGACTTTACGTTGGTAGTGGGGAATTGTTTGCAAGCAAGTACCTCTAACTCCTGAGCCATCTCTTCAGCTATACTTCTGGACTTAATTGTCCAGTCATCTGACTGTATTGTCATCATGAGACATGTATCTTTTTTTTTTTTTTTTTTTTTGTGAGGTAGGGTCTCACTCTAGCCCAGGCTGACCTGGAATACACTATGTATTCTCAGGGTGGCCTCGAACTCACGGTGATCCTCCTACCTCTGCCTCCCGAGTGCTGGGATTAAAGGCGTGTGCCACCACGCCTGGCTGAGACATGTATCTTTGTTTGAGGTATTTTATCATCTGTGCACATCCACCAGATAAACAATACAAGCCAAAGAAAGAGGTCACTATTCATGGTTTGAAGCCTGCATACAAAAGTCACGTTCTATGCAGTCTTACAGCACTAGCCCAGGTATAGCTGGCATTTCTCCTGATGCAGGGCCTTCACACTTCACACTTCACACTTCACACTTCACACTGCCATTATATCGTAAGAAGCTTACCACCCTCACTGGGCTACAAGTTCTTCAAGACATTGCTTTTTCATTTTGTTTCTCCTTTGCCTAGCACATGATAAATGCCCCAAACGGATCTGTCGGATGCATGAATGAATAAATCAGTCCATCAATCAAAATTTAGACTCTTGGGCTGGAGGGATGGCTCAGTGGTTAAGGCACTTTCCTGCAAAGTTTAAGGACCCATGTTTGACTCTCCAGAGCCCACGTAAGCCAGACGCACAAAGGTGAGGCAAGCGCAAGGCTGCACGTGCCCACTAGGTGGCACAAACATCTGGAGTTCAATTACAGTGGCTGAGGCCCTGGCACACCAATTCTCTCTCTCTCTCTCTCTCTCTCTCTCTCTCTGTGTCTCTTTCTCTAAAATTGTTTTAAAAAAAAATTAGACTCTTTCTCAAGCCATACATTCAGTTATTCATACCACTTTCCCGATAGCTCATAATTTTCACCAATATGGTTCACAAGTAGATCCAGGAAATAATGGCCAAGATAATAAGCCTGTCTGTGTCTCTGTAGTGCACCAAGTCAATACAATAAGCCAATCTTTCTTTCTTTTTTTTTAAACAACCACAACAGGGCTGAAGAGATGACTTAGCAGTTTACGCGTTTGCCTGCTAAGCCAAAGGACCCAGGTTCGATTCCCCAGGACCCATGTAAGCCAGATGCACGAGGGGGCGCACGTGTTTGGAGTTCATTTGCAGCGGCTGGAGGTCCTGGCGCGCCCATTCTCTCTCTCCCCCTCTTTCTCCGTCAAATAATTAAATAAATCAAAATAAAGTATTGAAAACAGCAACAGGAGGGGGCACAGTTGCATTGAGAGCTCTAGCACAATCAATTTTAATTAGCATTGCTCGTTGTAAGAAACGATAAGGTATCAATCACTGTAATTTGGAGTGTTGACAATTAGTCAAGGTCATTAGCATCTTGAGACCTAAGATAATACTTGCTGAAGTAGAAGACTTGGAAGAACAGTAAGGTGGGGGTCTTCTGAGATACCTTCATTTCCATACAGACTCAACAAATAGACCCCGTGGACGCTTGCTTCACAATTTTCACTGGGATCTGAAGAGAGATGACTTGGGAACTGTCCCTAACCTGTATCTTTCTGACCTCTCTCTATTATCCACAGTGCTACGGGGAAGAGATCTTCGAAAAATGCAAAATTTCAGCATGTCAAAGAAATGCCTGCACGGTTCCCTCATTGACCGCAAGAAAGACCCCAATCTCCACGGCATTAGATTCAGAGCTTGAGGATTTCAGCTCTATTTCTATTCTAAGCTCCCCTTATGCTCCTGACTAAGTTACACACAGGCCACGGCTCAAACCATTTTCCTTTTCGGTGCCTTTGGATCCATAGACGGCTCTCCTTGTCTTAAAGTATGCTACACCCCCATTGCTCTGTATTTAAATTTTTTTCTGATTTATTTTTATCTATTTGAGACAGAGAGAGAGAGAGAGAGAGAGAGAGAGAATGAGTGAGAATGGGTACACCAAGTTCTCTAGCCACTGCAAACGAGCTCCAGACGTACGTGCCACCATGTGCATCTGGCTTATGTGGGACCTGGAAAATTGAACCTGGGTCTTTAGGCTTCACAGACAAGCGCCTTAACTGCCAAGCCATCTCTCCAGCCCCTTTTTTGTTTATTTTTATTTATTTGAGAGCGACAGACAGAGAGAGGAAAGAGGCAGAGAAAGAGAGGAAGAAGCAGAGAGAGAGAGATAGAGAGAGAGAGAGAGAGAACTGGCACGCCAGGGCCTCCAGCCACTGCAAATGAACTCCAGACGCATGAACCACCGTGTGTATCTGGCTTATGTGGGTCCTGGGGAATCAAGCCTCGAACCGGGGTCCTTAGGCTCCACAGGCAAGCGCTTAACCGCTAAGCCATCTCTCCAGCCCCATTGCTCTCTATTTTCGCGTGTCAGACTTCCATTTCGTAACAACTTATTTTAAACTGCTTTCCCCAGCAAGAACAGATTACTCATTTCATCTCTCTCGGTTGACTTTTCTCACTCTTTCTTCTTCCTTTGGATAGATGCCCCATGGGTCCCTTACCACACTTGATTATAACTGCCTTGTCTGTGCATATATGATTCTAACCAGCTGATGTTTTCTGGGGGTGCTTAAAGTTTGACTTGGTGCCTGGCAAACACTCAACCTGCCTTAAGTAGTGAGTGGGTAAATCAAGGGCGAAGGAGTGTTTGAGATAATGCATGAGAGCGTAAGCTTCCTCATCAGCGTAGCGTTCCCGCACCCACAGGTGCCTGGATAGCCTCACAATGAATCTATTTCCTTGGCCTTGATGGTTCTCCTTCTCTTGGCTGAGAAAGGAATGAATTGCACGTGATATTGTCAAAAGCCCCACCTAGGGGCCTGGAGAGATGGCTTAGCGGTTAAGCACTTGCCTGTGAAGCCTAAGGACCCTGGTTCAAGGCTCGATTCCCCAGGACCCACGTTAGCCAGATGCACAAGGGGGCGCACGCGTCTGGAGTTCGTTTGTAGCGGCTGGAGGCCCTGGAGCGCCCATTCTCTCTCTCTCTCTTTCTCTCTGCCTCTTTCTCTGTCTGTCGCTCTCAAATAAATAAATAAATAAAATTTCTACGTTAGACTCGCCAGACGCGCGCGGGGGTGCACTGTGTTTGGTGCTCTTGGCGGTAAATTCTTCACTTGTCAGTCATCAATACCGCAAAACACTCAAGGAAAGCCGGGCTCTTATTCTTGTCCCTACTTTACAAGTCATCCCCTGAGAAGTTCAGAAACTTGTCCTAAGTCACCTCACAACAAAAGTGGCTCTGCCTCCATCCAGCTTACGTGGGTCCTGGGGAATTGAACCTGGGGCCTTAGGCTTCGCAGGCAAACGCCTTAACTGCTAAGCCGTCTCGCCAGCCTTGCTGAAGTTGTTTCAGACAGATATGCGTCAAGGCAGAGGAATCAAGAGTAGAAGCTAGAAAGAGCATTTTAACATAAAAGGCAATGCCAGCCAGTGTTAGGTTCTCCGCCTCTCCCCTTTCTTCTAAGCCGGCAACACCCACTCCTCCTCTCACTTAATCCCACTACATTTTGTTCTGGGTGCCATGGTCATTTCAATTTGTCACCTCTTCCCCGTGGCCACCCTGTGCTCTTAGCTTCCGTTATCAGACTTAAGAAACACAGCTTAAGGAAACAAAATTTTAGCACAAAATAAATACCCAGCTATAATTATTGCCTACGTCATTTCCTTCCAGGAGCGAGAATAAAAACACCTTTATTTTGCTGAAGACTCTGCCTGCTATTATCTCATCTTTACCATCTTCCAGTCACTCCATCCCTCTTGTCTTTAATGGACACGTTGGGGATATTTCTTTTGCTTATGCAAAACAGTGTGTCCTTTTATCTCCTCAGGCCTTATTGTGAGAGTCAAGCTCTCCCTGGATGCTGTTCTGCCCTTTCCCCTAACCTGGAAAAATGATGCAAATGTTCATGTTTTCTCTAGTACACCTGCCTTTATTTTAGCACTTCGAAATTGGCTCCTCTATCTTCATTACAGATCTTATTTTGCAGCCATCTGAGTTCCCTGAAGAGATGGATCATGTCTTAGTCATATCATCATCATTTGAACCTGCAGCATGCTTCGCGTACAGAAGACATTTAATAAGGGTTTTGACAAATCTGATATAGCCTGATCAAACCCAGACTTCCAAGAAACCGGAAGGTTTATCAAGACCACATCTGAATTCCTAGACTCCGGTAAGAACCGGATGTTCTTCCTCAAGGTCTGGGCATTTCCCATTGGCCTGCAGTCCCCACCAACCCTGTCTAGGACTCTCACCAGCTAACATTGCTCACTGGCTCCGGAGGTCCTTTGTTATCTGATACAAATTACAGCATCATCTGGAGATGGGAGTATTACTCAATTTTAATAATGCTACGTTAACCTTGCCATGCGTGACAATGAACACCATTCTCAAACAGCAAGCCATCCCGACCAGCCTGTGATCCTTCTTACCAAATCAGCAGAATTGAACACATTAGTACCTCTTTAGTCTTATGAAAAACTTCATTAAATCACGAGTTTCTGGGAGGTGTACAATGATGACAGAATGAACTCAAGGAAGTCATACCGACTTTACCCCTGTGTTGGTCGATATGTAATTTCGTGTGTATCTGACAAAGGGTGCTGAATTTGACATTGGGAGCAATCCTCCTTGTCTCTGACTGCATTATGCAAATGTTTCCGATAGATCTATTAGTCTATTGGATTTACTATTTTGCCAGTGAGTGTGACTCTGAAATTCCTCATTCTTCGGGAACTTCCGTTGTCTTTCTTTCCCCATTTTAGTGTAAACATGATGTGAAATTTCTAGAAACCAGACTATGTACCTGGGAATTAGCTCTGATTTATTCAAAGCTCTCATTTGAAGAGTAGAGACGGGACTTGGTGATGACTGTACTCTTGTTTTCCCACTGAATTATAGAATAAAAATGACAGTACCCATTGTTGGCCTACTTCCTTCCTTTCCTCTTGAAATGCACACACACACACACACACACACACACTCATACACTCACCTTCTGAAGAATAATAAATACTTGTTGCAAGAGGGTGACCCAAAGATGCATGTCATTTGGAATAGGAAGATCTTAACTTTTAGTGTGATATTAGGGCAAACAATTCTAAATTTTAGAAGCAGGAGGTCTTAGTGGCCCATCATAATGCTCTTTCAATCAATTCTGATAGCTTTATGCTTCAATTATTCACATCTTTTCATTGCTGCCTAGTAGCCCATGTCATGGGTGCACATTAGTTCGACTATAGGACATTTCTTACATTTCTAGTGTGAAGCAATTATAATAATCCTGATTTCATTAGATTTGTCTTTGAGGACCAATGTTTTCATTTCTCAGGGGATAAATGCCTTGGCATATGGTTTCTTGGTTCACGGTGTGTGTGTGTGTGTGTGTGTGTGTGTGTGTGTGTGTGTTTGTGTGTAATCATATGATTCTTTTTTTCTAGAATGGCTATACCATTTTGCATCCTCATAAGCATATGTCCAAGTATGGATTTAGGTGTCTTAAATGTTCATATAATTTGTATTTATAACGATTCATATGGTTATGTAAACTCAGGTCTTTTTCTTATTTCTTTTAACTTTTTATATTTTATTTATTTGAGAGAGTGAGACCAAGGCAGCTACAGACAGTTGGAGAGAATGGGCACACCAGGACCTCTAGCCACTGCGAATGAACCCCAGATGCATGTACCACCCTGTGCATCTGGCTTACATGGGTCCTGGGAAATCGAACCTTAGGCTTCACAGACAATCACCTCAATCACTAAGCCATTTCTCCAGCCCCCAACTCTGGTCTTTTTTTTTTAATCAATAACTCTTCACATCTTCTATATAATTCAAGGTTTAAAAAAATTTTTTTTGTTCATTTTAATTTATTTATTTGAGAGTGACAGAGAGAGAGAGAGAAAGAGGCAGATAGAGAGAGAGAGAATGGGCGTGCAAGGGCCTCCAGCCACTGCAAACGAACTCCAGACGTGTGCATCTGGATGCATGTACCACCTTGTGCATCTGGCTAACGTGGGTCCTGGGGATTCGAGCCTCGAACCAGGGGTCCTTAGGCTTCACAGGCAAGCGCTTAACTGCCAAGTCATCTCTCCTGCCCAACAGATTCTTTTTTTATGAAGTCGGGCTTTGTCAGGATTTTCTCAGCTCCAGCATGAAGGAGCCTCAGCCTTCATCTCTGTGCCAGTGTGAGCTGACATCCTAGGTGAGGGAGCTATAGACCACTCAAACTAGCTGGGTTTTGGGTCTGGCCCACTCTTCGCTTTCGGACTGTTAAATTTTCCCCTAATTTCTTCTGGGCTCAACCTTGCATGTATACTTTCATTTGCTCGGTTTTATTTTGCTACATAAAACAATTCAGGCAACGTAGACCCAGATGCCTTTGGAAATGTGAACTAGACAGGACAGGTCACTTTTACATTTCAATTGTATACTAATCCTCCCACTGTATTTTAGTGGTTGTTTTAGAATTATAATAACTGTCACACTGAGGTGGGGGGGTAGAGTTAGGGTGACTGGACCCTTGAAGGTAAAAAGCAGCGGGAAAGTTTGCACTTGCTAGAAATCCAAGATGACCTGACTTCTTATCTCTTGCCTTGTTCCCTAGACCTGTTTTTCTGCAAACAACCAGGCCCCCTCCTGGGAGGGAGGTATTTCATAGGATTTAAAAATTGTGGTCGGTCAAGTTCAGCCCCCAGAACTTGGTACCAGGGCTAGCCTCTTCCTGAGACAGCCCCTGGCCCTAACCAACCAGCTGGCCCTCTGGTTCACCTGAGCCTGGAGGACAGCCCACCCTCATAAGGTCACAAATACCTTTGCAAGAGGAGGGCAGGCTCTCTCTGACCACTGGGGAACTTCCAGCTGTGGGTGAGTTTTTCCCTCAGCTGGGTCAGGCACAGCCTAGAGGGTCCCCAGCCCTGACTCTCCACATGAGTTCTTTATCCCCTCCGGCTCCCCACATGGCAGGAGCTCCTTGAACTTTCTTTTTTCTTTCCACGCTTTTCCCCCAGGCCCTCCACATGGGATCTCTAGCCACGTGGGTGCCTTTCCTTGCTCTGTACTTCTCTCAATAAATATCATAATTTAATAATTATCTTTCTCCATCTTCCTTTTTTATTTAATTCTTTGACTAAAATTAGAAACGAACCTAGGGTTTGGGGTTCAAGGACTTTCCTGGACCCCAAGCACCCCATTATAATACCACTAACATCGATTTCCCCACAGGTACTCCACAGTGAAATGTGGGAAAACATTACTTGAAGCTATTTCTGAAATTAAAGTACTGTGTATGTTCCAGCTATTGAGAAGGTAATCTATCTTGTTTCTAAGTGATAGTGGTATTATTTCTCTTTGGAAGCACAGTTCTGAAAAACATAGTAATGTAAGAGTTCTGAGCAGCATGTGGGCATGAAAATCAAGAAATTGGGCTGGAGGGATGGCTAAGTGGTTAAGGCACATGCCTGCGAAGCCTAAGGACTCAGGTTCAATTCCCCAGGACCCACGTAAGCCAGATGCACAAGGTAGCACATGCGTCTGGAATTCGTTTGCAGTGGCTAGAGGCCCTGGTGCGCCCATTCTCTCTCTCTCTCCCTTTCTCTCTGTCTCTAATAAATAATTAAAAATAAATCTAAAAAAAATGTTTAAAAAAGAAAAGCAGGAAGCTACTGTTGCCACACGTGATTTCCCAAGTGTGAGAATGCCCACCAAGGTGGGGCTTTCCTACAATTTTTATTTCAAATAGCCAAAGACTCAATGCTGTGGGATCTTCTCCCCATGACTCGGTCACAGGAAAACAGAATGATATTATCAGAAGGGATTATAAGTATCATTTAGTCTAGAGATCACAAACTTGGGTTTTGTGACACATCTTTTGGAAATTATATCACAAATAACCTTTGGAAAATTGCTAAATTTGCACACAAGATTCCAAATCATTTGTCCTGGAGTGCTTTAGAGAGATTAGACAGAACAAGATTCAAGGTTATTTTTAAATGTCAGCCTCACTCATGTGTTTTCTGAGATGCTTGCGTGAGCAGAAGGAAGAGGCTGGGCTGTAGCCAGTATGTGGGTAATTGTGCACAACCCTGGGGCTGCTCATGGGAATGTGTGACTATCATTTTTAATTTGTATTGTGAGGAGGGAAAAAAAAAAATAACCCTTGAAAACCATTGGTCAAGCCCCGTCATTCATTTCCTAGATGCAGAAATGAAGGCCCTGTGAGACAGCACCGTATAGGCTGGTGACCCAAATGAGATTTGAACACGGCTTTCCTAAGCTAGAGCCCAGCAGACTTTCTTCCTCCCCACAGTGGAAAGTGAGTATTGAATTGCATCTCAGTGGAAGCGAGCGTGCCCCCTTGGTTCTACCAGACGCTGCTCACATTCCCCCTCCCCCCCCCCTGCATTGAAGCACACTCTCTTTCCATCAGATTAGAGCTGACAGAGATAAAACAGTTTTGGGCGGATTTCCTTAGGTTTGCTCCAGGGCCTCTAATCTGCATTTCATCACACGACAAGCACATGCTCCAATCATTGGTACACCCGTCTGCATCAGCCACGATGTTAATCATATCTAACCCAATTTCCCCCCCCCCCCCGCCCGTGAATTTATTACTTACTCTTCATTTCAGTTCATGAAACCTAGCATGAGTCTCTAATAAGCATAACAACTTTAACAAGATGGTCTTGGCCCAAGAACTGTGCCCACTGTCCAAAGACAAAGCCCGAGGAAAGAGGCAATAAATAATAAATAAAGAAACGCAGTCTTGGAACAACCCCTTGGGGGGCGGGGGTCGGTCTGCAAAGGGAAGATGATGGTGACGAATTTTGTTACATGGCACAAGCAAGTCATGGTTTGGCAATAGTATGTAGTCCTCGCTCTAACTCCGGGCAGCTCCGTTGTGCCCAATTGATCCGTAGTTTCCAAAATTGGAGGAATGGCCTCCCGAAAAGACTGGAAAAAAATGCCGGAGTGCCTGTAGGCAAGTGGAAGTTATAACGGGAAAGCATTCTGGAAGCAGGGTCCAAATGCAAATTGGTTGTTACAGAAACGGTTCAGATCCATCTGGTGGCTGCATGCGATGAATACCAGAGCCGATCAATGGGCACGCATTTTGGCAATGGTGAAGGAACGTAAAATAGAACAAGTCAGGCCACCAGAGTGTGGGTGTTGGACCCAAGCCCTCATATGCAAATGTGCAGCAAACGCTGATCCCGAGTTGTAGCGAGTAATGAGAGAGAGAGAGGGAGAGAGAGAGAGAGAGAGAGGGAGGGAGGGAGGGATAGGGAGGAAGGGGCTCTTCAGTGGGAAGTAAGATAAGACGGGTCAGAGATGATAGCTACATTCTGCACAGGAAGAGGAAAATGCTTGTGCCCACAGAGATTCCAGACCCTCTGTCTACCTTGATGCACTCACTCATTCCAGCTAAGTCTGTTCACAAGCACCTGTTCTATGCCAGACACAGCACTAGGAACCTAGGCTATAGGAAGATTAAGCCGCACTCCAGCCCTGTACCGGCTCATAGTCCAGTGGGGAAGTACACCTTCCCCAGCCCTCCCCTCCCCTCCCTTCCCCACCCCCGTATAGTTGATAAGAACTAAGATGTGTGCATGGTTATCTGAGCACTTACTACTTACGTACTGGTACCTTTTGCATCCTCATGAGTGTCTCTAAAATTATTTTCTAGGGTCCGAGAGATGGCTTAGCGGTTAAGGCGCTCGCCTGCAAAGCCTAAGGACCCAGGTTCGATTCCCCAGGACCCACGTAAGCCAGACGCACAAGGGGGCGCATGCATCTGGAGTTCGACTGCAGTGGCTGGAGGCCCTGGCACACCCATTCTCTCTCTCTCTCTCATAATAAAAATTAAGAAAATTATTTTCTACTTGAGGAAACACATCATCTCAAAGCTTTATTTGGGGCAGCTGGCAGAGGAGGCAGGGGGCACAGAGCCCCTGTAGATGCCCGTGGAATCAGATTCGTGCCCGGAACTCCAGGAAGCTTCATCTCATGACTGTAGCGCAGGCTGGGAGAGGAAAACTCCAAGAAGCCATCCTACTGGAGAAGGACCAGGTCGTCTCGTGCCCCCATCTACTTCTCAAGAATTCTGACCAGGAAGAGCTGCTGTGGGGACAGGGGACACTAGGTACTTGCCTACAGGTGACTAGTGACAGCTCAGAACTGCGATTGGGGAGGAAGGGGCCAGGAAAGATCTAAAAGGCGCAGCAGAGCCAGGAATTTAGAAACGGTCAAGATGGTGGTCGTCCGGCTATGGGAAGGAGTAGGTAAAGAGGAACCTTAGAAATGCCAACTAGGAAGGGTACAGGAGCCAAAGGGATTAAAATTTCAGGGCATCTATTAAACTTCTAATCTTCTTTGCTTCAAATGCATACTCTATTAGAGTCTAGGAGTATTTCATTGTGGACTGAGGGGGGGGGGGGGGGAAGGAGTTGAAAAACCAGCAAGGGCTCATGGGAGTGTTTCTTTCTCTGGGCCTTCTTGAACATTCAGGATGCAGAAAGCGACGGGAATCACTTGACTACCCTTGCACCTAAAAGCACATTTTAATTAATCGTTAAAATAAGGAGGTTCCACGCGTTAAGTGCGCTTGGGCCGTTTGAAGTCATAGATAACTCTTTGCAAAATAAAAAAAAGTTAAAAAAAAAACCCTTCACAATGTTATCAACATTGCCAGTCATAGTTTTATGTCACCTTGGGTATGAAATAACTCAGATCTCCCAAGGATTTTTCTTTTTCTTCTTCTTCTTTTTTTTTTTTGTAATTGACATATTCAATCAGATAGCACTGGGGTGAAAATAACAAAGCTTTGAGATGATGTGTTTCCTCAAGTAGAAAATAATTTTAAAGACACTCATGAGGATGCAAAAGGGACTGGGGGAAAAAAATACATAATGCTGACTTCTTGCCAAAGAGTGGATTATTCCAGTTCATCAGAAAGGTGAAAAAAAAATAATAAAACAAAACA
This sequence comes from Dipus sagitta, assembly GCA_036346955.1. NCBI lineage: Eukaryota > Metazoa > Chordata > Mammalia > Rodentia > Dipodidae > Dipus > Dipus sagitta. The sequence goes on from CM070789.1 coordinate 37,007,081, forward strand.
AAACAAACAAACAAACAAAAAACACACCACACCTGTTGGTGGTTTAATGCTAATATAAATTCTGTTTTCAGGATGGAAATTATGCATCAACAAAAATATAAATTTATTTTTTTCCCAGCTGTGTAAGTGAAAAAAAAAAAACCATAAACATATGTTGAGAAATCAGAGATGACTATTAGCCATTATTCAACATTTCCGTGGCCACCGAGCGAGTCTCGTGCTCGAATTAGAAATGTACTGTGCTTTTCAATTAATTTAATTGACACTCTTGGTTGATGAAATGCCAACAAATAACCACGGCGTTGAGCACCCACACTTCCCTATGGCTCATCAAAGTGACTGTTCTTCACAGGCCCAGTGTAGACGCTAACATCTTGGATTCCCCCCGGAGCAAACTGAAACAAGGGTTGTGTGGCTGAAGGAGAAGCCATAGAGCCAGATGCATGTGGGCCAAACCCACCATAAGCCCTGGCCCCCAGTTCAACCGTGGCCTCATAGCAGTTCCTAGCAGGTTAATGAAGGGTAACAAGCATCGGGCTGCTCTAAGGTTTGGAGCAGGGAAGAGTTAAATAACCCGCTTTTCATAATAGCTCTGTATAGTTAAATGTCTTCAAGGTAAATAACTGTCTTCCATAAATAACTATTTTTACGTGCCGTTCCGTGTGACCCTGGGACATGTCCTAACTTACTTGAATTTGCTTAGTTCTCCCCTGAAGCATGCAGGGTTCAGACTGAATGGTTTCTCCGAGGCTTGTTTGGCTCAAAAACTTGATTTTTCCAAGCTAGGGTCACAAGCTTCAAGGACCTCAGCATGGATGAAACTGGGTCCTTCACAAAGACGAGGAACCTTGGGTTCCGGCTCTGGTGCCCCTTCCCAGATAGCCAGGGCTGCGCCTACGTGACCCAGAGCCCAGCCATCTCGGGAGGTTATCAGTAGCACACAGATCAGTCCTTATGCTTTCTAAATCTTTCTTTCTCTCAAATAAAATAAAATTTCTGGGCTGGAGAGGTGGCTTAGCGGTTAAGCGCTTGCCTGTGAAGCCTAAGGACCCCGGTTCAAGGCTCAATTCCCCAGGACCCGCGTTAGCCAGATGCACAAGGGGGCACACGTGTCTGGAGTTCGTTTGCAGTGGCTGGAGGCCCTGGCGTGCCCATTCTCTCTCTTTCTCTCTCTGCCTCTTTCTCTCTCTGTCTCTCGCTCTCAAATAAATAATAAATAAAAATAAAAACAAAATTTAAAAAAAAAATAAAATAAAATAAAATTTCTTTTCTTTTTTTTGTTGACAACTTCCATGACTGTAGACAATATCCCATGGTAATTCCCTCCCTTCCCCCACTTTCCCCTTTGAAACTCCACTCTCCATCATATCCCCTCCCCATCTCAATCAGTCTCTCTTCTATTTTGATGTCATCATTTTTTCCTCCTATTATGAGGGTCTTGTGTAGGTAGTGTCAGGCACTGTGAGGTCATGGATATCCAGGCCATTTTGTGTCTGGAGGAGCACGTTGTAAAGAGTCCTACCCTTCCTTTGGCTCTTACATTCTTTCCGCCACCTCTTCCGCAGTGGACCCTGAGCCTTGGAAGGTGTGATAGAGATGTTTCAGTGCTGAGCACTCCTCTGTCACTTCTTCTCAGCACCATGGTGCCTTCTGAGTCATCCCAAGGTCACCGCCTCTCTGTCGTCTTTCTGTCTGTCTGTGTTCGTGACTGTATATGTGTGTTGGGGGGTGGGTAGAGTCTAAGGTATATATGGAGGGCCAATATTGGTTCTCCCTTCCATCTTGTGTAAGGCAGTATTGTGTGTGTGTATGTGGGGGGGAGTGTGTGAAATGGGGGAAAATGCCAAGTTATATATGGAGGGCTTTGGGGAAAATAGGGTTTATTGTGGCTTACGGACTCAAGGGGAAGCTCCACGACGGCAGGGGAAAACGACGACATGAGCAGAGGGTGGACATCACCCCCTGGCCAACATCAGGTGGACCATAGCACCAGGAGAGTGTGCCAAACACTGGCAAGGGGACACTGGCTATAACACCCATAAGCCCGCCCCCAACAATACACCGCCTCCAGGGGGCGCTAATTCCCAAATCTCCATCAGCTGGGAACCTAGCATTCAGAACACCTGAGTTTATGGGGGACACCTGAATCAAACCACCACAATCTCCATCTTGCTGTAGGCACACTTGGGTTACCGCCAGGCGCGGCCATACCTGGCTTTCGTGTCGGTGTTAGGGACCCGAAGCCCAGTCTGTGTGCCTGCACATTGAGAACTTTATCCACTAAACCAGCTCCCCAGCCCCAAAGCTCAGTCCTTGTTAGCAGCCTGCCTGGACCCCACGCCGCCCTCCAGAGGCGCATCGGTATCTCTTCCTTCCTTCCTTCCTTCCTTCCTTCCTTCCTTCCTTCCTTCCTTCCTTCTTCCTTCCTTCCTTCTTCCTTCCTTCTTCCTTCCTTCTTCCTTCCTTCTTCCTTCCTTCCTTCCTTCTTCCTTCCTTCCTTCCTCTCTCTCTCTCTCTCTCTCTCTTTCTTTTCTTTTCTTTTCTTTTCTTTCTTTTCTTCTTTTCTTTTTTTTTTTTTTGTAATTGACATATTCAATCAGATAGCACTGGGGTGAAAATAACAAAGCTTTGAGATGATGTGTTTCCTCAAGTAGAAAATAATTTTAAAGACACTCATGAGGATGCAAAAGGGACTTGGGGAAAAAATATATAATGCTGACTTCTTGCCAAAGAGTGGATTATTCCAGTTCACCAGAAAGGTGAAAAAAAAATAATAAAACAAAACAAACAAACAAACAAACAAAAAACACACCACACCTGTTGGTGGTTTAATGCTAATATAAATTCTGTTTTCAGGATGGAAATTATGCATCAAGAAAAATATAAATTTATTTTTTTCCCAGCTGTGTAAGTGAAAAAAAAAGCCATAAACATATGTTGAGAAATCGGAGATGACTATTAGCCATTATTCAACATTTCCGTGGCCACCGAGCGAGTCTCGTGCTCGAATTAGAAATGTACTGTGCTTTTCAATTAATTTAATTGACACTCTTGGTTGATGAAATGCCAACAAATAACCACGGCGTTGAGCACCCACACTTCCCTGTGGCTCATCAAAGTGACTGTTCTTCACAGGCCCAGTGTCGACGCTAACATCTTGGATTCCCCCTGGAGCAAACTGAAACAAGGGTTGTGTGGCTGAAGGAGAAGCCATAGAGCCAGATGCATGTGGGCCAAACCCACCATAAGCCCTGGCCCCAAGTTCAACCGTGGCCTCATAGCAGTTCCTAGCAGGTTAATGAAGGGTAACAAGCATCGGGCTGCTCTAAGGTTTGGAGCAGGGAAGAGTTAAATAACCCGCTTTTCATAATAGCTCTGTATAGTTAAATGTCTTCAAGGTAAATAACTGTCTTCCATAAATAACTATTTTTACGTGCCGTTCCGTGTGACCCTGGGACATGTCCTAACTTACTTGAATTTGCTTAGTTCTCCCCGGAAGCATGCAGGGTTCAGACTGAATGGTTTCTCTGAGGCTTGTTTGGCTCAAAAACTTGATTTTTCCAAGCTAGGGTCACAAGCTTCAAGGACCTCAGCATGGATGAAACTGGTTCCTTCACAAAAACGAGGAAACTTGGGTTCCGGCTCTGGTGCCCCTTCCCAGATAGCCAGGGCTGCGCCTACGTGACCCAGAGCCCAGCCATCTCGGGAGGTTATCAGTAGCACACAGATCAGTCCTTATGCTTTCTAAATCTTTCTTTCTCTCAAATAAAATAAAATTTCTGGGCTGGAGAGATGGCTTAGCGGTTAAGCGCTTGCCTGTGAAGCCTAAGGACCCCGGTTCAAGGCTCAATTCCCCAGGACCCGCGTTAGCCAGATGCACAAGGGGGCACACGTGTCTGGAGTTCGTTTGCAGTGGCTGGAGGCCCTGGCGTGCCCATTCTCTCTCTTTCTCTCTCTGCCTCTTTCTCTCTCTGTCTCTCGCTCTCAAATAAATAATAAATAAAAATAAAAACAAAATTAAAAAAAAAATAAAAATAAATAAAAAAATAAAATTTCTTTTCTTTTTTTTTGTTGACAACTTCCAGATTGTAGACAATATCCCATGGTAATTCCCTCCCTTCCCCCACCTTCCCCTTTGAAACTCCACTCTCCATCATATCCCCTCCCCCTCTCAATCAGTCTCTCTTTTATTGTGATGTCATGATCTTTTCCTCCTATTATGAGGGTCTTGTGTAGGTAGTGTCAGGCACTGTGAGGTCATGAATATCCAGGCCATTTTGTGTCTGGAGGAGCACGTTGTAAAGAGTCCTACCCTTCCTTTGGCTCTTACATTCTTTCCGCCACCTCTTCTGCAATGGACCCTGAGCCTTGGAGGGTGTGATAGAGATATTTCAGTGCTGAGCACTCCTCTGTCACTTCTTCTCAGCACCATGATGCCTTCTGAGTCATCCCCAGGTCACTGCTTCTCTCTCATCTTTCTGTCTGTCTGTGCTTGTGAATATATGTGTGTGTTGGGGGGCGGGGTGTAAAGTCTAAGGTATATGTGGAGGGCCAATATTGGTTCTCCCTTCCATCTTGTGTAAGGCAGTATTGTGTGTGTGTATGTGGGCGGGGGGAGTGTGTGAAATGGGGGCAAATGCCAAGTTATATATGGAGGGCTTTGGGGGAAAAATGGCTTATTTTGGCTTACGGACTCAAGGGGAAGCTCCACGATGGCAGGGGAAAACGATGGCATGAGCAGAGGGTGGACATCACCCCCTGGCCAACATCAGGTGGTCAATAGCAACAGGAGAGTGTGCCAAACACTAGTAAGGGGACACTGGCTATGACACCCGTAAGCCCGCCCCCAACAATACACCGCCTCCAGGGGGCGCTACTTCCCACATCTCCATCAGCGGGGGACCTAGCATTCGGAACACCTGAGCTTATGGGGGACGCCTGAATCAAACCACCACAATCTCCATCTTGCTGTAGGCACACTTGGGTTACAGCCAGGCGCGGCCATACCTGGCTTTCGTGTCGGTGTTAGGGACCCGAACCCCAGTCTGCGTGCTTGCACATTGAGAACTTTATCCACTAAACCAGCTCCCCAGCCCCAAAGCTCAATCCTCGTTAGCAGCATGCCTGGACCCCACGCCGCCCTCCAGAGGCGCATCGGTATCTCTTCCTTCCTTCCTTCCTTCCTTCCTTCCTTCCTTCCTTCCTTCCTTCCTTCCTCTCTCTCTCTCTCTCTCTCTCTCTCTCTCTCTTTCTTTCTTTCTTTTCTTTCTTTCTTTCTTTTTTACACAAAGCAGGCAGGGCATCCAGAGAGGTGCCCAGAGCAATACCAGGGAGGTGCCCCCGAGGTCTGTCTTAGGCCCAGGTTGAAAGCAGTGTCTTGGAGGCAAATGGACCTTGGAACTTAGCACTGCAAGTCTTCTTGTTCAGGGTCTGGGGGTTGGGGGGGGGGAGGTCTCAGGCCTCTTTCCTCTTCTGTGAGTGGAGTTACCGGGATTGTCAAATGGAGCTATACTGAGACGACACGTGCACAAAATGAATGCCTGTCACACAGGGGGCATGCGTGAGCTGCTCTCTTCCCTCTCTCCCTTTCCTGCAGTCCGTTTCTCTTTTTTTTTTTTTCTGTATTATTTCTCTTTCTATTTTTATTTATTTGAGAAAGAGAGAAAGAGAGGCAGATCGAGAGAATGGATGCACCAGGGCCTCCAGCCACTGCAAATGAACTCCAGATGCGTGCGTCACTTCGTACATCTGGATCCACCGTAGGTCCTGGGGAATGGAACCTGGGTCATTAGGCTTTGCAGGCAAGTGCCTTAATGGCTAAGCCATCTGTATAGCCCTATGTAGCTATTCTTATTTTTTAAATATTATTTATTTATTTGAGAGTGGGGAGAGCAGAGAGAGAGAGAGAGAGAAAGAGAATGGGTGCACCAGGGCTTCCAGCCACTGCAAAGGAACTCCAGACGCATACGCCACCATGTGCACGTGGCTTATGTGGGCCCTGGGGAAATCGAACCTGGGTCGTTAGGCTTCACAGGCAAGCGCCTTAACCGCTAAGCCATCTCCCCATCCCCTGTATTATTTATCTTTATTAGCATAGATTACCTATGTCAAATAGAGGATTTCATTGTGACGTTTCTGTGCGTATGTGTTGTCTGCTTTTATCACAGTCAAGACTTTCCCGTAGTCCTGTTGATTTCAAGATCTAACCGACTTTGTTTAGGTCATTTGCCTGTCGCCTTCGGAGCTGTACTCTGTCCGCAGAGCTTACAACACTGAAAGGTTATCATTTGGTCAAAGCCGGGGAGGTTCCCGGCACGGCTACATCTATGGCTTGCATGGTCCATGCTGAAGGAACCCTGATGACCCGACTCCACGTCCTGCAAAGGCAGAGGGTAACGTATAGATAGATAGGTAGATGACAGACAGACAGACAGATTATAGACACCAGCAGACGGAGCATTTTCATTATCCTGTCTGCTCATATTGATGTTACGATTTTCTGCCCAAATTTTCATCTGTTCAGCCTCGCCCCCGCCCCCAGCTCACAGGAGCCCAGCCTTGTGCTTCTGATTTACAGCAACTGCCCAGTTTCCCGAGAACCTCCACCATGTCAAATGTGGCCAGTTGTACTCTGTGGTGATGGGAGCGGATGAGATTTCGGGAAGGCAAAGAAATTAAAAAAAAAAAAAAATCGGTGGTTGACTAACCGGCCAGAGTCCTGGCACGGAAATGTTCAACCACCACCCATACCATGGCCTGGAGCTGGCAAAGGTGACACATGGTTAGACATCGCCCCTTTGCCAGAACAGCAAAGCAAATGCCATCCAACACAGAGCTGGGACTTAGAAGAAAAGGAGACACAAACAGAAAAGAACGGACTGGGACTGGAGGGATGGCTCAGCAATTAAGGCATTTGCCTGCAAAGCCAAAGGACCCAGGTTCGATTCTCCAGGTCCCACGTTAGCCAGATGCACAAGGGGACGCACGTGTCTAGAGTTTGTTTGCAGTGGCTGGAGGCCCTGGTGCACCCATTCTCTCTCTCTCTCTCTTTCTCTCTCAAATAAATAAATAAAATGTATTTTTTTTAAAGAAGAAAAGAATTTACTATGTAGCACCTACCATGTTATTCAACAATATCAATTCATTGAATCCTCACAGTAACCCTGGTGAGATAGACAGGATTAGTTTCTTTTTTTTTTCATTATTTTATTCTTCTTTTTTGACAGAATTAATTTCTTTATTTAACAAAAGATGCAAATGAGCAGAGTGGTTAAGGGATCGACCCCAGGCCACCTAGCTGCTGAGTGCTGAGGTTAGGTGTGAGTGGGGCCGGGAAAGTCTGTGAATTTAGACACTTAGTGTAGAAGGCCATTTCAGGTGTCTGAGGTGAGCTTTCCGACCAGGCACAGTTAGGGATTTTATTGAAGCTTACAGGTGCAGGGGAAGTTCTGTAATGGCAGAAGAAGCTGGCCCTCTCTTACAGGATCAAGGAGAGCAAGTGAGCCAGCGAGATCAAGAGAGAGAGAGAGAGAGAGAGAGAGAGAGAGAGAGAGAGAGAGAGAGAGGTCCCAAGCCAGAAAAAAAAAAAAAAAAAAACCCAAAAGCCACACCACACAGTACACTTCAGGAACTCTAGGCATTTTGCATATATCTTTAAAGCTTTTATTTTATTTATTTACTTATTTGAGAGAGAAAGTCCCAAGCCAAAAAAAAAAAAAAAAAAATCCACACCACTAGCACACTTCAGGAACTCTAGGCATTTTGCATATCTTTAAAACTTTCATTTTATTTATTTACTTATTTGAGAGACAGAAGAAGAGAGAGAGAGAGAGAGAGAGCTAGGACACATAAGTTGCGTAAGGCAGGCTTTGGAGCCAGGGATGTCGACCCTAGTCCAGCTTCCTCTTGTGTTCTCAGTTGACACGGTCTCGCTAAACTAGATCCGACATTTGGGCCAAGATCTCTACGATCACATTGCCTTCCTACACCCCAGACCCTGTTGTGACTTCTCGCAGGTATCGGCCCCCCCAAAAGACAACTTCAACGTCCTCAGCGCAGGGAGCACTAACACCGTGTAGGGGCTGGAACACACTTAGCACACACACGCGTGCACGGCCCTCTGTCCTTCACAGGCGGCAGGAAGCAGCCATTCCCAAGCCTAGCGCTTGTCCCCATGACATTCTCGCCAGTGACCAGCCACCGAGGAGGAAGGAAGGTCGTGGAGACACTTTTCCATCCCCGCAGGACCTCAGGAGTGGCCCCGGGTGACTATCATCCCGCACGCGACGGAGGACAGGCCCACGGCGCGGTCATGGCGTGTTTTCTGTTCCATCCAGTGTCCTCTAGAAGGTGAAAAGGTGGCCCCACCTGCCCAACTGGCTGTAAGAAACCAGTGTGGGTAGCTGGGCATGGTGGCGCATGCCTTTAATCCCAGCACTCTGGAGGCAGAGGTAGGAGGATCACCGAGAGTTCGAGGCCACCCTGAGACTACATAGTAAATTCCACGTCAGCCTGAACCAAAGTGAGACCCCACCTCGAAAAACTAAAAAAAGGAAAAACTAAAAAAAAAAAAAAAGAAACCAGTGTGGGTTCAAGACTACGCTCAGCACAAAGAGCCTCGGGCCTGGGGCGCTCAGCCCCGACTCCCCGTTCAACTCCACCCTTCGTCCTCCCCAGCTGGAGGGGACGTTGGGGATTTCCTCCTCCAAAGGACCAAAGACAACCATGGGAGAAGGATTTGACTTAGTGATTTTTGACAGTTAAGAAATTCTTTTTATTTCTTTGAAAGAGAGAGAGAGAGTGTGTGTGTGAGTGAGTATGGGTGCACCAGGACTTCTTGCCACTGCAAACCAGCTCTAGATGTATGGGCCGCTTTGTGCGTCTGGGTGTACATAAGTCTTGGGGAATCAGATTGGGGGGGTCAGCAGGTTTTGCAAGCAGGTACCTTTAACTACTATGTTAAAGCCTTTGCTGTCCCTCCCCTCTTGACTTGCTGGAAAGAATCTTTTTTTTTTTATTTTAGCATTTTCACTTTGTTTGTTTATTTATTTATTTAAGACAGACAGACAGAGAGAGCGAGAGAGAGAGAGAGAGAGAGAGGTAGAGAGAGAATGGGCATGCCAGGGCCTCTAGCCACTGCAAAGGAACTCCAGATGCATGCACCTCATTTTGCATCTGGCTTAAGTGGGCACTGGGGAATCGAACCCAGGTCCTTAGTCTTTGCAGGCAAATGCCTTAGCTGCTGAGCCATCTCTCTAGTCTCCTGGATAGAATCTTTTATTATTATTTTATTTTTATTTTTATTTATTTATTTGACAGAGAAGAACGGAGGGAGAGAGAGAGACAGACAGAGAGAATGGATGTGCCAGGGTCTCCAGCCACTGCAAATGAACTCCAGACGTGCGCACTCCCTTGTGCATCTGGCTGACTTGGGTCCTGGGGAATTGAACCAGGGTCCTTTGGCTTTGCAGGCAAGTGCCTTAATGGCTTAGCCACCCCTCCAGCCCCCTCTGGATAGAATATTTAATCATGGACACCCTGATCTTAGTCTCATTTCTAGGTTCCATGATCCCCAAATTCAGCTCAACACATCACACCCATCAGTTAAACTGGTCTACCAGCAGCTCTCCAGTACACTGTGTGTCCGCAGGCAACTCCCCTCAATACTCTGCACTTCACTGGGGCCCCAGCTGGTCTCTGTGTGAAGACTCAGTGTCCCCTGTCACATGTGTTTTTGGATGTGTGTAATGAGATTTTTTTTTCTCCTGGCATGTCTGTTGTATGTTCATAACTACACGTCTGTGTCTCAATGACATACCATCTATCTGTGCTTATGTCTTGTCTGTCTGTCTCTTTTATTTTCATTTATTTGTTTTTATTTTAGAGAAAGCGAGAAAGACAGAGAGAGAATTGGCGCTCAAGGGCCTCAGCCACTGAAATCAAGCTCCGGACGCTTGCGCCACCTAGTGGGCACGTGCGACCTTGCGCTTGCCTCACCTTTGTGCGTCTGGCTTACGTGGGATCTGGAGAGTCAAACATGGGTCCTTAGGCTTCGCAGGCAAGCGCCTTCACCGCTAAGCCACCTCTCCAGTCCTGTCTGTGTCTTTTAAATTCTCGAAGCCTAACTCAGTCCACAGAGAGTGTTTCTCCTCTTCGCGAAAGTGCACCCGGCTCACTCAGGTACAGCTTTTCTCCCACTCACTTGAGTGGGCAGGAGGAAGAAGGAACAGGGAGACTGTTCTCACAAAAGCAGCTGTTTTGGGCTGGAGAGGTGGCTTAGTGGTTAAGGTGCATGTCTATGAAGCCTAAGGATCCACGTTCAATTCTCCAGGTCCCACGTAAGCCAGATTGCACGTGGTGGTGCCCGCGTCTGGAGTTCATTTGCAGTGGCTGGAGGCCCTGGTGCACCCATTCTTTCTCTCTCTCTCTCCGACTCTAATAAATAAATAAAAATAATCTTAAAAATAAATAAATAATTTAAAAGAAGCAGTTGTTGTCTCTGGAGCCCTAGTCCCTGAACTCTTGGCCCTGAGCATCGGTTTCTACACGCCTGCTACACAGTGGTCTCGACTAGCTGGCTGGGGCTGGAGAGGGTGTCGGGAGGCTCACCTGGCCAGTCTGGCTCTGCTGTACAAGAGGTTAGCCAAAAACTGCTGCGGATGGTCCCTGGTTGATCTCCAGCTTCCTTAAAGTGGCAGCCGCCATCCTGGGCTCCATTCTGCCCCACCGGCCGTATTTCACGTTCAGTAAACACTGAGAAGTTCTCAGTTCTGGTTTTGCTTGGCCTCCCCTGCTGCCTGGTTTTCTGCTCCAACCCCGTTAAAATGAAAGCTGGGGGGGACAGCCAGTGCCAGGAAGCCCGGAAGACCATCCATCGTAGGTGTAGATCCGACCCAGGGGCGAGCGAGTCTCCTATTGAGGACGAGCTGGTGGGCGAGGCCATTGTTGGGGTTCACGTGGATGACCATTCCAATACCCATGCTGTCTTCACCCCCATTCTATACTCTGAGTAAGAGGCTCTGTGGATCAGCACAGTGAACGGGGGGGGGGGGGGGGAAGGAAGGAGGGGAGGACGGGGAGGAGGGGAAAGGGAGGGAGAGGAGGAAGGTTCTGCATGATGGGTATGGAAAGGAGGCTGCAGGGAGAGCCAGATGCTAACCAAGGAAGGCTTGTGCCAAGGGTGAGGGTGACATTCCTCACCTTAGCAAAGTACTGTGATAATAGCAGCCGAGGGCTCACCAAGAACCAGTCCCTGTTCCACACACTTCCTACGCCCATTAACTGAACCTCCTACACACAAGGATTTTTGTCATCCCCTCAATTCACGGATGAGGACGAACAGAGCCACGGGGAAGTTAGAGACGAGAAGTGGGAGTCACCGTCGAACCCAGGCTGTCGGGTTCAGTCTGTGTTTCTACTGCCCAGAACCTCCTCCTCCGAAGCGCTGGCTTTCTGTCCCAGAACCAGCACTGAGGCAGACAAGGGAGGGAGGGAGGGATACGAAAGATCAGGGGCCACGGGACTCGACTGCAGAAAGAAATCACGAGAATCAGATCTTTTCCAAGGGACTGCTTCACGGGTTTTAAGAATGACGTGACAAATTGAGTGTGGATTTCTGAGAAGACCATAATGGCACCCGCAGGCTTGAATAAAGGGAGACCAGTGAGTTAGGATGCGGTGGCAATCGCCACAGCCACACGAGGACAATTTGCAGTTCAATCTCAGAAGCCAGCAGGGAAGGGACCCAGACACTCATTACTCCCAAACGGAAAGCCATGCGACAGGACTTTAAGCCAGCACACGTGGACTCTGCTGTCTCCAGGACTCCTCGGGCAGATGCGCTTGCTCTGTAGAGAAGTCTCCTTACCACAATTGGTGTCTTAAACCTCAGCAGCTGTTCACGCAGCTTGGCAGACACCCAAAAGAGTGGCCCTGGCGGCGAGGGCTGCTAAGCGGTGGCCTGCGTTAGGCTAGCAGCCATGTGTTGCCCCGTGCCTTCACGTCTTATTAGCTGGCAGTTCGATGGCACATCTGTCAAACCCTCCAATCACGGGTGAGCCAGGCAGGGACGGCGCGGTGACCGTGTGGCGAATGGGGTTCTGTCTGCACCGGGTGCTCTCCGTCAATGGCTGCTGGACGCTAGGGCCAGTTTCGTAATTTACAGAGAGATAAACCTTGTGCGCCTTAGAGACTTTTTTTCCCCTTCTCCTTCCTCTTCCTCATTTCTCTCCCTTTCTTCTCTCTCTCTCACTCCTCTAATGGAATCTGATTGGAAAGTCTCTGCTTAATTCTTTTTTTTTTTAATTTTTTAATTTATTTTTATTTACTTATTTGAGAGCAACAGACAGAGAGAGAAAGAGGCAGAGAGAGAGAGAGAGAGAGAGAGAGAGAGAGAGAGAGAGAATGGGCACACCAGGGCCTCCAGCCACTGCAAATGAACTCCAGACGCGTGCGCCCCCTTGTGCATCTGGCTTACGTGGGTCCTGGGGAATCGAGCCTCGAACCGGGGTCCTTAGGCTTCACAGGCAAGCGCTTAACCGCTAAGCCATCTCTCCAGCCCCCCTGCTTAATTCTTACACTTATTTCTCTCTCTCTCTCTCTCTCTGTGTGTGTTCACCAAAAGACAATCTCGGGTGTTGTTTCTCAGGTGTCATCACCATTTCTTAATTTAAAAAAATTATTCATTTATTTATTTATTTATTTTAGAGAGAGAGAGAGATACAGAAACAGGCATGGGGGAGAGAGAGAGACAGAGAGAGAGAGAGAATGGGCATGGCAGGGCCTCCAGCCACTGCAGATGAACTCCAGATGCATGCACCCCCTTGTGCATCTGGCTAACGTGGGTCGTGGGGAGTCGAACCTGGGTCCTTTGACTTTGCAGGCAAGCGCCTTAACTGCTAAGCCATCTCTCCAGCCTCAGCCATTTTAATTTAATTAATTAATTTTTTTTTTTGAGACAGATTCCCTCTCTCTGTCTCTCAGGCGTGGACTCATCAAGCAGGCTTGTCTGGAACTCCAGGGATCCAACTACCTCCACCTCCCTAGTGCTGGAATTACAAGCACTGCTATGGCTCAGCTTTTTTTTCTTTTAATGTGAACACTGGGAACTGAACTCATGTCCTCATGCTTACGGAACAAGGACTTTACCAATGAATTACTTCCCTAACCCTACATTAACACTTCTGGGTCACCTGTGTAGTTTCTAGCCTCAGCCAAGTCCAGGAATGTATGGACCAATCAATTCTCATTTTTTTTTTTTCAAGGTAGGGTCTCACTCTGGCCCAGGCTGACCTGGAATTCACTCTGTAGTCTCAGGCTGGCCTCGAACTCAGGGCGATCCTCCTACTTCTGCCTCCCGAGTGCTGGAATGAAAGGCATGAGCCACCACGCCCGGCTGTCAAGTCTCATTCTTTACCTCGGAGTGATCATGGGTGAGGCTGGGTGGGGGCAGATGTCATAGAAAGAGGGTGGGTTTTGCATGCCACGGTTGTTGAAGTCCTTCTACCTGGTCTTTGGAAGAAATACTTCTAAAAACATTTGACCGGAGCTTTCCCTCTTCTGCAAGAGCTAATAATGGCTACTCAGAAGCAAACACCCTGACAGGATGTACACGTGGGTACAACAGTGGCACACAGCCTTGCTAGGTAACCAAAAGCTTTCTGATCTGCTAAGAGATCTGGTGAGTGTAAAGGAACCCATATCTGGAATTGGGAACCAGATCAGCATCCTATGGAGACAAAGATTATGCTCTCTAGTGTCAAGCTCTCACTAGTCTTTGGCTAAAAGAGGGGTGTTACATCCATCAAATTCCCCCTAAGTTAATAATGCTTGTCCCCTTTAAACTAGGCTGACTTCACTCTCCATTGGAGAATCTGTTCTTTTTCACGAGGTAGTGAGACCCGAGGAGATAAACTACCCCTCACATTTCAGCCAAGCCACAGCTGAATCCACAGAGGAACTGGGGAGACGAGCAAGAGAGCTGCTTCCATGCTGAACCTGACAATCAGCACCAGGGTGAAGGAGACAGACCCTGAGGACACTCCGCACCCACCAAAGCAGAGATCCAGAGGCTCCTGACAGCTCATCACTGAAGGAGACTGAAAACTCGCCCACCACGGCTTAGGGAATTATGCAGAAGAGGGGGGCAGGAAGATTGTAAGAGCCACAGGTTGAGACATCGTGCCCAGAGGCATTCTCTGCCCCCCAAAATAACTGACTATTTGCTTCCACAGCACATAACCCCAAAACCCCATGGGGAATCCCTGCCACCCTACTGAGGAGCATCCCCAACGGAATGGGAGCAAGGACGAGGGAAAAGATGGTAGCCACACATGTTGTATCCATACGAAATATGTTGCTAATAATAATAATAATAATAATAATAATAATAATGTGATGGTTAGCTGGAACTTTCGAGACGCTGCGGCCACAAGACGTGATCTGGAATCACAGCCGTGTGGAGAAGAACGTCTAGGAGCAGAAATGTGTGAGCGTGGCTTCTTCGCACTAAAACCAGTCTCGACTCCTGAATTCTGCTTCCTTCCCAGTTGGATTTAGCGAATGCAGCCGGACATGGAAGTTTCCAAAGGAACAGCCCCTGCGATCGGAGAACGAAAGCTTCCAGGGCCCTACGCAACCTGCTGCTCTCTCTGCAGTCTGTCTTCCTGGCGGGGGGTCGGGGGGAGCTCTATTTCGAAGATGGATAACCGCCACGAGACCTCCTCCCACCTTTATAGCTCACCTTCCACATCTGCAGAGTGGGGTCCGTAACACCCTCTGCGCGCAGGGAGAGCTCTGTCAATGTTGTCACCACTTGCCTGCCTTCCGTTAGGGTCTCACTCTGGCCCCGGGGCTGACCCCTGGAAGTTTACTCTGTAGTCTCAGGGTGGCCTCGAACTCACGGCCATCCTCCTACCTCTGCTGGGATTAAAGGCGGGCGCCACCACGCCCGGCCTGCCTTCCGTGTCTGTTGCAACGGTGCTAATTGTCAGCTCTGTGGACAAGTTGCGGAGACTTCTCATTGCAGAGTGATTCTGATTATTTTCAAGAAGAAATGATGCGGTCTGGAGAGTCAGTAAAGCATTTGTCTCACCACTGTGTGGGCCTAGGTTCGGATCCCGTATGGGAACCATATGGGACAAGTCCAGGAGGTAGAGACAAGGAGCCCCTCAGGGCGAGACAGCTAAATAGACTAGCTGAATTACTGAGTCCTGGGTTCAAGTGAGACGCTCTCTTTCATTACATGAGGAGGGGAGCGAATGAGGAAAACACACTATCAACCTCCGGCTCCACACACACGTGTGAACACACATGTAAATGCTACACACACACACATGCACACACATCCACACAAGAGAAATAATGAGGTAGCTAATATAAAGCTTCACGTTTTTTTTGGTTAGAGATGGAAGTCCGGGTCGAAAGGCTATGTTTCGGCACTGCCGAGGAGGAAAGCAGAGTGAGGAGGTTGTCATGAAAACGAAGTCTGGCTGCCCAGTGAGCACTTCCCCTAATGTTCATACCCTTATATTAATGCTACTCTCACTTTGGGTAGAGAATCTTCTCTTTTCAGATGGCAGTGACCTTGGGATGACTCAGAAGGTATCATGGTGCTGGAAAGAAGTGACTGGAGTACTGAGTAACATCTCCATCACACCTTTCAAGGCTCAGGGTCTAATGCGGAAGAGGTGGCAGAAAGATTGTAAGAGCCAAAGGAAGGGTAGGACTCCTTACAACGTGCTCCTCCAGACACAAAATGGCCTGGATACCCATGACCTCGCAATGCCTGACACGAGACCATCATAAGAGGAGGAAAAGATCATGACATCAAAATGAAAGAGAGACTGATTGAGATGGGGAGGGGAATATGATGGAGAATGGAGTTTCAAAGGGGAAAGTGGGGGGAGGGAGGGTATTACCATGGGATATTTTTTATAATTATGGAAGATGTTAATAAAAATTGAGAAAAAGGGCTGGAGAGATGGCTTAGCAGTTAAGTGCTTGCCTGTGAAGCCTAAGGACCCCGGTTCGAGGCTCTATTCCTCAGGACCCACGTTAGCCAGATGCACAAGGGGGCGCACGTGTCTGGAGTTCGTTTGCAGTGGCTGGAAGCTCTGGCGCGTCCATTCTCTCTCTCTCTCTCTCTCTCTCTCTCTCTCCCCCCTCTTTGTCTGTTGCTCTCAAATAAATAAATAAATAAATAATTTTTAAAAAATTGAGAAAAAAATAAAAATCATAAAAAAAAGAAACTAAGCTTACTTGTAAAAAACCATTTGGTCAGCAACTGAACTCATTCCAATAAAGAAGTGTTGTCTGGGCTGGAGAGGTGGCTTAGCAGTTAAGTGCTTGCCTGTGAAGCCTAAGGACCCTGGTGTGAGGCTCGATTCCCCAGGACCCACGTTAGCCAGATGCACAAGGGGGCACATGCGTCTGCAGTTCGTTTGCAGTGGCTGGAGGCCCTGGCATGCCCATTCTCTCTCTCTCTCTCTCTCTCTCTGTCCCTCTTTCTCTCTCTGTCTGTAACTCTCAAATAAATAAAACAAAATTTTAAAAAATTATTTTTGTTCATTTACTTGAAAGAGAGAGGTAGAGGCAGAGAGAGAGAGAGAGAGAGAGAGAGAGAGAAACTGACAGTCCCAGGGCTTCTAGCCACTGCAAACCAACTCCAGACGCATGCTCTACCTTGTGCATCTGGCTTATGTGGGTCCTGAGGTATCAAACCTGGATCCTTTGGCTTTGCAGGCAAGTGCCTTAACCACAAAGCCATCTCTCTAACCCTGGAGGAGGTATTTTACTGGGATCTGAACTTGCAGCTTATTAGTCCAACCCTACTGGCTGTTAGCTCACTCTTGTTGTTACCGTCCAGCTAATATGACAAGATGAGATGTCCAGCCATGATAAAACTTCCCCTCAAAGGCCAGGCGTGGTGGCGCACGCCTTTAATCCCAGCACGTGGGAGGCAGAGGTAGGAGGATCGCCGCGAGTTCGAGGCCACCCTGAGACTACATAGTGAATTCCAGGTCAGCCTGGGCTACAGTGAAACCTACCTCAAAACACCAAATAAATAAATAAACAAAAAATAATAAATAAAATAAAAAAATAACAACTTCCCCTCAAGACTACAAGCTGAAATAAACCCTTTCCTCTTATCAGCCTCTCTGGTCAAGTGTTTTCCATCTAGAACTCCAGCAACAATAAGGTAACTTCTCTACATACAATCTGCCGTTTCCAGCACACGCACCAAGCATTGAAAGCAGGAACTATAAAATGGGCATTGCACATCCACCTTCACAGCAGCTTTACTTACAATAGGTACAAGATGGAAGCTCTCCAAGTGTCTAGAAACGGATGAACGCATAAACAAAAGTGTAGTAAAACTACACTGGAATACTATTCAGCCGCAAAAAAGCAAGAAAAGTCTCAGATAAGTTACCATATGAATGAAACGTGAAGACATTGTGATCAATAAAATAGCCAGCCATGGGCTGGAGAGATGGCTTAGTGGTTAAGCGCTTGCCAGAGAAGCCTAAGGACCCCTGGTTCGAGGCTCGATTCCCCAAGACCCACGTTAGCCAGATGCACAAGGGGGCGCACGCGTCTGGAGTTCGTTTGCAGTGGCTGGAGGTCCTGGTGCAGCCCATTCTCTCTCTCTCTCTCTTCCTCTGCCAAATGAATAAATAAAAATAAAATATTTTTAAATGAAAGAAATAGAATCAATACATGAGTGGGTGTTACACTTGGGTTTTGAATGGTTTCTCTCACACTGATCTCTTTTGCTTACTCAGACTGGGGCAGGTATACGCCCAAGAATAGCCTTTCCTCATACAGATATTGTCGGAAATCGGCTGCTTCTGTGTCTCCAGGACCTAAGGTCTTGTGTGATTTCAAGACAAGGGTATTAGTGGGGAAGCCTACTCAGGAATAAGGAGCCTGTAGTAAACTCCTTTCAGAAGAAGCAGGCGGGGAAGGCAGAGAGTACGCGCGACGCAAGCGAGTGGGGTGGAAGACCAGTGGTGCTGTGGTCAGATGACCTGGTTGAAAATTCCAGCGCAGGGCTGGAGCGATGGCTTAGTGGTTAAGGCGTTTGCCTGCGAAGTCAAGAGACCTAGGTTCGATTCCCCAGGACCCACGTAAACCAGATGCACAAGGGGGCGCACGCGTGTGGAGTTCGTTTGCAGTGGCTGGAGGCCCCTGGCATACCAATTCTCTATCTGCCTCTCTTTCTTTCTCTCTCTCTTTAATAAATAAATAAACAAATGAATACATAAATAATATTTTTAGAAAGAAAACACCAGTGCAGCCACCAGTGGGTGTTGTCAATTCCTGATCTTCGGGTCCTTATTGGTGAGATGCCCATGAAAACTTCTGCCCTGGTTTCCACTGGGTACGGGCAAGGGCGGAAGAAATGAAGGGTAAACTGTGCGGTGCTGTGCTCCTCTAAGGCAACTCCACAGAGGCCAACGGTATCCTCAGGTGTTGGAGCAGGCCCTGCAGAAGGAAGCGACTGACTGTCAGGACGAGGCAGCCACCTGAGCCGGCAAAACCACCATTAGCACCAGGCTTGGATACCGGCTGTACAGCTGTCCCTCGCAGTTCATCAGGCCAATCTCTACTGGAGACAGCTCTCTTGATCATGACACGGGGACAAGCCATCTAGTGCTCTACCTACTTACACTTCTTTTTTTTTTAAAAAAAGAATTGTTATTTATTTTTTATTTATTTGAGAGTGACAGAGAGAGAAACAGGCAGTGAGAGAGAGAGAGAATGGGCACGCCAGGGCCTCCAGCCACTGCAAACGAACTCCAGATGCGCGCGCCCCCTTGTGCATCTGGCTAACGTGGGGCCTGGGGAATCGAGCCTCAAACCAGGGTCCTTAGGCTTCACAGGCAAGCGCTTAATCACTAAGTCATCTCTCCAGCCCTATACTTCTTTTGTAAAAAATATTTTATTTATTTAGTTGTGAGAGAGAGACAGAGGAAGAGGAAGAGAAAGAGAATGGGCAAGCCAGGGCCTCCAGCCACTGCAAACGAACTCCAGACACGTGCACCCCCTTGTGCATCTGGCTTACGTGGGTCCTGGGGAATCGAACCAGGGTCCTTAGGCTTCGCAGGCAAACGCCTTCACGCCTAAGCCATCTCTCCAGCCCCCTACTTACACTTCTTGCACAACCTGAAGGCTTGTCAAACTCACCGTGCGGGAAGGTTTAGTGGCTCCCGAGGATGGTTCACTGGCTTTCAGACTCCCCCAGACCCCGCGGGCTGCTCTACCCAGCTGCAGAACAGCGGGACAGGGCCGAATGGTCCTTTGGAGGCTGTTGGGAAATGGTGGACTGCGGACCCAGCTCAGAAAGCGGAGGAGAGAGTGCCTCGTGGCACAGATGTAATGGACCCCAAAGAAGAGACCAGGATCCAAGTTGAGGTGACTCATGACAGATGTCACCAGGTCACGTCCAGCTATCTCACAGGTCGGGCTGTCCAGAAGCCTCTGGTGGCCTTCAAGCTCAGCTGTGGCTGCTTTGAAATGGGTAATGGGTTTCAACTCAGGCCCCAACGACGCTCCTCTCCCTCCTGATGCTGATTTTTCTATTTTATGTATTTCTCAGTCGTATGTGCCGTCTGCTGATGCCCTGCCCTTGCTGAAAGGGTGACCTTGGCTGAGTTGGTCACCACACTACCGTGAACCTTGCCACATAAGTGGGGACACGCTCTTTACAAGTGTCACACTGTGATGTTACATGTCAAGCAGCCTGGAAATGCTGGAGAAAAGCCGTTTGACCCACAGCCCAAAGACACCCCCCCCCGGCCCCCGCTTTTCCAAAATCACGGTGAGTTGTGTGGCCTCAGAACCTTTCAAGTTATCTGAGCCCCAGTTTGTTCTCCCAAGAAGACAAAAGTAAAACAATACACAGAGACGGCAAAGATGAGCTCTGTGGACTGGGTTTTAAGCCCCATGGAACTCTGGTAGCGTCCGGTTTGAGCCAACCTGGCTGACTTCCCTCACAGTGAGCCTAGACCTGCAGATGGTGACATCTCAGCACCAAGATCCACTTTTCTTTTTTTCTTTTTCTTTTTCCTTTCCGTTTATCAAGGCAGGATCTCGCTCTAGCCCAGGCTGTCCTGGAATTCACTATGGAGTCTCAGGGTGGCCTCGAACTCAAGGCGATCCTCCTACCTCTGCCTCCCGAGTGCTGGGATTAAAGGCATGCACCATCAAGCCAGGCTCAAGATCCACTTTTCTATAAAACTTTGTACCTTTGAAAGTTCTGGAATGTGTCCGATCCTATGTCTTACGGTCTTGTAACTCTTGCTGACCTTTTCGGGCCTGGGGGTGTTATCACATCACAAGGGTAGGAAAAAGTTTGTAGTCCCCAGAGTTCTTGGCATATTCTCTCCCAACTCGATTGCAGGAGGCAATTCAGTTTTGTGCACGTGAAACGCTGTCAAACTTATTGCAAATGGCCAGTCAATTCCAAATGTCACCAGCTACGGGTAAACAGCAGAAAGCCGACAACATTCAGGACTGGATCATTGGAAACATGATTATAATAAATGATTTAAAGGGGCGCTGTTAATTACGGCTACATATCAAAGCCTCATGAAGGCATTTCAGAACAAGCGTTTCCCACCGTAACTGCATAAATTTAAATGCCATTAATTTTACATCCGTCATTCACTTCTCTTCTACTACGTTGATCTTGGTATCACGAAACTCAATGTCTTCCTTCATACAGGTTTCATTTCTTTCTTTCTTTTTTTTTAATGGTTTTTCGAGGTAGGGTTTCATTCTGGCTCAGGTTGACCTCGAATTCACTATGGAGTCTCAGGGTGGCCTCAAACTCACAGCGATCCTCCTACCTCTGCCTCCCAAGTGCTGGGATTAAAGAAGTGCTCCACCATTCCCCCATGCCTGGCTTCACATTTCACTTTTTAAAAATTTTTTATTTGTGTGTGAGAGAAACACACAGACAGAGAAAGAAAGAGAGAAAGAGAAACGGGGGGGGGGGAATGGGCACGTCAGGGCCTCTAGCCATTGCAAACGAACTCCAAATGCATGTATCACTTTGTGTATCTTACGTGGGTCCTGGGGAATTGAACCTGGGTCCTTTGGCTTTGCAGGCAAGCGCCTTAACTGCTAAGCCATCTCTCCAGCCTGATTTTGTGTTTTTGACTCAGGAAGAATTTTATAAATGCCATTTTCACCCTAAATCTAGGAGAACAAGTAAGGACTAAAATGATGGAAAAGAAGTGAAACAGGGCTTCTTCCCTAGTGATTAAAAAAAAAAAAAGATCAAGCTTTTAAAAAATATTTATTTATTTATTTGACAGAGAAAGAGATATAGAATGGACACTCCAGGGCCTCCTACCACTGCAAATAAACTCCAGACACATATGCACCCCTTTGTGCCTCTGGCTTTAATGTGGGTACAAGCAAGTGCTTTCAATTGTTGAACCATCTCTCCGGTCCCCAAGTTAAGCTTTTAAATTCTCGGATTATTACTAATTTTCTGTCTAATCTCAGGCAGAGCACATCACCTTGGTGAGGCTCCGTTCCTGCGCCCATAAAATGGAACAAGGAACAACTTCTGCCTTTCCTAGCTCGGTAGAATTCTTGAAGGCAGAATGGAAACTGGAAAAGGGGTTGTAAGTCACTCACGCATTGAGGCAGTCAATCACTCAGCAATTAGTCAGTGAGCAATGACTACGTGTGAGGCAGTACACTACCAGCTAGGATGGAAAAGCAGGGTAAGATAAGGCACTTGCCTGCAAAGCCCAAGGACCCAGGTTTGAATCCCCAGGAGCCACTTAAGCCAGATGCACAAGGTGGTGCATGCATCTGGAGTTCCTTTGCAGTGAGAAAAAGCCCTGGTGCTCTCATCTCTCTCTCTCTCTCTCTCTCTCTCTCTCTCTTTCTACCTCTTTCTCTCTCATAAACAAATAAAATAAAATAAAATAAATGTTTCTCTGTAAGAAGTATCTTTTTGAATGTAAGCGACAGAAGAGTGAACGCACACCTTTGGAGTACATGTGCTCTTATTCCCTTTCAATTCTCTTTCTTTCTTTCTTTCTTTCCTTCTTTCTTTTTAGTGAGAAAATTCCCAGTTTCATCATGTTGTAGCAAACGAAACAAGGGTTTTGTTTAGTCCACAAAAGCCCACTCCGTCTTGCCTCTTAGAACTTGACTCACACCCCCAGTTACACACATGGTTCATTTTCTGGCCAGTTGTTTGGAAAGTTAAATATTCAGAGACATCATAATAATTTTTCCTCCTGTCAGGACAAAAAAAAAATGTGGTTTCTTAACTGGTATTTCCGGTCTACCTTCAAGGCACTGTCTGGCCCAGGATGAATGCTACACTTGTAGGAGAATGAAATCAACGGCACGTGAAGAAGTGATGGCCTTTCTGATTCTCAAATAAACATTTCTCAGAGGGACCTTCAAGTTCTTCCAGGGATCTCATGGTGATACATTCAAATGCCATCCATCTGTACAAATATCAATATCTAAGTTTGGGGGGGGGGGAAAGAGACCTACATTTTTCAAAGTAGACGATCAGAAAGTACATTAGTACCCTCCTGCATCGATTCCTGATGCTGCCTTATAAAAATGGTTCTGGTGCTGTCTTGGAAGACTGAGCAGAGAGGTACTACAAACAAGACAATATATTTCTCAGCACTGCAATTATTTTTCTTCTTCCCTCCAACGGTAAGGTGAAGATTGGTGTTTGGGGGAGCCAGAGGAGGAGGGGGATGGGGGAGAGAAAAAGGTGTGGCTCAGTGATGATGGTCTGATGGCCGGAGAGAGGCTGAGTCCAACTCCCACTGTGACTGAGCCACTGTGGAAAGAACGTCAACCCTCCAAGGCAGGGGGTTCACTTCCTTAATGAACGGATTACTGTAGGCAAGGAGGCACCTCTGGGCCAGAGACTGGTTTGTGAGAACTAGACTTTCTGAACTGATCAGGTGCCTGGTCAGACTCTGAGTGAGTGTTGACCAAGGATTCTCTTTCAGATCAGTTTTGTGACCTGCGTGATCAAATGAATAAACAGCCCAACCTGGGCAGAGTGGCACGTGCCTGCAGCCCCAGTGTTTGAGACAGGATTGTGAGTTTGAGGCCACCCCTGAACTACGTAGCGAGAACCTTGTCTTGATAAACAAGGGCCAGACCTGCAATGTGAATGGTAAGCTTGCTTAGCAGAAGCAAGGCCCTTGGTTTGATCGAAGCGCTGCCAAAGAAAAGGAAACAGCACGCCAGAGCTCCATGTCCCCTCTCGTCACCTTCTGTAGGAATGTTCCCAACCCAGGTGAGGTGACGTGAACGGGTGTTTTAACAATCGTTATTTTTATTTATGTATTTGAGAGCGACAGAGAGAGAAAGAGGCAGATAGATAGATAGAGAATGGGCACACCAGGGCCTCCAGCCACTGCAAACGAACTCCAGATGCATGCGCCCCCTTGCGCATCTGGCTAACGTGGGTCCTGGGGAATGGAGCCTCGAACCAGGGTCCTTAGGCTTCACAGACAAGTGCTTAACCGCTAAGCCATCTCTCCAGCCATGAACCCTTTCTCCCATTCCCTCCCATTCTGATCCCTCTCCGACATGTCCTTTATTAATTGACCCCCTTGTACAAAGTGCACTGCGACAGGCAAGGGCTGGAGTCCACAGAAAGGCAAGAAACAAGCGGAAATGAGTTGTGAGGGGAGCTCAGAGGAGAGGTCAGACCTTAGCAATCTAGAGGGGATATGAATGAAGTACTTCAGGATTCATGACAGTGGGGAGCCGTTGTCATCTTTAAGCCTTGGAGTTAGGGGAAGGAGCAGCTTTTAGGGAAGATCTGTGGCTGTAGTCATGAGATAGGGCTTCTAATGAAAATATTTTTATTTTATGTATTTATTTACCAGAGAGAGAGTGGGGGGTGGACAGAGAAAGAGAGAGAATGGGTGCATTGGGGCCTCCCAGCCACTGCCAACAAACTCCAGATGCATGCACCCCTTGTGCATCTGGCTTACATGGGTCCTCGGGAATGGAACCTGGGTCCTTAGGCTTTGCAGGCAAGCATCTTAACCACTAAGCCGTCCCTCCAGCAAGGCACGCAAGGGGACGCATGTGCACACAAGGTTGCGTATGTGCACAAGATGGCGTGTGCATCTAGAGTTTGTTTACAGTGGCTGGAGGCCCTGGCATGCCAATTCTCTCTCTCTCTCTCTCTCATAAATAAAAAATGAAAGAAAATCTAAAAAAGAAAGATGAATGAGCAAAGGCTCTGTGAGGCATCTTGTTTTCCTTTTTCTTAATATTTTATTGATTGATTTATTTGACAGAGAAAGAGGGGGAGAGAGAGAGAGAGAGAATGAGAATGGGCATGCTAGGGCCTCCAGCCACTGCAAACAAACTCCAGATGCACGCGCCCCCTTGTGCATCTGGCTAACGTGGGTCCTGGAGAATCGAACGTAGGTCCTTTGGCTTTGCAGGCAGGCGCCTTAACCACTAAGCAGTCCCTCCAGCCCGTCTGCGAGGCACCTTGAATTAAGGCTTCTGCTGTCCCACGTCCCTGATGCGTTTCTCCTGCTCTCAGACACGACTGTGACGCGACCATTGTAAGAAAGAACCCGATGGGGAAAGAGCCGCAGAACCAGAGTCGCGCAGTCATTTTGCTTTTTAAATTCTCCTCTTGCAGTTTTTGTCCTTGTAGCATGAGAACCTGTGACCCAGTTTCCAGTCAGTTACAGCTGTCTCTGCCTGCGTTGAGTCATTATGACTGGGATCAGAGTGGAGGTGTCGGGGACTTTGAGGAGCCTTCTTTGAAACATCACAATCTTCCCCAATTACCTCACCTCCTTGCTGTGGGAACGCAGACCCGCTGATAAACCATCTGAGGAGTGTAGGCAAGGGGCCCCTGGGCTAGAGGTCACATCCTTGCTCCATCCCGTTTGAACTTCAGCTTGACCGTGAGACATCTCCTGTAGCTGGCGCTCCCTTAGGTAGGACACAGGGGCTGCGGAGCCCCTGAGCAGGACGCACGCCTTTCATTCCTGCAGTCCCCGTTCTCCTTCTCTCTCTCTCCCTCTTCCCCTGCCTCTCCATCTCTCTAATAAATAAATATATAACTAACTAAAATATTTAAAAAGAAAAAAGGGCTGGAGAGATGGCTTAGAGGTTAAGGCGCTTGCCTGCAAAGCCAAAGGACCCAGGTTCAACTCCCCGGTACTCATGTAAACCCAGATGCAGAAGGTGGAGCAAGTATCTGGAGTTTGTTTGCAGTGGCTAGAGGCCCTGACGTGCCCATTCTCATTCTCTGTCTCTCTTTCTCTGCCTCCAACAAATAATAAATTGATATAATAATAATATACTACATTGTATAATATATTTATTTATATATAATACAACACATATTACATATAAATAAACATTTATATAATATATAAATAAATAATTATAATGTATACTATTATACATATTATATATAATATAATATATATTATATATATAAATATATAATTATACATATATAAATATATCTAAATATTTATATATAATACATATTATATACAAATAAAAATATAATTACATAATATATAATAACATATAATAAATAAATAGATAAATAAAACATTTTCAAGGATGCTGCAGTCCCAATTTCAAGTGCTACAATGCCTCTGCCATGTCGGAGGGACTTGAAAACAAAAGCGAAGACAGTCAATTGAGAGGTGGGCAATGAGCTGCTTCAGTTCTCCTATTCACTGGCGATGTAACGTGGAGACGTCGATGCATGTGGCTGGCCCTCAGTTTCCCCATTTGCAAATTTCTAACTGTTGAGAGCTAACAACGTACGGACCGATCACACACTCCGAGCGCAGCTCCCTCAGCCAGAGGTAGAGAGAGGGCTAAGTGACGGGCGCTGCTGCCTCTGGTACGGCGGGTCTGTAGCTCATACCCTCGCAGCAGGGCGCACGTCTCTTTCAGGATTTGTACTTCGGAAACTGTAATCGCTCGAAGTTCAAGATTTGAAGAGATTGCCAGACAGCTTGCTGAATTATTTATTTTGACTGGCTTATTTTGGTATTGGGTAATTTCTCCCGCGTGTTTCCCACGACATCAATAACAGGAGGCAAGTATTGATTTTCTAAATCCATTAAGTTCAATGAATTGTTCAATTAGCTTTAGGATTCCAAATAGAGAGGGATGCGAGATTACCACTTTTGCAAGTTAGAAACGACTTTCTAAAAGAAGAAGAAAAAAAAAAAGAAAAACGAAAAAAGAAGAATGTCCTAATTTGTAGAATGCACAGAAACATATTGAGACAGAAGCCTTTAAAAAAAATTTTTTTTTACTTTATTTTTATTTATTTATTTGAGAGAGGGAGAAAGAGACAGAGAGAGGGAGAGAGAATGTGTGTGCCATGGCGTCCAGCCACTGCAAACAAATTCTAGACGCGTGCGCCCCCTTGTGCATCTGGCTTACGAGGGTCCTGGGGAATCGAACCTGGGTCCTTTGGCTTTGCAGGCAAATGCCTTAACTGCTAAGCCATCTTTCCAGCCCGAGACAGAAGTCTTATCTCACAAGCATGTGCAGCGTGCATCACCCCTGCTCAAGTTTTATAGCTTTTTTTTTTTTTTTTTGGGTATCGGTTACTTTCTCATCGAGAGGACAAATACCCAAAGCACTTTATGGAAGGCATAGGATTTATGTTGGCTTACCAGCAGGCGGTAGAAGCAGCAAGCTGGTTCCCACTGTCACGTCAGCAGGAGCAAGTGGACTGCTCAGCCAGCTGTCTGTCTCCGTTCTGTACAGCCCCAGACCCCCGGCCTGCAGCTAAAGTTTTCCCACCCCTGTTAATCTAACAAGGAGACACCTCGTACACAGGCGAAGAGCTTTGTTTCCGTGGTGATTCTAAATCCTGCCACGCTGAAAACCAGAGGTTAGCCATCAGAGTCGAAGTGTCATATTTAGGGAACCATCTGCTAATACGGATTGGTGGTACTGTTTACCACTGATGTCAGGCTGTTATAAAATCCCGATGGAAAGTAATCACATAATGAGTCTGAAGGATAAATCTTATGAAACGATGGCACGAAACTTCTGAAGGCTTTCCATTTTTCCTTTCCTTCCTTCCTTCCTTCCTTCCTTCCTCCCTCCTTCCCTCCCTCCCTTCCTTCCTTCCTCCCTCCTTTCCTCCTTTGTTTCCTTCCTTCCTTCCTCCCTCCCTCCCTCCCTCCTTCCCTCCCTTCCTTCCTCCCTCCCTTCCTTCTTTCATTCCTCCTTTCTTCCCTCCCTCCCTCCCTCCCTCCCTTCCTTCCTTCATTCCTCCCTCCTTCCTTCCTCCCTCCTTCCCTCCCTCCCTTCCTTCCTTCATTCCTCCCTCCTTCCCTCCCTTCCTTCCTCCCTCCCTCCTTCTCTCCTTCCTTCCTTCCTTCCTCCCTCCCTCCCTCCCTTCCTTCCTCCCTCCCTCCCTTCCTTCCTCCCTCCCTCCCTTCCTTCTTCCTCCCTCCCTTCCTTCCTTCCTTTCCCTCTTTCTTTCTTTTTTTTTATTTATATTTATTTATTTGAAAGCGATGGACAGAGAGAGAGAGAGAGAAAGAGGCAGATAGAGAGAGAATGTGTGCGCCAGGGCCTCCAGCCACTGCAAACGAACTCCAGACACGTGCGCCCCCTTGTGCATCTGGCTAACGTGGGTCCTGGAGCATCAAGCCTCGAACCGGGGTCCTTAGGCTTCCCAGGCAAGTGCTTAACTGCTAAGCCATCTCTCCAGCCCCTCTTTCTTTTTTTTTTTTTTGTGGTAGGGTCTCACTGTAGCCCAGGCTGACCTGGAATTCACTATGTAGTCTCAGGCTGGCCTCGAACTCCCGGCGATCCTCCTATCACTGCTTCTCTTCTCCAGTGCTGGCATTAAAGGCGTGTACCACCATGCCCAGCCAGGCTATCCACCTTGGATAGGATAAAGCCCAACGCTCCAGGCAGGCAAATCCAAG
Source organism: Dipus sagitta (assembly GCA_036346955.1). Taxonomy (NCBI): domain Eukaryota; kingdom Metazoa; phylum Chordata; class Mammalia; order Rodentia; family Dipodidae; genus Dipus; species Dipus sagitta. The sequence continues at coordinate 37,035,046 of CM070789.1, forward strand.
GAACACCTATGTGAACCTGACTTCCGGTGTGTGGCCTCAGCCATGTGGGTGTGCCTGCATGTCTTCCTGCCACTGACATTTTCACATACCAGCAAGGCGGAGGAATGTAATTCACAGCACCTCAAGCTTCCTTATCTATACAACTCCTCCTTGTAGACACGAGCCCATAAACCTGTCATTCACATGACAGTTTGGCAACGAACACCTTATAACATTGGAATTTATGCCAGCAAAAATTCTTAGCATTTACACGAGTAAAATAGTGGGTTAAGAATCTAGCCACAGGCTGAAGAGATGGCTTAGTGGTTAAGGCATTTGCCTGCAAAGCCAAAGGACCCAGGTCCGATTCCCCAGGACCCACGGAAGCCAGATGCACAAGGGGGCGCATGCGTCCGGAGTTCGTTTGCAGTGGCTGGAGGCCATGGCGCACCCCATTCTCTCTCTATCCTTCTCTCCCCCCTCTCAAATAGATAAATAAAATTGTTTTAAAGAAGAATCTAGCCACATTTTCATAGTACAAGTTAAAACAGCTACACAACTACTAAAATAACGTGCACGTGTTTGCCTATGAGCCACACAAAATGATCTTGTGTGTAACTGGAGATGCCTGAACCAGTGTTTGGAAATATTGGAGCAGTTGGTAGAAAAGTCCTTAGGCCTGGAGATGAGAGGTTTGACTTGCACTTGGGTCACTTGCTAGTCATGTGTTTCATGTTAAGAAATAGAACAGAAAAAAGTGCTAGGTCTTACGCACATTCACAGCCTCAGGTTCGAACAATTCCTGCACCAGAACGCTGCTGGAAAGACTAGGTGAGGGATGCATGTGACATTCCCCACATGTGACCAACGCCATCGCATCAGATCAACAAACACGCGTGGAGGGAAACTGCATGACGCTTAGGAGTGAAGTTTCTGGGGCCAGACTTCTGGGGTTCAAATCCTGGCTCACGAGTTTTTCTGCTGCTATCTCAGCATCCTCGTAGAGTGGTTAGAAAGTTGAGTGACTATAAGAGGATGGAACGCTCATACTGGGAACCAAGTCAAATCCCCAAGGACAGGAAACTCATGGACCCCAGAGAGAAGTAAGTCCTCCCCCCCCACCGCTCTTTGGATAAGCAGTGAGGGTCCACCGATCAGAAAGCCTCTCAGATAACTATGCCGATCTCCTCTAATCCAAGCTGCTCTCGTTCTCGGTTGGAGAGTCTGGTTTACCTTACCGATGGCAGAGAATGCTGGGAGACCCAAGATCTATCAATAAGACGAGAATAGCATAGCTGATTGCCTACCACGTTACGGGTATCTGCCGAGACCCAGGAGTCATTGCAAGGGAAGTGAGACATGACTACTGCTCTCATGGCTAGCCTGAAAACCAGGCTCCAGGAGATGGTGACAGACAATGTGGTCCCTCAAAAGTCATCGAAGCAGAAATCCAGACGCTAGAGGGAACTCAAAACTCAATCAGACCCTCTAACACTCCGGCCAAGGTTCAGGGCACATTGCGGAAGAGGGGGCAGAAAGATTGTAAAAGCCACAGGGTGTGTGGGACAATCATGAGGCACTGTCCTCCTACAACACAGAGGTTGACCAAAGTCTTCATGACCCCACAGTAAGTACCAATAATCCCCGTGAAGGGGGCCAACAACGGAATGGGGCTGGGGAGAGGGAATATAAGAGTATAGTCTTTTAAGAATAGAATTACACGGGACTGGAGAGGTGGCTTAGTGGTTAAGCACTTGCCTGTGAAACCTAAGGACCCCGGTTCGAGGCTCAATTCCCCAGGACCCACGTTAAGCCAGATGCACAAGGGGGCGCATGCATCTGGAGTTCGTTTGCAGTGGCTGGAGGCCCTGGTGCACCCATTCTTCTCTCTCTCTCTCTCTCAAATAAGTACATAAAAATAATAAACAAGCAAATACAAGATAAAAAAATAGAATTACACTTCTCAAAAAAGGACAGAACTCAGAGCCTACACATAGGAAGCACACAATAGAAGCCATCAATTGGGATTACATGTGATGCCTTAGACACCACATTGTGTTCTAGAAAGGACAGCTGCCAGAGAAGTTAAAATTCATTACATACACACACACACACACATATATATACTGTACAAGTGTGTGCATAGGAAAAAAAATACAGACACGAAATGGGGAGAAAATGGTTACCAATGCTTTGGGGGCGGCAGAGGGTTTTCTGGAGGAGATGCACTTAGGGAATCAATATAAAAATCTTAAAACAAAAAAAAAAAGATCTTAAAACATTGAGCAAAGGCGCTGAAGAAGACACGAGGAGATGGAAACGCTTGCCCTGCTTGTGGGAAGGGAGGATTAATGTGGCAGAAGTGACTCCGTTACCAAAAGCCATCTGTAGTTTCAATGGAACCCTCGTCAACATTCCAATGACGTCCTTCACGGGACTAGAAAATGCGATCGTAACATTCATTCAGAAACACGAAAGGCCCCAAATATCGAAAGCAGTCCTTAGCCGAAAGACCAGTACTGGTGGGATCCCAACAGCCATTCACAAATTTTATTACAGAGCCGTAGTAACATAAATACAAGGTACTGACGCAAAACCCGTTCCCTCCGTTTGGCCTATCATTCAGAAAGATGCTGATGCCCCAATCGTAAAAATCACCATGTAGGATTGCTTCTTCCATGCTCTATAATTGACCTATTTCATCTTAACCTCATAAGTACCATTATTTCCCTGTGATACCTAACTGCACCGAGGCTCAGAAAGTTTAGGTAACTTCTTAGATTAACCAGTAGCTTCAGATCCAGCCACCGTGTCCCACAAATGCATACACAACCACTGCATTATATTTCTTTTCAAAATGTCTATCCTCAACTTCCATTTCATGAGGAAGTGACCTCAGTTCTCCAGATGGGGCCGCTAAAACCAAGGCCCCTGTGGTGATTTGATTCAGGTGTCTCCCATAAACTGAATGCTAGTCTCCCCAGCTGAGGGAGATTTGGGAATTAGCGCCCCCTGGAGGCAGTGTATTGTTGGGGGCGGGCTTATGGGTGTTATAGCCAGTGTCCCCTTGCCAGTGTTTGGCACACTCTCCTGTTGCTTTTGTCCACCTGATGTTGGCCAGGCGGTGATGTCCATCCTCTGCTCATGCCATCGTTTTCCCCTGCCATCATGGAGCTTCCCCTTGAGCCTGTAAGCCAAAACAAACCCTTTTCTCCCCCACAAGCTCCTCTCGGTCGGGTGATTTCTGCCAGCAATGTGAACCTGACTGCAATAGCCACTGAGGACAACATTTGGAAGGACTGCAGGTAACAAAAGGATCAAAGGCAAGGAGACCATGAATGTCTAGCAAGAGTGTCCTGATGGGGGCTGGGGGGATGGCTTAGCCATTAAGGTGCTTGCCTGCAAAGCGAAAGGAACCCAGGTTCAATTCCCCAGGACCCATGTTAGCTAGATGCACAAGGGGGGGGGGGCACACGTCTGGAGTTCGTTTGCAGTGGCTGGAGGCTCTGACGCACCCATTCTCTCCCTCTGCCCCTTCTTTCTCAGTCAAATAAATCAATCAATTAAAATAAATAAAGAGTATAGAAGAGTGTCCTAATGCAGGCTGAGAGTCCATCGTGAAGTGAGCTACCTCTACGCCTTTGCAGTGCTGTACCTATGAGGCATGCGTGTCGTTGGCATGTAGACCAGGTACCCACGACCCAGGAACAAGCCATCCCAAGTGTTGCCGTTGACCTTCCCACTGCTGGGATCGAATACCTGGCCGGAAGCAGCTGCTGGGAGGGAAAGGATTTATTTCAGGCTTATGGTTTCGAGGGCTAGCTTTATGACGGTGGAGAACGCCAACAGGCTCGCATGGCACATCCGCAGCTCAAAGACAGAAGCAGGCTGGCTCTGAGCTGCGCAGTCGGGCTGGACTCCCCAACCCAAGTAGGAGGTTGAATCAGAGCACCTGAGGCTACGGGGCGTCATTTCCATTCAAGCCATCACACCCAGTCCCACCGGGCACAGGCGGCACAGGTCTTCAGTTACTGGGCACCCAGAGACAAGCCATTCAGCGCCGCGCTTGTATTTCTTCCCGAGACCACAGCGGCTCACGCGCAGCCCGCAGCGAGGGAGCCACTAGCCCAGCCAGCACTCCCCTCTTTACGTAGTCCGGGACCCCCCCCCAGCCCAGATAGAGCGGGTCTTCCTGCCTCAGTTTACCTAATCGAGATAATCCCTCACGGTCATGGCCAGAGGGTAACCGGATCTATGTAATCCCTCACAGGAAGATTCTCGATCCTACCAGGTTGGCAACGATCTAAGAATTGCACCATTGCAATTGACATTGCAATGACACCTACTGCTGCTGGAGAAGTGGATGCAACGCGTCCTGCAGGTCCTCGGCAGAGCCACGTCCCACAGAAAAACAGGCCCAGCGCTTCGTCCACCAGAGAGGGCCCCTGTCAGTTCCCGGAGTCAAGGACAACTTGAGGATTGTCTGTCAGAGTTCACGTGCACTCGTGCAGCCCAGAGGGCTGGGTACCTCGGACGGTAGGAGAACCCATACACACCCATCGCCGTGTTCTCTGCTCTCTGTCTCCTGGACTTCTTCTGAGAGAGAATTACCAGGCTGGAGAGATGGCTTAGCGGTTAAGGCGTTTGCCTGCGAAGCCTAAGGATCCAGGTTCGATTCTCCAGGACCCACGTAAGCCAGGTGCACAAGGGGGCGCACGCATCTGTAGTTCGTTTGCAGTGGCTAGAGGCCCTGGCGTCGCCCATTCTTTCTCTCTCTCTCTCTCTCTGTCTCTAATAAATAACTAAATAAAAATAAACATTAAAAAAAGAGGATTTAGGGCTGGAGAGATGGCTTAGCGGTTAAGCGCTAGCCTGTGAAGCCTGAGGACCCTGGTTCGAGGCTCAGTTCCCCAGGACCCACGTTAGCCAGATGCACAAGGGGCGCACGTATCTGGAGTTCGTTTGCAGTGGCTGGAGGCCCTGGAGCGCCCATTCTCTCTCTCTCTCTCTCTCTATCGCTTTCAAATAAATAAAAATAAATAAAAATAAAAAAGGAGGATTTTAGGAATTTTCTCCTGTACCTCAAATAAAACTACTCCGAGGGGCCCAGGGAAGCAATTGAAAATGACTTTGCCACCAGCTGCCTGCCACTTACCAAGTCTGTTCCTTGCGTCTCCCCAATGTGTCGGTAAATGACCTGTCGCCACTTTAAGGGACACGTGACTTAGGGGAGCTGAAAGGACCCGATGCCATTGTCTGCCCGGATGCCCTGCTGTTTGTGCCCCAGCATCTTGCTCCGTGGGCTGTCCACACGAGGCATGGTCTAACCGGGCCAGAGACGATTAGGTGCTCACGGACCTCCCACTGGTGATCCGTCACCAGCAGGTGCATGCCACCCTCCGAGGGACACTCTGCTTAAGCGTCCCCACCCTCCGCTCCGAGCAAATCATGGCCAATGACATGGTCCCTTGCACGCTGGGAACGAGGCGGGCCTGCCGTTCAGAGACTATTAGTTCCACCTCCAATTTTCTCCCTCAGTTTCAAGGACAAAAAAAAAAAGGCAGAGATCAGAAAGTCTTGCCTCTCTACGGAATACCGTGCTTCTCTGAGAAGCCCGCATTTCACTTCTCTGTGTTTCTCCAGCATGCACTTGGGCCACAAGGAACCGCGCGTGTCAAGAAATACGAGTCTGAGAATGGACTGCGCTGCGTGCTAGCTGGCAGGTGCTGAGCAATGGTTGTTGAAAGGGTGATGAAATGATTTGAACTATATCAAGGTAGAATTGCTGCCCAATATTTTATGTGTGTTTTTTTTTTTTTTAGCCAAAATTAAATTGTTGGATCCTGTGACATTTGTAAGCCTATAATGAGAAATCATTTGAATGGCTGGGTTACTTTTCACTTCCCCACCGAGCTACACCTCGAACTATGTTATTTTAACCATTCGAAGGATCGAGAAGCGGGGAGAGGCTCTGCCCTGCAAGCCTCTACCCTCCCGCACTCATTATCCAGATGTGACTTTGAAATGAGAGGTGTTACTCCCAGGATGGTGTTTAAAGTTTTAGCGCATGTATAAAGATTAACAATTACATAATTATAAAACAGGCACTGGTGGGGTGGATCCACCAGTGAATAAAAATTGCTAATATTTGTGGGGGAGTCACTGTGAATTTGCTTTTTTTTTTTGGAAAAATAAATCAAATATGCCAGACAAAATTAAAATACCTCTCTGGCCACCACCATTAACCCTGTGTCTTCCATCCTCCCCAGTGGCCGCCACTTTTGTGAATTAATGGTTCCTGATTCACAGTCTGCTTTTCACACATTTTATGTATGACCAATATTCAGTGTTGCTTTATCCTTAGGTGCTATTTTACACTTTGTTTTATCCATGAGAGGTATTATATAGTACATATACTGCATATTTTCCTGCACGTTTTCACTAACATTGTGTGCTTCGTGTCTTGTTTCAATTTATTCTTTTAAACTGTCTCAATATCAAAGACTTTGTCTTCTTTCCCCAACAGATGGACATTCAGGTGACTTGATTTTAAATTATAAAAATTAGGACTGTAATAGATTTTCTGTCCCAGGTCTTTTTGTTTTATTTTTAATTTCTTTTCTTTTTCTTTTTCTATCTTAGAGAAAGTAAGGGAGAGGGAGAGAGAGAGAGAGAGAGGGAGAGAGAAAGTTGGCCCGCCAGGGCCTCAGCCACTGCAACAGAATTCCAGACGCTTGCGCCACCTAGTGGGCGTGTGCGACCTTGCGCTCGCCTCACCTTTGTGCATCTGGCCTATGGGCGATCTGAAGAGTTGAACGTGGGTCCTTAAGCTTCGCGGACAAGCGCCTGAACTGCTAAGCCCTCTCTCCAGTCCTGTCCCAGGTCTTTATATATGCCTGCCCATCATATTCTCTAGAGTTTTGTTTTTTTTTAATCTATACAAGTACATTTGCTTATACTATAGTCTGAAAGTGTCCCCCAAAGGCTGGGTCACCTGCCTATGGTCCTATTTATCGAGACAGAAGAACATTTAGGAAGTGGGCGTTAGACGCGTGCCTTTGAAGGGTTAATAGGGTCCTAGCCCCCTAGTGACTCTGCTTCCAAGCCGACCACAAGGCAAACAGATAAGTTCTGCCAAGTACTGCAGTTCCCATTATGACGTGCTGTGTCACAAAGCCCCTGACACAAGCAACCGGGACGGAGCGAGCCTTCTGAAACTGAGAGCAAAATAGAACAAGCTTTTCTTTCTCTCAGCTTGATTATCTCAGCAGGTATCTTTGTCAAAAGCAGACCGTTGCCCCAAACCTAGGGAGAGAGGTGGCCAGGTAGGCACATAAGGTATGTTGGGTGTCAGACACGACCAGATAAGAACCTCTCTATGCCTCATCACAGTCAAAACGTTCTATGGCTTTTCTCACTGCTATCATAAAATACCTAACAGGAGCAATTTAAGGGGACATGGAATTACTTTTTTTTTTTTCTAATTTTAAATCCAGCTTTGCTAAAGTTCTAAGGACACGGGTAAGATGCAGCCAGCTTCTTTGCAACGTGAACGGCTTCCAGCCGGCTCCCTATATAGTCTTTGTTCTCCTCTAAACCCCCGTGATCTGGTTCTTCACTGACCACATTTCTTTGAGCATTCTGGTCTTCACACCCCCACCGGGATGGCCCATGAAACTCAGCTTATAGAACTCTAGAGATTTTCTAGCCCAGCGGTACAAACCCTTTCGCATTGTTTCTACAAAGTGGTTCCAAAGTCCCGCAAACTACACGGCCAGGAAGTGAGCAACGGCCCCACTTCGTAGTACTGATTTTCTTGTCACCGTGACAAAATGCCTGAAGAAAAAAAAAAAAAAAAAAAAAAGGCACCTTTTTAAAAATTATCTCATTATTAAAATAAAAGGATTTATTTTAATACAGGGTTTAAGAGGGCATAGTGTTCATCCTGGCAGGAAGACATTGCAGCAGGAGCATAAGGCTCCTGGCCACATTGTGTACACAGTCAGGAAACACGGGAAGATGAAGGCCACACTCAGCTGAGTTTTCTCTCTTCCCTCTTTATGCAGTCAGGGACCCAAACCATGGCACGGTGCTGCCAACATTCAGGGTGGATTTTTCCCTCCTCCTCCTAATGCCCTCTGGGAGCACTCTCACAGATAAGTCCAGAGGTATGTCTCCCACGTGATTCTAGGTTTCATCAAGACCACGGCAAACAGGATAAACAATCAGCGAGGTATACTGAAGGTTCCAGGAACGAATCCCTGTTGTGTGTAAAGGGAACCACATCGCTGAATAGCGGCTTCTGTTTTCCAGTGGAGCTCTGAGAACCAGGCTGGTGGGAGGACGCCACACAAGCTCTGAAAGGCAACCTCCAACTTCAGTGACTGCGTCCGCTAATGCTGTCCTTGAAACTGTCTATGATAAACACCAACGAAAGGAATTCTTGGGCATCAACCCAGCATTACAGAAGCTATTTCAATAAATCCTACACACCTGAAGACAAAAAGAAATGCATCCGTGAGGTCACGGGAAAGGCAGAACTAAGCTAGAATAGTAAATAAACCCGTGAGGATTAAAAAAATACATTGCAAAATCATCAAAATAACAGGAATTAATACCTACCCTTCAATCACAACTCTGAATGCTAATGACCCAAATTCTTCAATCCAAAAAACACAGACTTGGGATGGAGAAAAGGTTTAGCAGCTAAGGTGCTTGCTTGCAAAGACAAAGGACCTAGGTTTGATTCCCCAGGACCGACGTAAGCCAGATACACAAGGTGGCGCATGCATCTGCAGTTCTATTGCAGGGACTGGAAGCCCTGGATACCCATTCTCTCTCTCTCTCTCTCTCTCTCATAAATAAATAAATAATTTTTAAAAAATTATGAAATGTCAGAGTTAAATGACACTATACATCAAATAGACTTAACAGAAGTTACAAACTGTTCCACTTAAATATTGCAAAATATATATTCTTCTTGGCAGCCTATGGAACTTTCTCCAAAATAGATCATACTTTAAGGTGCAAAGCAATTCTTAGCAAAGACAAGAAAACTGAAATAATTTATCATATTCTATATGATCATAATGGAATAGAATAAGTGTTAGAAAATATATAAACTCATGTATTTTGAAAAAAAACCATACTTTTTATTGATGAATGGGTCATCAATTAAATCAGGAGATAAAATTAAAATTTCCCAGTAGCGAATAAAAATAAAAATATAATATATGAGAACCTATGGGACACCGTGAAAATGGTTCTATGAAGGATGTTTATAGCTCTATCTGCCTAAATTAAAATATCAGATCTGAGGGCTGGAGAGATGGCTTAGCAACTAAGGTGTTTGCCTGTGAAGTCTGAGGACCCAGGTTCGATTCCCAAGGATGCATGTAAGCCAGATGCACAAGGTGGCACATGCATCTGGAGGTTTGTTTGCATGGCTGGAGGTCCTGGCACACTCATTTTCTCTCTCTCTCTTTCTCTCTTTCTGTCTTTCTATCTGACTGCTTCTCTCAAATAAATACATAAAGACAAAAATTAAATTAAAAATAAGATTAAAAAAAAATTAAATACTGAGCTGAACACTATCGTTCTCTACTTCCTCCCTGGTGATGTGATGATATGATGTCTGGCTTCCTGCTCAATCCTGCCTTGCTTTACCAGCCACGATGGGCTGTCCTCTGTGGAACTATGTGCCAAATATGCCCCTTCCTTCCCTAAAAACAATCAGCGTTATCAAATAATGATGCCCCTCCGCATCTTAGAAAAACAAGAAAAAGCCAAACCCCAAATGAGAAGAAGGAAAGAAATAATAAAACTCATAGCAGAGATCAGCAAGGTGGAAACAAAATGAACAGCACAGACAGAAAGCTGGAAGAAGCCATTCTACATGTAGTTCAATGGGAGGGAGAGAAATCACCAGTGAAGATACTCGACAGTGGACACTGCAAGCATTATTACAATTGGCCAGCCAGGCCAAATGAGCCAACAGGTGCAATAGTGGCACATCTGTCATGGTGGAAACCAACTGCCCTCCAATTGGACTGGAGGCCCGCTCCATGGGGGGGGGAATACATCCCTGATACTGAAAACTTAAAACAGGGGTAGTCATGAGCCCTAGGGGTATAACATCTGCTGATGTCTGGAAAAATGTATATACTATGCTTATCAAACTGCCCAGTAAGCACTTCTCTTAATATTCATACCCTTATATTAATGCTACTCTCACTTTGGGTAGAGAATCTTCTCTTTTCAGATGGCAGTGACCTTGGGAAGACTCAGAAGGTATCATAGTGCTGGAAAGAAGTGACTGGAGTACTGAGTAACATCTCGATCACACCTTCCAAGGCTCAGGGTCTAATGCAGAAGAGGTGGCGGAAAGAATGTAAGAGCCAAAGGAAGGGCAGGACTCCTTACAACATGCTCCTCCAGACACAAAATGGCCTGGATATCCTTAACCTCACAGTGCCTGACACTACCTACACAAGACCATCATAAGAGGAGGAAAAGGTGATGACATCAAAATAAAAGAAAGACTGATTGAGATGGGGAGGGGAGATGATGGAGAATGTGGTTTCAAAGGGGAAAGTGGGGGGAGGGAGGGTATTACCATGGGATATTGTTTATAATCATGGAAGTTGTTAATAAAAATTGAGAAAAAAAAAAAGAACAGCACAAAGAGTGGGTTCTCCAGAAAGCTAAATGAGGTTCACAAACTCTTAGTCAAGGCAACCAAAAGAAAAAGAGAGAACACCCAAGCTAGTGACATTAGAGGTCAATGGGAAGCAGTGCAATAGAAAGCAGTGAAATCCTAAAGGAGGACCTGTGAAACCCTATGTTCAAGTAAATTTGAAAATCTAAGACAAGCAGGCAACTTTGTAGACATGTGTGAGCTACGATTAAGCCAAGGAGATATAAACAACTTAAATAGCTCTGTATTAAGCAACGAGATTGAAGCAGCAATAAAAAGCTTCCTAGTATAAAGAAGCTCACACTCAAGCATATCCACTGCTGAATTCTACAATAAGACCATCCAAGAAGAACTTCCACAATCATTTCTCAAACCATTGCATAAAACAGAAAAGAAAAGATCACGACCAAACTCATTTCACGAAGCCAGTATTACCATGATACAAAACTAGGTAAACGCATTGTGCAAAGAAAATTATAGTTCAACCTCCTTGTTGAATGTATGTGCACAAATTCCCAATGAAACTATTGGCAAACTACGCTCAGGAACACATCAAAAAGGTCCTTCACCATGATGAAGTTGGCATCACCCCAGGGCTACGAGGACGGTTTAACACAAGCAAATTAGTATGTGAAATACATGACGTGAATAAACTGAAGGTCAGAAATCACACAGTTATTTCAATAAACTTAGAAAGGCGTTTGACAATGTCCAACATCCATTCCTTATCAAAGCCTTAAAGAAACCAAGAATATGAGGAAAACATGTCAAACATAATAGATGTTGTGTGTGACAAACCCATGGTCATCATTACACTAAACAGGGAAAAATTCCAAGCATTTCCACTAAAACCAGTAATGAAATAAAACTGTCCACTTACTTTCTCTGCTCTTAAAAAAAGCTTTTGAGCTGGAGCGATGGCTTAGCGGTTAAGCGCTTGCCTGTGAAGCCTAAGGGACCCAGGTTCGAGGCTCGATTCCCCAGGACCCACGTTAGCCAGATGCACAAGGGGGCGCATGCGTCTGGAGTTTGTTTGCAGTGGCTGGAGGCCCTGGCGCGCCCATTCTCTCTCTGTCTCTCTATCTGCCTCTTCTCTCTCTGTCTGTCGCTCTCAAATAATAAATAAAAATAACAAAAAATTCATAAAACCTTTCATTACTTATTTGATGTGTGTGCGTGTTCATGTGTGTGAAGGTGCACGCTTGCCGTAGCAAGTGAGTGGAGATTCGAGGAGAGCTTGTAGGTGGGTCCTCATGTCTCACTTCATTCCGAGGCACAGGCTCTCAATAATTACTGCTCCTTCCAGGGGCTTTTGGGAAATTCACTTGTTTCCACTAGCCTTCCCTCCCACACCGGGTCTACGGAAGCCCGCCACAGCTTCCATCTTTCATATGATGAGGTCTGGGAATCTGAACTCAGATACTTAGACGAATGAGACAAGCGCTCCATCCACCGGGACTTTCCTCCCAGCAGAACAATTTCTCCACTCTTAACATAGACCTTGAAGTCTTACCAAAAACAGTAAGACAGGAAAAAAAAAAAAAGTAAATAAAAACATTCATACCGATAGGAAATGAAGAAGTCAAAATATCCTTTATCACAACCAACATTACCCTATGTGTAAAAGATCTTAAGATGACACCGGGAGGCATAGAACTGATAAACATCATGTTACTTGCACAAACCTGATAAATCAAGGGGACTGAATAGAAGACAAAGAATAAACTCATATGCCTATCATTAACTTGAATTTTGAGTAGGGTGTCAAAAATATACATTGGAGGGCTGGAGGGATGGCTTAGCGCTTAAGGCGCTTTCCTGCAAAGCCAAAGAGACCTTACCCTGAAAAATCAAATAAATAAATAAATAAATGAGTGAATAAATAAAGGAAAAGAAAGAATAAGAAATGCTGGTCGGATCCTTCCATCTTGCTCCTGGAACACGAATCAGTCCATCATCTGCAAATGGTATGGGAGTTCCTTACGAACAGAACCTGGAATTACTATATGACTCAGATTTCCCACTCCTGAATGAAAACCCCAAGGACTTCAATTCAACACACCCCAGAGACATTGGCATGGCCATGCGTATTGCTGTGCCATTCACCATTGCCCAGTTATGAAATCAGCCAGAGATCTGTCAACAGATGAGTGGGCAAAGGAAATGAGGCATGGAGGCACAACTTGTTCTTTTTTATACTTTATTTATTTGACAGAGAAAGAGAGAGAGAGAGAGAATGGGCACATCAGGGCCTCCAGCCAATGTAGACAAACTCCAGACGCGTGCGCCCCCTTGTGTATCTGGCTAACGTGGGTCCTGGGAAAGCGAACCTGGGTCCTTTGGCTTCGCAGGCAAAACGCCTTAAGCGCTAAGCCATCCTTCCAGCCCACGACTTGATTTTTATTCAGCCATAAAGAAGAGTAAAATTAGGTCATTTCTAGAAGAAAAAAAAAAAAACGGAAACCACCAGAGATGATCATACGCAATGAAATAAGCCAGATTCAGAAAGACAAGGAACACCTTTTTTTTTTTTTTTTTTAAATCTTTCTCCTTTTTGGATTCTGAATTCTATGTAGAGACATAAGAACCAATGTGACATGAAGTTCTAGGAATATGAAGAGATCAAAGCAGCAGCGGGCGGGGGTGGGGGTGGGGGACCTGAGGTTATTGGGATGAAAATGGTCCAAGTGCATGATATCCTTGGATGAAACTATCTCTAGGAAACCCATCACTGTGTACAATGAGTATATACCAGTTAGAAATAAAGAAACGCCCAGGATATGGAACAGTTTGTCAAAGCTGGCCCTGTGGCGGATCGGCAGAGTTCAGAGGACAGTCTGGCTGTGGGCCACATCAAACGCCATGATCCCACACCAGACCTAGTGAATGGAGTGAGAGGAGTGTGGAGTCTTTAAGGACGTGGGCTCTGAGGCCACCTGTGCTTTCTTCCTGCCTCTTGCACTCGGGATCCTGATCCCTCAGAATGTCACTTTGTTATTCTATGCCTCAAGTTTTCTTCTTTCTTTCTTTCTTTTATTATTATTATTTTTATTTTTCGAGGTAGGGTCTCACTCTAGCCCAGGCTGACCTGGAATTCACTATGGAGTCTCAGGGTGGCCTCGAACTCACAGCGATCCTCCTACCTCTGCCTCCCCGAATGCTGGGATTAAAGGTGTGCGCCACCACGCCTGGCTTTAGTTTCCTTCTTGTTAAAGTGTGGATGATGTCGTTGACCACCTTTATAGAGTTGTATGCATGTTGAATGGATAAGTATGTCTTGGAAATCTAGAACATTCCAGACACATGTAGCTTGTGGTTACTACAGTTATTGAATGGGATATCATGGAGTGCTCTCCTCGCAAAGTTTCTCATCATTATCCCGGAAAGTTGGTCCGTGGGCAGGAGTGACTGAAATTCAAGCTTCATTGCAATATAAGGAAGACGTGTCAAGAAAGGAGGGCGGTCAGGCCAGCTTCCCGGCATGGCGAGCCCCTCCAGAGCCCAGAGGAATTTCAGCTGCCTTTGAAGAACCACCGTGTGGACAATGAGACTCAAAGGGCCCTCCTCTGAGAGTGCTAGGATGTTAGGATTCTGTGAGGCGGTGGCAGTCTGAGCCCAGGTTCCAGGCCAGTGGCATCATTTGGCATGCTAATGAATGGAAATACTTTCAGGCAGGCTGGCCGATTCCAGCCGTGCGTGCGATGGAAAGGGCAGATCTTTTCATGTGAAATTGTGCATGAACGGAGAGACTCGTTGCCCAGGGAAGATGCATGTTGGAGAAGTGGTTTTCAACATGGCAGGCTGAACAAAAAAAAAAAAAACAACACTGTGAGCTCTTGTGAATTGATCATTCGCAGGAGGGACTCAGGTTGATGGATCAGAGGCTGCTGGCCCTGTTAGAGAATGAATATGGCTGTCTAGAATCAGATGGACCCGTGACTGAGACCCTCCGGCCAGCCTGTGAGCTGGAGCAGAAGGGAGGGAAGGTGATACCTCTTGTGCTGTATCTACTGTAGGCCAGATGGTTGGGTCGGCCCTTGATAAGCTACTTACCAGTCAAAACTCATGCTCGGGCTGGACAGATGGCTTAGCGGTGAAGGCGCTCACCTGCGAAGCCTAAGGACCCATGTTCGACTCTCCAGGACCCACGTAAGCCAGATGCACGAAGGTGAGGCAAGCGCAAGGTCGCACGTGCCCACTAGGTGGCACAAGCGTCTGGAGTTTGATTTCAGTGGCCGAGGCCCTGGCATGTCAATTCTCTCTCTCTCTCTCTAATATATATATAAAAAAGCCCTCATGCTCAGAGAGGTTAAGATATACCCTTGGTGTCTCACAGCTGGAAGCAAGAAAGCCAGGTTTTCAACTACAGACCAGTGGGCAGATTCTGGAGGCTGATGAGTTACCGACAGCTTGCAAGATTTTAAAAAGAGGAGTTAATTGGTAATATCTATGAACCATGGTGTTTCATAAATATATATATATAATATATATACTAGTATATATAATATATAGTAATACATATATCATATATTAATATATAATATATATATGTGTATATATTTGTATGAATATATCTTGATTTCTAGCTTCTTTTGGAATTCTGGAAGACTTAGCAACAAACAATGAGTCCCTAGTCAACCACAGCAACAGCGAGGGGGAATTGAGTAACTCTTGCCCTCTATAGCTGAGACGTGTGTTTACTGACGGCTGCGGTCTCCCCCACTCTCCGTAATGTTACATCCTAATTTTTTAAAAAAATATTTCATTTATTTATTTATTTGAGAGCAACAGAGAGAAAGAGAGAGAGGGAAAGAATGAATGGGGACACCAGCCACTGCAAACAAAACTCCAGATGCATGCGTCACCTCATGCATGTGGCTTATGTGGGGACCAGGGAATCAAGCCTCGGAGCCGGGGTCCTGAGGCTTCACAGGCAAGCGCTTACCCGCTAAGCATCTCTCCAGCCCACATCCTAATTTTTATAGCCACAAGCTATATAGCAGTCGGCGTCATGATTTGCTATGCTATAAAAATATAGGGCAATAATGGGTGCAATAGTGGCACGTCTATCATGGTGGAAACCAACTGCCCTCCAATTGGACTGGAGGCCCGCTCCATGGGGGGAATACATCCCTGATACTGAAAACTTAAAACAGGGGTAGTCATGAGCCCTAGGGGTATAACATCTGCTGATGTCTGGATAAATGTATATACTATGCTTATCAAACTACCCAGTAAGCACTTCTCTTAATATTCATACCCTTATATTAATGCTACTCTCACTTTTGGTAGAGAATCTTCTCTTTTCAGATGGCAGTGACCTTGGGATGACTCAGAAGGTACCATGGTGCTGGAAAGAAGTGACTAGAGTACCGAGTAACATCTCGATCACACCTTCCAAGGCTCAGGGTCCATTGAGGAAGAGGTGGCGGAAAGAATGTAAGAGCCAAAGGAAGGGTAGGACTCCTTACAACATGCTCCCTCCAGACATAAAATGGCCTGGATATCCATGACCTCATAGTGCCTGACACTACCTACACAAGACCCTCATAAGAGGAGGAAAAGATGATGACATCAAAATAAAAGAGAGACTGATTGAGATGGGGAGGGGATATGATAGAGAATGGAATTTCAAAGGGGAAAGTGGGGGGGACGGAGGGTATTACCATGGGATATTTTTATAATCATGGAAAATGTTAATAAAAATTGAGAAAAAAATATAGGGCAAGAAGTGGGATGCTTGTGGAGAACACAGAGGAGGAATAAAGAGGAGAGACAAGGTAGGAAGAGTGAATGGAGCTGAAGAAAGCCAAGACCACGAAGAGGGCTTTGTAGAGCCCCAAGCATGGGCTTGTTACGCTGCCCGTGGGTTCCACTCACTTGGCCAGGGAGCCTCCCTTCTTGCCTTGCAGATGTTCCTAGCTCTGCACTCCTTTTAGCCAAAGGCTTTCCTTTCAGGACACGTGGCATACCCACTCTGGGGACAAAAATTAGTGTGTGTGATATTTCCGACCGTGCTTTGGGGATCTCACTAGGGAAAATACGGATGGGATGTTCTATCACTGCCCAGGGCCTGCCACACCTCTGGTCAGACCCTCTTCAACCTATTCTCTCCTCTGCTCCTAAGCTCTTATGTTGACCTCTACCATGGATCTTTTCAGGATATTCAGTGAGCACCAACTGCCTTGAAGACATCAACTCATCTCCTTTTCTTATGTTTCTACCACATTCTTTTTATATCCAAACATCTAAAAACACCCTCCCTCTGGTTCCACGTCTTACATTTCAGTGCAGAAATCCTCCCATTGGTGAGCCAGGGATGTCATTCTTAAAGGTATTTTGGTTCTTTTCTTAGCATTTCTAACACCATCTTTGTTAGTGACAAACACCTCGCAGGAAAATGTTCATTTTTTTTCCCCCTCCTCCTGTCCTGTGCAGAGTTGTGTGAGCCAGTGAGCCTTTCTGAAATGTAGCTGCCCTTTGGAAGAATCCAGCCTATCTCTCTCTGTTGAAACAAAAGCCCAGCTAAGCGGCAGAACAAATACTGACCACCTAAGTGTGGTGAGCAGCTGCGACCTCTCACAGGTCCCAACCTGGACCTCCCCGGGCTGTATTTCTTAACTCGGGAAGCAGAGGGTGATGAACTAGACGTTCCGTGTTTACTGAGCTGCAAGGATCCTGGACTTGTGTCGCCCAGCTCTGGGAGTCTTGCAGGTAGAGGTTATTTCTCTTTATCTTTGTACCCACCGTGACCGAGCTTCGGTAAAATGGCTCCTGACTTCATCTTCCATAAGGTAGTCCTAGACGCACACAGTCCTTGTATACACGGGTGTCATGGACAGCCAGGCTTTTAGAGCGTCTGTGGTGGTCTGATTTGAGTGTCCCCCATGCACTTAACGTGTTCTGAATGCTAGGTTCCCCAGCTGGTGGCAGTTAGGGAATTGGAGTCTTGTGGAGGTGTTGTACCGTTGGGGCTAGGCTCATGGTTGTTATAGCCAGCTTCCCCTTGCCAGGGTGTTTGGCACACCCTTCTGCCGCTGTTTGCCACCCGCTATATAGCCACGGCGTCATGATTTGCTATGCTATAAAAATATAGGGCAAGAAGTGGGATGCTTGTGGAGAACACAGAGGAGGAATAAAGAGGAGAGACAAGGTAGGAAGAGTGAATGGAGCTGAAGAGGTGGTGGCCACCCTCTGCTCATGCCGTTGTTTTCCCCTGCCACCATGGCTCTTTCCCTTGGGGTCTGTAAGCCAGAATCAACCCTTTGCCCCCACAAGCTGCTCCTGGTCGGGGTGTTTTCCCACAGCAACGCGAAGCTGACTATGACAGCTTCCCTTCCTTCTTTAGACATGTTGGTTGTTCTGCTCATCTCCTCCAAGGCCCCTGTTCTGGAATATTCCGCTTTCTACAAGGCTGCAGCTTGGAGCTCACGCTGTCTCGCCTTAGTTGACTGGATGGTGCTGAACATCTAGTGAACTTGGCAAGCCAATCCAAAAGGCCGGGCAGACCTGGGTGGCTCCCTAGTAGGAAGAGCGAGGGGAGAGGGAGGAGGGGGAAGGAAACTCAGGGGCCATGTTGTGACTGTCAGAGTCCTTTCTGGGACTAGGGACTGTGAAGGACATCACCTTCAGCCATCTCCTCCTAGAAGCAGGAGCTAGAAGAAGGAGAAAGCAGAGAGAGGAAGAGGAGGGTGGGTAGAGCCAGGAGGAAGATTTACAATGTGGCCTTTAGACCAGATCAGCTGGTGGACAGGCTCTGTGACACTGGAGTGTCTAGAAGGGGAAAGGAAGGAGATCCTGGCCACAGGTGGAGGGGAAACTCCCAGCACTGGCTGTTGCTGATTGCAGGTCTGAGGGTCCCTGGATCCTCGGGGCCGCGGTTCCCCCGAAGGCGTCCAGGCAACGGTGGAGAGCAGGGTCTTGAGCGGCTGTGAGCGCGACTGGACGTCACACACCTGGGAGACGACTTTGGAGAGTAGTTATGTTTATTCAATAGGGAAATGGGTTTACAAGCAGTCGAGAGCGGGAAGAGGGTCCTAAGGGGATTGGTGGGTTCAAAGGCTGCTAGCGGATGCCTGGGACGTTCATTCCAGCAGGAAGGGAGACAGTCAGGTGATCTACTTAGTGGCGGGATGAGGGGCCACAGGGGGATGGGCTGTGTGTAGGCTGCTGGCTGAATGCATATAAGGTGTTTCCTAGGCAACTGGCCAGAGGTCACAGGACTATGGGCACAGCCTAAGTTCATGGTGTGCCAGGCTGGGAGAGGGGGTGGCCTCCTGTAGCCTGGGGGTCCTCAGCTGTACCTGGCAGCTCAGACCCATCTCCTGAAGGCTCCAGCCTGTGCCTGGCAGTGCCCAACCCAGGTCTTGCCCAAGTCTGCCATTAATTACGAGCAGCTTGTACACAAAGCTTCAAGCAGCTGGCGTGGGGCAAGAAGAACTTCACATCCGTCACCAAACAGCAGGGTAAGGAAGGGAGAGGAAAGGGCAAACAGGAAAAGGAAGGGAGAAAAGGAGAAGGAGAGTATAGGAGAAAGAATCAAGAGCAGTAGATGGGCAGGTGGGAGTAATGTTCTGGTGGGAAAGAGGTTTGGGTTGAGGGCCGGCCACCTTTAGTTTTGTATGCTTCCTCAACCTCTGCGATAAGAGATAAGGGGACCTCTCTCCTCTGCACTCTTTGCTCTTTACTTAATAAATAAATAAATAAGACAAACCTGCCGATTTCCTCCCCGGAGAATTGAATGCGATCAGTTCTGGCCATAAAAGCCCCCTGGAGAAATTCACGGTGTTCAGGAAACATTAAGAGACTGAAAGAGAGATGGTTTCTTAATCTCAGAGGAAGAGCTCTGCAATGAAGTTTTGGACCTAATCATTTTATCCCTTCCCTCGTCCTGGTCACACTGCCAATTCCCCCCGGCAGTAGCAATCGCTCACAAAGAAACAGCCCGAGCCAGGCGTGGATTCAAACCCGCAATCAAATAGAGCGGCTCTAGTCCGCTGCTCATGTAATTTCTGGTAAACACTGTCAATTTTCAGACTCCCAATTGGACAGCATCTTTTTATTCATTTTAAGTTAGCCTCACTTTCATTTCCTTGGGAAAGAAAAAAAAAATGGGACAATTGGATAACCGAAGGGGCTTGATTTTTCTCCACTTACTTGTGTTTTCTCAACACATATATATATATCCACTTGTCAAGATCTAAACGGGGCTTTTGATGTTGAGACAAAGGAGGAGTCATTACTGGGAGCTTCAAATGGGCTATTCAGAAACAAGGGGTGCGCGGGCCATCCAGGCTTCTGACGGAATAAAGGCAGAGGAGGCCCCTGTTTTGCCTGGCGTGGAACATTAGCAAATGAATGAATGATTGTTGTTTACACAAGTAAGCGGATTTCTCCTGGCTGGACTACCAGTTTTCTTCATGGAAGACCATGTCTTTGGATATCACAGGGATGGGCAGGCAGCATGGTGCTGTGGACAGAGTGAGACTGCAGACAGACAGACGACAGACAGACAGACAAGGACTCGGGCCCTTACTAACCTGTGGCCTCTGGGCCATCTCTTTAACCGATTGGGGCCTTTCAACATCTGATAAATTCGAGTAGCAGAATCTAACATACACAGTTATTCTAAGGGTCAAACAAAGCTGTCAATGCAAAGCAGGCGGCATTGCGCCCGATGCTCAGGTAGGTATTCAATAAACGTCCCTGCCTTCCGAACAGGAAACGAGGCAATTCAAACAACTAGGAGCCAGGAATAGGCCTGCCCGAGGCAACACAATATTTCACCACTGCAACTGGATTACAAACATAAAGGGTAATTCATGAACTTGCTGGACCTGCGTTCCCGGGGGGCCAGAACAGCGTGTGGGCTTCATAAAGAGAACGAGAGGTGATTCTTCTCTGGAGTCAGGATGGGGTTCACCTGAGGTTGGTGGTCTTCTTCTGCCTCTGCCCAGGAACTATACATCTTGGGCTGCCCCCCCCCCCAACCCCACCCCACCATGACATTTAACATGTAAGGCCTCCAGGAAGCCCTCGGTCTTCCTCTATGCATACGTGGCCATCCGCTTCCCAGGGATGGAGTCTCGGCCTGGCTGGAGGTTAGACACGTATCTATTGGTCACAAGTTCGGCAGCTCTCCCTGGACATCGCGTCTCCCTGGGCATGACTCCCTGCCTGAGAACCTGTAGGTTTCTGGCACCGGATATGGCTGGAGGTGGCTGGGCCCATCTGCGGAAACTGCAGGCAGAATTTTGACACCAGCAGGAAGGCATATTGCTATCTGGACCCACAAATAGTAGCTGACTTCTTGGGCAAGCAATTGAACATTTTCAAAAATATTTCCTTTTATTTATTTATCAGGGAAAGGAAGAGAGAGAGAGAGAGAGAGAGAATGGGTGTTCCAGGACCTCCAGCCACTGCAAACGAACTCCAGACGCACGCGCCACCTTGTGCATCTGGCTTGCGTGGGACGTGGGGAATCGAACCTGGGACCTTAGGCTTCGCAGGCAAGCGCCTTAACCGCTAACCTCAATAGCCTGGTTTGTAGAATGAAAATGGCAATGGGGACTGGTTTATCAAATAATTTATTAGGGATCAACGAAATGGTAAAACATTTGTAGCATTTCTCTTTGTTATGTTTATGGGTATCCTATCATTGCCCTGTTTGCAAAACATTTAAATATGTAATGTATTTACATATTTGTTTATGACGCTAACTCTATGAAAGAAATAACATTAGTCTGTCTTCGTTATTTGTAGTGATGGAGACTGAAGGGCCAAAGAATGTTCTCAAGTGGCGTCTCAGTGTAGTGGTAGGGCTGGGGTTTGAGTATGAAGATAATACATGTCCACATGTAATGGCTGCCGAGAATGGATTTTTTTTTTCATGTCTAATTCTAGAAGCAAGGCTGTCAAGAACATCTACGTAGTAATCTCCTACATAGGTATTTTGATTCCTAGAGCTGCAACCAACCTTAGAGAACCTGATTATCCAAGATGGAAAAATAGGGGGCTGGAGGGATGGCTTAGTGGTTAAGGCACTTGCCTGCAAAGCCAAAGGACCCAGGTTCGACTCCCCAGGACCCACGTAAGCCAGATGCACAAGCGGGCGCATGCGTGTGGAATTTGTTTCCAGTGGCCAGAAGCCCTGGTGTGCCCATTCTCTCTCTATCTCCTCTCTCTCTCTCTCTGCTTGCAAATAAATAAATAAAATAAAATAAATTAATATATTTTTCAAAGATGGAAAAATAACTCTCACAGTAAGGTACCTGTCCCAGGGTCACGCCCCTGTCACGTTGTTTGGAGGAAGAAGTTGAAAGAATGCTTACCTCCAACCTTGACTTCCTCCCATGCCAGAGGTTTTGCTCATGAACTGAAACTGTCAAGTGAGGAGGTGGGATGAATTGGCCCCAGCCTGTTTAGTGCTCACTCGGCCAGCCATGATTCTCCCAGCATTCACTGCATGTGAGCATTATCTGTGGGAGAATTTTTATGACTTTTGTGTTTTGCTTTTTATTACCAAATATTCATTATACAATGTGATTGGTTTCATTATGACATTTTCTTTTTTTTAATTTTTGTTCATTTTTATTTATTTGAGCACGACAGAGAAAGAGGCAGATAGAGAGAGAGAGAGAATGGGCATGCCAGGGTCTCCAGCCCCTGCAAATGAACTCCAGATGCGTGTGCCCCCTTGTGCACCTGGCTAACGTGGGTCCTGGGGAATCGAGCCTCGAACCGGGGTCCTTAGGCTTCACAGGGAAGCGCTTAACCGCTAAGCCATCTCTCCAGCCCTCATCATGACATTTTCATTCAAGTATATCATGTACTTAGATCATATTTGCCCTCCTGTCCACTGCCTCTTGATAGTCTCCTTCCTCTTTTCTTTTTTTTTTTTTTTGTATTTTATTCATTTTTTTGAGAGAGAAAGAGAGACAGAGAGAAAGAGGCAGAAAGAGAGAGAGAGAAAATGAGAATGGGCATACCAGAGCCTCCTGCCACTGCAAACAAACTCCAGACACATGCACTATTTTGTCTAGCTGGCTTTTCATGGGTACTGGGAATCAAACCCAGGCCATGAGGCTTTGCAAGAAAGTGCCTTTAACCACTGAGCTATCTCTCCAGCCTCCTTCCTCTTTTCAAATAGTCACATTTCTACTTTCATGGATGCGTGCATGTATATGTGTACATGCATGCGTATATCCTGTGCATGTCTGTGAGGGAGTTTTCTAGATTTCTAGGTAGGAAGGCCCACCCTCATTGTGGGCTAGACCATTCAATAAGCTGCTGTGTCAGACTGAATAGAAGGTAGGAAGGCAGCTGAGAACCGACATTCATCTCTGCTTCCTGACCCCCCCCCCCATCAAATGCGAGCAGCCTCTTCCTGCTACTTCGTCACCAACATGTGAGCCAAAATCCACCCTTCCTTTCTTTTTTTAAATTTACACTATTTATGACAGAGAGAATGGGCGCGCCAGGGCCTCCAGCCAATGCAAACAAACTCCAGATGCATGTGCCACCTTGTGCATCTGGCTTACGTGGGTCTTGAAGAATCGAACCTGGGTCCTTTGGCTTTGCAGGCAAGTGCCTTAACTGCTAAGGCACCCCTCCAGCCCCCTTCTTCCCTTAAGTTGCTTTGGTCAGGTTTTTTTTTTTTTTTTTTTTTTGTCCCAGCAGTGTGAACGTAAGAAATGCAAATATACTCACAATCCAGGCTCGAGGGATGAGAGAAAAATATAATTGTCTTTCTGAGTGCCTAACTCCACTTAGTCAGTGAAATACAGACCAATAGTTAATTTTCCAGTTGTTTAATTTAATTGGCTTTTACAGATTAAGGGATTGAGAAATTAAGCCACTGACCCAAAGCCTCACAGCTGCTGAGGACAGGCCTAGGAACCCCCCGCCGCCCCCCCCCAACACCTGGCTCCAACTGCAGGGTGCCTGTTACTACTGTGCCCTCACCTCTGCCCTCTGTCCTCTGAGCTGAGCTCTAAGCAGCAAGCTACTGCTGGAGTTCTCCCCTCCCCTCCTCTCCCTCCTCTTCCTTTTCCTTCCCTTCCTTTCCCTTCCCTTCTCTCCCCCCTCCCTTCCCTTCCCTTCTCTCCCCTCCCTCCCCTCCCCTCTCCACCCTTCTCTTTTCTTCCCTTCCTTTCCTTTCCTTCCCTCCCTTCCCTCCCCTCTCCTCCCTTCTCTTTTCTTCCCTCCCCTCCCTTCCCCTTCCTTTTACTTTCCTTTACTTCCCTCCCCTCCCCTCCCCTCTCCTCCCTTCTCTTCCTTTTCCTTTCCCTCCCTTCCCTTCCCTTCCATCCCCTCCCTTCTCCTCTCCTCCCGTCTCTTTTCTTCCCTTCTCTTTCTTTCCTTTCCCTTCCCTTCCCTTTCCATTCTTTTCCTTCCTTTCTCTTCCTTGCCCTTCCCTCCCCTTTTATTTCTTTTTGCATGCATGTGTGTGTGAACCCCTGTATTTGCTGGTTCATATGTGTATACATGTGTGAGGGGCTCATGCACGTGTGTGCACAGGTGTATCGTGGCTAGAAGTTGACATTGGGCATCCTCCTTAGTCACACTCCATCTTATTTATGTATGTATGTATTTCTGAGATATTTCTATTTATTTATTTATCTATTTGACAGGAAGATGCGCCACCTTGTGCATCTGGCTTACGTGGGTCCTGGGGAATCGAACCTGGGTCCTTTGGCTTTGTAAGTAAGTGACTTAACGGCTAAGCCATTTGTCCAGCCCGTTCACTTATTTATTTAATGAGACAGGGTTATCTCACTAAGCCCAGAGCTCACTGACTCAATTCAGCTAGACCCTCCCATCCCTGGAATAAAAGGTCTGCTTCACCAGACCTAGCATCTTGTGTGTGTGCAGTCTGGGCTCTGAGCTCAGCTCCCTGCTCCTACATAGTAAGCACTTTACCTGTTGAGCCATCTCCCAGTCCCCATGTCTCCATTTTTCTTTTCTAAAAACATTTTATTTTTATTTATTTACTTATTTGACAGAAAAAGAGGGAGGGAGGGAGGGAAAGAGAGAGAGAGAGAGAGAGAGAGAGAGAGAGAGAGAGGGAATGGGTGCACCAGGGCCTCCAGGCACTGCAAACGAACTCCAGATGCATGCGCCCCCTCGTGCATCTGGCTAACGTGGGTCCTGGGGAATTGAACCTGGGTCCTTTGGCTTTGCAGGCAAACGTCTTCACTGCTAAGCCATCCCTGCAGCCCCAACCCTCCCCCCCCCCCGTGTCTTCATTTTTCATTCACACTAACTCCTCAGTGTAGAATGACTTTGGGCAAATTTCCCAAAACTTAGCTCCCTCTGTGACTAGTATGCAAAACAATTAACTAGACAAATAACAAAACAAGATGTGTTTCTTTAAAATTACATACGGCTCTAGGAGAAGAATCTTGGTGTCTGGTAGAGCAAATTAATTCTCCGTTCTCATCTCCTCCTCTTTCAAGAATCCTTGGCTTTTCTTGGGCCTTTACTCTTCCACATACATTTTTTTTTTTTTTAAGGTCCAGCTTGTTAATTTCACTGAAAAGCCCTGCTGGGATTTTGATTGCAATAGCTTTGAATCTATCAAGGAGTGTGGGGAGGAGAGACATCTTTATAACATAGAGGACTCTATGCCTTCATTCAGGTTTTATGTTTTCAATATATATATATATTTTTTATTCTGTAAATGTCAGACATGGGAAATCCATTCAATGGGAATTGATGGAGCCCGTGTTATGTGTAAGCTCAAAATGTGGTCCATCTATTTTCCCAAACCTTAAGCATTTCTGTTCCTCTTGTGCCAAATGAGCCTTATATCATATTTCTAACAAGTAGACTCCCAGCATTTCTTATTACCACGGACGAGAGGGACGGGTTCCCAGAACTTACGCTTAGTCATATTCCTCTTTCTTATTCGATCTGGATCTGGTGCTTCCATATCTCCGTGGAGTGATCATGCTATTTAAGTTCCAAGGACTTTCGAATCCCACTGTGTGTATTCCATTACCATGACACCAGGATGGCGGGAGCCGTGGTCTTTAATATCGGCGGGTCCCGGATTCCATTCATTAGCCATTTTTCTTTCTAAACGCAAGCCTCCGATAAGTGATTAGATCTCACAGCCTCACCTAAAGCAATTAGGAGAGAATGCTTGTGCTACGGTCGACAAGATAGCATCCAGGACGCGGGGTCGTTGGGGGGGAAGGACCAAGGTTTGCGAGATGACACCCGGTGCGCCCACGCTGCACCCGGCTCCTAGTCTGTGACTGGCAGCCGGCTCTCAGGAGTACTTCTTAGAGAGAATGCACGCACTGAGCTCCCTGCAAACTGGGTCAGCTCCCAGTGTCTTCCGTCTATTCAGCAAATGCAGACTGAGGGGTTGACTGAGGGCCGATTCTAGGCAGGGCGCTTGAGATGCAAACATCATCATCATCGTGGGAGTTATGGTCTTGCCCTCATTCTCATGTAGGGACTGGGGGATGGGGGGAAAACAACCCCGCTCAACAATTCAAAACCAGGCTGCCTGGCATCCATCCCGGTATCAAAAAAGCATGACGAGTGGACTGGAGAGATGGCTTAATGGTTAAGGTGCTTGCCTGCAAAGCCTAAGGACCCAGGTTCGATTCCCCAGGACCCATGCAAGCCAGATGCACAAGAGGGCTCATGTGTCTGGAGTTCGTTTGCAGTGGCTGGAGGCCCTGGCGTGCCCATTCTGTCTCTCTCTCTCCCTCTTTCTCTCTCTCTAATAAATAAATAATACATATATATATTTTTAAAACACATGATGAATGGGTTGGAGAGATGGCTTACTGGTTAAGGCATTTGCCTGCGAAGCCTAAGGACCAGGTTAGATTCCCCAGGACCCACGTAAGCCAGACGCACAAGGTGGCGCATGCATCTGGAGTTCGTTTGCAGTGGCTGGAGGCCCTGGAGTGCCCATTGTCTCTCTCTCTCTCTGTGCCTTTCTCTCTCAAATAAGTAAAAAAGAAGAAAAAAAGAAAGAAGGAAAAGCTCTGACGCTGACAGAGTGGAAAGCGAACTGGACGCAGAGAGAGGACCAGACACATAAGCAGCTGTCACCCTCGGCGGAGACAAGAAGAAAAGATAGGAATCAAAATTTACTGGCTGGCAACGGAAGGTGGCCTGCGGCAGCGTTTCTCAGCAAAGTGCCTAAGAATCTTCTGGAGACCTGGTCTTGTGGACTTGCATTCTGCAAGGTTGGAGCGGGGCCTGAGAGCCTGCTTTCCTGACAGGCAGGGGAGGCCACACTTTGAGGAGCAAAGTAGTGCTTGAGAGGCCAGGGGTCCAGTCCCGTGACCCGGAACTAGATTCTGCTGAAGTCGTCGACTTGAGGCAATGCCACAGCCTCTTAGGGCTGCCATAACGAGCTACCAAAACCTGGATGGCGTAAGACAGAAAGTCTGTCTCTCTGCTCTGGATGCTGGGAGTCTGACGGCAGCCCCTACCCTTCACCCCCAAAGGCTGCGAAGGAGAATCCTTCTTGTCTCTCCAAGCTCCTGGGGTGTGTGACAGTCCTTGACCTAAAACTATGCCAGTCCACTCACAGGACTTCTGCCTGCCTATCTCCCCACTGGGCACTTTCTGTATCCGTTTGGGCACACCAGTCACTGGGTTAGAGATGACTCAAACCACCCCAGGCTGTCTGTTTCTTGTCATTGGCCATAGTCATCCTCTGTGGGTTTTTAAATTTTTTTTGGGGGGGGGAGGCACAATTCAGCACATGACAGGTAAGTCACTTTATCCCTCTGAGGCTCCATTTCTCTATCTGTGGAACCAGGCGCACCACTTCATAGAGTCAGTGCAGTCAGGTTTGCATTGCTGGTAGAAATCACCCAACCAAGAGCAGCTTGTGGGGAAAAAAAGAGGTTTATTTTGGTTTACAGGCTCAAGGGGAAGCTCCATGATGGCAGGGGAAAATGATGGCATGAGCAGAGGGTGGACATCACCTCCTGGACAACATCAGGTGGACCATAGCAGCAGGAGAGTGTGCCAAACACTGGCAAGGGGACACTGGCTATAACACCTATAAGCCCACACCCAACAATACACCGCCTCCAGGAGGCATTAATTCCCAAATTTCCATCAGCTGGGAACCCAGCATTCAGAACACCCGTTTATGGGGGACACCTGAATCAATCCACCACATTCCACCCCTGGCCCCCATAAACTGGTAGCTATTCATGATGCAAAATATAATACCTTCATCCAACTTTAAAAGTCCCCATAGTTTTTTTTTTTTATCAGTTCCAATGATGTTCAAACATCCTCATAGTCCAAGATCTTTTAACTGAGCCATAATACCAAAAAATCCCCCCAAACCCATAATGGCACAGAATAAACACACTGCAAAAGATGCCATTGGGAATAGCAAAGAAATATTCAACCAATACAAGATTTAAAACAACCAGGGCAAACATCAAACTCTGTAGCTTCAAGTCCAACAACTCTAGCCAGTGACAAATCTCCAAGTCTGATCATTCTAACCAGCAACAAGTCTCTGGCAGTTCCAATTCCACCCCTCCAGCTAGGCTACTCACAGTCCTGGAAAACTTCATCAGGGTCAGGCAGCTTTCCTTGGCAGCCATCTCGTGGTCCCGGCATCTCCACTGGGTCTCCACTGCAATCCACAGTTCATCCTCATGGCCCCATGGGGTCTCCATGCAGGCATCCAGCAAACCTGCTTCACACTGCCCATGACCATTTCCAGAACACAAGACCGTGTTGCAAACTCAGTGACCCTCTCTTTCCTGCATTTCTTATGCTCCACAATACCAGGTAGGGTGCCAATTTGTTAATCCAGGGGGGGGAATAAAGCAGACTTTGAAGAACAGGATACTCCTTGAGCACTCAGGCCCTCTCCAAAAGAGTCTACATTCTTCCTGTTGCCCCAGTGTAGGTCAGCTGGTCCAATCTCAAAGGTTGTAATCTCTCAATTATAGCTAAACAGGCCTGTTTTGGCCTAAACATTTCTTCCTGTGTCATATCCCTCTGCTTACACCATTCATTTCTATGCAAAGCAACCCTGCACAACTTCTCAGGACACGGGCATAACAGCAAGCCTCACACAAACTGCTAGCCCAGCCCAAGCAAAGCTCTTTCTCACCCTTATAAGCCAAACCTCACAGTCCATAGTTCTTACTGCATTCAGGTCTTTCAACGCTGACCAGAATAGTCCATCAAGCTGTACTTACAGCACTGCAAGGCATCTCTTAGGCCAAGGTTTCAAATCCTTCCACATTCCTCTTGAAAATCAGCTCCAAAAGGCCAAAGCCACACAGTCAGGTGTCTAGCAGCAATTCTACTCCTCGGTATCACTTTACTGTTGCAGTCAGGTTTGCATTGCTGTTAGAAATCACCCAACCAAGAGCAGTTTGTGGGAAAAAGAGGTTTATTTTGGCCTTACAGGCTCGAGAGGCAGCTCCACGATGGCAGGGGAAAATGATGGCATGAGCAGAGGGTGGACATCACCCCCTGGCCCACATAAGGTGGACAACATGAACAGGAGAGTGTGCCAAACACTGGCAAGGGGAAACTGTCTATAACACTCATAAGCCCGCCCCCAACAATACACCGCCTCCAGGAGGCGTTAATTTCCAATTGCCATCAGCTGGGTACTTAGCATCCAAAACACCTAAGTTTATGGGGGATACCTGAATCAAACTACCACAATCAGGTATGGTACTAACCCACAGGAAGGGCTCACTGACCCTTACAGTGACCTTCACTAGGCCCTGGTCACTTCTAAGGTACCTCTCCTAGTGTCATAGCTGCCCGTGGCCCAGCAGCATGACCACCGGGTGCCACAGGAGACAGAGAGACTCGAGGAGCATAGGAAATAGTTATTAAGATTTAAAACCAAGCCGGATGTGGTGGCTCACACCTTTAATCCCAGCCCTCGGGAGGCAGAGGTAGGAGGATCGCCGTGAGTTCGAGGCCACCCTGAGACTACATAGTGAATTCCAGGTCAGCCTGGGCTAGAGCAAAACCCTATCTGGAAACAAACAAAACAAAACAAACAACAAAAACCCAGATTTAAAACCAAGTTTTCTGCAAAGCCCATGGTGTTTATTTCCACTCGAAAGGGGCTGCAAGGGGGATAGGTTTTCAAGGTGTAGTTAAAACGGCTCTCTCCTGGAGGACAGAGATATGGCAGAGAAGATGACTGGTCTTTTTTTTTTTATGATGGTCTTTATTTAACCATGCAGGGACATGAACCGAACACAGAATCTGGTTTCCCAGTGCCCGGAAAACCCTGGTAGGGTGCGCAGGATGCTCAGGGGTTAGAGCAGGGAGGGGCAACGGACAGATGGCATACAAAGTCCAGTGGGGTCCTCCAACAGCTTTTATTACCCATTTTCCTGGTTCAGGCTTGCATTGGCATTTTCTTTGTTAACAGGCCTTAGAAATGCAACCGTCAAAATTCTGAAGCTGAGTGTTGTTTACATACGAAATATGTCCATATCTAATAAAAACAAAATAAATGCATAAAATAAAAAATTCCGAACCTGAAAATACTTCCACGCCAGCCTAGAAAACAGTTTCTTTCTCTCTTTCTTTCTTTTTTTTTTTTTTCCTTTTGTGAAAACAAAACACCTGAGTGTTTTCCAGCCAACAAAGAAAGCAATGTGTAGGCTGTGATGAGTAATTGAACCCACTCTTGTCTGTTTGCAATAAACATTTGCAAAACACATTATTCTTTTGACATTTCTGTGGGGATCGCTCAGACTCTACTTCCTGTGAGATGCCTGCCTTCCTCTCCCGGTTCCTGTAATAACCTCTAAGAAGAGGGTTCTTTTGGCCCTTCAGAGACATTACCGGTGTTAAGCAGTTAATTTCTTTTGTTTTTAAAAAAATATTTTATTTTTATTTATTTGTTTGAGAGAGAGTCAGAGAGAGAGAGAGAGAGAGGCAGACAGAAAGAGAGAGAGAGAATGGGCATGCCAGGGCCGCCAGCCACTGCAAACGAACTCCAGATGCATGTGCCCCCTTGTGCATCTGGCTGATGTGGGTCCTGGGGAATCGAACTGGGGTCCTTAGGCTTCACAGGCAAGCGCCTTAACTGCTAAGCCATCTCTCCAGCCCCGAAACAGTTAATTTCTAATTTTTGCTTCTGTGTTCCACTTTGCTGTCTCTGGAGGGGGAACAAGTAGAGCTATCTTAAGCTACAGAAACCCAGACAGACATCTGGATACCAGCTAGGTCACGGGGGCAGGAAGTGGACATTTGATGTGGTTTCCTCCTCGTCAATCCCATGGGTCCAGGAGAAGGGGGTCCCCGGCTGGGTTCAAGCTATGTGGCCTTTGGGAAAGTGACTTAAATATGCGGAGTCATAGCTTTGTCATTTGTGAAAGTGCGATAATAACGGTCCTTGTTTTCAGAATTGGGAAGATGAAGGGATTTAATATGTGTTAAAGAGGTCCATTATGCGCTTATTTTAGTATGCTCTAAACAAATGGTAATCTTGATGTCTGTTGTGATTATCTCGCCTCACAAATGATAGTTTTGGAGTGTTTGCTCATTATCAGCATAAACTCTCCTTGGTTTCATCTGCAAAATGGACAAATGCTCCGTCCTGATCCTTCACAGTCTTGCATGCTGAAGTGGGTTTTAGCCAAAGGGTTCAGTCGCGTCCTAGGCGCGTTACGAAATGATCCCGACTTCCCTTCGGAGACTGGATGGGCGAAGGGGTGACGGTGTTAAGAAGCCGCTTGGGAGCTGGAGGGAGCGAGGCACGACAGGGATCCATGGGTGGTAGGGGTGGAGGGACAGAATGGGGCAAGATGGGTCAACGTGCGAATTCCACACGAGGCAGAACTCAGGGAGGATGGGAAGGGCGGCGCTGGATGTTCTGAACCTGATAATGTCCACGCGTGCTTGGATACACCGCGGAACGTCAGCAGAGAGAGAGCAAGGGGCCGTTGGGCCATGTCTGTAGGGGAATACAGAGGTAGGAGGGGACATGTGGAGAATTCATCTTTCTGGGTGGGTGGGTGGGCAGGTGGAGGCCATCATAGGTCAAGGGAGCACAGTGACCACGGCCCGGCAGTGGAATCTGCTTGCGTACTGAGCGACAGGGCATGGATACTTCTACTCAAGAACACTTCAGCTTTGAATTGTTCAGGCCCCTTGCGCAGGCGTAGCCTCGCCCAAATGCATCCTAATGTTCTGATAGCCCTCAAATACTTCCCTTGTATACCTCTCTCGTCCTGTGTCTATAGTAGAGGTCCTCCCTTTGGTGTCTCCTCCTCTTTCTTTCTTTCTTCTTTCTTTTTTTTTTTAATCCTTTTTAA
Source organism: Dipus sagitta (assembly GCA_036346955.1). Classification (NCBI taxonomy): domain Eukaryota; kingdom Metazoa; phylum Chordata; class Mammalia; order Rodentia; family Dipodidae; genus Dipus; species Dipus sagitta. The sequence continues at coordinate 37,067,026 of CM070789.1, forward strand.
AATTTTTATTTATTTATCTATTTTTTCTACTTCTCTTTCTGTTCCTCTTCCTCCTCCTCTTCGTGCATGCTGGGGATTCAATCCAGGTCCTCATACATGTTAGGCAAGCTAAGCTACACCCCCAACCCCTTGGGCGGCGGGGGGGGGGAGTATTCAATTTAGAAAGTATTCAAGCAAGCAACACAAGATGTGTTTACTACCAACCTTTCCCAGACTCTGTGCTGAGCTTTGGGAATACAGAGGAAAACTGAAATAGGGTCCATTCACCTGGGCGAGCGTCTTGCATCCCTCTCCTTCCCCTTTCCCTCTCCTCATTCTCTTGCCTTCTACTTCTCGCTCTTTCCTTTTGTTTTATTCTACTGTCACCTCTGACTCCACCTCTTACACACACACACACACACACACACACACAGCGTGCGGCTTTCAAGCTTGCGTTCTTCCCCTTGTCATCAAGAAGGCACCCATGGGCTGGAGGGATGGCTTAGCGGTTAAGGTGCTTCGCTGCAAAGCCAAAGGACCCAGGTTCGATTCCCCAGGACCCACGTTAGCCAGATGCACAAGGGGGCGCACACGTCTGGAGTTCGTTTGCAATGGCTGGAGGCCCTGGTGCACCCATTCTCTCTCTCTCCCTCCCTCTTTCTCTGTCAAATAAATAAATAAGTAAAAATAAAATATTTTAAAAAGAAGAAGGTATCAATGACTAGCCTGATGGTCTATTGATCATATTGATCAGAACTGGATTCATTCAGCAAAAAGATTTACTACTGGACTCCAGGTCCCATGTAAGCCAGACACACAAGATCACACATCCAAACAACATGGTGCACACATCTGGTTTCGATTGCAATGACTGGAGACCCTGGTGTGCCAATTCTCTTTCTGTCTCTCTCTCATAAAAAAAATACAGAAAAAAAAAAAAGATTATGACTAACATTCAAAGGATTCTGAACCTGAGTCTCCTTATGCGCTGAGAGTGTGGGTTTTTAAAGAAACTTTTAAATTTCTTTTTTTTCTTCCTGTGCTAACAGCACTGATGGTGGAAGTAATTTCATTTCTAAAGGTTTATTTATTTACTTTTTTTACCTTTGTTTGGTTTGAGGCACTGGGGATTAAACCCAGGGTCTTACACATGATGCTAAGTACTGCTCTGTCGCTGAGCTCTCTCCCCAGATCTCTCTTTTTGCCTTCTCTTCTTTTCATTCATTTAGGATCGCAATCACCCCAAATGCCCATCCCCCCCGGCCCCCTTCGGTGGACCGAGATCTTGGCTTTGCTGCTGACTTCACTGCGTCAGCGGCAGGCGGTCTCTGCTTCGACCCACCCGGAACCTTCTCGGAGGGAGATGAGCGTTGAGGGACCACCGTCCTCTCCTGAGAGTCTCAAAGGCCTCTCATTCTGTCCCCCCCCTCTCTCTCTGTCCATGTGAGCGACCCAGCTGCCACGGCGACTGCCCAGCCAGATGCACCTGACTGATGTTTCCATCCCTACATAACGGATCCCGAGTCAGTCAACCCGGGGCTGTCCCTTGCCCTTGGCATTGTGACACGTGTACCCAGATTCCAAATGTCATGTCGCATCTCCTCGTGGCGTCCAAGCAGCCTTGAGAGCAGAAAACACTAACAGATGGTTGTGATGCATCGAGGCTCCCCCCGCACCCCCCCCCAGACAGCCCTGGAGAGGCCTGCGGTGACGGAACGCAGCATATGTTCAGTAAAAAGTGCCGATGGGAAGAGTGGCCCGTGTACCCCCTGTGCCCCCATCGTGCCCTCTCCAGTGCTGCCCATTAGCTGCCCCTTGCAGAGTGCCATTTGCCTTGCAAAAGATCCATCAGCTCCCTGGCTGTTATCTGCATAACAATTCAGGCTCTGAACGTGGGGTGGGTTCGTGGCTCCTCATGAATCCCACGGCCCACGGCTAGTCTTCCGAAGGCCTGGGGTGGGGGCGGGGGGGTCTTCCAAAGTTGCAGAGGATTGTGTGTCCATGTGCACAGATTTCTGGTTTGTTTTGTTTTTTTGTTTCTTCTGGATAAATGGTCACTTTCAGATTTTTCACAATGGTCTGTAAGTCACTGTCCTTACACAATTCCTTGGAAAGATTACAGGAGGCAGAAAAATATCTACACTAGACTATACTAAACTAGGGGACAACGTGAGGTAACAATGTTTTTTCCCCCTGAAAGGGACATTAAGAAAAACATATGCCATTTATCTTGACCATAATTTCAAAAAAGAAGGTTATTTCAGTGTAGCAAGCCATGGGGGAAAAAAAAATCAGGAAGGCCATAAACTCAGATTAAAAACATAAATTTTGCTTTATTGAACAATCACTGCATTACCCCCCAACATCCCTCCCCACCCCCCGGCCCTTTCATTACACTTCAGTGTGAACTTGGGTCCAGCGCCCTTGTGTGGACCCAAATTAGGAATCGGTGTTTTCTGAGTAGAAATTTCTCATCAGCTTGTAAGTTCTGGCCTGGTGCGTGATTTCTGAGTTTGGGCCAACCCTGGGAGGAGTCTCCAATGCCCTTATCGTCACATCGTCCTTACAGCTATCTCTGATGGACCAGGAAGAGCCCCAAACTTCAGATGGGCAAGCAGTAAGAGCCATTTCCCCTTCTGCAGACGGCTTCTAACACAGCGGAAGGCACAACCGCCGTGCCAACCCACTCACGGCCTCCTCCCAGTCACACGAGTGAGAGAAATGATGGATGTGACACCGGATGAATCAGAGAAGCCATATTCCAACTAATCGTGGGGAACCCCAGATGGGATGGGATGATTGATTTCTCCTCCCTACAAGGAGTGTTCGACGGAGAGTATTGACTACAAGTAAGAAGTTAAGTGTCTCTGGTCATACAGTGGTGGGCATTCTTTCCTTAAGGCATATTTTCTTTTTTTCCTTTTGGTTTTTCGAGGTAGGGTCTCACTCTAGCCCAGGCTGACCTGGAATTCACTATGTAGTCTCAGGGTGGCCTCGAACTCACAGTGATCCTCGGCATATTTTCTTTTCTTAAAATATTTTATTTTATTTATTTATTTGACAAAGAAAGAGAGAGAATGGGTGTGCTAGGGCTCACATGGGTCCTGGGGAATCGAACCGGGGTCCTTTGGCTTTGCAGGCAAGCGCCTTAAGCCCTTAAGGCATGTTTTCAATTCCTGTTCATGAGAAGTCTGGGGCTCTAATGAGTAGCCCTGGGACCCAAAGCAAACAACCAGGGCAGAGCGCTCACTGGAGGCCCAGCCGAGGCCAAGAGAGGCAGCTCAGAATGAGGGAGCGTTCAAGTGTGTACCACACTAGTGGTGATCCCCCTGATCGCAGGGTCAAGGGGAAGGGGAACGTGGGGTTCACTGGAGAATCCAGTCCACTGGGTGCAGAGTGGGAGCAAGCCCGGCGTCCGTGCGACCCCCACCCCTGTGGTCCCCGAGTTGACAGAACCTCTCTGATCTGAACTGGTTTTGCGTGCTACTGGATTCTGTCTGTCCGGTAAGGATATGAGGAATCGGTAGCAGTAGCCACTTGGAGGTCATTTCCAAAGTGACATCGTGTTCTCTTTTCCATTGAGAAGCCAAGGCATCAGGCAGGGTAAATTGCTTTGACCAGGGGCACCAAGCGAGCAGCGGATAACGGGGCTTTACTGGTTTTGTACTGAGAACTTTGAGGAGGCATTTAGCCTCAGATTCCTGAGTCCACACTGTGGGGATGAACCCGGGTCTTGGCCCCCCACTCTGTCGCTCAACTGTCTCATTTCTCTGCCATTTATACACTTAAATTAAGGAAAGATTCATAAACACGATCGAATGGTCAAATGGTTGTGGACTCTCCATTATTCTTCTTGCAGGGAAGTTCTAGGATTAAACATTAAAAACAGGAAGGCAGGGCTGGAGAGATGGCTTAGCGGTTAAGGCGCTTGCCTATGTAAGTCTAAGGATCCAGGTTCGGTTTCCCAGGTCCCACCACGTAAGCCAGAGGCACAAGGTGGCACATGTGTCTGGAGTTTGTTTGCAGTGGCTGGAGGCCCTGGCGCTGCCCATTCTCTCTCTCTCTTTCTCTGTCTCAAATTAAAAAAAAAAAAAATTCTTTACAAAGAACAATAGGAAGGCAGAGAGGGGAAAAAAACTTGGAAAATTGTCTTTGAGAAGATCACACACTGAGCTTTAGGATAAAATTTAGAACTTTTCTTATCTAAACGTGCTGGGAATGGACCGCTAAACAGGAGCCTGTGATGATAGGAATATTTGGCACAATTAGTTAGTGACAGAGCTGGGATTTGATTGAATTCTGTTCTCCAGGGTTCTGACCCAGATGTTCAGAGACTGCACATAAATATGTGAGTTTTCCTCCCAAATGTGCTGCCTTTTCAGCACACTGTGTATTGTCGAGTCATGGCTGACCTGGAATTCACTATGGAGTCTCAGGGTGGCCTCGAACTCACAGCGATCCTCCTACCTCTGCCTCCCGAGTCCATTTATTTCAAGGAGCCAAATCCATGCCTCCAATCCTTCAAACCGCGGATGACAACATTTTAAATACTAAACCCAGATTAAGAGGTCTTAATTTCTACTTTTTCACCTCTAAGGCGGTGGGCCTTTGTAAAGACAGAGGCTCAGGGCTCGGAGGCTCGGGAAAAGCAGATTCCATTTCTAGTCGGGTGACAACCTCGTGAGGAACACCGAGGAGAAGCTGAAGTCTACTTCCGCCAGCGCTTGTATTGCGAGCACCCCATGGCATATCTGCCAAGGTCACTAGTGATGTCCGTGTGGCCTGATGCACGGTCAGTATTCAGTTGTGTCCACTGTCAGCTCCACACAGCTCAGTGGATCAACACTTCTCTATGACATACATTGTTCCCTTTACCTCTGGGACTCGGCTCCCTTCATTTCTTTTTTTTTTTTTAGGTAGGGTCTCACTCTAGCTCAGGCTGACCTGGAATTCACTCTGTAGTCTCAGGGTGGCCTCGAACTCACGGAGCCCCTCCTACCTCTGCCTCCCGAGTCCTGTGATTAAAGGTGTGCGCCACCACGCCCGGCCTCCTTCATTTCTTTCCCTCTCTGGCTCTTCCGTTTATATCAAACCCTCCATTCCTTCCATCTTCTCCAAGCTCTAAACACTGGAACTTCTAAGGTTTCTTCCTCTGAACATTTTTCCTTCTTTACCAAGACTTAATCCTTGAGTGAACTCAGCCAGCCTACTGGCATAAATATCAGCTATTGTGTTGGCCTTTTTCGTTTGTTTGTTTTTGTTTTCAAGATAGGGTCTTGCTTTAGCCCAGGCTGACCTGGAATTCACTATGGAGTCTCAGGGTGGCCTCGAACTCACGGAGCCCCTCCTACCTCTGCCTCCCGAGTGCTGGGATTAAAGGCGTGCGCCACCACGCCCGGCTTGTGTTGGTCTAACTTCGAAATATGATCTGCCCTCTATCTACTGCTGTCACCATGCCTGGAACATATGATCTCTCCTCTGACTACTGCTGCCATTGTGCCAGAGTATCTGGTCTATCCCATCACTACAACACATCTTCATGCCTAGAGTATATATGGTTTTGTAGGAGACAGAAATTGGCTAGGCAGCTTAGGGTGACAGCAGCAAACCCAGGTACTGGAAACTGAACACAGTCCTCCCGAGTACGAGGTAAGCACAGACGGACTCACTACCTCCTGGTCCTTGTTGCTTTCTCTTAATAGTTTTGTAAAAATATATTTTATTATTTATTTATTTATTTTTGAGAGAGAGAGAGAGAATAGGTGCACCAGGCCCTCCAGCCGCTGCAAACGAACTCCAGACGCGTGTGCCCCCTTGTGCATCTGGCTAACGTGGGTCCTGGAGAGTCGAACCAGGATCCTTTGGCTTTGCCAGGCAAACGCCTTAACCGCTAAGTCATCTCTACAGGCCTTTAATAGTTTTTTTTTTAATTTAACTAATTAATTAATTTGAGAGAGTGAGAAAGGGAAAGAGGCAGAGAGAGAGAGAGAGAGAATGGGTGCGCCAGGGCCTCCAGCCATTGCAAACCAACTCCAGATGCATGTGCCCCCATGTGCATCTGGCTTACGAGGGTCCTGAGGAATTGAACCTGGGTCCTTTGGCTTTGCAGGCAAACGCCTTAACCACTAAGCCATCTCTCCAGCCCCTAGCACTTGTTTCTTATTCCCTTATACCACTGACACCAAGCAGAAGGTCTGTCACCTGGCACATACCCCATGGGCTCTTGAGGGAATGAACACGAAGAACCTCTACACAACAGAGGACGTCGCCAAATTAAGAAACCAACTGTAAAGTGGGAGAAAACATTTGCAAACTGTTCCTGAGACAATTGATTAATATTCCGAATTTAAGTAACACAAAATGTTTCATAGCAAAAAAAAATCCAATTTAAAAGCAAGCTAAATAAAGAAGTAAAAAAATAAAAAAGGCTAAAGAACTGAGTAGAGGTGCTGGAGAGATGGCTTGCCTTCAAACCCTAAGGACCAGAGTTCAATTCCCCAGGACCCACGTAAGCCAGATCCACAACGTGGTGCACGTGTCTGGAGTTTATAAGCCGTGACTGGAGATCCTAGTGCACCCATTCCTCTCCCTTCTCTCTATGTGACTCTTTCTCTTATCTCTCTCTCTCTCTCTCTCTCTCTCTCTCAAATAATTAAATAAATAAGTAAAATATTTAAAAAAATTTTTTTGTTTGTTTATTTTTATTTATTTATTTATTTTATTTATTTATATCGACAGAAAGAAGGAGGCAGAGAGAGAGAGAGAGAATGGGCACACCAGGGCCTCCAGCCACTGCAAATGAACTCCAGACACGTGCGCCCCCTTGTGCATCCAGCTAACGTGGGTCCTGGGGAATCGAGCCTCGAACCAGGGTCCTTTGGCTTCACAGGCAAGCGCTTAACTGCTAAGCCATCTCTCCAGCCCACAATATTTTTTTCAAAAAAGAGAACCGAGTAGACTAAGATACCTCCCCAAAGAAGACATACAAATCGCCAAGTATATGAAAGGTGCCCAGAAAAAGTAGCTATTATCAAAAAAAACAACAGGCAGTCAGAGCCGGCAAACATCCGCAGAGAAGCACGCTGCTGTTGATGTAAATTAGGACAGTCATTTTGGAAAACACTATGGAGACTCCTCAAAAAAAAAAAAAAAAGAAATCCAAAAACTAAAATTAAACTGCCATATGATCCAGTAATTCCCCTCTCGGGTAGACATCCAAAGGAGATGAAGTCATTATACGAAAAAGACGCTTGGACTCCCATGTTTATTGCAGCACTATTCACAGTAGCTAAAATACGGAGTCAACTCAGATGCCCATGGGTGGAAGAGAGGACCAAGCAAACGTGGCATTATGTACATAATGGAACATTCTTCAGTCATCAAAAGAATGCGGTCCCGCCGCTTGCAACGACGTGCGTGGAACTCGAGGTCATTATGCTGAGCAAAATCAACCAGACGCAGCCAGGCAACTTCCATGTTCCCATCGTCGGGGAAAACTAGCAAATAGGTCGTAAAGAAAGCTGAAATGGACTGGTGGCCCCTAGACACTGGGAAGGCAGAAGACTCCAGAGGCAGGTGGAATGAAGGAAAGACAGGACACCAAGTCATAAGACAGAGGGATTAGATCTGGCTCTTCCTTAGCATGAACAGTATCTGTTGGTCAAAATGGTCTCTGCTTTATTGCCTTAGCACAGAAGAGTAAACAAAGCGACAGACCTTCTGCTTGGCGTCAGTGGTATAAGGGAATAAGAAACAAGGGCTAGGGGCTGGAGAGATGGCTTAGTGGTTAAGGCGTTTGCCTGCAAAGCCAAAGGACCCAGGTTCAATTCCCCAGGACCCTCGTAAGCCAGATGCACATGGGGGCACATGCATCTGGAGTTGGTTTGCAATGGCTGGAGGCCCTGGCACACCCATTCTCTCTCTCTCTCTCTCTCTCTGTCTGCCTCTTTCCCTTTCTCACTCTCTCAAATTAATTAACCCTCCACTGCACTTCAGGATGACTAGGAGAGTATGAAGTTCCTGACATATAAACGTGACTTAATGGATGAACCAAATGGACGATTATATACCCATGACACATGCGTCCAATTACAATAGGGCACTCCATGAAGATGTGCAAAGATTCCGTCTCAATATAAAAAAGAACAGGGGCTGCAGAGATGGCTTAGTGGTTAAGGCGTTGGTTTGCAAAGCCACAGGATCCTGGTTTGATTCTCTAGGACCCACGTAAGCCAGATGCACACGGTGGCGCATGCAACTGGAGTATGTTTGCAGTGGCTGGAGGCCCTGATGCACCCATATTCTCTCTCTCTGTCCCGCGCTTTCTCTGTCTGTCTGCTGCTTTCAAATAAAGAAATAAATAAAAATAAACCAAAAATAAATAAATAAATAACTGCATTGGGGGCTGGGGAGATGGCTTAGTGGTTAAGCACTTGCCTGTGAAACCTAAGGACCCCGGTTTGAGGCTCGATTCCCCAGGACCCACATAAGTCAGATGCACAAGGTGGCGCATGTGTCTGGAGTTCGTTTGCAGTGGCTGGAGGCCCTGGCGCGCCCATTCTCTTTCTGTTTATCTCCTCTCTCTCTGCTTGCAAATAAATAAAATAAAATAAAATAAAACAAAAGCTTTGTAAAGTTGAACTGCCAATCCAGTATAGAGAGTTGCCATCATGAAACTGTATGCTCCATTTAATTAATGACAACCCCCAAATCAAACTTACATTGGATGCTTAAATGCCATCTGATATAAGTTTAATAATGAGACGGTTTGAATGGAAAGAGTTCAATGAATGCATTCAGAGAATAAATAATAATAAATAATAACAAATAAATAATAAAATAAATGTGAGAGAATAAACAAGCATGGGCGCCTGTACTGCGTTACTATACTACAGGAGACAGAAATAAAATGCCTGATGGGAAAAGAGTAAGGGAGGCGGAGACATTATGGGCTCCCTTATTTCTCTGTTGACTATGGGCTACGAAAACTAGTTCAGGGTCTCCCTGGATCCTCACAACGTATCCACACAGTTATGGTCTCATTTCATGGAAGAATGGCTGCAGAAACTGAGAAGGGAGGTATAGAAAGCAAAGTCCATGGGGCCAGCGCTGCACCTTACTACAAATCTTCTACATCTGGGGGCTACCTAGAACACTTCATTTGCCCTTCCTTGTTTGTTTTTTGTTTTGGTTTTTTTTTTTTTGTTTTTTTTAGAGAGAGAGAGAAAATTGACACACCAGGGCATCAGCCACTGCAAATGAACTCCAGACACTTGCGCCACCTAGTGGGCATGTGCGACCTTGCGCTTGCCCCACCTTTGTGCATCTGGCTTACACGGGATCTGGAGAGTCAAACATGGGCCCTTAGGCTTCTCAGGCAAGTGCCTTAACCGCTAAGCCATCCCTCCAGCCCATTGATTTTTTTTTTTTTCAGTGAAGGAACGGGTATCATGCAGCTGGTGGTGAGTGTCAGAGCCAGGCTTTCAACTGAAGGATAATCAGTGCTGAGGTTCCCCCCCCCCAGCTCCTTCCAAGCTACTGCAATCAAGTTTCTATTAGGACTTAGTAATTTGTCAAAGCTACCGGAGCAGCAAGAATCAGAGCATGGCCTACACCTATGAAATAGAGTAATTAGCAACCGAGTGAATAAGGGTAAATATTGCACTCTTGTTATAGGTCCTAAATTTTCTCCTCACAGGAAAGCGATCTAATTGGCTGTTTGGGCCAGAGTGAGGGCACTTGGTGTCAGCTGTGTTCCAATGGGCTGTACATGGCAGATGCTTAATGTCAGCTGCGCTGTGATTGGCTGTTTGTGCCAGCCTGGCGCAGTCTATGCCAACTGCTTCTCCTTGTCCCTGGCTGGGCTTGTTAGCGTGAGATAGTTGTCCAAGATGAATTCCGTGCCTGTATCAGGTGGCTGTACTTGAAAAGTCAGCTTTCCTCATGCACAGATTGCATGCTATAAATGAAACTGGTTTCAAATGTTCTTGTCATTCTTTTCTTTTCTGGCGAATGTATACCGTGGGAGCCACCTCCACGGGAAGATAGAGATCATCTTCATTACTCCCAGAGCTTCTTAACGATGCCACTTAGAGCCTTAGGCGGCCAGTGATCTCATGGTTGTCATTACAGATTCGTTTTCTCAGAGATTCGTACATGCGGCATCTCTGAACGCTGTAGGTAAGGTTTGGAGTGTGATGTCTTGCACTGGCTGTACCTATGAGATTTATCCAGACCATGCAGGTGGCAATACCTTATTCTGCTATTCTTTTGTACGGGTTTGTCACAATGTGGATATTCATTTGCTGCTAGGGTTCCCATGTATCCGCCAGAGTATATCCCGGAAACGAAATACCCGATGCAGCAATATTGGTCGGTGGACCCTTTGAGGTATTCCAGTCGCAAGGGCTTATGATCATGGGTTGATGTCATTATCTTAGGGATGACTCCTTATAAAAGAGAAGCCAGTTTATCTCTCCTCGTACCAGTCACTGTGGCTTATTTATCTCCCAATTCCTCCCTTTCCTATCTCCCCTACATCCTGGAGTAACACAGTAAGGTGGTTCCCGCCAGATCCTAGCACCTTGGTCTTGAACTTAGAAGCCCTTAGAACTATGCAAAACGAGGTTCTGTTCATTACAAAGTGCCCCAGATCAGGGGTCCTGGGATAGCAACACAGAGCATGCTCAGACGTTTGTTAATGTGCACATTCATGTGAAAGTCATTGATGGATGTTTTAATTCCAGATAAATATCTCAGCTTGGAATGAATGGGGCAGAGAGCAGAATTTTTTTTGGTTTTTTTGTTTGTTTCTTTGTTTTTCGAGGTAGGGTCTCACTCTAGCCCTGGCTGACCTGGAATTCACTCTGTAGTCTCAGGGTGACCGCGAACTCACGGCGATCCTCCTACCTCTGCTTCCCGAGTTCTGGGATTAAAGGCGTGCGCCACCACACCCGGCTCTTGTTTGTTTTTTTTTCCCAATAGCAAAAGTTTTAAATTCTAGTTAATTCAAATTCATTTATTTATTTCTCTTTAGGCTTCACAATGTCCTAAGAAATATCTGTCTGCCTCAAGGTTACAAATATTTGCTTGTAAACTCTCTTTCTTCTAGGAGATTTGGGGTTTCAGCCTTTCTGTTTGAATCTATTATCATTTGAAGTGACTTTCCTTTTATTTATTTATTTATTTTATTCCTCTTCTCTCTTTGTGAGTATGCAGTTATCCTTCCACCATTTGTCTTTTCTTCCATTGAACTATTTTTAGCAAACTCTGTTGAAAATCAATTAAGAAGCCGGGTGTGGTGGCGCACGCCTTTAATCCCAGCACTTGGGAGGCAGAGGTAGGAGGATCGCTGTGAGTTTGAGACCACCCTGAGACTACATAGTGAATTCCAGGTCAGCCTGGGCTAGAGTGAGACCCTACCTCGGGGGTGGGGGGGAGGAAGCCCACTGGCAAATAAATAAATAAATAAACTGAATTTCACCAAAATGGGTACTGAGAAAGTTTTATGTGTCCCATATTATTGCGATGGATATGCCTCTGACTTCCTTATTTTGAAAATTATCTTGGAAAAGGTTAGGCATCTACCATGTAGTTGTAGCTACTTCTTTGCCACTACTGAACAGAAGAAAAAAAAATCTATTCTTTTTTGGGGGGTGGGGAGTTTCAAGGTAGGGTCTTACTCTGGCCCAGGCTGACCTGGAATTCACTATGGAGTCTCAGGGTGGCCTCGAACTCACAGCGATCCTCCTACCTCTGCCTCCTGAGTGCTGGGATTAAAGGCGTGCGCCATTACACCCAGCTTGAAAGATACATTTTTTAAATTTTTTGTTCATTTTCATTTATTTATTTGAGAGTGATGTAGAGAGAGAAAGAGAAATAAAAAGTGACAGAGAGAGAGAGAGAGAGAGAGAGAGGGAGAGAATGGGCGTGCCAGGGCCTCCAGCCACTGCAAATGAACTCCAGACGCGTGCGCCCCCTTGTGCATCTGGCTAACGTGGGTCCTGGGGAATGGAGCCTCGAACCAGGGTCCTTAGGCTTCACAGGCAAGTGCATAACCACTAAGCCATCTCTCCAGCCCTGAAAGAAAACCTTTAGTGGTTTGAAGAGTGGTGCTAAATCTCAGGGCTACATACCCACCTGCCACATCACACCAGATGACACTGTGTCAGTTCCCTCAACTCCAGAGTCTACCCAAGACATTTTTCATGTTTCTTACCTGACAGTCTAATCTCCCACTTTGCTTATCAACTTAAATAGGAAAAAATGCTTTAAACAGAAAAAGAATAAATAGTTATCCCTAATTAAATAGATTTCAGGAGGTCATGGCAGGAAGCCATGGTTCTGTGCTGAGCGTCCTGGGACAAGAACCAAAACTTGGAGCCATCAGGGCTCTGAACAGTGGGAGTTTCGGTCTCAAACATAACAGCATACGTTATTCCTATCAATGGCCATTCATGTTCTTCATATGTCTTTTAACACGTTGATCTGGCATGTCATTCTTAAAGCCAAAACATAGGCAATGACAGTAAATATGAAATTCTACCAAGGAGAAGGCAAAAGTGGGTAAGCAAGGGAAATGCCTGGAGTGGGTTTGGAGAGAACCTTATAGATGTTTAGCAATCTATAACTGACTGCTAATTAGCACGAGGAGCATTGTGATAGAGATTCTCTACTGTGCGTTCAAATAGGTGTAGTGTTCTATCATGTGACATAGCTAATGTAAGTTAACTGTATAAAAAAAATAGAACCAGAAGCTTTGGAGAGTAAAAAGCAAAAAAGAGCACATATATATCCATATAACTCAAAAGCGGTTCCTATTTTGAAAAGCAACAAAGGGAAATTTTCGTATTCCCAATACACCCCTTTAAAAATTTTTTGTTTTGTTTTGGTTTTGGTTTTTTGAGGTAGGGTCTTACTCTAGTCCAGGCTGACCTGGAATTCACTCTGGACTCTCAGGGTGGCCTCGAACTCACTGTGATCCTCCTACCTCTGCCTCCCCAGTGCTGGGATTAAAGGCATGTGCCACTATGCCCGGCTCTTAGTATTTTTAAAATTAATTAATTTATTTGAGAGAAAGAGGCAGAGAGAGAAAGGGTGGGTGAGAGAATGGGCACGCCAGGGCCTCCAGCCACTGCAAACCAACTCCAGATGCATGCCCCCTCTTGTGCATCTGGCTTTCATGGGTCCTGGAGAATTGAACTGGGATCCTTTGGCTTTGCAGGCAAACACTTTAACCACTAAGCCATCTCTCCAGCCCTTCTTAGTGTGTTTTTTGTTTTTGTTTTTGGTTGGTTTGTTTTCAAGGTAGGGCCTCACTCTGGCCCAGGCTGACCTGGAACTCACTATGTAGTCTCAGGCTAGCCTTTAACTCACGGTGATCCTCCTACCTCTGCCTCCCGAGTGCTGGGATTAAAGGCGTGTGCCACCACACCCGGCCCTTTTAAACCTTTTGCATTGTTTCTTTCCAATATTTTTTCTATGATATTTTATGTACTTAGGATCATACTATATATCCATTTTGCTACCTACTTACATTATTGAATTTTCCTTATTACATCATTCCATAGTATTGGATTGTAGATGTAGCTAATTCCCCCTCACATATCCTTAACCATTCTCTTATAGCTGGGGGAAAAAAATGAAGAGATTGAGTGAATCAGCTTTATCGTACACTGTCCGGGATGTGATACAAATGCTCTTACTGGGAGACACCTATGTGGTACTTGGAATTCTGCTGAGGTGTAACCTGCTTGGTCTCTTGAACCTCACATCAACCCTACAAAACAGGCGCGTTCCCATTTTCTCCATGGGGAAACTGAGACCCGTAGAAAACAAGCAATTGTCCTAAACCACGCAACTCAAATGATGGAGACGAGATTTCAACACGACCCAGTATGATAATGTTATTCCAAAGATTCTTCCTCCTTTGTCTCATGCCAAGGATTAAACCCGGGACCTCATCCATGCCGGGCAAATGATTTACAACTAAGTGACGTGCCAGTCTTTCCTGAAGGCTTTCCCATGGATGACAGTAGAGAACAGTTACTAAGAGCCTCGAGAAAGAAAGAAAGAAAAGTGCAAGGAGTGGTTTGGTGCTGATTAAATCGAGGAAATTGTCATGGTAAATTTGTAGATAATTGGATCCCTCAAAGAGGGTAAGACCAATGGGATCTTTACCCTACACAGTGTTCCTCATGGTGTCAAAACAGAGAATAGGTGATAGACTCAAAAAGGTGAGTGTTTAACTCAATATATTTTCAATATTCTAGAAGTTGGAAAAACATTAGCTCCCTAATTGCTCATGCAATGAAACAACTATAATTAGATCTGTTTTACAGATGAGATAGCAATCTGCAATGTTAACTCACGTGTCTTTTAATGTCGAATGGTACCACTTGAAGGTTATTAATCCAACCCTTCAATAAATCACATTGAAGATAATTGTTTTCCTTTTCCAGGTAAATTATTTCCTTTCAACTAGAAGAGACAAAGTCTGAAGGCAGAGAAGGGATCTTAAAACCAGAGAATAAAACTGAGCTATCAGAACACAGTCATTCAGACAGAATTAAGCCTGGTAAGTCCACTAGAGGTTGTGACCATTTGTGCAAATCCCCTGTCATAGCCCAAAAAGCTGCATCAGAATTTCATCTACTTGATACTCTTGTCAATCATGTGCCCAGCATTAGTAAGTTGGCAGTGATCTTGCTGTGTGTTTTAGAAAGAAGGCAAAACATGGACTGGAAAGATGGCTTAGCAGTTAAGGCGCTGACTTGCCTGTAAAGCCAAAGGACCCAGGTTCGATTCCCCAGATGCACAAGGTGGCACATGCAGCTGGAGTTCGTTTGCAGTGGCTGGAGGCCCTGGCATGCCCATTCTCTCTCTCTCTCAAATAAATAAATATAAATAAAATATTTTAAAAAAGAACGAAGGCAATCAGTTAAAAGCAAATGATAACTTTGATGGGTTCAGATTTCTTTCCCCAGAAGGCCATGCTTTGTGCGACGCACACATTGAATGCCTAATGTCACATTGTTACTCAGTACTGGCGGCAGCTGCCTTCTTAATGACAACGGTAATTGGGTGCGTGTAACCAGAAGTCATTACGATAAATAGATTGATTTTGGTTTGAAGCTTGAACACCACTGTCTGCAGTGAGGTGGCCATGAGGGGAGGAGGGGCAGCGGGAAATTCTGGATGGCCAAGGAGAATCATTTAGCGGGAGCAGTCGAAAACAACCGGATTTTAATAAGCCAGCCAGCCAGCCAGGGAACCATGTCAAGTTTGCAGCAGCCTCTTCTGTGACTTGAATTTCTCTTACAAGTTCTTCTTCAAGGCGAGGACTCATTGTTCAGCAAGTGTGTGTGTGTGTGTGTGTGTGTGTGTTAAAGTACTTAATATCAGGGTAAGAGCACTCCTGTAGAGGCGTGGGGAGCTGAGTTCAATCCTCACTACCCAAGTAAAAAGCCAAGCTGGGCCACGCATGCCTTTAACCCCAATTCTGGGCTGGGGCGGTTGGTGGCGGGAAGGCAGGAGAGTCTTAGAGGCTTGCTGGCCAGTCTGGCTAAAAGACAGTAAGCCATATACACAAGGGGGCGCATGTGTCTGGAGTTTGTATGTAGTGGCTAGAGGCCCTGGTGCGCCCATTCTCGCTTTCTCTCCATCTGTCTCTTTCTCTCTCATAAATAAATAAATAAAATACTTAAAAAAAAAAAAAAACCTGAAGCCGGGCATGGTGGCACACGCCTTTAATCCCAGCACTCGGGAGGCAGAGGTAGGAGGATCGCCGAGAGTTCGAGGCCACTCTGAGACTCCATAGTGAATTCCAGGTCAGCCTGAGCTAGAGTGAGACCCTACCTCGGAAAACCAAAAAAAAAAAAAAAAAAAAAAAAGCATGAATTGGGGCTGGAGAGGTGGCTCAGTGATTAAGGCATTTGCCTGTAATACTAAAGGACCCAGGTTTGATTCCCCAGGTCCCACGTAAAGCCAGATGTGCAAGGCGGCACATGCATCAGAAGTTCATTTGCAGCAGCTAGAAGCCCTGGAGCATCCATTCTCTCTCGCTCTCTCTCTCTTTAAAATTGTGTTTATTTTAAACTTATTTATGAGAGAGAAAGAGGCAAATGGGAGACAGGGAGAATGGGCGCACCAGGGCCTCTAGCCCCTGCAAAGGAATTCCAGACTCATGTGCCACCTTGTGCATCTAACTTAACGTGGGTCCTGAGGAATTGAACCCGGGTCCTTTGGCTTTGCAGGTAAGTGAAAACCGCTTAGCCATCTCTCCAGCCCTCTCTCTATTTACCGATCTATCTGCCTCTCTTTCTCCCAAATAAATAAATAAAAATAAAACTTTAGAAAAAGGTATGAATTACTTAAAGGTAAATCTAACAAAACTGCAAAAGAAAAAAAAATGATGATAGCATTTAGAGAAGGCTCAGGTAATTAGAAAAACCATATTAGCAGGTTAGAAAACTCAATATTATTAACATATCAATTATCCCCAAATTGATCTACAATTTCAATCTAATCCTAATCAAAATCCTAATAGGAATTGTTTAACTTCACCAAAACAGTTCCTAAAAAGAATAAGATTAGGGGCCTTATTAGGGTATCTAATTTTAAGCATTATCATAGAGCCATAGTCATCAAGATCGTAAGACATTGCCATGCAGATAGTCAGACACAACAGAGGAATGCAGCAAAAGGTCTAAGGGGATCTTTTAATCAGATGGGCGAGTGACCCAAGGTATAATGACAATTTAATGGAGATGGTTCTTTCAAATGGTTCCAGAACAATTAGATAACCACATGGAATAGAAAACACTGATCTCATATATTAATTGAGTGACCATATACCCAAACTAAATATCGGAAATTGTGAAACTTTTAGAAAAAGGGCCAGTTTTTTGGGGGGAGGGGTGCGTTTCAAAATAGGGTTTCAGTCTGGCCCAGGCTGACCTGGAATTCACTATGTAGTCATCTCAAGATGGCCTTGAACTCATGGCAATCCTCCTACCTCTGCCTCCCAAGTACTGGGATGAAAGGTGTGTGCCACCACTCCCAGCTTTAAAAAAAAAAAAAAAAAGACAAGTTTTTATGCTTTTCAATTGGGAGGGGGGAGTAATGTGAGACAGAAATGGCATGAATCATAAAAGAAAGATAATACCCAGACCATCTTCAGTTCTACAAAAGAAACTATTAAGCATATGAAAAGACAAGCCACAGGCTGAAAGAAACAAAACAAACATATTTACAAGCACATATCTGCTAAAGACTCATGTTCAGAATACATAAAAGCCTTTTAATACTCAATAATAAGATAGTATAATTTTCTAATGGGAAAGGATTTAAATACATACTTCATCAACGAGGAAATCTCAGTGGCAAATAAGTTCGTGAAAAGACAAAAATAAAACGAAACCATAATTAGGTGCCACTAGGCACCTATTAGAATGTCTGAATTAAAATAACTGACAGGACGAAATGACGGAAAGGATGTGCAGTGTGAGGGAAACGCTCGCGTGTTACAGGTGGAAAACACACGTGGCAGTCTCTTTGGAGAAGAGTCTAATGGTGTCTTACGGGGATGCGTGCACGTCTACCTAAGCATGCCGTGATTTCACTCCTGGACACGTGAACGGCGCACGCGCTTACAGTTGCTTTATACACAACAGCCTCAAGCTGGAAGCAGTACAAGTAACGGACTTGTGGAAGAAGTAGCGGGTGGAGAGACGCCTTAGCGGTTTAGCGTTTGCCTGTGAAGCCTAAGGACCCCAGTTCGAGGCTCGATTCCCCAGGACCCACGTTAGCCAGATGCACAAGGGGGCACATGTGTCTGGAGTTCGTTTGCAGTGGCTGGAGGCCCTGGCGTGCCCATTCTCTCTTTCTGCCTTTCTCTCTCTCCCACACAAATGAATAAAATATATTTTCACAAACTAGGCAGCTAAAACCCAATGCTGAGATGAGAGATACAATCTGCTGCCAACAATGATGAAAGCCAGCCTTCTCCCTCAGTACTCATGAAGAAATCAACTGGACTGGCCTTCTTAGGCCTTCTTCTCACCGCCTTCCCTGTGGAACTACGAGGTCCTTCTCCTTGCCCTCACTCACGACGAGCAAAATACTGCAGAGCAAAATGAATTTGGGAGGAAGAAAAATGATCTTGGAAGGATCCAGAACTTGGTACAAAGGCTTCTCCTTCACCTGTCCGAAACTTTTCTTTCCCTCCCTCAAGACAAAGCTGAACACCTCTCCCAGGGTTCGGTGGGGATCGCTATTCTCTTTGCAGATAATCTATTCCTACAGCCCTAGCAGGGGTTGCTTCATAGGCCCCTATGAAGAGGGGGAGAAAGGAATTAAGGATGGAAAAGTATACCCCTCAGTCAGCCTCAAATCACCCGCAGACCACCGCATGCTGAGCGGCTTAAACAAAATAAATATATGCCTCAATCTCTAGAGGCTGAAAGTTCTAGAACAAGCATCTTCATGGCTGTGTTCTGGTGAGGACCCTTTTTCCGGTTGGTAGATGTTTTTCTCCTGAGTCCGCACATGTAGAGAAGAGAGAAAGAGGAAGTTCTCCTATGGTTCCTCGCAGCAAGGTGCAAATTCCAACTTGCAGGGCTCCAACATCATGAACTAGTTATTCTCCAAAGGCCCTATCTTCATGTACAATCACACTGGGGGTTAGTTCTTTTGACATATGGATTTGGAGGGCAGAACACACATTGTCCACAGCAGAGTCCTTACATCTATGGTCTGATGTATAAGGATGATTTGGAGGGCGGCACACACGTCCACAGCATAGTCCTTACATCTATGGTCTGATGTTGTAAGGATGATTTGTTTCCTTCCCACAGAAATCCAGGAAGCCTGAGCTGTCTTGAATGATAACCAAGAGACTTCTCGCCAGGCAAGAGGTCCCAGTGGTAAGACTCATTGGCGTGTCCTACCAAGTCGCACACAACAGTGGTCAGGCAGCACTGAGTCCACAATACTGAGGCCTCTCAACCCTGCCAGAGCTCATAATATGGAGATACGTCGCATAGGAGGTGCTGACAAACAGTGAGATTAGCTATCAAGCAGAAAAAGCCAGCCCACAGGGAGGGTGTTTGTCATGAGCTGTTTAAAAAAGTAAACATGGGGCTGGAAGGATGGCTTAGTGGTTAAGGTGTTTGCCTGCAAAGCCAAAGGAACTTGGTTTGATTCCCCAGGACCCACGTAAGCCAGATGCACAAGGTAGTACATGCATCTGGAGTTAGTTTGCAATTGGCTTGAGGCCTTGGCGCACCCATTCTCTCTGACTCTCTCAAATAACACTGCCTACAGAAGACCCTCATAATAGGAGGAAAAGATCATGACATCAAAATAAAAGAGAGACTGATTGAAGGCCGGGTGTGGTGCCGCATGCCTTTAATCCCAGCACTCAGGAGGCAGAGGTAGGAGGATCGCTGTGAGTTCGAGGCCACCCTGAGACTCCATAGTGAATTCCAGGTCAGCCTGAGCTAGAGTGAGACCCTACATCGAAAAAAAAAAAAAACAAAAGAGAGAGAGAGACTGATTGAGAGGGGGAGGGGATATGATGGAGAGTGGAGTTTCAAAGGGGAGTGTTGGGGGGGGGGAGGGAGGGAATTACCATGGAATATTGTTTACAATCATGGAAGTTGTTAATTATTTAAAAAAATAAATGAGGTTTTAAAAAGTAAACATGGAGCCTGGCACAGCGGTGCACATCTTTAATCCCAGCACTTGGGAGGCAGAGGTGGGAGGATCTCCGTGAGTTCGAGGCCACCCTAAGACTCCATAGTGAATTCCAGGTCAGCCTGGGCTAGAGTGAGACCCTACTCTGAAAAACCAAAAACCAAAAATCAAAAAAAAAAAAAAAAAAAAACCAACAACAGAAAAAAGTAAACATAGGCTGGAGAGATTGCTTAGTGGTTAAGGCACTTGCCTGTGACGCCTAAGGACCCATGTTCGACTCCCCAGATCCCACGTAAGCCAGATACACCAAGTGACGCATGCACACAAGGTGGCGCCCATGTCTGGAGTTTGGTTGCAGTAACTGGAGGCCCAGGTGCATCAATTCCCTTTCTCCCTCTCTCTGGCTCTCTCATAAAATGACAAAAAGCAAACATGTGTCACTCGTGCCTCTGCCCTTATGCCCCTCCCACCCCCAGCATTAAAGGAGACACGCACTGGAGAGACAGATAGGAATGACCTAGAGCCAGGGCCAAGCACTTTCCTCCTGCTGAATTTTCTTAGCCACAGTGCTTGTCCGCACGGGAGATCATCTTTGAGACGTGATATGAGTCTGGGGTTGTACGTGTTCCAGAGAACGAGTGAGTGGCTACCAGGATATCATCAAAGAAGGATACAAGATTATATAAGCACATCCCCAACAACGAATGGGAGAAAATCAGACTGCTGTACCACCGAGTCTGAATTCTCCAATCGGCTGAGTGTGTGTGTGTGTGTGTGTGTGTGTGTGTACAGAAAGCAGTTAGTAGACCACGGAGACACTCTTACACGCTCTCACGGGTTGATGTGCGTTCACGCATGTAATGTGTAAAGTACAGTACATATACAACTGGAGGAGTGAAAATACCAATATGAATAACAGTTGTAAGACTTCCCGGGGAGAGGAACTGAAAGGATTTGAAGTCTAGCTTAGGGAGCAACCACTTAGGGTTCCTTCCAAGAGTATACACAGCTCATAGACAGCGATAACATCAGGAAGTCCAACCCCAGACCACTGTTCACTTCATATGCAGCGATAATTGGAATCTTAAAGAGAGAGCCTCTCTAGGGTCTAGTGAGGCTGCTAAATCTCATGACTAGTGCCCGTCCCTTTAAGAGGGACTGACTGCATTTCCTGCGGGTCCTTGTGTAGGGGATCATAACTCCTCTGCTCCAACATGGTGGTAGTCATATCCAATGCTGAGAAAACAGCTATACTACACACACACACACAAAAGCTAGTAACTTTTAAAGAAAACATAGCATTTTATATTATGTGGTCTGGGCTGTTTACAAGTATTTTATATTTTATTTTTATTTATTTATTTATTTGACAGAGAAAGATGGCGAGAGAGAGAGCAAGAGAGAGAGAGACAGAGAGGGAGAGAGAGAGAATGGGCATGCCAGGGCCTCCAGCCATTGCAAACAAACTCCAGGAGCGTGTGCCTCCTTGTGCATCTGGCTAATGTGGGTCCTGGGGCATCGAACCTGGGTCCTTTGGCTTTGCAGGCAAACGCCTTAACTGCTAAGCTATCTCTCCAGCCCTGTTTGCACTTTTTTTTTTTTTTTGAGGTAGGGTTTCACTCTAGTTCAGGTTGCCCTGGAATTTACTATGTAGCCTCAGGGTGGCTTCGAACTCACGGCGATCCTCCTTCTTCTGCCTCCCAAGTGCTGGGATTAAAGGCGTTCACCACCACTCTGGCCCTGTTTACAATTTTTAAAAATGCCCTGATTGAAGCCATTTATGTACAAAGTTCTGTGAAAAATTCAGATTTTTTGGACAAATTTCTTTTTTTCATTTCATTTAATTTTATTTATGAGAGAGAGAGACAGAGAGAGAATGGGCATGCCAGGGCCTCTAGCCACTGCAAACGAACTCCAGATACATGTGCCCCCTTGTGCATCTGGCTAACGTGGGTCCTGGGAATCGAACCTGGGTCCTTTGGCTTAGTAGGCAAGTGTCTTAACCACTAAGAAATCACTCCAGCTCACTTGGGCAAATTTCTGATGCCAGGTAGCTTTTAGGCTGTGAGAGGAATTGAAAAAAATATATAGAAAACATGTAGAGTTATAGGCTATAAGGTGCCCAGTACCAAGGAAGGACCTTCAAGTTTTGAATTCCCATTATGTCTCAGATCCTGCAATGAAACTTGAATATTACTATTTCTCAACAGCGCTGTTGAGGTCAGGGTCATGACTCATTTACATACAGCTCCTCCTCCTCCTATTGCTAGTCCTACTTCTGTTTTCACTAGCTACCAGTATTTGAGCTCCCACCACTTACTATACTTGACACATTCATTACGGAAATGTAAAAGGATATGCCTATTTCATTGGGATGAACTGGTACCTCATGCAGGTACAGGTTCTATAATCAGATGGACTGGAGCTCAAATTCTGGGTCTGCCACTTACCCTGTGAACTTGGACAGGTTATTTAACCTCTCTGCCCCTCGATTTCTTTTCTTTTCTTTTTTTTTTTTTTTTAATATATAACACCCACCTTGCAGACTACAATGAGAAATCAATGAGACAAACCATATAAGGTACCCATCGCAGAGCCTGGCATGTAATTTGTTTCCAGCAAACACCAGCTTCCCTCCTCCTGCATATCTGAAGGTAAGTAAGGCAGCTCTGTTATATACATGAGACCTGGGCTCCCTCCCCACTGAAAATCCAGAGAGCTTCAGACATCACCGCACTTGGAAGGTGTCTTTCCAGACACTGTTAATCAGTCACTCCGAGCTTGACCACTCTCTCAATCTTCAGGCACGCTCATTTCTTAATCAGCTCTCTCCTGTCAAGATTCGCCTTTTCTGCCTCAGAGTGCTCCCCTCTCTCCTCTGAAGGGAATTCATGCTCCCTTCTAGCATTCATCTCCTGGCTGGCCGCTTCTGTGAACAGTCACTGAGGCAAGGACTTAATTTTTTTTTTTTTTAAGGAATGTCTACTTTTCTTGACAGTAAATTACACTGGGCATGTCTCTAAGGTTCTGCCAGCCCTTCCTTTGAGGACATACTAGATGTGGACTGAAAAGCAGGTTATTAGTCTGTTCTTGTGGGTTTTTTCCCCCTCTGGTCTCATTTTGGCATTCTCTCATCATTTTAATTTTGCTTCTTAAAATCCTTGTAATCTCACCAGGCTTTCGGGTCACTTGGACAATACGTAGGCTCTCTTTACTGTCAATGCCTTTCATGTCCCTGTGTCCTTGTCAGACATTAAAAAAAAAAATCATATCAGCCATATGTATTGCTACATGATACACAATATCGTTGAGGGCTTTCTCTATCTTTTCATGTGGTCTCTTTATGCTCTTTTTCTACTGGGAAAACTCTGAGGATTCCATTCGCTGAAGCTTCTCTCTCTTTTTTTTTTTAATACTAAAAGCAGTTAAGTTGAAATTAGAATGTCCCTTCTGAAGAATTGACAATGACTGGTCATCTCCACTGAGTCAGCGGTGAATTCTTCCTGGCCAGCCAACGGAAGCATTGCCTGGGCCGTGAGCAGTCCTGGCCTGAGGTGAACCCACTCTCCTCTGCTCGCCTGAAATCTCACCCTTACCTCCACTTACCTCCTCTCACATTGGGCAGAACTCTTCGTTTCTGAACTCATATCCTCCGATAAATCAATACTTGTCTAGATAAGAGGTAGGTAGCTACCTTTGACTTACGGACCTCCAACTCCCAGCACAATGTCTTAAACATAGTAGGTGCTCAAATGTGTTTGTTGGTCAATTGGTTGGTTGCTTTCCACAGACAGGGTCTCCCTATCTAGCCCAAGCTGTGCTTAAATTCAAACTCCTCTTCCCTCCTCCCAAGTAGCGGGGTGGTGGACATATGCCATGACAATGGGCTCTCAGTAAATATTGATGAATAGTTGATTTAAAAATTTAAAACTTTTGGGGCTGGAGAGGTGGCTTAGCGGTTAAGGCGCTTGCCTGTGGAGCCTAAGGACCCAGGTTCGATTCTCCAGGTCCCACGTTAGCCAGATGCACATGATGGTGCATGCATTTGTATGCAGCTAGATGCCCTGATATGCCCATTCTCTCTCCCTCCCTCTATATGACCCTCTCTCCTCTTTGTCTCAAATAAATAAATAAAAACAAAAAAGTATAATTAAAGAAAACAACTGGACAGACTTCCAGTTCTGAGGTTTAGTGGCAGTGATTTACCTCACGATGTTCACACAAGGGGTATGCATGGCATTGCAGAGTAGGATCTTCACAATAACAAAGCCCATCTCACTTGGCAAACGAGGAGCCTGAGGCACCAAGTAGGGTGTATTAAGCACAGCTGGCTTCAGCCCACAGTATGAATGGAGTGGCGCTCGGTAGAAATTTGCTGCTGTGGGGTTCAGGAAGCAGTTCTAACCATACTGGTCTACGGTATACCAAACTTCAGAGTGAGACCAACCCGAGTTCGGGTCCCGGCATGACAGGGTGTACTTGGGGGAGATGCTCCTCGACCTCAAATCTCAATTTTGTTTTCTATAGAATGCGAACAATCAGCCCGCCTTCCAGTATGATCAGGAGGATAAGATGAGATAACAGTTAGTGATCACTGGGATTTTAGGGAAGAGGCTCAAGAGCTTACGAGGGAGCGAGAAATTCCTTTTCCAGCCCTCAGGGGACCCGCGGCCAATTGTTCGTTTTCGAATCCACAGTGGATTCCCACGGATGGGGCTCAGCATCCGTCTGGGAGTCCTCATATTATTTATTTACTGTGCCCCTAACAAACGTCACGCTGCCTGGCTCCTTATAGGTGCTCAAAACTGTTTGTTGATTTAATGAATAAACTTAACTTCCAGAGCACGGTTCTCATCCAGGCCTGCTTTCTTCCTAATGTTACTGTAGAAGTCTGAACTGCGGGACGCGGTGCTCAAACAGCAACGAGGACCTTACGGGGAACCACAGTCACTTGACCTAGTAATGGAACCCACGGGAGGGTGCGCTGTTTGCTGGAGCGTGGAGCACCAGGATGTAACCATCCATCCATCCATCCAGTCAGTTGAATCAACCTTAATGGTCAATGGAATGACCTGTGTCATAGTCCGAATTCCCTCCCATCCATCAGAGTTATTGATTAAGGCAGCAATGTTAGCATGGGCTTCGAGGGGCACAAGTAATATAGAACAACACTGAAAAGACATTTCTGTGGTTAAGCAAGGTGGGAAACGTGACACGTTTTATTTCGGGTGTCACAAACCTCATTTATCATATCAAAACATCTGAAAAAAAAAAACTGTGGAAAAAAAACATCCTCCTAATGTCTGTAGTCTAGTGTTTTCCAAACTTATTTGAGCCGGTAGAATTATTGTTCTTTGTGATAGCTATTTTTAACCTCATGCTCTAAGAGAAACATGCTTTGAGAAATGCTAGATTTTAAAACCTTCATCTTGAGGACAGGAGATGCATTTCCCAGAAGGGGTTTCTAGACAAAGGAGTATAGTAGTCATGTCATTAACGCGCAAAGAGCTTGTAAAAATGTAAGCACGATATGTAAATTGCAAATATTTATATGGGTATATGAGAATGTGATTGAATTGAACTTACTGTAGAATTCATATATGGAGATAAAAAAAAAATCTATTTTCCAGTCTAATCTGGGCTCCAGGTTCTAAGCAAAACTAATTGGTCAGTTCAGCTTAAGTTCATTTCAGTTCGACAAGTTAGTGGTGCTGTGTCTCTCTGATTTAAAAAGCAAAAGGGTGGGCTGGGGGGATGACTTAGCAGTTAAGGCGCTTGCCTGCGAAGCCAAAGGACCCAGGTTCGATTCCCCAGGACCCATGTAAGCCAGATGCACAAGATGGCGCATGCATCTGAATTTGTTGGCAGTGACTGAAGACTCCAGCGTGCCCATTCTCTCTCTCTCTCTCTGTCAAACAAAAAAAAAAAATAGTTTTAAAAAGGTGTCCCATTTCCTGGTTGGTTCACCCCATCTGCTTCTCTTCCATGAACATGTGGCCCACGTGCATTCTGAGAGGCCTTGGTGAGAAGCCACGGAAGGCAGCTGGACTTCAGGACGGACAGCGGACAGTGAGTTAGACAAAAACACACCTGTAATGTGCCAGAGGGTTCCCACGAAGACTAAAATGCGATTAACTTACAGGAAACTTGTGATGAGTCATGCAAATATTAATTAATAGCGTTTTCCAGCCTGACCTCATAGAGGATGGGACAATCACAAACAGGGACTTTCTGTGCGCGTCACGCATGCCCCTAGGGTGGCAAGGTTTTCATGGTTAGGCCGTTGCAATCCTTGCAGCGTCGCGTGAGGGGAATCTTATTGTTACTTTTCTGCGGTTGGCGGAGGAGCAAACCCAGCCACAATGAAGGGACGAAAGGCTGGCCTTCAACATTCAAGCTTTTCACCGCCAGGCCGCAGAGCGCTTCGGGTGCTGCACAAAGACAGTCCCAGGGGGCTGGAGAGGTGGCTTAGCGGTTAAGCGCTTGCCTGTGAAGCCTGAGGACCCCGGTTCGAGGCTCGATTCCCCAGGACCCACATTAGCCAGACGCACAAGGGGGTACACGCGTCTGGAGTTCGTTTGCAGTGGCTGGAAGCCCTGGCACACCCATTCTCTCTCTCTCTCTCTCTCTCTGTCTCTCTATCTGCCTCTTTCTCTCTCTGTCGCTCTCAAATAAATAAAAAATTAATAAACAAAAAGTTAAAAAAAAAAAGACAGTCCTAGGACCTTGCCCAAAAATCGCCCAAGTTAAGTGCAAGCAAGGGAGGAAGGGGTAGGCACCTGTTGCATCCTGACAAAGTACTAAAGATCAGTTGCTTTGGCCATTTTGTCTTGAACGCTCTCCGCGCCACAGAACTCTTCTGAGAAGTCTCCAGCTCCGGCGGAGAGAGGTGACAGGGAGGGCTTTCCACCTCACTCCGGAAGTTTGCCATCTCACCCCATGGCACATTACCTTCTTCCGGTCTCACCTTCATCTGCTGGAGAATAAGAGAACTAATTCGCGCCAGCAGCCGCCCCCCTTTCTGGTGACAGTGATGTGGGGAGATGGGAGCTTTGCAATGGGCGCAGTCCTGCGCTGTAGATTAGCAAGCACTCAGAGATCATTGCTCCTCCGTGGGGCCCAGCTTCAAGACCGCCTGGGGGAATTGGAGAGAGGCCCGGGTTTGCAGGTATAAATGCAGCCCCTTGTGTTCCTCCTGTATTCCTGAGCTTGACAGAAAGGGGGAATTTAGCCCCAGTGAAAGGTACCCATAGGCACTTGTGCGCACCATGAAATGTTTATTTCTGTCAGTTGAAGACGGTCATCGGCTGCCAGGTAAGAAAAGTCTTCAAGAACGTAGAGCGATGTCATGGATAAAAGGGCGAGCTGTCTTATTCTACATGCCTTGCATTCAAGTCCCACCCCGACTACGTGCGCACTGCGTGACCTTGGGCCACACTGCTTAGCCTCCCTGTGAATGAAGGTCCTTGGCTGTAACGTGGAGACACATTTTTTTTTTAATTTTTATTCATTTTTATTTATTTATTTGAGAGTGACAGAGAGAGAAAGAGGCAAATAGAGAGAGAGAGAGAATAGGTGTGCCAGGGCCTCCAGCCACTGCAAAGGAACTCCAGATGCATGCGCCCCTTTGTGCATCTGGCTAATGTGGGTCCTGGGGAATCGAGCCTCGAACCGGGGTCCTTAGGCTTCACAGGCAAGCACTTAACCGCTAAGCCATTTCTCCAGCTCGGAGACAGGTTTTTAACCATAGAGTCTTTGTGAGGAGGGAATGCAATGGAAAGGATGGGTGGGGGAAAGACAGAGCAGAGTCATTTTCCCAGCGTATCGAGGCTGCCATCCACACGGCTCTTCCCAGAGTCGGCCAGGCCTCCCTCCAAACCCTTCCTGCCATGGACACCTGGTGGTGTCATGAACTTCTGATGAGAGGGCACCTCTCTGGGAATGCACCATGAGACTCTGGCAAAGTCTGTTGAGGAATGGCGAATTGAGAAGTCTGGGCTTCATCAGGGGAGTTGTTGGAGCCATGACCTCAAAGTATTTTCAAGGTCACATCAGTGAGTTCTGATTGCACAGAGTCCCCAGAGGGGTTCAGAAGAGGAAGAGTCAGATGGAAGGCAGGGCTGGAAAGATGAGGCCAATCACAGAATAGACAAGAGGTCATGTCCTGATCGGCCAACAGCAGCCCAAGCCCCAAGCCCCAACTCGCCATCTATTCTTGTATAAAGTAAGAGCTCGGAATAGTGTTTACATTCTCGAGTGGTGAAAATTCCAAATAAAACCATATGTGACAGGAGTCTCAACAGCGAGTTCAAGGTTATCCTGGGTAACTTAACAATACCCGGAATCAAGATGAGAATTTAAAAAAAAAAAAAAAGTAAGATTTTTTTTTCTCATGACATTAAATTCAAGTCAAATAGTAGAATTGCTAAATAAACCTTTATCGGTACATGGTCACATTCACTTATTTGTTATCGATAGCTACTTTCGCTACAATGGTAGAATTCAGCGGTCGTACCAGAAACCATATGGCCCCACAAAGCTGACAATATTTACTATGGCCATTTATGGGGAATGTTTGCAGCTCCCTGGTTTAGAGAGTCGTTGAACAGTGGATAAGTACCAGATTAGAATGCTAATGATATTATAAAAGAGAAAGTAACTGCGTTTACTACCAGCCACAGTTTTACTTGTCTAATCATGTCGAATACTTAGGCTCACCCTGTAGCAGCTCAGCAACTGGGCCAAGGTCACAAGAGAAAAGGAAAGAAAGGCAGAAGTGCATTTGAGCTCCTATGGGGGGGCCGTAGAATCTGTTCCCTTAATCACTACGTACTCTTTTTAATCAGACGGAAGATGGCGAGAAATAAGAGAAAAGAGAAGAACTCAAAAGATGTGTGTGGATGCCGGGCGTGGAGGCACACGCCTTTCATCCCAGCACTCAGGAGGCAGAGGTAGGAGGATCGCCGTGAGTTCAAGGCCACCCTGAGACTACATAGTGAATGCCAGGTCAGCCTTGGCCAGAGTGAGACCCTACCTCGAAAGACAAACAAACAAAAAAAGATATGTGTGGGGGGCCTGGGTCTGAAGGAGGGATGGCTTAGAGGTTAAGGCATTTGGCTGCAAAGCCAAAGGACCCAGGTTCAATTCCCCAGGACCCACGTTAGCCAGACGCACAAGGGGGCGCATGCATCTGGAGTTCGTCCGCAGTGGCTGGAGGCCCTGGCGTGCCCACACACACTCTCTCTATGTCCCTCCTTTTCTGTGAAGTAAATACAAAACTAAAATAGATAGATAGATAGATAGATAGATAGATAGATAGATAGATAGATAGATATTTTGGTTTTTCAAGGTAGGGTCTCACTTTGGTTCAGGCTGACCTGGAATTCACTATGTAGTCTCAGGCTGGCCTCGAACTCTCTCTGATCCTCCTACCTCTGCCTCCCGAGTGCTGGGATTAAAGGCGTGCGCCACCACGCCCGGCTCTAAAATATTTTTAAAAAAGATATATGTGGGATATAACTAGCAAGCCTTTTGAGTGAAGGAGCGGAAGAAGCAGGTCTTGGAGAAGCCTGAGTCCTGGCCCCATCGAAGAGCCCGGACCAGCAGGAACTCCACGGTGCCCCGCAAGAGGACAGTCGGAGCATCCTCCGTTAGAGCTCTGCTTCCCGGGAACGCTCCGTGTTAATGCTCCCATCACTCTTGATCTGGTAATTGTGCCACTTGGGTTCCCAAGCACTAAAATTAAATCTGGAGATTTGTCACACACCCTTCCCCCATGCGACGGTAACACTGAAGGTAGGAGCTCCACACCGCCACAATGAATTAGTCGCCGAGTTCATCTGTCACCAGAAGGTAATTGGGATTTAAGTTACAGTCTCAGGAAGAAATACATCACATTGCATGATCGCTTGCATTCATGACAACCAACCTCTAATTTTTTTTTTCAACTCCCATCCCAACTCTCCTTCATCAAAGCTAATGACCTGGTCAAGAGATACAGAGCTCTCCTCCTGCTGTCTCCTGAACACCAGGTACTGGCTAAGGTGAACGTTTCCCTTAACATGGGACCGTGGTTGTGACCACCCGAGCTCCGAGATGCTGGTATTGGGGCTTTCGAAGAATTTCATTTGTCCATTCATTTCACTATCATCAGATAAGTTATCTACTGAAAAACCCACTCTATGCCAACCTTGAAATCGGTGCTGGAAGTCTAAGGGAGACTAAGTCATAGTTCCACAGCTCCAGCGGTGAGTCTAACACATGGTTTTCAACAGGACCAGGAAACCACACCCGTATAAATAAAACACGAGAGCTTCCATCCTCTCCATCCCCAAGACGGAACATTCTTCTCTACCAACTCATTTGTGTCTGAACATACTGCCACCTTCTCGTTGGTATTTTCTTTTAAAATTTATTTTTATTTACTTTATTTTGAGAGAGAGATTTGGTGCGCCAGGGCCTCAGCCACTGAAATCGAACTCCAGATGCTTGCGCCACCTAGTGGGCACGTGAGGCCTTGCGCTTGCCTCCCCTTTGCGCGTCTGGCTAACGTGGGATCCAGAGAGTCGAACGTGGGTCCTTAGGCTTCGCAGGCAAGCGCCTTCACCACTGAGCCGTCTCTCCAGGCCTGACGGGTAAATTTTTATTTTTATTTTTTTTTGGTTTTTCGAGGCAGTGTTTCAGTCTGGTCCAGGCTGACCTGGAATTAACTATGTAGTCTCAGGGTGGCCTCGAACTCACGGCGATCCTCCTACCTCTGCCTCCCGAGTGCTGGAATTAAAGGCGTGCACCACCACGCCCAGCTATGACGGGGAAATTTTTAAGAAAACCCACACTGGGCCATAAACAGCTGGGAAGAGCAAGAGAAGCTTCATTTATTCCTGCCTTGAATATGTGTTTGCCTAGAGAGATCAGGGTGGCGGCACCCTGCTGTGCTGAGGAGAGTTGAGGAGATGGGTTCATCTCCTCGCCTTTAAGAAGAAATCGTGTGGATTCCCTACCATTGGGCATCTTGGAAAAGATGGGACCGATTTATCTTTGGAATGGGCTCACAGGGAAGGAACGAATGGGGTAAAGCCCAGTACTTAAACCTCGGTGCCCGGACAAAGTAGGCTCACCCCCAGGGTGGGATGGATGTCCGCTTCCTCCTCGGAATGGATGTCTGGGGAATATGCTGATGTATTTCAACCCAGTCACGGGGAGAGACTACCGGCTCATGCCACGATGTCTGTCTGCTCTTCACGGTGCTCTTCAACAAGTGGGGAGGTCGGGTTCCCCCTGAAATCCTGGGGTACGGGCTGAGATGATGGCTCAGTGGCTAAAGGCACTGGCTCTCAAAGCCTAATGTGTCGGTTTTCATCTGTGCTTGCAAGACACCCTGGCATTCAAGCATGCAACCTCCATTACCCCCACACATGCGAATAGATAAATAAATAAATAAATAATACACACACACACGTATATATGTGTGTGTGTGTGCGTGTGTGTGTATATATGTATGTATGTGTGTGTGTATATATATATATATACACACATATATATGTGTATATATATATATATATATGTATATATATATATATATATATATATATATATATATATATATATATTAAACACTGTGTATGTGCAGCCTCAGTGACATGGCTTGTCCATTCTACTTGCAGTCTGGAACTGACCCAGCGATGTGCATCTCTCCCTTGTGGTGGGCCCTGAAGGAGCTATGCCCAGGATGTGGCTGGGTAGCACACCCTTCCTTGAATGGACACTGAAACCATCTGCTCCAAGACCCGCCCCAGAACCGATGGCGCAGGTGGACGGTTCAGCAGAGTTTATGGGGGGGGGGTGTCGTCTAGCTAACAAGGCTACGATTCTAACCCTTGTAAGCCAGTGTGCGCTGCACATTAAACCTCAAAGGCAAAGGATGGCTGGCTGTTACCTGCCCCGTCAGCAGCCGTGAGTATGGGACGGGCTACCCAGTTGGCGTTTAAGCCCTAAGCCAATGGGCCCAGGGCCCCCACCAGCCCAGAACTCATGGAAAAAGGGCTCAGGCCTCGGGGTTCTGGCCTCTTGCTCTTTTCCCCTGCAGGTGTCTGCCTTGGGGGGGGGGGGGACACAGACTTCAGCCCGAGGTGTAGCAGTGTAAACTCATGTTTCTCCCTGGCACAGAGCAGGAGGGAAGGGGAGACAATAGATCTGGGGAGGGGGGGGCGCAAAAAAATCCGCATCCTTTTCTGTGCCGAACACAGGGCTCAGACTGTCGTTTCATGGTCTGAGGAGGGACGAGATCACAGAAATAAGTAAGAGCCCATGACGAAATCCTATGGCCTCTCCTTTGAGGTCAGCTTAATGTATTCGACTTGATACCTGGACATAACAGAAACGTGGGGAAAGGCTCTGGGGAGAAAGAAGACTGGATGACAGTCTCATACGGCTTGGCTGTTTCCTCCAGAGAGAGGTTCGGCTGCCTGTGACTTGCCTGGAAAAAAGAGACCTTGCTCCTTCCCCTGGCTTCCGTGCTCCTTGCTGTGCCGTCCCAGATTATGAAGCCCAAGTTCACTGTCACAGTTTACGTTTTCTCCCAAAAAAAGAATCAACGGGACTGGAGGCATGGCTCGGTGCATCAGGCGCTTTCCATGCAAGATGCCCAGAACCCACACAAGTGCGTAACTGCTGAGTGTGGTAGTGTCTATCTATAACTCCAGGGCTCAGAAAGCAGAGACAGGTGGATCCCTGTGACAACTGGCTACCTAAACTGGCCTAATCAGAGAGCTCTAGGTTCAGTGAGACACTCTGTCTCAAAAAGAAAGAAAGAAAGAAAGAAAGAAAGAAAGAAAGAAAGAAAGAAAGAAAGAAAGAAAGAAAGAAACTGGCCAGAAATGGGTTACCCCCCCCTACAGTGAACTGTTGGTCAGTGACGCCCGTGAGGTCCCCAAAATAATGCAGGCCATTACCAAAGCACTTGGTTACCCACCAGAACTAAAAGGTTAGAACGTATTTCTGAAGACGCCACCGCTCTGATGTCACAAGAAATCAAGAGATCATGCTGGCACCGAGAGGGAAGCCAGTTCCCACCTGGCTAGTTAGCAGCCACAGCACTGGGGAATGCTATGGGATCTGCTGGGGCGGGGGGGGGGCAATGGTTCCCCAATGGGGTGAACAAGGAAAGGGATCCTGTGAGCTACCGCCTCAATCAGCCAAACAGGATGTGTGAGCCCGTGGACCAGAGGCACACGGCCTATGCAAGTAACCAGCTTCTCTCAGGTTGGACACAAGGCCCACTCAGTGGGAGAGAACTCGTGCCTGGAACTGGGGACCAAGTCAGAATCCCATGGATAAGAGACACATACACTCCAGAGGGATGCCTCGTTTCCTTTCGGCTAAGAAGAATGGGTATACATCAAAACGTCTCTTGAACATCTCTGCTTATCCCTTTTAATACGAACTGCTCTCGCTCTTGGTTGGGGAACTGGTTTTAATTTGCAGATGGCAGAGAACACTGGGGAGATCCAGGAGCCATCCACATGACATAGCCAAGCACCTACCGCGAGACATGTCAGTCACCCCCGTCACATGTGAAGTGGTGTCAGAAGGATACTGCTCCCATTGCTAACCCGACAACCAGCTTCAGAGAAACGGTGGCAGACACAGTGATCACCCCAAAACTTATCAGAGCAGAAATCCAGAGGTAGCGGAGAGCTCAATACTAATTCGCACTGCTAACATCTCCACCAAGGCCCAGGCAACATTGCAGAAGAGGGGAGGGAAAGATTGCAAGAGCCACAGGGTAGGTAGGAATACCGGAGCCCCATCCCAAAGAGACTGACTGAGGTCTTCCTGATCCCACGGTGAACACCAATAACTCTGAGAAGGGACGTCAGTGGAATGGAGGTGTTGAAAGGAAATATAAGATTACAACCTTAAAAAAGAAAACATAAATAAAGTGGAGAGTGATTGAGAAAGCTACCAGACATCAACCTCTGAGCTCCACATGTATACAGCCACACATATACATGGCCCCAGATGCATACAAGCCTGTGTGAACGCACACACATAAACACACACAAAAAGAATATACGCATCAGGGCTGGAGAGCTGGCTCAGCAGTTAAGGCACTTGCCTGCAAAGCCAAAGCACCCAGGTTCGATTCCCCAGGACCCACGTAAGCCAGATGCACAAGGGTGCGCACACATCTGAAATTCGTTTGCAGTGGCTGGATGCCCTGGCATGCCCATTCTCTCTCTCTCTCCCTGCCTTCTTCTGTATCTCTTGCTCTCTCAAATAAATAAAAAAAAATTAAAAAAGAATATACACATTATATCAGAATGCACCCTATGTTAACAATGGTCATTATTGTTCTGAGAAATCTGTGAAATTTTTCTTTATGTAGAGTTTTTATATGTAGCACTGAGTCAGGATATAAGATGTATTTATGTGAGTTCCAATCAAAAGTCTGAATCTATCATTCCAGTCAGTTTGGGGTCACAGAAAACAGCTACCAAGAAAATGACAAACTGCCCCTTCCCCGAACTTCCCTATCAGGCCTGGCGCACGGGGGGGGGGGGGGAAATTCACGAATGAGCTCAGGTCTGAGGGCGAGTGGACTCGGTAGAGCCAGCATGGAACTTGTTTCCTTGAGGTCACAACACATTAAACATTTTCAGGGCTGGAGAGACGGCTTAGCGGTTGAGGTGCTTGCCTGCAAAGCCAAAGTAACTAGGTTCAACTCCCCAGGACCCACATAAGCCAGATGCACAAGGTGGCGCATGTGTCTGGAGTTGTTTGCAGCGGCTGGAGGCCCTGACATGCCTGGTCTCTCTCTTTGCCTCTCTCAGTCTCTCTCTGTCTCCCTCCCTCTTTCTGAGAGAGAGAGAGAGGAAGAGGCAGAGAGAGAGAGAGAGAGAATGAGAGCACCAGGGCCTCCAGCCACTGCAAATGAACTCCAGACGCGTGCGCCCCCTTGTGCACCTATCTGGCTTTAGGTGGGTCCTCGGGGAATCAAACCGTGGCCCTTGGGCTTCGCAGGCAAGTGCCTTAACTGCTAAGCCATTTCCCCAGACACTTATCTTTTTTTACTTTCTAATTCTCCCAACTGCGGTGTAAGCTCCGGCACAGCAAGGGTTTTGTTTATTTGCTTGATTACTGAATTCTTAGCGCGTGTGCATATAGAAGTTTGTTGGACAAGGAAATGGATGAGTTTGCCTAGCCCTCACGGCCCCTACAGGTTCTCACTTGAGTATACCAACGAAAAGCTGGCCTCTCTGTTTCTGACCCCCCACCCCCGTCCCGAATGCTCTTGCCAACTTTCTTCCAAGAGTCTCTTTTCTGCAAGCATGCGGCCTGTTATTTTCCTTACTGAACCATCCACCCTTCAGTGGTCACACAGAAAGATTCCTTTGTTTTTACCTTTTTTTTTTTTTTTTCAATTTTTGAGGTAGGGTCTCGCTCTAGCCCAGGCTGACCTGGAATTCACTATGGAGTCTCAGGGTGGCCTCGAACTCACGGCGATCCTCCTACCTCTGCCTCCTGAGTGCTGGGATTAAAGGCGTGCGCCACCACGCCCAGCTGTTTGTAACTTTTACTGACAACTGTCATTCATACACACAGTGTACCCTGATAATAATCTCCCCCATCTTCCTGTTTTGTCTGCCACCTCACTTCCCCTCCCACTGAAACTCCGTCTTTCCAACTAGTCCCTCTGTTTCGACGTCATCAGTCTTTGTTGTCCTCATATCATGCAGGTCTTATGTAGGTGGCCCCCAAGCCACTGTCAGGTCACGGCCAGTGGGCATGATATGCACATCTGAGTCCTGGATGGTTCCTTCAAACTCAGATTTTATCAAAATACCCCTTGAAATCAGAGTTAGTATGTCTGTCATCACATTCTCTCTACCCACGGTTCTGATTAACTCTATCTGCCTTTTCTTGGGGGTCTAGAGCGCCCTCCAACTCTGCCTGAATGTGGCAATAAGATGTGGTGAAATAACCCCATCTAACCTGGGAGCTGCAGGCAATCGACTTGGAGAAGAGACGCACTTTCCCCAGAGCAGAGCACTTCCCAAATGGAAGAACCATAAGCAAGTGAATGGGCTTTAAATGATTATTTTTTTTTCCACTACCATATGTACTAGGTTTTAGGGCTATTTCTTATGTAACAATAAATGAAGAAAACTTCATTGCACATACACCCTGCACTTCCACACATCCTGTCTGCTGCTGGATTCATATGGTCCAGAAGTGTACTGTGTTATCTGTCTGGTTCCCCCCACACACACACACACACCCATCTGAAACTTCCCGTCGGCTGTTTTCTATACTTCAAGAAAACTCTTCTGGTGTTTGGATCCTCTGTGACCTCGTCCTCTGGTCCCTAGTCCTGGCCTACCCTGTGATCGCTGTGAATCTGTTGAGCTTCTCAGAACATCCCTCACCATTATCAGTCCTCTCTTGGTGAGAGTCTCCATCAGATTGGAAGCTTACGGAGGGCAGGGAAAGTGTCCATTCATTTCCTCGGCCACAGGATGGCGCCTCCTCATGGCGGGTGTTCAGTGAATGGTTCGGAAGTAATGAACTGCACTGAATGGGGAGTAAGCGCTCTATACTTACACTATACTTAGAGTAGTGGGGGGAGATTAAAATTCAGGAGACAACTTAGAGAACAAAGCAAAACAGCATAAGGCTGAGGCACCAAATATTCACAACTTCAGAAATACTCTTTATCTTGATAATTGGCCCATGCTATATTAGTTTCTTCATATTAGCAGTAATTAGAATCATAATGATCCATTACAATCGAAAACTTTAGTTTCAAAATGCTTTTGCACACACTATCTCATGTGACTGTGCTCCAACTATTCAGGGACAAAGAAGTCACAGAATCACTTACGCTGCATCATGTAACGTGAGCAGATTTTTTAGAGCACTTCTTCTCTGGTGAGCTCAGTTGCTTGTGAATCAGACTGCTACTGAGCTCATGTGGCTTTGAGGGGAGGTATCATCTCTGACCCCAGTGAATATTGGGATGCATAGTGTCACATGTCCTCAAAACAAGTGCCCATGCAAAGCCAGATGCACAAAATGGCATGTGTGTCCAGAGTTTGTTTGCAGTGGCAGGAGGTATTGGCATGCCTGTACTCACTCTGTCTCTTTCCCTCTATCTCTGACCCTCTCTGTCTGTTTGTCTGTCTGTCTCTCTCTCTCTCTAATAAAAATAAATAAAATATGAAAAGAATATTGAAAATCTTCAATTTAATAATTATAATAACCACATTCTACCTAAAAAGTCAAGTTCACTTGCAGATTGGCAATTGCATCTATAAATTGCACAAAGGTTTTGCACCCAGGAGCAGAAAAGCCTCATTCAAAACCAATAGGATGGGGCTGGAGAGATGGCTTAGTGGTTAAGGCACTTGCCTGCAAAGCCAAAGGACCTTGGTTTGATTCCCCAGCACCCATGTAAGCCAGATGCACAAGGTAGCGTGAGTTTGTTCACAGTGGTTGGAGGCCCTGGCGTGCCCATTCTCTCTCTCTCTGCCTGCCTCTTTCCCTCTCTCAAATAAATAAATATTTTTTAAGAAATCAGTAGGATGAGTAACTGTGAACTGAGTTGAACTACAACAGAACAGTAGCCTATTTATTACAACTTTCCTATCATTAATAAGTCCTGTTTACTGAACCTTTACAGCAAGCCAACCATTGTATCACGTGTTTCTTCACTTAGCTATGCCCTGAGGCATACCCATGTCTCAGATGAGAAACCTGAAGGCAAAGAGGTAAAATAAATGTTACACCATAGCTATATTAAAAGAGCAGGATTTGAACTGAGATTTTCTGATTTCAAAGATAGGGCT
The DNA here is from genome assembly GCA_036346955.1 of Dipus sagitta. Classification (NCBI taxonomy): domain Eukaryota; kingdom Metazoa; phylum Chordata; class Mammalia; order Rodentia; family Dipodidae; genus Dipus; species Dipus sagitta. Next base: position 37,104,546 of record CM070789.1, read on the forward strand.
CCTTCTATCTTAAAAAAAAAAGTTACTCACCAGAGACTACATGAATATTTTAGGGTTCACCAGTAATCTTAGGAATCTATCATTTCAACTGTTTCTCATTATTGCTCCTAATGAAAACTGAATAATTAATGCAGGGCTGACAGTTGCCTCCTGACACAGAACACTGAGACTTGCAGATAGATCTCTCCTGACACCATAGCAACCAGTAGCAAAACGGGGGGGCGGGGGGAGAACCTCTTCTTGCTTGTTTCTATTCTAGGTAGAATAAAGGGGGGAGAAATACATAATTAATTTAGCTTTTTTTTAAAAAAATTATTTATTTATTTTCAAGGAGAAGAGAGAGACAGAGAGTGAAAGGGAGACAGAGATTGGGCACGCCAGGGCTTCTGCCCACTGCAAACAAACTCCAGATGCATGCCCCCTTTGTGCATCTGGCTTTATGTAGATCCTGGAGATTTGAACTCGGGTCCTTAGGCTTTATTGGCAAATGCCTTAACCGCTGAGTCATCTCCCCAGGCCCTAATTCATTCAACTTCTTGCTCAGATGTTATATACAAGCAGAATCTCTACGTTCCCTACCATGTCTCTGCTCTTTGAAGGAACTCCAAGCCTTCAAGAAGCACACAAGACAAAAATGCCACCTAGCCTGGCAAATTCTCTCTGCTCAAGCCTTCCCATTATCTGGATCTTCCGATTCTTAAGGGGAAGAAAAAGGAAAAAAAAAAAAAGCAAAAGCAATACTGAGACCTGAAGCCAGGACTAAGTTCTGCTCAAGGGTACCTAACCCATCACTTCTGTGAACCAAGAGGTTCAATCAGCAAAAATGGGGCTTCTGTTAAAAAGGGGGGGGCTGTTTGCTGTTTATGAGCTAAGAGGTCAATGAAGAAGATGTGGGAGGGAACTCTTTTTTTTTCTATATATTTTTATTTGTTTATTTGCAAGCAGAGAGAGAGAGAAAGAGATAGAAAGAAGAGAGACTGACACAGAGAGAATGGGCACACCAGGGCCTCCAGCCACTACAAACGAACTCCAGACACATGCGCTCCCTTGTGCATCTGGCTTACATGGGTCCTGGGGAATTGAACCTGGGTCCTTTGGCTTCACAGGCAAGCACCTTAACCGCTAAGCCGTCTCTCCAGCCCAGGGAGAGGGCTTTCTTACAGAGCAGAAATCTTGAGTCATGACTAGATATTTGCTAGGTCAATGATGTAGGAAATGTGGATTTGTGGAAAACTTGTGTGTGGGTGTGTGAAGGTACGAGGTAGGCTGGAGAGATGGAGGAGAAGGAAGAGGAATAGCATGTGGAGGTAGGAAGGGATGGAATGACAGGTACACTTTGCACAGGACGCTCTGCCTGCAGCTGCTGAATCCACCTGGGGTCCCTCTTCTGGTTAACAACCGACACCTCGCTCTCACGTCGCAGCCGAGACGTCATCCCTCTTAAGAAACCTTCTGCAGTCCATGCATTCTAGAATAAAGTTTTCCCCTTTGGATCTCTCTGGAAGTGGCATTTACTGTACTGAAGGGTAAAGTCTCTCTTACATTCCTGCTGGTGCTACAGTAAGTTCCCAAACTCAGTCACAGAAGATGACCTTCCTACAGTTTTGCAGAACAGAACTCTGAACTCAGTCTGACAGGGTTCAAATTGTGGCAACGGCAAGGCTTGTTTCTTCTGCTAGCTCCGTGGGTGAATCTGCTCCTTCTCACCCCCAGTTTCTGGTCTCTGCCAGCCTATGTGGGCTCTTGCCACACTGTTCCAGTCTCTGCGCCCATGGTCACGTGACTTCTTCTTCTAGTTCCAGCTCTCTCTCTTTGTCCTGCTGACAATGACGTAGTGATCACATTGACAGTCACAAACATCTCACCACGTTGGAGTCCATGACTGAATCTGACTTGCCACGTTCCGTTTGCCTTTTGTAATAGTCACAAGTTTGGGGGGGGGGGCGGTTAGAGGTGAAGTCTCCTTTTTTAAAAATTATTTGCATTTATTTATTTGAGAGTGACAGACAAAGAGAGAAAGAGGGAGACAGAGAGAGAGAGAATGGGCGCGCCAGGGCCTCCAGCCACTGCAAACGAACTCCAGACGCGTGCGCCCCTTGTGCATCTGGCTAACGTGGGTCCTGGGGAATCGAGCCTCGAACCGGGGTCCTCAGGCTTCACAGGCAAGCACTTTACCACTAAGCCATCTCTCCAGCCCGAGGTCAAGTCTCCTTAAACACCCATTTACTTTTCAGTCTGCCACAAGGTCCTCAGAGTCATGAATGCTCTCTTCCGATTCTCCACTTTGTCCTTCGCAGTTGCTCCGCCCAGAAATCTGTACTCAGTGGATTTGAGTTGAGAAGAGTGAGCACAATCAGTGGGTGGATGAAAACTGAAATATCCTAGAAAACTCAAGCCACGCTGGGTTGACTATTGATGTTGGCAGGCTCACCACGTAGCATAGAGAGGTTGCGTAGGAATATGTGGGGCACAGTAAGCAGCTTGGCCTTCGTACCATAGTAACGAGTCGCTGAGGGGCATCAGGTTGGAAAAGGTTTAGTGAGTTTTACGGTGTTATAAAACAAAGAAACCACGGCTCCCTGGCCTTATGGCTCTTGAAGTCTATCGCTCTTGGTTAAATTTAGGAAAAGAGATTCCTTCTCCTTAATGGCAAAGGAACCCTGACCTGATTAATATTTGTTTGTTGAATGGACCATGTGCTTAAAGTGGCCTCAGGACAGAGGTGCTGGTACAAAAAGTGCCTTGTAAAGCCGGGTGTGGTGCCGCACGCCTTTAATCCCAGCCCTGGGAGGCAGAGGTAGGAGGATCACCGAGTTCGAGACCAGCCTGAGACTCCATAGTGAATTCCAGCAGGTCAGCCTGGACTAGAATGAAACCCTACCCCTGCCCAAAATAAAAAAGTCTATTTCTCTATTGCTTTCATTCCACACACCCTAGGTTTCCTCGTTGGGCTCCTGAAGAGAAACATGGAAGGATGGAGAGTTTCAGATATAAAGCAGGAGCCGCGGGCTAGTAGAAAAGATGGGAGCAGCGGACGTGTGTCCTCCCCTGGAGAGGTGCGTGCGCGCTGGTCTTCACCGGCAGCAGAGGAAGGACAGGCCCCGCAGAAGGCGAGAAGAAAAGGGACTGGGAACCAGTAGATTTATTTATTCAAATATACCTGTGGCAGAATAGCTAAACAAAGATGCTACTGCAGGCTCTCCTTGTGGGTGTTGGTCCTTTTATTTCAGGCAACCCAAGGCCCTCTCCGCCCCGCTTTACTCAAGCCATGAGAACGCATAGCTAATTCGTGCGCTGTTTGGGTGGTGGGTGTCACGTTCATTATACAAGGGAGCCCGCACTTAAGGGAATGACAAGATCGCAGCCTCTTCCCTCCTCTAATGAAGACAGTGACATTCCGGCCACGGCGCGCTGTGCTGGCCTGCCCTTTCCCTTTCCGAGCGAACTTTTTGGATGTCCAATTAGCAGACTGCCTGAAAACGGGTTTCTCTTCTAAAGATAAATAGCCAATGACTGAAGCACTATTTAGATCTATTGTTATTATTATTTTTTTTCATCAGGCTCCCGTCTGAGTCTGGGCGAAGCCTAAATAAGAAGTGTTAGGGATATGGGAGGCGAGGACGGAACTAAAGGCTTCATCTTTGGCATTTAGATGCAGGACTGGTCCTGAACCCTAGAGTCTTCCTGCGTGACATTTCCAGTGCAGACTGAACAATGCAAATCTAAGTGCAGAAACAGTCTATAGGGCTGGAGGGATGGCTTAGCGGTTAAAGCGTTTGCCTGCAAAGCCAAGGACCCAGGTTTGATTCCCCAGGACCCACATTAGCCACATGCACAAGGGGGCGCACGTGTCTGGAGTTCGTTTGCAGTGAGTGGCTGGAGGCCCTGGTGCACCCATTCTCTCCCTGTGTCCCTTTCTCTGTCAAATAAATAAATTAATCAATTACAAAAAAAAGAAAAGAAGCCAGGCATGGTGGCGCACGCCTTTAATCACAACACTCAGGAGGCAGAGGTAGGAGGATCGCCGTGAGTTCGAGGCTACCCTGAGACTACAGAGTGAGTTCCAGGTCAGCCTGGGCTAGAGTGAGACCCTACCTCGAAAAACAAACAAAACAAAAGGCTTGAATCTGAGTGGGAGCCTACTCTCATTAGAATTATGTGACCCAGGCTGGAGAGGTGGCTCAGTGGTTAAGACACTTGCCTACAATGCCTAATGACCTGGGTCCAACTCCCCAGGACCCACGTAAAGCCAGATAGATGCACAAAGTGGCACATGTGTCTGGAGTTCGTTCGCAGTGGCAGGAGGCCCCAGTGTGCTTCCCATTCTGTGCCAATAAATAAATAAAAGTTTTTTTAAAAAATATATATATAACACTCTGGTTGGAGAGATGGCTTAGTGGTTAAGGTGCTTTCCTGTGAAGCCTAAGGACCCAGGCTCGACTTCCCAGGACCCACGTAAAGCCAGGTTCACAGAGTGGCACATGTGTCTGGAGTTTGTTTGCAGTGGCTAGAGGCCCTAGAGCACCCACATTCTCTCTCTCTCTCTTTCTCTCTCTGTCAAATAAATAAATAAAATAAAAAAAGAATTATGTGGCCTAAGAAAGCTAAGCTGCAAGTGACTCGGCCACCCGCAGACCACGGTAGGAGAGCAGAAAGTTACTGGTTTCCTTGGATCCCTTTCACAGCACACAGTGCAAAGAGCACGCTCATCTTCACACTGGTGTTCCAGACGTTGTCTTGGTTCTCAAGCCCAGTTTGAGAATCACTTGTGGGTCTGGAAATTACTTCTGTTTGAGATCTCATCCAACCCCAGTCAGAATGGCGATCATCAAGTAAACGAGTGCTGGTAAGGGGCAAAGGGCAGTCCTTATTGTTGACGGGAGTGTAAAGTGGTATGGCCGTTATGAGAGTCAGTACATAGGTTTCTCAAAAAAAAAAAATTGAAAATGGAGGGCTGGCAAGATGACTCAGTGGTTAAGGCGTTTGCCAGTAAAGACTAATAACGTGAGTTAGATTCCCCAGGACCCATGTAAAGCCAGATACAAAAAGTGGCAATGTATCTGGAGTTCGTTTACAGCATCTGGAGGCCCTGGCACATCCATTTATTCTCATTCTCTGTTGTCTCTCTCTCTCTCTCTTTCTCTCCCTGTCTTTCAATCTCTCTCTCTCTCTCTCACATGGTAGTGCACACTTTTAATCCCAGCATTCGGGAGGCAGAGGTAGGAGGATCGCTGTGAGTTTGAGGCCACCCTGAGACTCCATAGTGAATTCCAGGTCAGCCTGGGCTAGAATGAGACCCTACCTCAAAAAACTGAAATAAATAATAAATAAAGAAAACTAGAACTGTGATATGAACCAACTACAGAACTCCTGGGCATCTACCCAGAGGCTGGTGTCTTATCACACAGAGACTCTTGCACATTCATGCTCATTGCCACTCTGTTCACAATGGTAACAAAATGGAATCAGCCTAGATGTCCATCGTCTGACGAATGGAAAAGGAAGATGTGCTACATGTATGCAGGAGAATTTCATTTGGCTATAAAGAAAAATGTCCCCAGCAGGGGACAGAAAGCAGATCCTCAGGATATAAAAAGTCAGCTCAGAGAAGTGACAGAGGAGTGCTCAGCACGGAGACATCTCTATCACACCTTCCAAGGCTCAGGGTCCATTGCGGAAGAGGTGGCAGAAAGAATGTAAGAGCCAAAGGAAGGGTAGGACTCCTTACAACGTGCTCCCCCAGACACAAAATGGCCTGGATATCCATGACCTCACAGTGCCTGACACTACCTACACAAGACCATCATAAGAGGAGGAAAAGATCATGACATCAAAATAAAAGAAAGACTGATTGAGATGGGGAGGGGATATGATGGAGAGTGGAGTTTCAAAGGGGAAAGTGGGGGGAGGGAGGGCATTGCCATGGGATATTTTTTATAGTTATAGAAGTCGTTAATAAAAAAATTGAAAAAAATATAAAAGGGTTGGAGGGATGACTTAGCAGTTAAGGTGCTTGCCTGCAAAGCCAAAAGACCCAGGTTTGACTCCCCAGGACCCACGTAAGCCAGATGCATAAGGGGACGCACACATCTGGAGTGGCTGGAGGCCCTGGAGTGCCCTTTTCTGTTTCTCTCTCTCTCCCTCCCTCCCTATCTGTTTCTGTATGTCTCTAATAAATAAATAAAATAAAATATTTTTTAAAATACATGTTTAAAAACCTTTTCTTGAAATGCAAAAAATATTAGAACAGAAATAAATAGGACAGGCAGCACTGACTGGGATGGAGCAGCCACAGACTTTTGTAAGTTGGTTGCATCCATACGCATGAGTATAAACTCTATGTTGTGACACTGAATGTCCTTGTTTGTACAAACAAAGGCCACAGGGTATGACAGAGCCGTGTGACAGGCAGGTATCCAGGAAGCAAAGTCATCCTGCACATATCTCAAGTGTGCCCAGCAATATGCTTTGAATCAAAAGTAGAAAACCTTAAATTCAAGATTTTCATTGAGAACTTTAATGTATGAAGTAGTTTGATGATATTCCTACCTATTTATCCTTTTTCTTCTAAGTTTTTTTTTTGTTTATTTTTATGTATTTATTTGAGAGCGACAGACAGAGAGAGAAAGAGGCAGATAGAGAGAATGGGCACGCCAGGGCCTCCAGCCACTGCAAACGAACTCTAGACACGCACGCCCCCTTGTGCATCTGGCTAACGTGGGTCCTGGGGACTCGAGCCTCGAACTGGGGTTCTTAGGCTTCACAGGCAAGCGCTTAACCGCTAAGCCATCTCTCCAGCCCTCCTTTTTTTTTTTTTTTTTTGTCCCATCTCCTTCAGCCCCATTCCCTGGGGACCCTCTCCGTTCACGGTGGCCCGATTCGACACACTCAGCAAGTATACTTGTCCCTCTGTCTCAACAGGTCTCCCCCATGTGAATCAGGTATGACGGAGTGTGTACAACCCCGCTAACTCCGACTTAACACCCTGACTTGCAATTGTCCTAGAGACTGTCCTCAGACATCTTAAGCACAGGAACCAGTCCCGTCATGGATCCTCAAGGCTAGAGGTGTCCCTCATGTGGAAGCCCTTCACTGAGGATGAGCCAAGGGAAGGATGACCCAGAGCCAAAATTCCTGAATCCTTGAGTGGATCAGACTTTGCCACGAGCCACGGGGTGATGTTGAAGGGGTTATCGAGATCCGGCCTGTGAGTGACTCTCTCACAGCGGCGACAGGGGTGGTTGTGGCCACGCTCTGGGAGAGCCACCAACAAAGGGAATCCCTCCCCTCACAACTGGACAGCATAAGCCACCATCGGTTGGTTTTGCTGCTGTGTACCTGTTGCTTTGACCTGCTTCACTTGCTTGGGCTCTGCCTTAAGATTTCATTTCACTTGGGCTGGAGAGACGGCTTAGCGGTTAAGGCACTTGCCTGCAAAGCCAAAAGACCCGGGTTCGATTCCCCAGGACCCCACTTAAAGCCAGATAACACAAGGTGGCGCATGTGTCTGGAGTTTGTTTGCAGGGGCTGAAGGCCCTGGTGTGCCCATCCTCTCTCCCTCTAGTTACCTCTATCTCTCTCTCTCAAATAAATAAATATAGTTCCTTAAAAGAAATTTCATTTCAGCTGGGCGTGGTGGCGCACACCTTTAATCCCAGCACTCGGGAGGCAGAGGTAGGAGGATCGCCATGAGTTTGAGGCCACCCTGAGATTACATAGTAAATTCCAGGTCAGCCTGAGCTAGAGTGAAACCCTACTTCGAAAACCAGAAAAAAAAAAAAAGAAAGAAAGAAAGAAAGAAATTTCATTTCACTCAACAATCTCGAAGCCCATTCTGCGGTGAAGGGCTCTCGGATATATCCTGGCACCCTCGTGAACTTATTTTCTCTCTTCAGAGCCTGCCCGGTCATCAGTGACCGTGGGAGCCACGGCTGATACGGATGGAGCCTTTGACAGCACGCAGCGAGGGGCGTCATCTTTTATCTGGCTTTCAAACTGAGTCTGGGTAAATGGTCCCATCTTGCTGAGGCTCGCGCTATTCCCGATGACTAACGGCTCCCATCTCTTTGGGCTGCGTGGCCACTCCCATAGATCTTGCTGGAGCGTTTCTGTCGTAGGACTTCATCCATCAGCTCATGTGGATCAGGGGGATGCTTCACGGTGAATTCGTTATTATGAAAAGACCTGTGAGATGCTGTCATAAAATTTGCCCCTGCGTTTAGGGAAAGCTCTGTCACTACTCACCAGATTCGAAAAGCAATGGCTCCGCCTCCTACCCCCGTGCCTCCTGTTCTGTCTCACCAAGTCAGGGATAGTCACCCAAGAGTGGGACTTGCCTCACTCCAACCCAGGATCAGGCAGTACCTACAACGTGTCAGTACTATGCTCTCCGCAAGCAGCCCACCGGTGTCCCCTATACACCTTGTGCATGGTCATGTCTCCTATGGCTCCTGGTACACTTCCGATGACCCCACCACTCACACCCTAACTCACTCACTCTTCATCATTCTTTGAACTCTACCTCTCCCTACTGGACACGTAGCTTACTTCGTGCCTCAGTTTCCTCATCTTCTTAGGAAGGTGAGATAACTAAAGGGAGGCCAGGCACTTAAGGCATATGACAGCTATGAAATGAATATCAATTATTGCAGTGTTTAGACTTATCATCTGCAATGTCCCCAGGGAAGTTAAAACAGCATGAGCATTGGATGGACCCTTCAGATGGTGGACGAAAGGATCCGGAGGTTTCATGACATGATAATTCCTGGACCAGACACATAAGGGGAGAGACAGATTGGGACTGAGAGTAGATGGCTATGGAAATACTCACCTGGTTGCATTAGGCATCCAGTGTAAACGCCAGCCAAGTTGTCCAAGAAGGACGAGATAGCAAGTGGCCTCCCTGGGGCCCCTCCAGCTCGCCTCTCCAGCCTCACTGCCGTCTGGCCCTGGAAGGCGGTTTCCCTTCTGTCTTTCATGGGTTGCTGCCTCCGGCTCTCAGCTCGGGCAGCCCAAGTTGACAGAGTGGTCACACTTCTTGGCAAGCAGAGGCGGAGGCCCCTCGGGCGACACTTGACAGGCTAGCTGCTTTGCTGGCAATCCTCCTCTCAATTATTGATTTGAGAGTGTGGATTAGCAGTGGATTGGAGCTGTGAAGGGTCCTGCTTTCCCGCCCTCGCAGAACGGGGCTAGCAGCAGAGGCATCTATTCATTCCCTCTCTGAGCACCTCAGTCGGGGGCCACCCCAAGGCCAGTGAAGTACTCCTCACGTAAGGACAAAGTCCACAGACCCAGAGATCTCCTAAGACCCCACATGCCTCACTATATATACCCTGGCTGATTTCCGTTCTGTAACAGTCACGACACGCCATCAAACGGGGACTTACACGGGCTTTCTTAGAACGTTTAAAATAAATCCTTTTATTTGATTTTTTTTTACTTTCCATTACTTTGCCTGATTATTCATGCAAAAACACATATCAGCTAGCCCCCATGGGAAAGTATTTGATATTTACAGTGGGTACCTTGAAAAATACCAAGATGTAATGAGTATCTGGCACGTTGCATTGTCAGTGGGACAGAATACATCCCACAAACAATCTAAAGGAAGTGGGGGGGGTGTTCTTGGGCCCACAGTTTGAGAGCTGTTAGTCCATTATGGTGGGAAAAACATGTCAGGGAAGGAAAGCACATGGTGGTGGGCAGACACAGGGAGATGGGAAGGCAGACCCCCTGCTGACTCGCTCCTTTTCATCTGTCTGGGCCACGGGATGATGCTGGACACCTCCAGGTTGGACTATCCATTCCTCCTCAACGCACCTGCTCTGGAAATGCCCTCACAGACATACCTCCAGGAAGTTGCGCCTCACTCATCATTTGGGTGACTCTAAATCCGATTAAATTGCCAATGGATATTAACCACCACACAGTCTCTCTGTCAATCACAGGGTAACTGTTAGAGAAGGCGTGCCAAGCACCCATCAGGGAGGAGGCTTAGAGCAATTGCTAGTATCAATTAAAGTGTGGGTAACTTGGAAACAGGCATATCAAAAACTAAAGCAGGGGCTGGAGAGATGGCTAAGCGGTCAAGGCACTTGCCCACAGAGCCTAAAGGACCAGGTTCAATTCCCCGGTGCCCAGATACGCACGCAAAGCGGCACACGCATCAGGAGTTCATTTGTCCTGCCTAGAGATGCTGGCGCATTCATTCCCATTCTCTCTCTCCTTGCAAATGAATAAAATATTATTGAATGTGTTAAGGGAAGGGAACAAAGATGCTGTTTTGAAAGATACATGTATGTATACAACGCGTACTCAGTTCTTTCTCTACTGCTGATGCGCCGAGTCCCACCACACTCCTGAGACTCCATGTTCCTTCCCAAAGGCTTCCCCACCTCCGAGGCTTCCTGGGGTGGGGCCAGGACGGGACAAATGCCAACACTGATGCTGCTTTCACTGTATAGAAACGCGTGATTGCTTAAGTGCTGAATACAAAGGCCTCAAAACACAGCATCACATTGACCATGATTTTTCCTGCTGAGATCTGCCCACCTGGCTAAGCAGGCTCTGCATGCTTCCACAGCAGCGATCTCAGGCCGCCCTCTTCGACAGGGTCTCCCGCTCTTTACTTTAGAAAAATGCAATGGAATCTCACAGAAACTACCCCAAGTCACCCAGTTGGTCTGTCGTGGTGCTTAAACTTGAACTCAGGTCTGACTACTGAGGCAACCGTCCTCCATACTACATGACATAGTTTTTACAAAGGGGGCTTGGGGAGGCTTGGGGGAGGGGGTGTTAGACATCCTTCACTTGAGTGTGGAGCAACAGCCAGAAATTTCGAATGCTATCAATCCCAACTGATTAGCTTCTTCATTTGCATAAGAATGCACCAAGTCATTGTATTTTGACATAATGAACTAAAAGAAAAGACAACTTAGTGCCGAAAATTTTGTAAATATATATATAGAAATCCTAGCTCCATCCATCTCCCCCTTCCCCTCTCTGCTCCTCATGCGCTGTATACAGATCTGACTGCTTGACTGATGGATGTAGACAAAGTGAGATTTGGGGACCCTCACTGATCATCAGTCATGAAGCAGGGCTTGGGGATGACAGCTACACGTCTCCAATCATCGTTTGTGCAGAAACAACATTTTATTCCGAGGCACAGTTGAGCGGATCTTCTTTGCTCTGAGAGTGTTAATTATTTCTGAAGTGTAGGAAAGTGTACCCAGACAGGGGTAGAAATATTCAGACCTTTTGCCATTCATTTCTGAAAACAGATTCTATTTCCTTGCAGAAGGTGTCCGGCTTGATGAACAGTGAGTGCACTTTTAATTTTTCTCTTCTGTTGTCCCACAGTCATTTCTAGAGACTTGAGTAGGTGGGGGAAACGGAAATCATTTTAAGAACAATAAGCCAAGAATAGACCCAGAGCTAATTTTCCTTCATGCTTTTAGAAACAGGAAGAACTAGTTAAGAGATATCTTTTTTTTTTTTTTCCTGGCAAATTCATTTTTCCATAACAAGAGGTGGTCATCTCTTCCAAGGAGCCATAAAAGCTAAGACAAAGATGAAGAGATGCTGTCTGTCACAAAGGCGTGGGTCTCCATCCGCATCTGTCCTGGGCCCCCACAGCAAAACTAGATTAGCGACCGCGGGGAGGCTTTGGAAAGTGGGGAAACATTTAGAAGCTTAAAGAATCCCTGAAGAAACAGAGGCGCCCAAGGGGAAACCACACATAATGATAGCTTCACAGTGTCCCAAGGGGGGGGGGGGGGTGCTTAAACCGCTGACCCAGATTCCAGAACTGATAGAACTCACCCCCTAAATCCGGCCTGCAAATGGGGCTCTTTAAGAAGGAGGATTTCTTCGGCGTTTCCTTAACCATAATCATGCCTTACAAGACGTTAAGCCCTTTGGGCTTCTTTCAAAAGTATTTCCACATGCATTATTGCATCCCCTCCTCAGATCATCCCTGGGCATTAGTTGCATTAACAGAACGTGGGGACTGTCCCAGGGCCTCCCGTGAGCCCCAGCTGAGACAGAAAGGTCAGAACCCACCACCCGTTCCTGCTGCCAGCCCCAGACTTCTGCTCTCCGTCCCTTGGCACTTCCTCTTTGAGAAGCCATCGGCAGAGCCTCTCCAAGTTTCAAGTTTCCTTATCTGAACGAGACAATTCATTTCTGCCGTTTACTCGGTCTGAGCCAACACCGTTGAAAAGACAGCGCTGCTCTAGACAATTGCAGCTCATGAGGCTTCATCCTCCTTCTTCTCTCCTCCCTCCTTTCTGCCGTACATGGCCCTAAGAGTATTTGCAATAACTTCTGGGGGGCGTGGGGGGGGAGGAATAATCACCTTTAAAATTAGATAAATAAAATCCAGGAGCTGTGTTTTGAGAATCCCTCATTTTCCCCTACAGTGTAACATCCTGCTGGTAGTCGTTTAAAATCTACAGCTGGGATCTATTTTCACCTTGTGGTTTAAATACATTTCCAATGTGTCAGTATCACTGCCTGTACTCCAGATTAATAGGATCAGCCCAAAGGATGGCTGACATTTTTGTTGCTATAGAAACAGGTCCTGATGTTACACAGCTTGCCTTTCCCCCCATTTGCCTCACATCTATCCAGCTTACTGAGCGCAGACACGTTTTTCTTTTTTTTTTTGTTTCACGAGGAATTACGTTAAAAAATTAAACCATCATTTCATCCTGGTTTAGCCGTCACTCTGTTGAAAGGATATTAAATGATATTAACAGGCACCCAAAAGGAAAGTGGGGCTCGAGACTTGAGGTTCAACGGCTTAAGAGCCTCCGAGATAGGAAGAAAGTGTAAGTTCAGCAAATTATCTCACATCCTAAGCCCTGCTTCCTTCCTGCTTCGGTTCGGGACTTTAAAGCTTTTCCTCAGCAAATCTCAAAGCCAAACCGAAACATTCCACATTAGATTGTGAGGGTCCAAACCGAGACGGCATCTCCTCTCTCTGGCACCCAAACGGGAGAAGTTTCTGAACGGCTCTTTCCTTAAATATGCCATCTCCATCCTCCAACACAGCACCTCTGTTGCACACTCAGATTCCTTCTCCACACAGATGCACCAACCCCCCCCCCGCCACCCACCCAGAGAAGCCTCTCACACAGAATTAAGATGTGAAGGTTCGCCACTTAATGATGTAGCCTGCGCGTGTGGCAGATGCCAGAAGGAAGGGACGGAAGGAACGGAGAAAAATCATCCTTCCCAAACGACCAGGAAGCACATCTGCCCCAACCCCGCAGTGACTGATGTGCACCAACAGCAGAGGCGATGTGCAGGCTCTTTAATTGGCAGCATCCGAGCCATCAGGTTCCTGTTTGTCACAGCGACGGAGCCAGCGCCACGTGACGCACTCGGGCAGAATTTCTTTCTTCGCTACAAATTCGAATAAAAGTTGCCCGGCCATTCAGGATGCACCCATGACCCAAAGGGACGGGCTCTCTGGGCAGCCTCCGTCGGCTGTCAAGCTGGCTGTCATCGAAGTCGGAGGGAATGTAGTTGCTTCAGGCATTTGAGACTCCTTTACAGACCAAGAAAACACTCAGGAGGAAGGTGTCACTTGCCGCAGTGTGGAATGTACCCCGCGGGTTAGACACGGAGGATGGTGGAGAGGTCTAGGCCACTTTTCCACAGCCACCAAGGGGAGACAGAAGAGCCAGCTAGCTTTCTCTAACAAGGTTAAGACAAAACAAAACAAAACATACTGATACAGGAGAAGAGTAGGTAACTTTTTTTTTTTTTTTTGAGAGAAAGGGTAAGAGGTAGAGAGAGAGAGAGAGAGAATGGGCATACCAGGGCCTCCAGCCACTGCAAATGAACTCCAGACACGTGCGCCCCCTTGTGCATCTGGCTAACGTGGGTCCTGGGGATTCGAACCTGGGTCCTTTGGCCTTACAGGCAAACGCCTTAACCGCTAAGCCACCTCTCCAGCCCCTCAGGTAACATTTATTTTTTATAGGTAGTTATCCAGGGACAGAGGCCCAAGGAGATGCTACCTTGCCTTCCCTGGCAGGACTAAAACCCATGTCTGATCCAGTCTTATTCAAGATGGCTGCAAGCAACATTGCTGGAGCACTTCCTGCCTCTCCTTCTTCCTCTTCCCTCCTCCTCTTCCTCCTCTTCTTCCTTCTTCTTCAAGTTTTCCCGGGCTTAGCACACCTGGATTGACTGGCACCTCCCAAGCCAGCATCTTGAGTCCACTAACCAATCAGGTCTCACCTTTACACACCTGAGTCTGATGGTGATGCCCATCCTAATTGCATGTTTGATCTCATAGAAAACAGTCAAACGTGGGTGTGTGAATCCCTCGCCTCTTCCTCGGGATCCAGCTAGACACTCGTGTGTGGGTCTCTCTCTGTCTCCTCCCCCCACTGGCTGAGAAGGGCAGGATTTCTTTTGGTCTGCGCACAACCCTTCCTTGCTTTGCTACATGTTAAATTTTTTATTAGTTATTTGCAGGGAGAGAGAGAATGAATGGGCAAACCAGGGTCTCTTGCTGCTACAACCAGACTCCAGATGCATGAGCCACTTCGTTCAGCAGCTGGCTTTAGGTGGGCACTGGGGAATCGAACCCAGGCCATCAGGCTTTGCAAACAAGTGCCCTCAACTGCTGAGCCATCTCTCCAGCCCCAAGTATGATCTATCTTTAAGCTCTGAGTCCTTTACTATGTGTTAGCCTTTTCTGATCCCTGTGTGAGGGGATCGTTTGACGTGGCTCTCCTGTGTTGCTGTCTATGTTGTGTGAGTCCCTTCTCCTGAGGCGCCTTCCCCGGAGATCTCTCTATGTGCCGGAAAGCTTTCTCCATCGCCCCTCCCTCTTTGCAGCCTGTCTGGGAAGCGAGAAAATTTCTTTTTGCTTGAGCTTTCCTTCCCTCTGGATCCTAACTCTCCCTAAAATAAATCTCATGGTTCATTGTTTACTGGTCTCTGAGTCGGCATTTTCAATTCGTGGCTAATGTGGACAAGGACCCAAAAGCTGGAGTCAGTGGGTCTGGGGTCTACTGTGTCTTCATGGAATTTAATCTCTCCCTGGACCCAAAATCTTCCATCAGTATGTTTCTCACTTCCTCTTTCGGAGAGTAGGAACTTGTGTTGAAGACAACAGGGCTGGAGAGATGGCTTAGTGATTAAGACACATGCCTGTAAAGCCAAAGGACCCAGGTTCAATTCCCCAGGACCCACATAAGCCAGATGCACAAGGGGGCGCATGTGTCTGCAGGAGCTAGTTTGCAAATGGCTGGAGGCCCTAAGCGTGTCCATTCTTTCTCTCTTTCTATCTGCTTTGACCTCTCTCTCTCTCTCTTTCTCTCTCTCTCAAATAAATGAATTTTTAAAAAAAAAGGAAAGGCAACAGAAAAAGAGATAGTCATACTTCTGCACTATGCATGGTCTATGATGGAGACTGAGCTAATTATTATGATCTTATCAAGCTTTCACAAGTCACTCTTAACCACCTGAGTGGTGGTGGGGGGTGGTGCTCGGCTTCCACAAAGACTCCTGGGGCCCATCTGAGCTTCAGGCTTCCGTCAGCTATTTGGATGGCACAAGCGAAGGGCAGGGTGAGGTGGAGTGTGGCACTTGGCCATTTTTGTAGTTTCTGTGTATTTCATCTAAACAAAAATGGACACGAGCTAACTAGAGAGAATAGCTCTGTTAAATTAAAGAGGGCATCTGTAAGTTTGGTGTGTGGGAAGGGCTGGGCGGGGAAGTGTTTCCTAGTGCTGGACACAAAGGGTCACATTCAGGGTAATCAGTACCAGAGGACTATTTTTAGCTGAAATGCCTGGTAGGCAGCGTCTCTTCTCACTGAAAGGTTTGCTGATGGGCCAGGCGCTGGGCAGAGAAGGAGTCCTATCTGGGCAGATCAGAGTCTTCTCACAGTCTTACTAGCTAAGGGCATATAGTGGTTTGAATATGGTTTTACTGTGTGCACCAAATTCATCTGCTAAAATCTTGATTCCCCTAGGGTGGAGAGCTGATGTTTTAAGATGTGAGGCTTAGGAAACCATACGGGCTTAACGCTGGCTTCAGGAGTGAGCCAGCTCTCCCAAGAAAGGTTGTTATAAAGTGGGGCCACCAATGCACTTGGCCCCTTCCGCACATAGACAGCTCCCATCTGTCTCTCTTACACATTGGGGCAACCGTAGGGACCTTGATCCGGACACCAGATCTATGCTGTTTCAATCCTTCAGCCACTAAGATTGTGAGTCAAATAAATCTCCTTACTCAACAAAGTATCCTGCCTCGGGTATTTTGTAACAGTAACAGAAAAAGAACTAATACAGAGTATCTATCACTGCCTCTCCTGAAAGTACTCAGGGGCTGCAGGTGTGTGTTTCTGAGCAGAGAGACAATGTAGCTGGTCATTTGCACTAAGAGTCTTTTGATGGTGACAACTAATAGTTTACACCTGAATGAACAGCAAGCATGATCTAGGACTGTCCTGGGAAAATAAATAAATGCCCTCAGGCCATACCCGAGACCAGGAATAGTTCCGAGTGTTACATACCAGTACCGGTACCGAATAGCACAATAGTCGGTCTGACAAATGATCTGACATTGCATCAACAGGCAGGTAGCACACGCAGTGTGGATATATCGCACAAAAGGGAGAGTCACATCCCAGGCAGGGTGTTGGTGCCAGATTTCCTCATGCTAGCCCAAATTCGGAACTGACGACTGAACGGTTTCTAGAACGTTCCGTGACTGAGACAAGGTGAAGCGAAAGCTCAGACCAGCAGGTCTACTACACCTGCTAAGTCGTTAACAGCTCCAAGCACTTGACTCACTTGGTCCCATCTACCATCTTCTTAGGAAGTTGCCAGCAGAATGCGTAAGCCCTTTGTCAAAGATCAGACGATCCAAGCTCGGATCTGAAGCAGTGGTTTGATTCCCCGATCCATTCCGTGGCATTTGCCCTTTGCCCACATTACCTGTGAGAGGCGGCCTGGGGAGGATGTGGTCAAACTGGAGGGTGGTCAACAACGGGAATTGGTTTGGACTCTCCCGGAGGGTGGAGGACCATGGCTGATTAATTTTACGACTCTACTAGCTGGTCTCCCGAGGTGTGATTTACAGCAATACAGCGTCCGAGACGTGTGATCTTAAGATGGGTTTCAACGAGAGCCCCGGAGCTTCATTACGGACTGTGGTGCAATACAGTACGGCCGTTCTCAGCCTGGAATTTATATGCGACCTCGCCGCACATGTATAGGCACTGATCTATGTCAGATATTCGCAAGCAATTTTTGCCCAAAGCCAGCGGCACGATACACTTCTTGCTCGACAATACCGTGTAACCTCTCAGAGAAAACAAATATTTATTCCCCCTGCCAGTCCCTCCTTGCCTGTAGCTGATATTTATGGCACCCATCCACAGTGCTAGCCGCCAGAAACAGCTCTGAGACCTTCAGGGAGTTTAGCAGCAGCTGGGCAGATGAGCAAGGCAGTTTCCCAAAGAGATCTGTGGCTCAGAGTACAGGAAGCAGCTGACCTGCCGGAGGGTGTGTGTGTGTGTGTGGGGGGGTGATCAGTAATGGCCAGTGAACTTCAGGGTGCTTCACAAGAGAGCTGGAGACGAATTGGAAAGGACTGGGTGCCATGCTCATGTAGCCACCGGGCGTTGTGGTCTCAGACAACGCACAGAACGATTGTAGGTCTTGCCTTTCTAGAAGCACCAGCAAGGGGCTGGCCCGAGTTTTACTGGAGGGCCTTGAAATTCTGTGCTCAGTCTGTCGAGCTCATTTCCAGATAAAGCTCATGGCCACGGGGAAGTCAGGCCGGAGGGAACTTTAGGGCTGACCCAGAAGCCAGAATCTCATTATCTCTCCACCGCGGGGTGTGGCCGGTTCAGCCAGAGAAAGGTTTTGCAGGTTCCAGAGAAACGTATTTTGTAGACCTTCAAATTCAAGAACACGGCCCCTTAGGAGAGTCAAGGTCTCTGTATGACAAAAAGACAGAAGACCCTCAGAGGAAACAGGCCTGTCTGAAGGAGCAACAGGAATTGAAGCTGGGGCATCCAGACAAATGACGGCCTCCCTGTGCTCTTTAGACTTTGGACTCCGGTCTATAAAGGTGAAATATTATCACAGGTTGTTCCAACTGTGGAAGAGGGAGACGCGGTGACAGGCGAGGCAGCTGGATTGAGGGCGGAGAGGCCCTTACTCTCTCGTTCACACATCTAATCCATAAACAGTTGCTAAAGGGCTCTGTGGAAATTTGCTGATCCCCATGAAGGAAGGACAGGTTCCCTTGCCAATAGGCATTTTGCTCCTGGGACCCGGTGTCTGTAAAGAGAATATTGTCTCCGTGGAGTTTAATAGATGAGTGCTCTTCTGGTCATGTCTCCCTAGTCAGTGAGGAAAAAGAGAGAGAGAGCAAAACCGTCTTGGACCATGTGGTCAGATTCCCGATTCCCAGATCTGTGTCCCTCTTGGGATAATTTCACATGCCCAGCTGCGTCGGAGGTTGAGTTACGCAAGGTAGCAAGCCGTCGCGCTGTTACAGGCGCCGCGACGTGTCACCCCAGCGGTGCACGAAATTAAAAAGATGCGGTTTGCTAGAGACAGAGCAGACAAACCAAACTTCCTCCTCAGCCCATCTACTTTTATTCACACTTAAAAAATCTCAGAGGGAAAAAGGAAGAGGCGGGCAGCCTGGTGCACCACCCGTTGCTTGGTTGCTTCCGGATTGTCAGTCTCATGCTGTTCACTACGAGCGAGGGGAGGTGTTAGACGTGCATTGAGCTCCTACTGTGTGCTAGCCATGCTAGGAGATACAGGATCTACATGGACCATGAACTGCAGGACACAATCCATCTCACAACATAGTATGAGTTATACCGTGGAGGAAGATTAACCAGGACCCGGGGGCGGGGGGTGGGGAGAATGAAAAGGAAGGTGATCTCCTCTAAGCAGAACATCAGACGGGCCACTTGATGGACTCCATGCCCGATTTGAGTCTTGCAGAGAAACTGGGGGCTTGCCAAGAGGCTGAAGCAGAGCTCATGGGTGGCATTTCGTTCCCCTGTGCACACGGCTATGTATGGGACATGTGCTGTTGAGATTGCTGCCCGGGGCTCCGACGTGGACAGTGAGTCGCTGTCGGGCTATGAAGAGACGCAGGCAGCGGGCACCGGAGCAGATGTGGAAAATGCTCCGGGGTTAATCAAGCACATCCTGTTGCCAGCAAGAGGCATAAAGGGCCCTGGAGCCATCCTGGCAGCAGCTGGCGGGAGATGGCCCTTGGTCAAGCTTTGTCCCCACGGCATAGGAGTCGCTCTGCCACTCGGAACTGGTGGCATCTCCACATGCTCCTTTCCCTCCTCGTTCACCAGTAAGGAAACAGATACAGGGGAAGAAGGGAGAAAAAAAAAAAAAAGAATAGCAAAAGTGTCACCGACCTGCAATTGAGACAGTGATCAATAGCCACTGTACAAAGGGAAAAGAGGCAGGCATGGCTATTTTGGTAATTTGATGGATTCTATTTGCCCCTCTCTGGCTTTCGTCTCTGCGGTTGGGAAGGATGTGAGCGTTATTACATGGCGATGAGGTTGCCATGGTGACGCCTTATTGTTTAATATAAGACGAGCTAAAATCTTAGATAAGTTAACGCGAAGAAAAAAATTAATGCCACCAAAGGCCAGATCCAGTTTTGCGATTCCCATCATCTCTTTTTAAAGACATTTTACGCCCATTTCCTTTTCATAACCTGCTCTTCTCCCGGAGGCCGTCGCAGCCTTACCCGGGATGGAGGGGCCTCTGCTAGGGAAGATGAAACGGGGCCCACTGGTCAGGCTGAAAGGCGCCAATGCGGGAGGACGGTTCATGCAGCCAGGAGGACCCCAAAAGCGCACACAGAAAGACCCCGCTGCCATCACGCCTGCGCCTGAACCCCAGATTGCCGCTTAGCCATTCCGTGACGTTGGGTTCTTCATATTTAAAGGGGGTTAAACAACGCCACCCACCTCAAGGAGTTCTGATGGAAAAGCAGGTCTCAGGAGGTTGTAAAGTGTCGGCTTTCTTGTCCCACCTTCCTTCCCCTCCTGTGACAACACGGTCTCAGCAGCATCTCGAGTCGAGATCCAAAGCCAGGTCCTCCATCTTCCCTGATGTGCCCGGAGCACACAAAACTTGCTCCTCCCTGCTCTTCCTCCAGCTGGCCTCGAGGTATGGCAGAGTAACCAGCAAGATGGGGCCTGGCAGTTAAGGGGGAAGGGAAGCCACAGGGCCACTGATGTGACTAAATGTTCATCGTGCACCAGCGAGGGTGCCTGCTTCTCAAAGGGAGGAAGCCAGGCTCAGAGCTCAACACCCACCGGAAGGCTCCAAAACGGCGCATTCGTCGACAACATCTGACGCCCTTTCATCCTCCTCCGTCTCTCGTCTGGTTTCAGTGGAAGCGGAGTTGGGCCTGAGGGTCCCACGCATGCTAGACAAGCATCCCATCATCAAGCTGCAAGCCCGGGCGTCGCATTTATCAGGCCTCATCTCTCACGCTATACCCCCTAGCGCAGCTGTCTCAAGGACTCGGGATGAGTCTCTCCCTTCCTTCCTCCTTGCATTCCGCTCCCTAAACGGCACACGTCTTATGCCCCACAAAAGCCAGCTGACCAAAGTACTGGAATCAAAGGTAGACAGGCAAAGATGCCACGCAGCGGTGGGTGCAGACAGAGCCCTGACACGGCTAACGTGGGGTTGTAGATTTCCAGGGAGACAAAGAGAAAAAATGTACTCTACCCTTGACAGAAGCGACGATCAGGGAGAAGAAAAAGGAGAAGGACTAAGAAAATTGTCCTTAAAAGAAAGCAGGCGAAATGTGAAGAAAATTAATTAACTTTCTAATTATGTCAGAAGTTGTAAATTATAAGTTTCTTTTTTGGCACAATTGGCAAGAAGGCTGGGAGGACTAAAAACAAAAAAGAACAAAACAGCAGTTTCAATATCGCCGGAGAACATGTAACTTTTCACTTACTGAGCAGAAGTGGTTCCGATACTATGCAAAGCATCCCGATTCTTGAAAATTCCCTTTTAACGAATGGCTTCTCAATTCAATAATTTCATTTCAGTTAATCTATCACATTGAAAGCACATGCTAGACAAGCCTAGCAGACAGCACTCTTTTGGGTAATTTAATAAATGTTTCCGTTTCCCCAGCACCCTCCCCTCATGTAATAACCTTGTTGGGGGTGACAGTCTGAAATGACAGGCAAGCCACTTACAGTTGTCTGTGGAGACCAGCTCCCCTCACGTCAAGATGCATTATGGGAAAGGTAAAGGCTCATGATGAGACGGTGTGATGACTGACTCGCAGTCTTATTGAGCAGGTAAGAAACCCATTTAAGAAACACGAAGGAAAGCAAACAAAAAGACAATCATAGGGCTAGTGGTCTCCAACGGCTTTGGTGCATCACAGGCCTGAGCCTGCCTCTGGCCCCTCTTCCCTCAGGGCCTCAATTTTCCCATCCACATAAGACAAAAAAAAAGAAAAAAAGAAAAAGACAAAGAAAAAGAAAGAAAGAAAGGAAGGAAAGAAAGAAAGAAATAATAATGTCAACCTTCCAACCTGCTGGTAACTATAGAGATGGTATAAGATATGCGTAGTAGATGGTAGACATGTTAATCCACTTTCTGTTGCTATAATTGGACATCAAAGACTTTTTTTAAAAAATGTTTATATCCAAAAATGAGCCCACTCTTCATTATCAAGCTCCCACCAATCATGGGCTACAAGAGGGCCTACACCTATTAAATTCTCTGTATAAAAACAATGGTTATCCCATTTATTTGGTGCTAACTCTATTCTCCATTGGAGAATCTGCTTCTCTTTTTCAAATAGATGCAGATCCTGAGGAGAGAATCAGCCCATCGCACCTCACCAGGGCCCCAGCGGAAACCATAGAGGAACTGGGGAAATGAGCAAGAGCGCTGCTTGCTTGGTGAACCCGGTACCAGCACAAGGGTGAAGGAGACAGACACAGAGAACACTCAACTCCTACCAAACCAGAGATCCAGAGACACAGAGGCTCCCAAGACCTCATCACTGAAGGAGACCTAAAACGAACCCAACACGGCTCAGGGAAATTCACAGAAGAGGGGGCGGAAAGAATGTCAGAGCCACACTTTGGGTCATTATGCACAGAGACATCACCTCCTACCCATAACTGATGGCTAACCCCCCACAATGCATGACCCATATACCCCAATGAGGAGGGTCCCTGCGGAGGGGGGAGGACAGGGAGGAGGCTAACGATGGTACCAACATGGCTGTATACACACTGTGTACATAACTAATAATTTTTTAAAAAGGTTTATTTGGCTCATGGTTGTGAAGTTTAAGTTCAGTGTCTGCATATGGTGAGATCATTCTTTTTTTTTTTTTTAAATGGTACCAGATATTTTTTAAAATTTTTTTTTGTTATTTTTATTTATTTATTTGAGAGCGACAGACAGAGAGAGAAAGAGGCAGATAGAGAGAGGGAGAGAGAATGGGCGCGCCAGGGCCTCCAGCCACTGCAAACGAACTCCAGATGCCTGCGCCCCCTTGTGCATCTGGCTAACGTGGGTCCTGGGGAGTCAAGCCTTGAACCGGGGTCCTTAGGCTTCATAGGCAAGCGCTTAACCTGCTAAGCCATCTCTCCAGCCCGTGAGATCATTCTTGCTGATGGAGACTGTATGAGAATACCATGACAGTCTAGAACATTGTGGGGAGAAAAAGCATTCTGGTCCCCTTATCTCTCTCTCTCTGTGCATATATATATATATATATATATGTATGTATATATCAGTATTTTTGTATATCTCACAGTCCCATTTAAATAGAATCCCTGTTTATGGCTTCATTTAACCTCAGTTGCCTTCCAATACTACACTATGCATTATTATTACTCACCCTGCTAACTCCTTGCGTCAGTATTAAGCATCAGCATGAGTTTTGGTGGGGACAGTCAAGCCATGGCAAATTGTACTACATATGTGGGTTTTCTGCAAGCCAACCTTTCCATTGACAGGACCCAGGTCTTCGTCCAACATTTACTGAAAGTTTCTTTCCAGGTCACATGCACTGAACTACATGCCAGGGACACAGTTAAAAAAAGAAAAAAGACAGCTCAGGTCTGGGGAACTCACTTGTGGTGGGGGCCAATTCTCTTCTTGCCACTTCTTTGTGCCGCCTGCCTCCACCTGCTAGAAATTTCTACCCCAGAGAGACTCATAAGCGCTCAGTAAAATTTCTTCAAACTACAGTAACCACAGGTTCAAATGGCTCTGTGTGGCAAGACTATAATCTGTCTCACAGTACACGCATAACAGTCTTTCATTGCTTGTCAGCAGTGAGCGCATTTGCAGGGCTAATGAGAGAGAAAGGGCCACCTCGTATGCAGTGTGGGAGCGAGACTTGGTTGTGGCTGTCTCCCTGCCCAGGCCGGGGGGGACAAGATGCACTTCAGGGATCAGCGAACTCCACGCACCTAACAACAGCGCCCCACGACACGCTCTGCTGTGGGACCTGCTCACGCAGAGATTGCTATTTTAATTGTGGCGATCAGGAAATGGTGACCAGGAAGAGCAGAGACGGGATGAGAACCCAGGTAGCTTGTCATGTAAACTCTGTCTCTCTGCTTCCTAGGACTGGGAAAATACGGATCCCCCCCCCCCTTAGGCGCTTGGATTCTCCTAGTCAACGATGGTAAACTAACAATAATGATGTCATGTAGGAGTCATCATCTCATCGCTGGGAGAAAAATACCTGACCGGAAGCAGCTTATGGAAAGAAAGGGGAAGTTTCTGTCAAGGCAGGGAAGGCGTGGCAGGAGCAGGGGGTGTGACATTGTCACGGTGCACCAAGCGGGGCTGGACCATGACACCTCAAGTCCCACCCCCCAGTGACTCACTCCCTCCAGCATGTGGTCACTCTTTAAAGTCTCCACAAACATCTCCGACAGCGCCACCAGCCTGGGATCAAGTATTCCAACGCACGGATCTATGGGGAACACTTTGTGTGTGTGTGTGTGTGTGTGTGTGTGTGAGCACTTTTTTTTTTTCAAGATAGGGTCTCACTCTAGCCCAGGCTGACCTGGAATTCACTGTGGAGTCTCAGGGTGGCCTCGAACTCACGGCGATCCTCCTACCTCTGCCTCCTGAGTGCTGGGATTAAAGGCGTGCACCACCGTGCCCAGCTCTTTTTGAAATTTTACTTATTTATTTTTGTCATTAGATATTTTCTATGTAAACATCACCTATTGGTACCATCCTTTCCCTCCTCCCTGCTCCTTTTTCTGAAGAGGCCTTCCTCGTTGGGGATGCAGGTCAACCCCAGAGGGATTGTGGGTCGTGCATTATGGGGGCAGCAGCAGTCGGTTATGGGGGTAGAGGCAATGTCTCTGTGCAAAACGTCCCAACTTGTGGCTCTAACTCTACTTCAGTGATGGGCATTTAGGAGCCTCTGGATCTCTGGCTTGGTAGGTGTTGAGCGTCCTCAGTATCTTTGTCTCCATCACTGGTATCAGATTCAATAAGAGGGCACCCCTGGCCGGGGTAGAGTGCGCTGGGTCATTTATCTCCTCAGGTCCAGTTCTATGGGGGACATTTTTTTTTAAACATTCAAACCGCCACACACCGTGGAGAGTTAATGCGCACATGTCCCCAGCAACATTGCCACGTTTCCCACCTGTGCTCATAAGACAAGGGCACAGATATGTTTGAAATGTGCGGGCAAGAGTCGGAGCCAGGATGCCTGACATAAGCCATCTGTCCCTACGCACTCGGCTGCCGTCTTCACCTCCCTGAACAGCACCGTCCGTGCTTGGCTATATGCAGACAGGCATGCGCGTGGACAGGAGTCTCTTCGCACACATGAAAGGCTTGAGATCTAGTCCCTCCGTGCAGGCAAGAAATTACCAGCCAGGCTAGAGGCGGCCACACAGAAGGGCCCGCACGCACGATTCGTCCTTGAGTGATGTCTGGGCATGCGGCTCTTCAGATGGTCCCTGAGGGACCCATTACACCTAGATTGCTTATGCAAATGCCATGGCTTGTGCCGAGCGCCTGCGTCTGTCCCCAGAAGTGGGGACGTGGGCAGTTTCAACGCAGAGTGAGTATCCAACCAGCATCCATAAAAACAATGCGTACGCATTCAGTCCCAGCACTCGGGAGGCAGAGGTAGGAGGATCACCGTGAGTTCAAGGCCACCCTGAGACTACAGAGTGAATTCCCGATCAGCCTGAGCTAGAGTGAGACCCTATCTCGAAAAAATAAAAAACAAAAAAACAATAACAACAAAAAACAACCATGCGTACAGAGTCTCAAACGAACTTCCCTGGGCCAGAAATATCATACAAATATTACAGTGCTTTCACTCCTCAGGGGTGGGGTGTATCCTACGTGAGTGTCCTGGGAGGGAGAGAAATTAGTAAGTCTAAACTTGGTTCCCTCCAGATTCCACTGTATACCCTCACTGGGTGCCTGAAAAATAGTTTAAAAAGCTTAGATGTCGAGTTTTAGGAATCCTTCAAGTGAATCACTCAGTGTGTAGCTCCCAGAAACATTTTATCACTTATAAGGCATGAAAAAGAAAAAAATTCCTCAGGTAAATCAAATAGTACCTATTTCTTTTATTTTTCTAATCATTTATTCAATAGCTATCAAGACACTTTACGTGTCAGTGATAGTACTTCTGTGTAAATTCTAGTAGACCCATAAGAACCATTCCACAGGGCTGGAGGGATGGCTTAGCGGTTCAGGCATTTGCCTGCAAAGCCAAAGGACCCAGGTTCAATTCCCCAGGACCCACGGTAGCCAGATGCACAAGGGGACACACGCGTCTGGAGTTTGTTTGCAGTGGCTGGAGGCCCTGGCATGCCCATTCTCTCTCTCTCTCTCTTTCTCCCTGGAGTCAGCTATCCATTCAAACTCAAATGTCAGTTCAGCTGAGACCTGAGGTGTCCGGTGGTCTTCCTTAAGGCGGTGCTATCCAAGCAAACATCTAGGGGATAAGGCAGTGGGCCAGGTGAAGGTTAGATGGGGACCAGAAGATGGAGGCTTTCTGAGGTACTTGCATCTACCCTCCAAGTCCACGACCAGAGCTGAGGAACAGACAGGGACTGTGACCACGGCGTGCGGAGAAGCCACTCTGCTTGTGAGGGCCATGTATGAGCAACCCACGGATCCTGGTGGGGTGTCCAGAAAGGAGATTTCCCAGGCCAGGATTTTGTGTTGTCCAACACGGCTGTATGATTTTTTAAGTCACATGATGATTCTGGCCTCGTTGCCAGAGGACGGTCACACCTGGGTCATCTCAGCCAGCCCTGATGGTCCACGATGGAGACCAGGGTGTGCTGGCATCGAGTAATTGCAGCATGCTTCCTGGGATGCAGATGTGCAATCAGTGGAGAGGATTCAACTTCCGGAGGAGCAAGAGGGAAGAGACCGAGGGAGTCAGGCCCGGCCGTCTTTCTGTTTGTTCTCTCCTGTGTCTTTGGTTACTCTAAGGATTCCAGGTTTGTCTATGTTTCAAAGGAACTGTGTGTGTCTGATACAATGCCTACACTTTTTTTTTTTTTGGTAGCAGAAGTGTGCAAAGATGGGGTACAGATGGATTGTAGCCCATCCAAGGCAGGCATTGAGGAGTTGTGTGATCTAAAGGGAGACCCAAGAGCTCCCTTCCCCTTGCCAGGATCTCATAAGGATACAGGCTTGCACCGTAAGAAAGGAAGCCCGTGGCACGTACATAAAAGGGAAACAGAAAAGCCTGGAAGCGCTTCCTAATCAGTGGCAGCTGGGACTTAAGAAAATTGCTGTGGCCATAGTCATTTGCCAGAAAAGTCCCAGGTGACAATGTACAAATCTTTACTGGTTTATTTAGTCACTCCAGTTCCCTGTTATGAGTCGTGACTCTGTCTACCTTCCTCTAGAAAGAAAGAACAGATAATACATGTACTATACGCCAGGTGCTGCTCCTCATGCTAGTGCTGAATAGTTTCATTCTGAGAACAAAACTGACACTGTCTGTCTGTCTGTCTCTGTCTCTCTCTATAGATACATGTGTGTTATTATCTTACAGAATTGGGAATGGGTTTAATAATGCAGGTCTTACATAGCATCTAGTACCTTATAGACTTCATTTCACCTATCCTTTTTTGTTGTTGTTGTTGTTGTTCATTTTTATTTATTTATTTGAGAGTGACAGAGAGAGAAAGAGGCAGATAGGGAGAGAGAATGGGTGCGCCAGGGCTTCCAGCCACTGCAAACGAACTCCAGATGCATGCGCCCCCTTGTGCATCTGGCTAACGTGGGTCCTGGAGAATCAAGCCTCGAACTAGGGTCCTTAGGCTTCACAGACAAGCGCTTAACCGCTTAGCCATCTCTCCAGCCCTCACCTATCTATTCTTATCGTACAGGAGTCTTCCTGCACGGAGGAGAGAACTCGCGTCCATTCTTCCAGAATGTGTACACTCAGTGCCCTTCCAGACCCAGGCCCTGCCCTGGGCTCTCGTAAAGCAAACATCCGGGACTGTGAAGTTTATGACTGAACAACAAGAGGAGGAAAACAGAGAAATGGATTCCAGGAGCACGCAGCAAGACACAGGTGTAGAATAAATAGAAAAAAAAAAATGACGGAGTGAGCGAGTGAGTTTGGTGAATTAATAAATAAATAGAACAGTTGATGGATTGAAGAGCAGGCCAAAATGTGGAAGCAACAGTATGTTCCCATGAGGGGAGCTGAGCAGTTTCGAACTCATTCGGAGCATCGCCTGACCACGTGGAACTCAAAATAGCATTCGGCATGGATGACAGAGAGTCGTCAAACTAGGAGAGACCAGCAAAACTAGCAAAGAAAGGCATGTTGTTCAGACTTGTTTTAGCTATGGCTTACCACAGTTGAGGACCATGCCTATAAAGCCCCCAGGAATAGTCTAATGGGCTTGAAAGTATCATATTAAATTACATTTCATTACATTTTGCCCAAACAGCACAGCGATGTCTGTGTGCCGTGTTTGTTACAGAATGCAAAGAAGAAACAAAGGGACTTGTATTTGCATCCTATTAACCTATCTAAAATCCCAAACAGAAGACGATGGAGCCAAATCTTTTGTGGTCTAGTGCGTTTAGAATACAAAATGTAAAAATAGACTGTAGCATTAAACCACTAAAATATAATAATAAACTCTCTATACGAGCGTGGTGGTTTTAGATGACAGTGAACTCATTCACCTTTGTCCACATTTCACACTGAGATGAGGAATACCAGCCTAAAATACAAGATGAAGCTTCAAGGCAGTACAAGATTTTGTTGCCCAAACTTTAACAAATCCCACCAAGGAGGAATCAATTAGCCCCATGCGAAAATGAAATTTACGTTAAGACAAACAATGCAAAGAGAAGGCTTCGTGTTAACTGCTTTCTTGAAGCCACACTGCATACTCAATGAATAACTGCTGTGGAATTAGATACATATTGGATACAGTCACAGAACATTCATTAGAACGTCCTATGTTCCCAGCACTAGGTTATTTTTAGAAAAGTACGTAGGGAGCTAGCAGCCACGGTTGCATCCTCAAATATTTCAGTCCATGGAAGAAATAAATACATATAAAACTGCTTGTACATAGGCCTTTATATACAAACAGTTACATAGTGCACATACCTAATGTAACTTTACATGGACTATGCACATGACTGTAATGCTTTCTGTGGATGTAAAATTTGAGGAACACTATCATGTGGACCGTGAAAGAACCAGGGAGAAGGTCAAATGGAAAAGTCATGTCTGTCTGTCTGCCAGGGCTAGACCATACGGTCAGCAGGGCTGGATTTCAGGGGACAAGACATCCCAAGCTCTCGTCCACAGTCCACGTTCTCCATCCTTCACTGAACAGGAGAAGTCTGTGTTCAGTGTCACTGTGTGACCCGTCAGTTCTGATAGAGGGCTCAGGGCTTCACGAAGGGGGGGACATCTGTGCCTAGCCTCTGAAGAATGACGGAGGAGGGACATCTTGGGCTGATGGGTCTACCTGTGCAGAAACACTCGTGAGGACTTCGTGTGGCTAGAGTGTGAGATGGGAGTGACAGATAGACACATCATGCTTGACAATGGTCACTATTCACATGAACTTGCCTTCTGTGGTCAGACTAAAGAGCACTGGCCCTATGACACAGGGCTGATGTAGGACAGTATGATAATCTAGAGACAGAGAGCTACTGACATTGGCTAAGTGCTTAGTACATCAGGAACTGACCAGGGCTTTATAATCAGAGTCTCAGTTTTTCTTAAGTTTATTTTATTTTATTTTTTTATTTTTTAATTTTATTTTTTGGTTTTTCAAGGTAGGGTCTCACTCTAGCCCAGGCTGACCTGGAGTTCACTATGGAGTCTCAGGGTGGCCTCGAACTCACGGCGATCCTCCTACCTCTGCCTCCTGAGTGCTAGGATTAAAGGCGTGCGCCACCACGCCCGGCTTCTTAAGTTTATTTTTAGTTTATTAGAGAGAGAGAGGATGGGCACACCAGGACCTCTAGCCACTGAAAAGAACCCCAGTTGCATGCACCATCATGTGCATCTGGCTTACATGGGATCTGGAGAATTGAACCTGGGCCCTCAGTCTTCACAGACAAGCGCCTTAACCGCTAAGCCATCCCTCCAGCCCCCGAGTCTCTGCAATTTTGATAACCAGTCTTTATGGTAGCTACCATCATCCTTGCTCTCAGATGAGAAAGCTGAGTCCTGGGGAAAATTGAAGACTATTTCCAATGTCCCATACCGGAGGACCCTCCCTATCATCAATTCTGTTTTCAAGCATCGCTTATTGTCACACGCCACAGACTGCCTCTGGAGTCACTGAGGTCAGGACGGAGACCAAGCGACTCGCCCGGTGTCACCCGACATGTGTAGGCAGAGCCTGGACATGAACCCCAAGTCTCCAGAGGCCCCGTCCAGTCCTCTGCCTGTCTCCCTGGCTGCGTCTCCAGACTCAGCCTGTGCAAACAAGGGAGCCAGAGCGGTGATGGATCGCGCCTGCGAGCTATTTTAATAGCCCTGCTGCTCTGCTGGAGAAACACAGATGCCGCGCTTGTGTCTCCTGTGAAGCCTACAGCCGGGTTACCAGGCAGGCAGCCGCCAGATGCTGCTCTTTCCAAGACACCTGTCAGCAAACCAGCTCCAGAGAGCACGCGGGCAACAACTGCCTGGGCCACCAGAGTCTCGCGACCATCCGTGGTAGCCAGCCTGACGCTTGGCTGACATAAATACTCAAGGATTGTCCCCAGCTGGGCCAAGGCGCCCAGGAAAGGGAGAGACATCGTTGGTTCTCCATGTTAGGACTCTCCACCCTCTCTGAGGCTCACTCAGACCCCATCGTAAGGTGAGTCGTGCCTTGGGGATCATGTCTTCCTCCAGAAAGCAGACGGAGAATATAGACAGGAGAGAATTATGCTTTTCCAGCCTTCCTGCCACTGCCTGCATCTAGCATGCACACTAGAACGTTTCCTCATTTGATCATTGCAAATACTCCGAGACCCTATTATGGTCTTCGTTGTGCTGGTGGACAGAACCTGAGATGTGGAAGGTTACCAGATAAAATCAGCTCATGGAAATGCGATAAAGCGACTATTTAACGGAGAAGGACTTGGACCGCTGGCCTGAAGGGTCTGTGCCCTTCTACAAATATGGCAGTGAAGAGGGTTTTCAATATTCTGGGTGTTACTCCCTCAAGTAAGTTACTGGGTATACAATCGTATGGGCAAAGTCGCTTCTTTTCCCAGTCCCCCTTTCCTATAGGGTGCATCGCTGTACAAGGGCCCTCTGCCTCCCAATTGCTATAGCTTTATATACTGTTTGGGGAATAATAGAGAGAGAGATGGAGACAGGCAGGGACCAAGACTTATGCTGAATCCATTTTCATAAACATGAACCTCTTGCAGGCAAATAAATTTCCCACCTATGGTATCCCCGCATCTTATTCAGCGTCGCGTCTCTTGATTATCACGGTGGGTCGTAATGTACACTCTATTAAATGGGCAATAAACACAGCAAGGGTTATTGCGGCACATAATAGCTAACAGAGACCTTGCCTTCCCCCCCTCCCCCCCCCATTTCACAGCCTCCTACACCTCCTCGTATCCTTCCCATCACCTCTCTGAAAGACGAACCCGAAATTCACCCTGGCTTGAACACAAAATCTTGCCATTCCTTTAACCCACTCACTGCGTCCTCATAGCCTTCCAACAGGGCTTCCCGGTGTGTTCTCCCTCTCCCAAAGCACTTCTCCATCCATCCAGCTGCTCAAGGCAGAGGTCTGGGGTGGGGGGGATCCGTGGCCCCTCCATCCATGTCATGGCTCCCAGCTAATTGACCATGAAATCCACCACTTCCGCCGGAAAGTCCCCCAATCCACTTCAATGCCACATCCCGATCCAAGCCAGCGGTCTTTCTCTCGGACAACAGAGGTGTGAGTTCTGTCTTGCTGGAGAGACTCCTCTTACCCACCTCTAGTTTCTGACTGTGCATTTGTGGGGGTTTGACTCAGGCGTCCCCCGTAAACTTAGGTGTTCTGAATGCTAGCTTCCCAGCTGATGGAGATGTGGGAGTTAGCGCCCCCTGGAGGCGGTGTATGGTTGGGGGTGGGCTTATGGGTGTTATAGCCAGTGTCCCCTTGCCAGTGTTTGGCACACTCTCCTGTTGCTATTGTCCACCTGATGTTGGCCAGGGGGTGATGTCCACCCTCTGCTCATGCCATTGTTTTCCCCTGCCATCGTGGAGCTTCCCCTCCGAGTCTGTAAACCTAATAACCCCCTTTTGTTCTCCCAAAAGCTGCTCTTGGTTGGGTGATTTCTGCCAGCAATTGCGAACCCGACTGCGACACATTGTTAAACCCACTCTGCATCCTGTTAGGTGGAAGAAATAGGTCTGCTGGGCTCATTGCTCCACCTTCACCCCGTCTTAGGGGTTTTCCCACCATGCTCATTCGCCCGTGCCACGTGACTTGTAGATTGGCTTCCTCTGTCCAGAGACGTGGGTGCTTTTTCAAAACCAAATAGGACCTATGATTATCCATATCCTGTCAGCCTACACACACACATCACACTACATTGCCATTAATAACATGTCACCCCCCCACACACACACCATAACATATTATTATTAATACCGTGTCTCCCCACACACACCACAGCATATTATTGTTAATCTCGTGTCTCTGCACACATACGCCACATTATCATTAATATGGTGTCACCCCACATCATATAATTATCATGTCCCCCCACACACACACGACACAGTGCCATATCATTACTATTTATGGCTGTTGTAGTCACCCCTGAAGGCACCAAGCGTGAAGTAAAAAGCCCCATGCTAAGGCCTTGTTTGGCGTCGGGCAACTTGGTGAATGTCTTGGAGTCTCAGGCTCTATTTCATGGCTTTTTTTTTTTTCTCCTCCTGGTAGTTCTTTTTTTTTAACTTAATTTTTTTATTTTTGTTTATTTATTTGAGAGAGAGAGAGACAGAAAGAGAATGGGCACGCCAGGGCCTCCAGCCACTGCAAACGAACTCCAGATGCATGCGCCACCACGTGCATCTGGCTGACGTGGGTCCTGGGGAATCGAACCGAGGTCCTTTGCAAATGCCTCAACCACTAATCCATCTCTCCAGCCCCAGCTCTTTCTTTTTATTATTATTAATTAATTACCTTAGAACATATTCCCCTCGGGTTATCCTCTTATATTCCCTCCTCCCCAACACCCATTCCACAGAGGACCTTCCTCAATGGGGTTCTTGCAAACCTCAGTGGGCTCATGAACACATCAGTCAGTCTCTGTGGAAGGAGTGGGGGAGAACGCCCCAGAACACTCCTCACCCTGTGGGGTTTTACAATCTTTCTGCCCCTCTTGTCCGCAACGTGCCCTGTGCCTTGGCTGCTGTGTTGTGAGTCTACGGTAGTGTTGTGCCGCCTGCAACCTCTGGCTCTCTGCTTGGATGAGCTTCGAGTGTCCTGGGTTTCTAGAGCGAGCTGCCAGGCTGGCCGTGGGTTTATGGAGCGATTCGAAGGAGGAATACACATAAAGTGGGCGGACGGGTCCACAGTATTTGACAGTCGTACAAGAAATGTCAGCGATAACACTGTTACTTTTCATGAAATAGTGAGTTTCTCAGTGATGAGTCTTGATAACTGTGTGTTGTTCAATTTAAGGCAATAAGGAAGATGAATACAAGCCTATTAGAAACAAAGTTATCTTTTTTTAAAAAAAAAAAGCTTGCTCCAGAATTTATAAATGTCCATTAAATATTTAAAATCATCATTGTCCCTTTAAAATGCAACATGCGAACATTTATCAAGAGTCTGTGACATTTAGGAGCATGATTTGGTAATTTTTACTTTGGGAAATTCATTCAGGAAAGATTGGAAATATATGTAAAAGCTGCTTTTCTTGTTAGCAAATACAAGAATGTCCACTAAGTGCTAGGCACTAGATTATATTTCCATATTGGTTGACTTTTCATTATAAAGCAAAAAAAAAAAACTTGGAAAACAATCTATATATTAATCAGTAGGCACTATATATCATGGAATATTAAGTGATTATAAAATAGTATTTGTCATAAATATGATTCGTTATCTCAAATGATACTGTTTACTGAAGATTCTTTTTGTTAAAATATTTTATTTAATTTTGAATTTTTTTTGTTTCTTTTTATTTATTTATTTGAGAGCGACAGACAGAGAGAGAATGGGCACACCAGGGCCTCCAGCCACTGAAAACGAACTCCAGACGCATGCGCCCCCTTGTGCATCTGGCTAACGTGGGTCCTGGGGAATCGAGCCTCGAACTGGGGTCCTTAGGCTTCACAGGCAAGGCGCTTAACCGCTAAGCCATCTCTCCAGCCCATGAATTCCTTTTCTTAAGTCTCAGCTACAGTTTCAAGATCCTCCAGAGGATCCCACCAGGGATTCTCCTGATGAGAAGCAAGCGCTGGAGACCTTGGCTTTCTCAGAGGAACGTCTTCAGAGCCTCGCCTTCAGTCTTCTCTTCCATGCCCTCAAGACGGAAAGGAAGTCTGGTATTTCACTGAGTGACACTGGGGGAAGAAAGAATTCACCCATCCCTAATGACCTAGCTTTCCTACCCTCCTCTGATGTTCCAGGCTCGTTGAAAAGAGTCACGGAACGACTGCATTTCTAATCAGTACTTTTTGTCATTTAAAGTCCACCAGATTTGTAGTCAATTATTGGTTTTATAAAAAAAAAAAAACATTTATTATTTGCAATATATTATTAGTTTATTATGGCTCATTGCTTTAAAATACTTCGTTTAATCCTTTGCAGGTTCTTAAACACAAATATGGCAACTATTAGCAACCTCTTCAGTCAGGCATAAAATTGTACCCACAGGCCTCATAAACAATAGAGTGCTTTGCAAAGATTAAGTCAGGGAACACAGCTGTGGAGGAGGCCATTAGAAAATGCATGATCCTTCTGTTTCGCTGTTCTTCCCAGCGCTACCCTGCTCTTGTCTCTCCAGCAGCTAGCCCTGCGTCTGCCCTGTGACAAGAAGAACCTCAGTGTCACACCAGGTTAAGAGGCGGGTCCCTGGTGAGGTGGGCCCCCACCCTTGCCTGTGACGCTGGGCTGGGCTCCGCCTGGAATAGGCACGGTCATACTGAGCCCATACTTCTCGCATTAGCAAGGAGGCTTCCAGGGCCCGCCTTCCAGGTAAAAACACTTCCTCAAAGATGCTAATTTCACCGGAAATCATCACTTTCATATGTGCCTCCAGTCTTTATCCGATGTCTCCTACCTCAGAAAGTGGCGAAAAGATGGGGAGACTATTGTTTATGAAGCATCTGGTGTTCTGTGGGCTTCTTCAGATCTGTACTTCTTTTTTTTAATGTTTTATTTTTATTTATTTGACAGAGAAAGAGGGAGAGAGAGAATGAGTGGGCGCGCCATAGCCTCCAGCCACTGTAAACGAACTCCACATGCGTGCGCCCCCCCCCTTTTGCATCTTGCTAACGTGGGTCCTGGGGAATCGAACCTGAGTTTTTTTTTTGGCTTTGCAGGCAAACGCCTCAACCGTTAAGCCATCCCTCCAGCCCAGATCTATATTTCTTTATGGGGACAGAATACGTATTGTGGATGGAGCTAAAGCCACGTGGAAGTGTGAGAAGGGAGCTCCGTGCCTGGCAAGGGAAGCAAGTCCCTAAGATGCGCCTAATACTACCTAGCTGGTGCAAGGTGGTCTGGCAGAAGGGGTGCCCGAGCTAAGAGTAGGATGGCATGGGCAGAGGTAGGAAGGAAGCAGGCACTATGCAGGGTGGTGGGCATGGGAGAGAACGCTACCGTCCACCCTGTAGGATTGGCATGAGAGAAGCAGTCAAAGAGCATCTTAATTCCATATGTCCTTCCAGCAACCTTGCTGGGCTGATGCGTCCGTTTACACGGGGGGAAGATGCTCTCTCTGTCAGTCCTACCCTGTGCTGTGCACTGTACCTTGTCCTTTAAGGACAACCGTACAACAGCAAGAACATAGGTTGTGGATTCTCGTCCAGTCACAGCTGAATTCTGTGTTGTCACCTTGTTCGGTAATTTTAGACAAATCCATCCCTGGGCCTCGCTTTCTGTCTGTGGCATCCATCTCACAGGCTTGCCTCGGGACTTACATTATATACAGGGCACCTCCTCTATTACCTATTGGGCAGCAATGTCCCTTCATGTCCTTCCTTAGGCATCAGCTCAAAATTTGTCTCTCCGGGAAGCTTTCTAGAATTCACCCACTTAGGAATTAGCCACGGGCAAGGGTATATATATCCCCAGGTAGAATTTTCCTGAAAAGAAAAAACAAACAAACAAAGCTTCATGTGCGTAAGGCTTTGAAGAAAGATCGGTTACTCTGAAGCAACGTGACTTTGCCTTGCGCACGCCTAAGAGCATCCTTCGGGTACCTTCGAGCGCATCTCCTCCCACGGGCAGGCGCACACTCTTGTCTCTACTGCATTCTCTTAACAGAAACGAGAATGTGGCCTTACGATGCCCCCGAGGCCCACGGATGTGGCAGCTACGACCACTCTCCAGGTGTTCCCGGCACACACCATCCCTTTCTCATCCCATGTCCCTCAGCATCGCCTTTGCCAGCCCTCAGGACTGGCCTGTCCTTTCCCGATGCTGCCATGATCGTGATG
Organism: Dipus sagitta; assembly: GCA_036346955.1. Classification (NCBI taxonomy): domain Eukaryota; kingdom Metazoa; phylum Chordata; class Mammalia; order Rodentia; family Dipodidae; genus Dipus; species Dipus sagitta. Next base: position 37,140,747 of record CM070789.1, read on the forward strand.
CCCCCCCCCCATTTGACACCGTGGAGCCGCATTGGTCCCCGTTCACATCTAACACCACCAGGTCACTGACTCACGCCGCTGTGTCCCTCAGCATGCGGCAGTGGGCCGGAGGCCAGGGGTCCTGACTCTCTTATCTTGTTTTTCCCAATGTTTGGGATAAAGAACGGCATGTACATTGCCGAGGCCCTTGGTTTCCCACCAGGAATAGATGGTGAGACCCTGTTGCTGAAGACTCCACATGCTTGGGCTGCAAGGCCACTGAGAAACCCTGCTGGGACTGAGCTGATAACCTCCTCCATGTAGACCACCTGACAGAAAGCGGAAGAAGCCATTCTGCATGCAGTTCAATGGGAGACAGAGAAATCACCAGTGAAGATACTCAACAGTGGACACTGCAAGCCTTATATTTGGCCAGCCAGGCCAAATGAGCCAATGGGTGCAATAGTGGCACGTCTGTCATGGTGGAAACCGACTTGCCCTCTAATTGGACTGGAGGCCTGCTCCATGGGAGGGAATACATCCCTGGTACTGAAGACTTAAAACAGGGGTAGTCATGAGCCCTAGGGGTGTAACGTCTGCTGCTGTCTGGCTAAATGTATATACTATGCTCATCAAACTGCCCAGTGAGCACTTCTCTTAATGCTCATACCCATATATTAATGCTACTCTTACTTTTGGTTAGAGAACCTTCTCTTTTCAGATGACAGTGACCTTGGGATGACTCAGAAGGCACCATGGTGCTGAGAAAAAGTGACAGAGGAATGCTCAGCACTGCAACATCTCTATCACACCTTCCAAGGCTCAGGGTCCATTGCGGAAAAGGTGGCAGAAAGAATATAAGAGCCAAAGGAAGGGTAGGACTCCTTACAACATGCTCCTCCAGACACAAAATGGCCTGGATATCCATGACCTCACAGTGCCTGACACTACCTACACAAGACCATCGTGATAGGAGGAAAAGATGATGACATCAAAATAAAAGAGAGACTGATTGAGATGGGGAGGGGATATGATGGAGAGTGGAGTTTCAAAGGGGAAAATGGGGGGAGGGAGGGAATTACCATGGGATATTTTTATAGTCACAGAAGTTGTTAATAAAAAATAAATTAATTATAAAAAAGAACAGCATGTAGTTTGCATCTTCACACCCAAGGGAATTCTTGCAAGAGCCTCAGACATGCTGAGTCCAGCATGATACTTGTCAGGTGTTTGCTTATCTTTCCATTCTGAGACCTGAGCTTCCAAAGCCAGAGTCGATTCTGCCATGCGGAGACCACGTGCACTTTCTCTCTTGATTTTTTGTTATTTTATTTTCATTTATTTATGAGAGAGAGAGAATATTGGCATGCCAGAGCCTCCAGCCACTGCAAACGAAGCCCAGACACATGTGCCCCCTTGTGCATCTGGCTAATGTGGGTCCTGGGGAATCGAGCCTTGAACCGGGGTCCTTAGGCTTCACAGGCAAGCGCTTAACCGCTAAGCCATCTCTCCAGCCCCACCCCTGGTCCCTTTCACACTAGAAGTGGCAACAACTTGACGCTCTGACCCGTGCAGATGCCTCACAGTCTTACTTGTTCCCTCAGCTCCACCCACAGTTCTGCAAGTCACCTCTTCTTTCTGCTCCCCGGCAGAGCCATCTGAGGTCACGGTGTGTGTATGTGGGGGGGGGGGGGCTGCTGTTCTATGACAGGACTGACTTCTCACAGCTACACTCTTCAGGCTTTGCCCGAATAAGAAAGCACTTAACACTCGAGGCTGTGGGATGGAGGAAGTGTCCTGTGGCAAGCGATGCTTTGGTGAGGTGGCCAGACTCCCAGCCTGAAGGCTAGGATTGTGAGGTGTTTAATGTTGTTCAAGTTGGGGCTCTTTGGGGAGTGGCCAGGATAGATAGATAGATAGATAGATAGATAGATAGATAGATAGATGATAGATAGATAGATGATGGACAGATGATTGATAGACAGATAGATGATTGATAGATAGATGATAGATAGATAGATGATAGATAGATAGATACATAGTTAGATAAATAGATGATAGATAGATAGATGGTAGACAGATAGATAGATAGATAGACAGATGATAGATAGATAGATGATAGATAGATGATTGATAGATAGATAGATGATAGATAGATAGATACATAGTTAGATAAATAGATAGATAGATAGATAAATGATAGATAGATGATAGATAGATAAATATATAGTTAGAAAAATAGATGATAGATAGATGATAGACAGATAGATAGATAAATAGATAGATAGATAGATAGATGATAGATAGATACATAGATAGATAGATATAGATAGATGATAGGTAGATAGATAGATAGATAGATAGATAGATAGATAGATAGATAGATGGAAGATAAATACAAAAGCATGAAAGAAAAGAATAGGTTGATGGTTATTTTTTTTTATTTTTGCATCCAATTTCTGGTGGTGATACAGATGTTTGTTGTGGAGACAGGACGGTCCAATAGAAAGAGAAAGAACTCTCCAGAGAAAACAGAGATTTCGCTTCAGCACACGTTAGCAGTGGATCGGCTTGGCAATGACACCTCTTAGAACCTCAGTGTTTAGCATCTGTGTAATGGGGTAAAGTGTGTAATATGGTAATTATATAAATAATGTGTATGGATGTTAAGGAGAACTGCATAATATTTAAATTTACGAGTGGGTTTACCACAGTGTCCCATATAGGGGTAAAAGCTACTTAAAACGTGTTTGCTCTACTCTGATTCTGGTTGGTTAAAATGTGTCCAAGGAATGTGTGAACAGATCCTCTTTCAACAAGCCTTTTGTTACACCTTAGGGTGACCTGAAGTCTGCTTTCTTCCATAACTTTTATCCACTGGTGTCAGCCATACCCTCTGAAGTCAAAGATAATGAGTCAACTCTCTCTTCTAAATGAAAACCGTTCATACATCCCCGTTTAATAAATTGAATAAATACGCTCCACTTTAATAAATTTGCCCTAGACCCGTGGACCATCTCAAGGTAGGCCAATATAAATGAAGACGCTGTCTGCCTATGAAATGTTTTGTGAGCCACATGACCGCCACTCTGCCTCAGAGATGTAGGGGGCTGGGGGAGGGGTCATTTAAAGGAGCCTGTAGCACTGGTCAGAAATAGAAGCTTTTGTCTTCTTTCTGAAAGAAGTCATTTCATAACTCGAATTTTTTTTAAAAATCAGTCCTTTGGTGCAGCTCCTATATTTTTCCTCTCCTGTTCATTCATTAAAAATATATTGAACCCCTTTTCTGTGCCCCATGCCCCACTAAGCTCTTCGCACACCCATTTTCTCACTCAGCCCCTATTTTGATGAAAACACACTATTCGTATCCTCATTGTACAAAACGAAGCAACCTGGGTCCTATAGCTATTTTTTTATAAACTTTTTTTTTTAATAAAACTACAGGTAATTTATAAACTATTTTTTTTTAATAAAACTACAGGTAATGGGGATCACACTTTCAGTCAGTTGGGTTTGTCCACTGAGCTCTTCCCACAATTTCATCTACAAAAGAATGGAGTGATTGAGAGAGAGAGAGAGAGAGAGAGCAGAGAAGAGGGGAGAGGAGAGGAAGAGGAGGTGAGGAGGTGAGGAAGAAGAGGAGAGGAGCAGTGTCTTGGGGTTTTCCTGAGAAAACCAGCAATGCTATGAGTCCTATGTAAGGTTATTTCTCGTCTGGGCATGGGTTAGACGTGTGGTGTGCCTAAGTCCTTTAGGAGAAGTGACTAGAGTGGAAGCTTAGATTCAGCATGTGGCATAGAAAAATGACAAAAATCCTGGGGAGCTGGCTTTACACAGCCACGATAAACTGGTCAGGGAAGGGCCCTAACCACTTATCCCCCTGTGGTTTACGACCAGTGTCACTGGCCTCCATAGTCAGTGGGCCAGCTGTCCACCCAACCATCTGGACACCACAGGAACTCTCGGGGACCATCTTGGCAGGCTTACAAAGGATTCGCTACCAACAGATATTCAGTTTTTCAATCACTACAAGGAAAGGAAATACGAAAACAAGCGAACCTGATCGAAAAAGACAGAAAATAAAGAAGGCTAGAGAGCGCATAAAACAGAAAGACAGGAATAAGGCCTAACACATCAGTGGTGGCAGTAATATAAATTAATAAATAAGAGACAACCTCTTTCAGAGGGGGCTGAAAGCAAAATTCAACCATATGCTGCTTACAACCGACAAGCATAAAACAGAAAATAAGAAGAAATGAGGGGAATGCTGGGCAAATATTTATCAAGCATACAAAACAAGCAGGAAGATAATGGTTTCCTGCAGTTCAAAGTCCAATTCACGACAAAAAGCACTTTATGAGTCAAAGAAGGTTGGTTTATAGTAATAAAACACATATAATATAATGAAGCAAAAAGAGACACACCATTACCTAATGGTCAAATGTATAAAGCCAATGTTAGAAATGAAAGATGATACTGGCTTTAAGAACAGAGAGACGAAACTAGAAATTGTCATGAGTAAGGTGCATATATGTATCTTAAAAATTACTTAAAGCTGGGGGCCTGCAGAAGATGGCTTAGTAGTTAAGGCGCTTGCCTGCAAAGCCAAAGGACCTTGGTTCGATTCCCCAGGACCCACGTAAGCCAGATGCACAAGGTGGCACACACATCTGGAGTCCGTTTGCAGTGGCTGGAGGCCCTGGCGTGCCCATTCTCTCTCTCTCTCTCTCTTTCTCTTTCAAATAAAAATGAAGTATTTTAAAAAAGAAAATGCTAAAAGATTTGACAGTCATGCCCAAAGATATCCGTGAAAAGGTTAAGTTGTTACCTTTAGAGACAGGCTTCCTATTTTTTTTTTTTTTTTTGCAATATTTCAGATCTGAGCTACTGTTGCTCTTTAAAAACAAGTTTGGTCCTCTAGGAGCTCACATTTGGGGCAGAGTATTTGAGAAAAGAAAATTAACATTTCCCAAAGATGTTCATTTCTGAACTTCTAGCCCAGGAATAGTGGGTCAGCTGGCATGCCCACCAGAGGTCTGCAAAAGCCCAGCAAGTGAAGGGTGGACTATGTGGGTCCCGTCCAGTGACGTCAGCACTGTCCCAAGGTACCCTGGGAGAGCGGTCGTACCTTCCTGCCTTCCTGCCTGCTCATCTGTCTTTCTTTCTCTTTCTTTCTTTCTTTCTTTCTTTCTTTCTTTCTTTTTTTTTTTTAATTTTTATTTTTCCAAGGTAGGGTCTCACTGTAGCTCAGGCTGACTTGGAATTCACTATGTTGCCTCCGCGTGGCCTCGAACTCACTGCGATCCTCCTATCTCTGCCTCCCGAGTGCTGGGAATTAAAGGCGTGCGCCACCACGCCCGGCTTTGTCTTTCTTGTTTTGAGATATTTTATTTTTATTTATTTATTTATTTGAGACAGAAGGAAACAGGCAGAGAAGGATAGAGAGAGAGAATGGGCGCACCAGGGCCTCCAGCCACTGCAAACAAACTCCAGATGCATGAGCCACCTTGTGCATCTGGCTTACGTGGGTCCTGGGGAATTGAAACCTGGGTCCTTTGGCTTTGCAGGCAAGTGCCTTAACCTGCTAAGCCATCTCTCCAGCTCCCATCTGTCTTTCTACTTCCACTTGGTCTCCATCTGGCTGTCAACGTCTCTCGCCACTGTTCACACTAACACATACCGAGACCTTGTGAGTAAAAGTACCAATCACGGGCTGGAGGGATGGCTTAGCGGTTAAGCACTTGCCTGTGAAACCTAAGGACCCAGGTTCGAGGCTCGATTCTCCAAGGACCCACATAAGCCAGATGCACAAAGGAGCACATGTGTCTGGAGTTCGTTTGCAGTGGCTAGAGGCCCTGGTGTGTCCAGTTCTCTCTCTATATCTGCCTCTTTCTCTCGCGTGCGCTCTTTCTCTCTGTCACTCTCAAATAAATAAATAAACAAACAAAAAATTTTTTTTTAAGTACCAATCAGGCTCAGAGACGTCTAACAGACGAAGTCCAGAAGTGGCCCCTATCTCTAGGCACATGCCCACTTCTTTAGAATTTCAGCCCTAACTGGATCAGAGTCGCTGTCTTAGACCACAGGGAGTGGGGAAGAACTTGAGAAATAACCTTGCGAGCTGAAAACGGTTTTCCCCAAGGGCAGGCCACCGGATGCTAAAGAACCAGGCTGAAACTCAAGATTCACGGGCTTCCTGAACGAGTGCACTCAGGATTGTTTTTTCATGTTTTTTTTTTAAATATGTTTATTTTAAAAATATTTTATTTATTTATTTGACAGAGAAAGGGAGCAGAGAATGGGCGTGCCAGAGCCTCCAGCCACTGCAAACGAACTCCAGACGCATGCGCCCCCTTGCGCATCTGGCTAACGTGGGTCCTGGGGAATCGAACCTGGGTCCTTTGGCTTTGCAGGCGAATGCCTTATCCACTAAGCCATCCCTCCAGCCCTATGTTTATTTTTTATTAAGTGGAAACTTTGCATGGACACATCATATGTTGGTACCATCATTTCCCTCCTCCCTGCCTACACTTCACTGAGGGCCATTCTCTGTGGGATCGCTGGTATCCGCCATGGAGTTGTAGGGTTATGAGATGTGAGAGTAGCACTCGGTCATTTGGGGGGGGGGTGCTGGGTGTCTGAGTATTCCCTCCCACCCTGTGGCTCTTACATTCTTTCTGCCCCCTCTTCCGCAAACTTCCCTGAGCCTTGGTGGGTGTGCTTTAATTCTGCCTTAGTGCTGAGCTCTCAGCAGCTTCTGGATTTCTGCCTGTGGTGCGTTTTGAGTGTCCTCAGTGTCTGTCTCCATCTCCCTGTGCAGGTTGTCAGGCTCGCAGTGGAAGCAGCACTCCTGTTCATATCACTAGTTCCCCCTGTGGTTTCGCCTGGGCCCTGGCTGCTCTGTGAGAGGTGGCTCACCTCCTGTCAGGGAGTCAGCTAGCTATTCTTGTCTTGTTGGAAGATTATGGTTGTCCTCAGTTCTTCCTGTTTTCTGATTCCCACACGCCCCCCCTCCAACCCAAAGTGCTAGCGCGGTTGTGGGTCCACCATCTTGACCAGATGTCCTTATCATGTTTATTTTTTTCCTCAAAAAAATATATGCAAATATATTAACTCTTAGCCTTCATTAAACTTACAAGTTACATTAAAATTAAGTCTGATGAAAATGCTTCAACATTAAGAGACTGTAGCCACTTTTGGGGACCCTTAATGGCCTCAGCTGCCCTTTAAAGGCTTGTAACATGACATCACTACGGCCAGCTTTCTCTATAATTCTGCAGAAACACGTTCAGATTAGCAGACCAATGGGCTGGCTTATCATGTTTATTTTATTATCATTTTTTTGTTTTTTGTTTTAAATATACTTTAAAATTTAAATATACACGCTATGGGACCAGAACCCACCGAGAAGAGAATGGGGGTGGGTGGGGGAAGGGGTGTTAGGCAGCACCTTCCCCAGCAATCCCAGAGCTGCTCTGAAGAGCCAGGACCCCGAGAACCAATGTGGCAATTCACTTGCAGTGAACACGAGCCTGGGCCAAGAATTTGTGCCCCAGCTTGATCCCTTAGAAATCAATAGTTCCTTAGCACCCACTGTGCTGGTTTGATCCAGGCGTCCCCCATAAACTCAGGTGTTCTGGATGCTAGGTTCCCAGCTGATGGAGATGTGGGAATTAGCGCCCCCTGGAGGCGGTGTATTGTTGGGGGCGGGCTTATGGGTGTTATAGCCAGTGTCCCCTTGCCAGTGTTTGGCACACTCTCCTGTTGCTGTTGTCCACCTGATGTTGACGAGGAGGTGATGTCCACCCTCTGCTCATGCCATCGTTTACCCCTGCCATCGTGGAGCTTCCCCCCTCGAGTCTGTAAGCCAAAATAAACCTCTTTTTTTCCCCCAAAAGCTGCTCTTGGTTGGGTGATGTCTACCAGCAATGCGAACCTGACTGCAACACCTATCTACATTCATATTCGTTTGATCTGGACTCTTCCTAGTTTGTTTTTTTTTTGTTTGTTGTTTGTTTTTTAAGCCTGAGGTTCAAGTATGCAGAACAACATCCCCAGGTTCATACCATACTAACAGGGCAGTGGGGCTTGGAATAAGGCTTGGTCAGTCCTTGCTACACATGCATACCTGAGTTGGGCTGTCCAGCGCCCTCATGGAAAATCAGGGGGCAAAGACCTGTAATTCCGAGTGCTGAGGTGACAGATACATGAGGATCTATGGGTTCGTTGGCCAGCATTGGGGTTCAGTAAGAGACCCTGCTTCAAAAAACCAAAACAAAAAACAAGGTGGAGCTAGGTGTGGTGGCACACATGCCTTTAATCCCAGCACTTGGGAGGCAGAGGTGGGAAAATGGCCGTGGGTTCAAGGCCACCCTGAGACTACATAGTGAATTCCAGGTCAGCCTGGGCTAGAGTGAGACCCTACCTCGAAAAAAATACATACATATACAACAACCAACAAAAGGGGCAGAGGGAGTATGGAGGACACCCAACACTGACCTCTGACGTCCCCATCCACGTACACACACACCACACGTGCCCCCCTCGTCCTCCTCACACGCAAGAAGGGACAGAGCGAGGATTTGAACTCAAGACCTTCTGACCAGCGAACGCTATTACTTTCCCCAGCGAGAACAGTTCAAACATTTATAAAATATGAGTTGATTACTCACTTAATTCTCTCTTTTAATTTTTCAAACTAACTTACAACGTAGTTGGATTTCTGATGACGCTTTCGTACATGATGACTTTCGGTTGACCCTCCCACCCACCTCCTAGTTAGTGCTTAATAAATTATAGACAAAAAACATACATCATAGCTAAAATCCTTTTTGGTTTTGTTTTTGTTTTTTTGTTCTTAACTGGTAGGCGGTAAAGCCTTTGCTCAACTTCTGAAGTGTGAGGACTTTGCGGAGGGAGTCCTGTGGCTGGGCCTGGGGTACCAGGCTACACCTTGTCTATGTATGTAGTTCAGTGGTACCTTTAGTGTGATACGCAGCCATCTTTGACGCCTGTATCCTCCTTCTCCTGTATCTCAGACAATCTTGCTTCCTGACATCATTTCATTTTTCCCTATTTGACTGAATGGTTCCGACCTAGCACGGCTGTGCGTGACTTGAGATTTAAGCACCGCTCTTTCAACTCTGATAAGAATCTTTTTTTTTTTCTCCCCCGCCCTTTAATAATGTTCCCAGTGGCCCCTCGTCCATTCCTTTTCATTTCTGCTAGGTGCTTTCAAGATTGCTTTGCCTTCCACTCACTGCAAGGTCCCCAAGGCGTAACTCCAGAGAGCCGGCTCTCTCAAGACCCAATCAATTCCAACATTCAATTAGGCTAATTAAGTTCAGGTTGCCATCAATATATTTCTTAATTATGGTTTAAACATAGGTAAAACCCAGAATTGTTCATCAACCATCCTTAGCCTTCACTGAAAGCCAGAATCTACCATTAAGAAGTCCCATGAGTCAAATTGAGGTTCTGACAACAGTGAGAGAGACCACATGTGTATTTGCATAGAATTTGCATATATCTACATAGGTTAGTCTCTTTGCAGTACGTATCCAATTAAAATGTGATTATTCCGGCCTTGAGGTTGTTGTTTTCCTGACGTTCCTTTTCTCTAGTACCATCAGCAACACCTGTTCATTTCCACGTTGGTTTCTGGGCGAAAGGACGAGAGAGAACACACCAGTAACAAGAGCCCCCCACGTGCTTGCTAGTGAACACCCCCGAGGGACGCTAGCTATTGGGAGGTGACCCCAGCAGCCAGGAGGAGGGCTGTGAGTGGAAAAAGGACCCCAGGCTATCTGAGGGGTGTCTCTTAGCGTAGCTACAGGGCTGGGCAGGCAGGAAAGGATTGAAATCTCTTTGCATGCCTGGCTGACTTCGCCTGTCCGTCCCTGCTAACCTCCGCCCTGGCTCCTACCTAAAGCTTTCCTTTGTTCTCCCTGCATGATATATGGACTCCAAAGGGGCCTGGTGGCCCAGGACTTTATTCCCAGCTACTCAACAGGACGATCACAAATTCAATGGCTGCCCCAACTCCATAGTGTGTTCAAGGCCGGTCTGGTCAACTTAGTGAGAGCCGATCTCAAAGTAAAAAAAAAAGAAAGAAAGAAAGAAAGAAAGAAAGAAAGAAAGAAAGAAAGAAAGAAAGAGGGCTTGGGTGGCAGATCAGTTCAGTGGTAGTGCACTCATCTAGCATGCATGAGGCCTCAGGTTCAATTCCTGATACTGGAAACAAAATGATCCACCCAGGAGGCCTTTGTGAAGGTCTGGTCATTTCTTTCTCTGGCACGCTGGGCTTCCGTTCCATCTGGCATCATGGGTGTGCCCGGCCCTTGCACCAGAGGCTGACCCTTCTCCATCGCCACCTTCCGGAGGTGTCTCCGCTCAGGCCCTTATCCTGAAGCGTGCCGCCTTATCAGGCCGAGCGAACACTGTGAGCTAAAAGACATTGGCAGGGCCTGTACGGCGAGGTCTCCTTCTGGGAACCGCACGCCTGGGAAGCCTTTTCCCTTGAGATCCCCATGCGACAAGAGTCCTTCCCCGTGGCCAGCCCCAAAGACTGCCGCATAAGGGTTGACGAAGAAATGTGAGCAGACAAGCCTTCTCGCCCCGACCCCCCGCTCTGGTGTATTAGGTTTATTTATACTGTACACTTCCATCAATCTACACAGCTGCCCGTTTTCCCCTGAACCTTCAAGAATTCATCTCTGAAAATTCATTATCATGCCAAACATATTAAAATATTTTACTTTGGGCTGGAGAGATGACTTGGCAGTTAAGAAGTTTGCCTGCAAAGCCAAAGGACCCAGGTTCGGTTCCCCAGGAGCCACGTAAGCCAGGTGCACAAGGGGGCACACGCATCTGGAGTTTGTTTGCAGTGGCTGGAGGCCCTGGCACGCCCATTATTCTCTCTCTCTCTCTCCCTTTCTCTCTCTCTCTCTCCCCCCTCTTTCTCTGTCAAATAAACAAAAATATTTTATTTTTTAAAATTTATTTGAGAGAGAATGGGCACACCAGGGCCTCAGACACTACAAATGGACTCCAGATATATGTGCCACCTTGTGTATCTGGCTTCCGTGGGTGGGTCTTGGAGGATCGAACCAGAGTCGTTTGGCTTTGCGGGCAAGCGACTTAACCATTGAGCCATCTCTCCAGCCCCAAACTTTTACGAACAAATGTGTCAGGCTTTTCTCTCGTTAATCTATCTGGTGACGGTCCTCCACGCCTCTGTGAAGGATGACATAAAGGGCTACTCGCTCAGGCCTACACTCCAAACTCTCCCCCTGCATCCCCAGAGCCTCCTCTTCTCTCCACTAGTTCAACGAGGACTCCAGCATGCAGAGCCCCCCCCCCCGGGAGAATGCTCCTATCACTAGCAGTAGGAGAAGAGCAAGGGCCCACCCATGAGTCCCTTGACTTTTATTTATTTATTTGAGAGTGACAGACAGAGAGGAGGAGAGAGAGAGAGAGAGAGAATGGGCGTGCCAGGGCTTCCATCCACTGCAAACGAACTCCAGACGCGTGCACCCCCTTGTGTATCTGGCTAACATGGGTCCTGGGGAATCGAGCCTCGAACCGGGGTCCTTAGGCTTCACAGGCAAGCGCTTAACCGCTAAGCCATCTCCCTTGTCTTCCTGCCTCATTACCCAGAAGCTCAGCATGGCCCTCTCAATAAGGCCATCACGTCATATATCACACATGTGGAAACCGGCTGAGGCATGCGGGCCATGTTTGGGTCCTGATTGCTACGAAGGTCACACACCTTCGTGAATGATGTGGTCCTTGCCCTTCTCTTCCCAGCACCTGTCTGTCCCGACTCTGTGGTTTCTCCGTCACATTTGTCCCAGGCAGACACCTGTTCATCAGTTTGTCCTCCTCCTGCGGACTGTAATCCTCACACGGGCCGCGGAATGTCGACTGTTGCATGCGCTGCAGTATTTCTGGAATGCGAGAAAGTCCATACCCAATAAATATTTGTCAAGTCAGTGAATCCCTGTATTTTTACACTGCACTGAGTGTGATAATTAGCTACTTGAGGACTGAGACGGCTGCTCATTCCTTTTTGTCAAAAAGGGTAAAAAAAAAAAAAACCAGAGTATAATTAATTACAATCTATTTGTCAAATGGGGTAAAAAAATAATAGAGTATAACTACTCACAAAATCTTTTCCTTTCTACCCATTTGAAGCAGGGCAGGCCAGCAGGCAGAACTTTTGTATGGCTGGTCGGAATGACAAGTTGAGCAGAAGCTTGGAAAAATGCTTATTATTCAGGCTGGAGAGATGGCTTAGCGGTTAAGCGCTTGCCTGTGAAGCCTAAGGACCCCGGTTCGAGGCTCGATTCCTCAGGACCCACGTTAGCCAGATGCACAAGGAGGCGCACGCGTCTGGAGTTCGTTTGCAGTGGCTGGAGGCCCTGGTGCGCCCATTCTCTCTCTATCTGCCTCTTTCTCTCTGTCTGTCGCTCTCAAATAAATAAATAAAAATGAACAAAATCTTTAAAAAAAAATGTTTATTATTCAACAATGCTTAGGAAAGGGTTTGGGCTACCTGAAAACAAACAGCACTTGGGAGGAGAAGGAAGGATTGAAAGAGAAAGGCAGAGAGACGAGTGGCAGTCAGATGTGACCGGCTGACTCACTGATGCATTGAATGGGTCCGTAAAGGGTAAATACTTGAAAAGCAAATTTTAAGACATTTTTTGCTACATATTAAGTAGTAGAACTCTTTCTCCTCCAAGAAAATCTTCAGTAAAAACTTATGCTGCTGGGGCTGGAGAGATGGCTTAGCGATTAAGGCGTTTGCCTGCAAAGCCAAAGGACCTCGGTTCAGATCCCCAGGACCCACATAAGCCAGCTGCACAAGGGGGCGCGCGCATCTGGAGTTCGTTTGCAGTGGCTGGAGGCCCTGGGGCGCCTATTCTCTCCCTCTCCCTCTCTCTTTCTCTCAAATAAATAAATAAATAAAAATAAGGTTTTCTAAAAATTAATGTTGCTCATTCTTGCACCTTACACCATGAGAGGAAAGGCATTCACAGCAGGAAGAAAGATGCTTAGCACGACCCAAGGGCAGAAAGAAGCTTCGGGTGGGACACAGAAGCAGTACTGGGCACAAGTTACAGACAAATGGATGGGTGCTGGCCTGAGGCCTTGGGCCTGTAATCCCTGCTCTTGGGAGGCTGAGGCAGGAGGATTGTAAACTTGCATCTAGCCCAGACTACATAGTGAGTTCAAGGCCTGCTAGGCTACGTCACAAGACACTGTCTCAAAAATCCAAATGAGTGAGTGAATCAATGAAATCCAGCCTGTGGGTAGATTCTTCAAGGTATGGATTTTGGTTTCAATTAAGAATTCCTGAGCCGGGTGTGGTGGCGCACACCTTTAATCCCAGCACTCAGGAGGCAGAGGTAGGAGGATCGCCGTGAGTTCGAGGCCACCCTGAGACAACATAGTGAATTCCAGGTCAGCCTGGGCTGGAGTGAGACCCTACCTTGAAAAAAAAAAAAGAAGAATTCCTTAAAATTCTACATTATGCAGAAATACAAATGGCTTGTTACTTTTTCTTCTCATTTCCCCAGAGCAACAAGCCCAGCCTTTTATTATCAGAACCGCTATGAGAAATGTCTACGGCCGGGACAGCTTTCGATGACAGGGAGTTTCCTGCAAGAGGCTGACGGTTCGGACCGCCATGTTTCAGAGGTTGTCTTCTGGGGTGAAGGGAGTCTAGCGTGGAGGCTGCTGAGACCCCCCACATGAGTTTTCATCACAGTGGCCCTGCTGTTTCCGTTGTCATATATTCACACACTCACTGATTCATTCATTCATTCATAGAAACACTTGATGCCTACCTCCCTAAAATTGCTCTTTTGAAACAATTTTCTGTTTGTTTGTTTGTTTGTTTTTATTTATTTGAGAGCGACAGACAGAGAGAGAAAGAGGCAGGGAGAGAGAGACAGAATGGATGCACCAGGGCCTCCAGCCACGGCAAACAAACTACAAACACATGTGCTACCTTGTGCATCTGGCTTACGTGGGTCCTGGGGGATAGAACCTGGGTCCTTTGGCTTTGCAGGCAAATGCCTTAACCACTGAGCCATCTCTCTAACCCTGAAACCATTTTAAGGTTTCAAAAAGTTCAAAGGACACTAGCACTCTGATAGACATTAAGACCCTGGCGTTTCACAAGCTAATGATCTAAGTGCCATGGAGTGGCAGGTGATTTTAATGGCCTATTGTCCCGTCACCACAAATGAGAGACTACAAACACCCCACTTTCAGAGGGGAGAACAGCAGCAGATCAGAGAGGCATCCTGGCCAGGTCTCCCTGAGCCAAGATTCTTCCTGAATGACGGATTCTTCAGACCCTCACAACTTCCCTGCACAAGAGCATCTGCAGGTGATAACATGGAGGGTCTCGGAGCAAGATGGTAAAAATGACGCTTCTGGATTTGAACTCCCATCTACGGCCGGGGCTCTTCTCTTTCGGCACGCTGGGACCGCTGGTGGCCTGCTTGCTCCTTGGTCTTCACTGCAGAGGAATGCAGACAGAAACCCCTGTGCGGGGACATCTGAGGAGAGTGTGGCCAGGAGAGCCACGATGCCAGAGACAGGGGATTTTAAATAAGAGGATCCTGAAGGTGGCCTCTAAGGGAATTCTTCTCACGGGGAGAAATTCTCCAGCATGAACCACAAATTTTCAGTAATAAATGAAGAAACAAAGATTCTCAACTCATTGTTAAATATAACAGTACTACACTTCCTGAACTCTTTTCTTTTTTCTTATTTGAGAGAGAAAGAGGCAGAGAGAAAATGGGCGCCCCAGGGCCTTCGGCCACTGCAAACGAACTCCAGACTCGTGCGCCCCCTTGTGCGCATGTGCGACATTGCACGCTTGCATCACTGTGCGTCTGGCCTACGTGGGACCTGGAGATTCGAACGTGAGTTCTTAGGCTTGGCAAGGCAAGTGACTTAACCGCTAAGCCCTCTCTCCAGACCAATTTTCTTTAACTCAGAGAAACAGGGTTATTGACCTTGCTAACACAAAGAAGTACATTCCAGAAAGACCAAGTCTGAGAAGAGGACCCAGGAGGCCAGATTTGGCTTAATTTTTCATAAGGCGGTGGGAAGGCTGAGGGCCTGTGTGTAATCAGGGTGTTCTCAGCGGGGCCACCATGGCTGTGGGGAACACTGGAATGAGGCAGTTGTAGGAAGAAGTAACCAGTCTTTCAAGCTCAAAACTTGAAGCTTGGTTGACTTACAGATGTTTTCTTATTTACTATCCATTCATCTATCATTCAAAATTTTTTATAGCCTGGCGTGGTGGCGTACACCTTTAATCCCAGCACTCGGGAGGCAGAGGTAGGAGGATCGCCGTGAGTTCGAGGCCACCCTGAGACTACAGAGTGAATTCCAGGTCAGCCTGAGCTACAGTGAGACCCTACCTCGAAAAACAAAAGCAACAACAATAAAAAATAAATAAATAAAGACCTTGAGGAGTTTCAAGAGGAAGCCAACGTGATCAGAGCTGAAGCTTTTGGAAATGATCGCCACCACGGCTTCTGCAGAAAATTGAAGGAAAGAGTCATGCGGCATGTGTATAAAGACTTAGGTCTGAGCTAGGGACCCAGTCTGAGAGTCTGTAACACAGAGCTTATACCCACAGCCCTGGACTGACTGTTTCCCTGTGATAAGTAAAGTTGGACCAGTGAGGAGACCATGCTACAGGGTTTCCTCACAGGAATCTTCGGAGGTGAGAAAGATTATACCCACTGTCTAGATTAAGGTAACCACAGAGAAGCAGGGTGTTTCTTGTGAACCACTAAAAATTACTATTTCCAAGGGCGCATTGTACGTGCATTGTGCATATATTAGGTATTTCACTTCAAAGTCTATTTTTTGAAATTTAACAGAGCCTCGGGGGCTACTTTCTTCATTTAAAATATTGGGAAATTGTAGCAGACAGCTTCAGGTTCTGCTGAGATGAACTTCCAGACCAGGCACAGTGATGAAGGAAGGGATGTTTATGGAAGCTTACAGATCCAGGGGAAGTTCCATGATGGCAGAAGAAGCTGGCCTGCCTTCACAGGACCAAGCAGAGAGAGAGAGAGAGAAGCCAAAAGCCAAAAAGCCACACAGCACAGCACACTTCAGGAACTCCAGCTAGGCCCACTTGGCATATCTTTAGATTGAAACCTCAAACCCACCACCACACCTTAAGATCTGCCCAGTGACACTGCCTCCAGCCAGGTGGCTGCAGATGCAAACTACAAACTAATAAAACACTGAATATATCGGGGGGCATCTATTCGAACTACCACAGAAATTATCCTGGGCATGGTGGCACAGGCCTTTAATCCCAGAACTCATCAGGGTGAGGGGGACAGAGGTAGGAGGAAGATCACTGTGAATTTGAAGCCAGCCTAGGACTACAGACTGAGTTCCAGGTCAGCCTGGGCTAGAGTGAGACACTACCTTGAAAAAATAAAAAATAAAAATATTGGGAAATTTTGGCTCCATGTATTCAATAACATGGTCTAGTTTCCTGGGTAGGGTAAGAAAATTCCGTTGCCAAAGTGTATTCAACAGCCCTCCGGCTTCACAGCATGGACAATAACAGATTCTAACAATGGATTCTGTGCCATTTTTCTCAGACCCAGCTACTGCCTTTCTGGCTCCCATACCCAGCACCGGTCTCTAGCTACTCTCTGAACTCTGTGGTGTATACAAGTGACCATCAGGGCTCAGGTGTAGCAGAAGAGAGCCTATATATATATATATATATATATATATATATATATATATATATATATAATTTTTATTTATTTGGCAGAGAAAGAAGGAGAGAGAGAGGGAGAGAGAGAATGGGCATGCCAGGGCTTCCAGCCACTGCAAATGAACTCCAGACGCATGTGCCTCCTTGTGCATCTGGCTAATGTGGATCCTGGGGAGTAGAAACTGGGTCCTTAGGCTTTGCAGGCCAATGCCTTAACCACTAAGCCGTCCCTCCAGCCCGTGAGAGCCACTTTTGTGAGTGCTCATACCAGACATTCTTCCCCACCTCCTAGCTAGGGATCCTAACCTTGCCACGCCAACTTTTCTATAGGACTGTGTTGCAGTCAGGTTCACATTGCTGGTAGAAATCACCCAACCAAGAGCAGCTTGTGGGAAAGAGAGGTTTATTTTGGCTTACAGGCTCGAGGGGAAGCTCCATGATGGCAGGGGGAAACGATGGCATGAGCAGAGGGTGGACATCACCCCCCTGGCCATCATCAGGTGGACAATAGCAACAGGAGAGTGTGCCAAACACTGGCAAGGGGACACTGGCTATAACACCCATAAGCCCGCCCCCAACAATACACTCCCTCCAGGAGGCGCTAATTCCCAAATCTCCATCAGCTGGGAACCTAGCACTCAGAACACCTGAGTTTATGGAGGGACGCCTGAATCAAACCACCACAGACTGGATGTGGCATTCAACACACTTGGAAATCTCCGAACTGTCACTTGCCACCGTCTGGTTGATGACTGACTGAATGCATCTCAAGTAACTGTCTTTGCTTTTAGGAACTCCTTCCTAATAGACTTCCTGAAGTAAAGAATCAGGAAGACCATGGGGATAAAAAGGCCGCTTGGATGTGGAGAAACTCTCCTTGAGGAAGGAGACATTGCACTTGGAGGGACAGTTCACTGTCCTACCCAAGGGTAGCTGGTCACATGGACACTCCCTATGGGAAATCCCCGACCCCGACACCGAGGACCTGTGATCCCTGGGGACACACTCCCTGTGTCCAGAGCATCCAGCTGTCCCTCTTGCTGACACCTACTGTCTAGCGGACGCTTATGCTGCAGGGTACTGTCAGTGACGTCCTGAAGGCCTGGGGCCAGAACTGAGAGTCCCAAACTTAGACCTACTTCCTGGCCTGGACCCCAGATCCTTGTACCCCTCGGTCTGCCTGCCGACTCACTTCGCATCTTCCCCCCTTCCGGTCTCACATACTTATTTACTTCCCTGGTTCCAAACCATCGTTCAGACCAAACACTTGGAACCAGTCTGCAGTTCCTTCACCATATACAGTACTTTTGCCATTATTCATACTGTATTAAACAGATATCTTAAAAGACAGCGTATATTCATGGTCCCCTCTTCTCAACAAACTAAGTGCTGTGCGTGTTTTACAATGAACCTAGGCACAGTGAGGCCAAAGTGTTTGTGTCGTTCAAAGCCTGAGGATTTTACTCAATACCGTCTTACTCACACTCATCCTTTGGGTCTTGAACACCACATTCCCTTGGCCTGGGGCCCCTTCACCTGCCCTGGTAATGGGCTTGCTTAGAATGAGAGATGGAATGCATTTGCTCAAGCCAACAGGGATATTAAAATGAAAAAGTTAAGGGGAAGGGTGAATCGATGGATTGTGATGAGATTTTTTTTTAATTTTATTTATTTATTTATTTGAGAGCGACAGACAGAGAAAGAGGCAGAGAGAGAGAGACAGAGAGAGAGAGACAGAGAGAGAGAGAGAGAGAGAGAGAGAGAGAATGGGCGTGCTAGGCCCTCCAGCCACTGCAAACAAACTCCAGACACGTGCGCCCCCTTGTGCATCTGGCTAACGTGGGTCCTGAGGAATCGAGCCTCGAACCAGGGTCCTTAGGCTTCACAGGCAAGCACTTAACCACTAAGCCATCTCTCCAGCCCCAGAGATCTTTTTTTTATTATTATTACAGACTGCATCCCATGCCAGGTGACTTCTGGCATGCACAGTTCAGCTTTTAGAATCTTATACGCCTGCATCCAGGTAGAATATAGAACCTCTGACTGTAGTGCTTGCACGAGGGAAACAAAGAGAGGTTTGTTATAGAAAAGTTTTAAAGGGGAAGGGTTTGTTTGGGCTCACAGTTTTAGGGGTCTCGGGCAGGGACAGGCAGGCTCTACTGCTTGGGGCCAGAGGCAAAACAGAATATCACAGGGAGGGAAGCAGGGCAGAACAAAAGTGCTCATGTCACAGAAACCACACAGCAAAGAGAAAGAAGAAATGCAACAGCACAAGATCTATTTCCAAGGCATGTTCCCCGGTGAGCAAATTTTCTCCAACGAGACCCCACCTCTCCAATTTCCAACAAGGTTGTAATCATGCCATCGTATCATGAAAACATCTCCAGGTCCCAGTGACACCATCGTATCATGAAAACATCTCCACGTCACAGTGACACCATCGTATCATGAGTCCATCTCCAGGTCCCAGTGACACCATCGTATCATGAGTCCATCTCCAGGTCCCAATCACACCATTGTATCATGAGTCCATCTCCAGGTCCCAATCACACCATCGTATCATGAGTCCATCTCCAGGTCCCAATCACACCATCGTATCATGAGTCCATCTCCAGGTCCCAGTCATACCATCATATCATGAGTCCATCACCAGGTCCCAATCATACCATCATATCATGAATACATCAAAGAATTAGTCCAGATCTTCATGAGCCAAAAGTCTTCCTGCGTTACACCTGAATTTCACACACCAGTCTTTTTTGTAAACTCAGAATCAATCCATAACATGAGACCTGGAGACTTCCTTAAGGACACGAGGACTTACTAATGTAGGTGGGGATAGCTGGGTCCTGGCCCTTTAGAGGCTTAGATATCTTAGATGCATCTTTTTCAAATGTAACCTAGAAAGAAAAGTGCGCTTTGAAGAGCATTGACTTCCACTGATGACCTGATTAATACAGAAGAACACCGTCTGGGGACCGTCTCCTTTACCGCATTAATTGTGTTCACAGCATTACAAGGAAGCATCCAGCACACGATCATTCTCCATTGTCAAGGTTAAGCACTGAGGCTCAGACAGTCACACGACTCCGAAAGGACGACGGGATCCTGTTCAACTCCGTTCAATGCAAGGGGCTTGAAGAATCCCACGCAGGGTTGCCAACCCAAGGCGGGGGGCGGGGGTCCTGATGGCTCCCGCCGGTTGCTAGGAAACGTCTGTCTGGCACGATCTGGCGAGCCACGTCCTGGTTCTCTTGCCAACAGGCGCTTGGTAATCGGGACGGCGGGGAGGCCGGCACTCGCTTGCACAAGAGCAGGCCTGATTTCCGGAAGCCCACGAAAGCATGGTTGGATGATTAGGACCTAAGGGGTCCAACAGCTTTGCAGTGACAGAGTAAATATTGTGTGCTGGATGGACGGGCACCAAGTGGGGACACTCCGTACTGCTGTGTGATGAGGAAGCTGCCACTTGCGAGGACTGTCCAAAACAAACAAACACAGCACGCGCCAGAAGGAAAGGCCTGCTCCAGCTGGGACTGGTGACTACCATTTTCTCGGGAAGTGAAGATCTGACTGGAGGGGCCAACTGACAGAAGGCCAGATGGTGACTGGCCACTTCAGTAATAGCTCACTATTACGGTGCATCAGCACATGCATGTGGACCATGCGTTGCATACTTCACATATTACTACACGTTGCTGCTGTTGTGACTGTATTTCCTACCAAGGAACCAAAAATCATCTGGGAGGGAGCCATAGGAGAAGCCCAGTGTTTCCCCCAAGACAGCAATCGTCTCTTCTAGAAAACCTGACCACGTGGTGATTTTCGGAAGGCTTACATGCTACCAGTGATAGCTGGCTCAGCAGCTTAAAAGCCACCCAATTCTAGCCCATCGACTGGTCAGCAATGGCAAACAGCCTCACCCACCCTGCATGCCTAACATTCCTACTCATACTTCCATTCCCTGGACCATGAAATAAAATAATGCTAATTATAGCTACTATATGTTAACAAGGGTTTAATTTTTTAATAATATTTTTTGTTCATTTTTATTTATTTATTTGAGAGTGGCAGAGAGAGAGAGAGAGAAGAAAGAGGCAGATAGAGAGAGAGAATGGGTGCGCCAGGGCTTCCAGCCACTGCAAACGAACTCCAGACGCGTGCACCCCCTTGTGCATCTGGCTAACGTGGCTCCTGGGGAATCGAGCCTCGAACCGGAGTCCTCAGGCTTCACAGGCAAGCGCTTAACCGCTAAGCCATCCCTCCAGCCCACAAGGGTTTAATTTATTTCCCATCATTAGTTATGACAATGACCTTGTGAAGTAAAAATCTTGTCCTGATTCTTGTTTTATTTGGATTATTATTATTAACAACGTATTCTGTATGGATGCATCATGTGTGGGTACCATCTTTTCCTTCATCCCTGCCCCCAATCCATTGGGGACGCTCCTCAGTGGGGTTGCAGGTATTCCCCATGGGGTTGTGGTTTATGCGTTGTGGGAGCAGCTTATTTTCAGTTATTATTCAGTTATTTTGGGGGTGTGGGGGGAGAGAATGCCTCTGGGCGTGATGTCTCAACCTGTGGCTCTGACAATCTTTCTGCCTCCTGTTCGGCGAAATTCTCTGACCCGTCGTGGGCGAGTTTTGAATCTCCTTCACTGACGAGCTCTTAGGAGCCTCTGGATCTCTGTTTTGATAAATGTTGAGTTACCAAATTCGGATTCTTTACAAATTAACAAAACCTCCTTTCATGTGCTTGGCTCTGGTATATTTCCAGTTGGGGTTCACCTTACCTGAGCTAATATTACTGAATATTTTAAATGCTTAAGATTGTTGTTATGTTTCCAAAAAATGTGGAGGGGTGGGCAAGAGCTGTTTCTCAGATGAGACATGCAAAGAAAATTGAAAAGGCAAGACTGAAAAAGGGTAGTCACTCAAGATTCGTCTAATGAATTGTATTTGAAAATGCCTGATTGAATGATACCTAAAAAGTCTGTATGCTAACTAAAATCAATCAATCAATCAATCAATAAAATGCAATAAATCAAGAGAAAAATGATTTATATAACATGGAGCTTTTAGCTGACTTCTACGGAATATTGGTAGAAAAATCTTGGAACTCAAAAATAAGATAAGCCCACTGAAAGTGGAAGTTCTACCAAGAGTAGATAACGATGGCCAATCCATGCAAAGGCACTGAAAATCACTTGTCGCTGTGGACTGTAAGCTGAAAACACAGTGAGATACTGCCACAACCTTTTACACAGGCTAAAACTCATCCCATTTGGGGCTGAGGAGATGGCTTAGCGGTTAAGCGCTTGCCTGTGAAGCCTTAGGACCCGGGTTCGAGGCTCAATTCCCCAGTACCCACGTAAGCCAGCCAGATGCACAAGGGGGCCCATGTATCTGGAGTTCGTATGCAGTGGCTGGAGGCCCTGATGTATCCATTCTCTCTCTCTCTCTCTGTCACTCTCAAATAAATAAAAATAAACAAAAAAATTAAAAAATCATCCCAATCACTATATATATATATATATATGCGCGTGTGTGTGTGTGTTTATGTACACACACACACACACACACACACACACATATATATATATATATATATATATATATATATATATATATATATATATATGGAGAGAGAGAGAGATTCTAATTACAGCCGTGAGGGTAGAGAGTTTCAACAAGAAATCCTTTAGTTTGGTTGGAGGTGGGGCTATAAACAATCTGACCATTGCATTTTCTTTGCTAAGTGTCAGACACAGGCAGGGCCCTGGGTTAAAGCAAACCTGAGCTGCCTGACATGAAGGCCCAAGGCTATGGAGGGGTCGCAGCAGCCTGAACCGCAGGTCATATCTCGGGGACCAGACCAGCAGGGGAGCTCCTCCCCCAGTCTCGGGCGTTGTAGTGATCCAGGACCCTCCCCCCATTCTTGGGGATCACAGTAAGCCTGGACCCCTGGAACAAAATCTCGGACCCCGAGATCGGGCGGGAAGTAAAGGCCACTCCCTCTCCAAGCACAGGATACCTGGGCATTCAGATAATACTTAGGCTTTGCCCATAACCCTGTGGCCTTTGGCCAGTTGCCTAGGAAACTCCTCATATGGTATCAGCCAGCACCTTTGCATAGCTTCCCTGTACCATTCCCTACATGCTGGAAGAAATGTCCCCATATTAGGCATAAACTAGCAACCTTTAAACCCACCAATCCCCTTAGGGTCCTCTTCCTGCCTTCAACTGCTTACAAACCCATTTCCCTGACAATAAACTGAGAGCCGTTCACCGAAACTATCTCCCAAAAGTCTTTACTTTCGCATGCTCACCACCCTGGTTGCCTGGGCGCCTTTGTGAGGGGGAACTGCGGCTGGCCCCGGAGCGAGGACCCAGGACCCACATCCAAGATCTCCCCACAGACAACTCACTGTTCACTGACTGTGGTAAAGATCGAATATAGTAATGCATGTAAAATATTCAGTGTCACCGGGCGTGGTGGTGCACGCCTTTAATCCCAGCACTCGGGAGGCAGAGGTAGGAGGATTGCCATGAGTTCGAGGCCACCCTGAGAATACAGAGTGAATTCCAGGTCAGCCTGAGCTGGAGTGACACCCTACCTCGAAAAACTAAAAGAAAAAAAAATTCAGCGTCACAAACCATAACAGGCAGCCACGATTGTTACCATTATCCCCCTTCGCAGGCAGGGTGAGGTGACTGGTCATCTGTCTTGTCCACTAACGCCCGCCTGGGCACTCTGAGCATCAACACGTGCCTAACTGTGAGGTGAATGGCTGTTCTCCTTTGTCGTTGTATGGTGGGCTTTCCCAAGGGAGCCTCGACCTGTGGCTGCCACCCTCTCCGCCCCGGGGCACACTCTTCTGAGATGGGGCCAGAGTGCATGTAGCGCAGTCAAGGCACTCACACTGACCCAAGTCTGTGGGCCCTGCACGGAGGTCCATCTCCCAGCTGCGTGACTCAGAGGACGTTACACCCTCCGTCCATCTTCAGAGTCCCCGGCTGTGGATGACGGCAGCACAGAGCGCGCCTAAGGGCTCTGTGAGGGTAGCACTCCATAGACGTTTTTTTCCTAATATTTTTATTTTTATTTATTTAATTATGTGTGTGTGGGGGAGAGAGAGAGAGAGAGAGAATGGGTGCTCCAAAGCCTCCAGCTACTGAAAACAAACTCCAGATGCATTTGCTACCTTGTGTATCTGGCTTACGTGGCTACTGGAGAATTGAACCTGAGTCCTTAGGCTTTGTAGACAAGTGCCTTAATGGCAAAGTCATCTCTCCAGCCCCAACATTCTTTAGCGTTTTGAGGGCTTTTTTTTTATATATTTTAACCATAGTAAAAAATGAGCACGGAATCTCACCTCCACCCTCTGTCATTCCTCTCTGCCTTGGGTAGATTATTTTGTTCTTGTTGTTTTGTTTTTGTTTTTTTCAAGGTAAAGTCTTGCTCTAGCCCAGGCTGACCTGGAATTTACTATGTAGTCTCGGGGTGGCCTCGAACTCATGGTGATCCTCTACCTCTGCCTCCTGATTAAAGGCATGTGCCACCATGCCCAGCTTAATGAAAATTTTGTTTTGTTTTGTTTTTCGAGGTAGGGTCTCAGTCTAGCCCAGGCTGACCTGGAATTCACTCTGTAGTCTCAGGGTGGCCTCAAACTCATGGCAATCTTCCCACCTCTGCCTCCCTGGTGCTGGGATTAAAGGTGTGCCCCACCACACCTGGCCTTGGGTAGATTTTTAAAGCTACATATTTATGAAACCTCTGGGCTGAATGTCCCTTTAAAAGGAGACAGTGGGGACTGGGAAAAAGCTGCCAGGTCATGAAACATCACCTGCCTTTCCACCATGGTTCTTCTAGTCCTCACATTTATTTTATTTTATTTTTAATTTTTTTTGTTTATTTTTATGTATTTGAGAGCTACAGACAGAGAGAGAAAGAGGCAGAGATAGAGAGAGAGAGAATGGGCACGCCAGGACCTCCAGCCACTGCAAACGAACTCCAGACGTGTGCGCCCCCTTGCACATCTGGCTAACGTGGGTCCTGGGGAACCGAGCCTCGATCCGGGGTCCTTAGGCTTCACAGGCAAGCGCTTAACCGCTAAGCCATCTCTCCAGCCCTGGTCTGCACATTTAAAAAAATATATTTTATTTATTTATTTGAGAGAGAGAGAGTCAGAGGCAGATAGAGAGAGAAAATGGGTGTACCAGGACCTCCAGCCACTACAAACGAACTCCGGGCACACACGGCCCCTTGTGCATCTGGCTAACGTGGGTCCTGGGGAATCGAACTGTGGTCCTTAGATTTTGCAGGCAAACGCCTTAACCACGAAGCCATTTCCCCAGCCCCCAGCCTGTGCCTTCTTGCTGGGTGCTGGACAGAGGCACGGCCGGGATGGAGGAACCACTGCATCTCTTCCAAAGAAGGCATTTACCTAATTGCAAAGGAACACATCCTGGCGGCAGACAATAAATGGGGTGTGATGCGCCCACGAAGTGAGATGGATGGAGCTCTCGGCTGCTAACCGGCCCGTAACCAGGGTCATTAATCACAGGCGGCGCACCCACTGCCGGTAATGGACTTCATCCCAGAAAACTCCACCTTGCAGAGCCAAGGGGTTAAAGGGAAGGCCGCGCCTGCTATGGAAATACAGGTCTCTCTTGGGATGAACGCCAGGCGTTTGCCACCCCTCATTCACTGAGAAGCCCCTTTAATTGATTTTTTCCCCCCTGTTGTTCCTTCTGATCTGTCCGTGAGCTTCGTGGCCGGCTCAGCCTGCACCGTGAGACACGACCCGGACCGTGTGCATTGCTAAGGAGCCAAGCGTTTTCCTCCTCGTCTGTGCTTAACAGGCAGGAAAAGTAACTAAGCACAGGAGAGCAGGCCTTCTTGGATGCCCTGTCCCGCGTCCCCACAGCTAAATCCAGGCGAGAACCGGTCCCCCGTCTTTCACCTGTGCTTGCTCAGAGCCTAAGGGAGATTGTCACCCACGCCTTCACCAAGTGACTCTAATAGCAAGTCTAGAGCGCATTTGTTAAGGAGACGGAGGTTCCGAGGCTGGAGGGATGGCTCAGCGGTGAAGACGCTTGCCTGCAAAGCCAAAGGACCCAGGTTCGATTCTCCCGGGACCCACGTTAGCCAGATGCACAAGGGGGCGCACGTGTCTGGAGTTCGTTTGCAGCGGCTGGAGGTCCTGATGCACCCATTCTCTCTCTCAAATAAATAAATAAATAAATAAATAAAATAAAAATTAAACAAAAGAAAGATGGGGGTTCAGGGAAAATTAAGAGAATATGCTTCTGCTCAAGGGTATTCAGTTTAGGGCAGTCTGCCAGGCAAGGAGTTTGTACCTGTCCAGAGTGACTGCCTGCAATATACCCCCCTCCCTTCCTCTCTCCCTCCCTTCCTTCCTTTTTTCTTTCCTTCCTTCCTTCCTGCCTTCCTTCTTCCATCCTTCTCCCTCTCTCTCTTCATCTCTTTCTTCCTTCCTTCCTTTCTTTTTTTCTTTCTTTCTTTCCTTCTTTCTCTCTCTTTTTCTTTCTTTCTTTCTTCATCTCTTTCTTTCTTTCGTTCTTTCTTTCTCTCTCTCTCTCTTTCTTCCTTTCTCCCGACATGTGAGGCTTCTTAGGGCTGCATCCCCAGCTGACTCCCTGAGCTCCTCTTGGCCAGCATTAGAAAACTGAAGGCTCTCCTGCGTGCCGGGGATAATCGTGAAAAGCAGACTTTCATTTTAGAAGGCAGTTAGGATCCACCACATTGTTGCTGGTGTACGGGGTCAGTAAGTATTGCTTAATGTGATAAACAGGGCCCCTGCCCATCCAGGGTCCTTTGAAATGCCCGGGGTGGTGAAGGTGGACTTACTTTGATCTACTTCTGTTCCATGGGAGATTGGTAATAAATTCCCGGGCTGTGATGAGTTCTCACAGAGGCACTATTTACTTAATTTGATTAAGAAGGAAGACGCCATCTGACATCTCCTTTTGGGGGGGGGGGGGGCTGTAGATTCTCATAAGAGCTGAGTGGTTCTGCTCCAGGAGATAGGAGAGCATTTTCAGGTCATCCGAGGCCAGTAATAAAAGAGCTCAGGCAATTAAACGGATTTCTCTTGTGCTGGGAAGATCATTTACAACAGAAGGGTTTTGTTGCCATCTATCCTGCTCTACTATCTAGTTGTCGGAGGCCATCTGACCTGGAAAAGGTCACACTTACCATTCACCAGAGCGACTGACACTTGACGCCAGACAGTTGTATGTGGTGGTGGGGGGGGCTGTCCTGTGAGTGTGGGGTATTCTACCCAAGACACACCAGGAGTCCTCTGTCAGTATCACCACCAGACATTGCCAAGTGTCACTTAGAAAGCAGAGGAGGTCGGGCTGGAGAGACGGCTTAGCAGTTAAGGCGTTTGCCTGCAAAGCCAAAGGACCCAGGTTCGACTCCCCAGGACCCACGTAAACCAGATGCACAAGGGGGTGCACGCATCTGGAGTTCGTTTGCAGTGGCTGGAGGCCCTGGCGCGTCCACTCTCTCTCTCTCTCTCTGCCTATTGCTCTCTCAAATAAATAAATATAAATAAAGGGGCCCGGAAGATGGCTCAGTGATTAATAAGCACCTGCTTGGAAAGCCTGGAAGCCCAGGTTCAATGCCCCAGGAACCACAGAAAGCCAGACACACAAGGTGGTGCATGCATCTAGAGTTCATTGCTAGTGGCAGGAGGCGCCGGCACACCCATATTCATTCTCTCCCTCTCTCTCTCACACACACATAAATAAGCAAAAAAATACTAGAGTATTGAATTCCTTAAGGATATGGAAATTGTCCAACTCATTCTGTCACTCTGTATTACTGTATCTGACACAGGCAGGCAATTCAACTGTTTGTCATTTGAATGAATTAGCATAGAGTCCACTTCCACTAGGATATTCTACTCCTTATCTACTCCCACGGTCCTCCTTCTTACTTCCGTGTCATAACTCTTTGAGCTCAAATGTTTTTCCTCCTCCTCATCTTTACCAAATCCATCCTTTGCCAACCAGCTGGGCCATGTCTCCCCTACAGCCTTCCTGCGACCTACAGCCATCCCTGTGTCTTTGCCGGCGTCCGGTACTTCCGTGGAAAGACAATGTAATCTAGCAGCTAAGAGATTGAGCTCTGAATTAGAATTATAGGACTTATCTTCTGCTTTTGAGAGAAAGACAGAGAGAGAGAGAAAGAGAGAGCGAGAATGGGCACACCAGGACCTTTCAACAGCTGGGCACGAACCCCAGATATGTGTACCCCCTTGCGGGCATGCGTGGCATTGCATGCTTGCGTCACTGTCGCGTCTGGCTATATGTGGGATCTGGAGGATTCGAACAGGAGTCCTTAGGCTTGGCAGGCAAGCGCCTTAACCGCTAAGCCATCTCTGCAGCCCAGGACTTCTTCTTCTTTGAGACGACTGACCTACCTACAAAATGCCTCAACGGTCTCACAGAGATTGAATGAAGGAATGTTTTGGTACAGGCAAGTCTCTGTCACGCAGGATGAGAAGTAATTCTTATTCTCCCATTAGAATGGCAGTTCCCTAGGGATGGAAGTCCTGTCTTCCTCATTTTTGCTTCCCTGGGATCTAGGTCAAAGCTTGGGAGTTGGTTGCTCATTGCTGACACTCTTCAGGAAATTCTTCAGGGAAAGTAGAGTCATGGACTTGCTGCGTGAATGAAGAAAGCTAGCGGGCTGGAGAGATGGCTTAGCGGTTAAGCGCTTGCCTGTAAAGCCTAAGGATGCCGGTTCGAGGCTTGATTCCCCAGGACCCACGTTAGCCAGATGCACAAGGGGGCGCACGCGTCTGGAGTTTGTTTGCAGTGGCTGGGGGCCATGGCGCGCCCATTCTCTCTATCTGCCTCTTTCTTCTCTCTCTCTCTCTCTCTCTGCCTCTTTCTCTCTCTGTCACTCTCAAATAAATAAATAAACAAAAAAAAATGTTTTAAGAAGAAAGCTAGCCTAAGATAGGAAACATAGAGGCCACAGGGTGCAGATGGCAGATCCACAGGTACACTGGTTCATGTGAAAATGAAGGGCACATGCCAGGCAAGCCTGTGACACCCCCCCATCCCCACCCATGCCTCAGAAGACTTTCCTTAGGAGGGGACCGGGACAGCTGGTTCTTTCCTGCTTGCACAACGATGACAAGAGATGATGCCAAGAGAGACTTGCTTCAGCATGCGGGGAAGCTAATTAGAGCTAATGTATTATCTTTTCTCAGAACCAGGCTGCTGGGTGGAACATGCTGGAGGTCTCCGCTGCTAACAGAACCTCTGTGATGATGTTCACACATCTGACTTGAGAAGTCCGCGGGACCCCAGCCAGAGCCTAAGGAGCCCGCGTGTCGGTCACAGCGTGCTGCGGCATCGGCGTGATAAACTCTCTGCCGGCCCATCTCCGTGCAGTCCTCCCAGGTTCGGGTCCACGCCGTCCAGAGCCACTCTGGGATGCGGAGGGGACTCAGCGTGTCGGAAGGCAGCATACTGCGTGACATTAAGAAATGGTACTTAACCGGGCTGGAGAGATGGCTTAGCGGTTAAGCACTTGCCTGGGAAGCCTAAGGAGCCCGGTTCGAGGCTCGATTCCCAGGACCCACGTTAGCCAGATGCACAAGGGGGCGCACGCGTCTGGAGTTCGTTTGCAGGTGGCTGGAGGCCCTGGCGCACCCATTCTCTCTCCCTCTCTCTATCTGCCTCTTCTCGTCTCTGTCTATCGCTCTCAAATAAATAAATAAAAATAACAAAAAAAAAGGTGCATGGTATTTGGAACGCACTGGAGACAGAAGACCATTCCAGTAACGGTCCCCACAGAGCACCTTCAAGATGCACAAGGGGGCGCACGCGTCTGGAGTTCGTTTGCAGTGGCTGGAGGCCCTGGCGCACCCATTCTCTCTCCCTCCCTCTATCTGCCTCTTTCTCTCTCTATCGCTCTCAAATAAATAAATAAAAATAACCAAAAAAAAGTGCATGGTATTTGGAACGCACTGGAGACAGAAGACCATTCCAGTAAACGGTCCACAGAGCACCTTCAAGCACCTACAAGCGCCAGCCCTGGGTTTCCACCTCGAATGAGATGGTCCTCCTTGAAAGAGTCTTCATTCACAGCCTTCGCAGATGGGACTGGGGAAGGAAGGGGGTCCCCATCCCAGCTAGGTGAGGATGCATGATGCAGCAATGTGTGTATAATGGCCCTTATTTACCCTCCATTTTAAGACTCAATTTTGTCGAATTTTTACATTTTTTTCCCCCTCATTTTGTTTCATTTTTGGTTGCCAGGGAACCTGTTTTTCAAATTACTTTCATGTCTCAAGCTTTTGAGTTCCCGTGACCTTAAAAAGCAGCTATTAACAGCTGGTTAGAATTTTGCGGAACAAGAAGGCCAGATCCTAAGCAGAGGGGCCAAGGGCTTTTCAACCATCAGGCTGTCAGAATGTGGACTGGTGACACTGTGACACCTCTTTGCCTGCATGTCACCCACCGCCCTGGATGAAGGACTGCAGCCCAAGTGCTCTCTTCCACCCCTGCTGGCCTATTCCGCCATACTGTTCTTCTGTGATTGATCCTTGCCCTGGCCCCTGTGTCTCCTTGATGCTGGCCCCAAGAGCCTAGCCCAGAGTAGGCTGGAAAGAACCGCTGGACTATCTCTGGCCTATGGCTCCTGGAGACTGGCTGCTTCTTAGATAGATTCAACCCTTCCTCGTCACCTCATCGCCTGAAACAGATGCGGTGATTCAAAACTGAGTGATCCTGGGCTCCCAGGTGCCCTCTCGAATCCTCCAGAATCAATCGCCTCGCTGCCTGTTCGCATCAGCTCCGGGAGGAAGTCGTTAATATACCCATGTAGAAACAGCAAGGTCACCCAGCCAGTGTGCTCAGAGGTACCGGCCCTATGGTTCTCGAATTCTCCTGGTACACATTAATCACTGTGCTAAACATCCGGAGAAGTATCCCCAATCACACGGAAGCCACGGCAAGGCTGGGATTCAAACTGGCTTTCCTAACTCCACGGTGCAAAGGAAGCTTGACGAGGCACTGAAAGATCGTAACTTCTAGTCATGGAAGGTGAAGGCCATGAGGGCCCTTCCTCAAATTCTCAGTTCCACATTGAGGAATAGACAAATGTGTACAAAGCATGCTGCTATATTTCTACCGTTCTCCATGTTCAAGATGCAGGTTCATTTGTTCATTCAGCAAACATCAAAGGGTAATGGCTCAAGCACATCCACGCATCCATCCATTCATCCATCCATCCATCCACCCAACAAGGCATTATCCATGCCTACAGCCCTACGGCCTTAGGGCGTCTCTGCTGTGGTGGTGAGCAGATCTTTTCTCCCACACCCACGGGATGACAGCGTGGGTCCTACCAGGTTTGCCGTTCAGGGGCTGGGGGGAGGGGCTGTCATGTAGGGTGGGCGCTGCAACCTGAGAGGCAGCTTCCTCTCGTGAATCTATCTTACATGCCACATTTTACAAGACTTTTTGATGTGAACAACTGAAGTGAGCAAAATGCTTAAACAACAACAATAAAACATCAGATGCAGATAATTGCTACTTTAGTTATCATCATTAACAAATAATAAAAAATAAGGCTGCTATGACCTGAAGATTTATGAACTCTGCTCCCAACTCACGTGATGAGACCAAATCCCAGTGAAATGTTATTAGGAGCTGGTCAGCTCACAGGGGTGCAGCCTTCATGAATGGGATCAGTGCTCTTGTTAAGGAAACCCCATAATGCTCTCTTCTTTATATGAGGACACAGCAAGAGACACCATGAGCCAAAAATGGGTATTTCACCAGACACCAAATCTGCAGGATCCTTAATGTTGGATTTTCTACCCTCTAAGCTGTGCATTTGGTATGATGTCATGTCAGCCTATACCAACTGAATTAGAACTACAGGGCTGGAGGGAGGGCTTAGTGGTTAAGGCGCTGGCCTACGAAGCCTGAGGACCCAGGTTCAATTCTCCAGGTCCCACATAAGCCAGATGCACAAGGTGGTGCATGTGTCTGGAGTTTGTTTTCAGTGGCTAGGAGCCCTGGTGTGCCCATTTTCTCTCTCTCTCTCTCTCTCAATCTTGTGTGTCTCAAATAAAAGTAAATTAATTAGCTGGGCGTGGTGGCACACGCGTCTTTAATCCCAGCACTAGGGAGGCAGAGGTAGGAGGATCGCCATGAGTTCAAGTCCACCCTGAGACTATATAGGGAATTCCAGGTCAGCCTGGGCTAGAGTTAGACCCTACCTCGAAAACAAAGAAAAAAGAAAATTAATTAAGTAATTTAAAATCAATAAATAAAGTAGAGCTATGAACACTATAAACTAGGCACTGTCCCTGGTCTTCAGGGAGACCATTTGGTAGTGTGGGAGTGCCATCAGAGAGTTACAGGGTACAATCGGGAAAGACGGATTGACCTCTTGCTGGTGGCAGTGTGGGTAAGAAGGTTTTGAGAAGTTTCATGGTGGTGACCTCACCCAGATGTCTGGAAAGGATTGGGCCAGGGCGATGGAAGGCGGGAGACTGGAAAAGAAAACTTCCTTTGCTTCTCACTGGGCACCTACGTGTCACTTGGGCTGGCTTCCCGACTCACGATCTTCCTGCCTTACCCTCCCACGGGCTGGCCCTGCAGGCGCGCACCACTATACTCACTTTAAAGCCGTGACCTGAGGCAGACGACGTGCCACAGTGATGGTGCCCAGAGGGACCTAACGAGCGAGCGTTTTGAGGCGATCTTGGATACGAGATCGGTAGTTGGATAAGAAGAGTAAAACTAGCAGGAGATAAGCTCACAAATGTATCTTGAGGCCAGACATGAAAGTACTTAAAGCCAGGATAAGGAGGTGATCTTTATCATACAGGTTGTCATGAGGAAAACTGGATACCCATGACCTCACAGCGCCCGACACTACCTACTCAAGACCATCATAATAGGAGGAAAAGATGGTGACATCAAAATAAAAGAGAGCCTGATTGAGAGGGGGAGGGGATATGATGGAGAGTGGAGTTTCAAAGGGGAAAGTGGGGGGACGGAGGGAATTACCATGGCATATTGTTTATAATCATGAAAGTTTCTAATTATAAAAAATCATAATAGCCGGGCACGGTGGCGCACGCCTTTAATCCCAGCACTCGGGAGGCACAGGTAGGAGGATCACCGTGAATTCGAGGCCACCCTGAGACTACATAGAGAATTCCAGGTCAGCCTGAGCTAAAAGTGAGACACTGCCTCGAAAAACCAACATAATAATAAGAAGACGAAGAAGAGAAAGAAAAAGAAGAAACCAACATGAATTGATAATTCACTCAATAGATAAATGCCACGATATACAAGTCTATAGACATGTAGCTATAGTTGAGAGTTATGCATATGCATGAAGTGGCATCTGTCTTTTTGAACAGAGCAAGAACAGGGTCTCTTTATCTTTTGGTTCCCACCTGCAGCCATGGAACTTAGCATGGAACTTACCTGACATCTTCGTGTGCTTACAGTGGGCGCATCGATAGGGCCTAGCGATCACCTTCAGAAGTCTGCTGAGTACAAGAGGAACTTGCATCTGGGGTGCAGGGAGAGTGACAGGCTCCACAAAGCTGGTGGGGTGCAGTGTCGGCCCTGCCTCCTTGCGGAAGTGGGCTGTGACCCGTGGTAGGCCCACGTGCTAAGAACCTCACTGTCCAGGGCTTAGCGGAGCGATGCTATGTGTGGATTTTGGAGCCAGGGCTTAAGTCCGAGCAGGACCCTTCAATAGCTGGGTACCCCAGGACGTGCGCTTGAAGTCTCTTTCGTCTCAGTGTGCCCATCTGTACAATGGAGCCAAAAACGAGTGTTTCATCTATTAGGAATATTGTCATGATCTAAAGTGGCACCGTGGTGCCTGGCATACAACAAGCTCTTCCTGTGTTTGTTATTGTTGGCACGATTACAGTTGGCCATCAACAGTCTTAACACCCTAGAGTCTTGTTACACAGTGATGGGATTTTCTTCCTGTATTATATTAGAGCGGTCTACACCAGTCTCTTTGACAGGGTCTCTTTGGTAAATAGGAAGACCGGGCAGCTTGGGAGTCAGTTCAGAAGAGATAAGAGAATGATGAAACCAAGGCAGACGGACGGGGGGGGGGGGGGGGAGCAAAGGACACAGAGGGCGGCAGGATTCAGAAACGATTGTGCAAGATATTAACGAGCAGGGAGACCTGAAGAAATCACACCAAAGCTTTCTGAGAGAGGCTGAGAGCAGTATCTGGGGACTGTCACAAAGGGTGGCGATAAAGGGGAGGGGGTGACAGCTCCCTGCAGGCCTGGACCCAGCGCAACACAGAGTAAGCCAGGAGGCTAGAAGAAAGCTCCCGTGTCTTGTTAAGCGACTCCGGGAGGCTTTCAATCGGGGTGAGGCAGGGCTCTAACCATTACAGGTTACCCAGAAGCCACCAGAGGGAAAAAACAAATGGAAGAGGAGAGCCTTGAAGGATGAGCACGCTCCCTGATGGGGTGCAGTTACCATAGAGACCACTCTTGATGGTAGCTAGGAAGGGCAGAACCTGTCCTCCGTGTAGTTAACAAGCTATTGACCAAACGCGAACATGCCAGCAGGTAAGAGGAATGAAACCACTGCATCCCAGCTGCCGCCTGACTCCGATCAAACATCGTAGCAAGGCGGCATCTATCCATCAGCCAGGCCACCGCAGCCGCGGAGTCAAGTCGAGGGGAGCAGCCTACAATTGCAGAGACTGTTCTCAGAACATGAGCGCTCCCTCCCATTTGCCTAGGCTGGCTTGAGGACTCACAGAAGATTAAAGTCAAATAGAACAGCATCTTTGCAGGAACAGAGGGTAATGGAGGACAGACGGCTTAGGGGTTAAGCGCTTGCCTGTGAAGCCTAAGGACCTCGGTTCGAGGCTCGATTCCCCAGGACCCATGTTAGCCAGATGCACAAGGTGACACATGCATCTGGAGTTCCTTTGCAGTGGCTGGAGGCCCTGACATGCCCATTCTCTCTCTCTCTCTCTCTCTGCCTCTTTCTCTC
Organism: Dipus sagitta; assembly: GCA_036346955.1. Lineage (NCBI taxonomy): Eukaryota > Metazoa > Chordata > Mammalia > Rodentia > Dipodidae > Dipus > Dipus sagitta. The sequence continues at coordinate 37,175,557 of CM070789.1, forward strand.
TCTGTCTGTTGCTCTCAAATAAATAAATAAAAATAAACAATTTTGAAAAATAAAGAAAGGTGTAAGGGGCTGGAGGGATGGCTAAGTGGTGAAGGCGCTTGCCTGCAAAGCCTAAAGATCCCGGTTCGATTCTCCAGGACCCACGTAAGCCAGTTGCACAAGGAGGGCGCACATGTCTGGAGTTTGTCTGCAGTGGCTGGAGGCCCTGGCGCACCCATTGTCTCCCTCTCTCTTTCTCTCTATGGAATAAATAAATAAAGGGCCAGGCATGGTGGCACATGTCTTTAATCCCAGCACTCGGGAGGCAGGGGTTGGTGGATCGCCATGAGTTCGAGGCCACCCTGAGACTCCATAGTGAATTCCAGGTCAGCCTGAGCTAGAGTGAGACCCTACCTCAAAAAAAAAAAAAAAAAAAAAAGACAAAACAAAACAAAATAAAAAAAAACAACAAACAAATAAATAAAATATATTTTTAAAAAGAAAGGTAGGGGGGCTGGAGAGATGGCTTAGCGGTTAAGCGCTTGCCTGCGAAGCCTAAGGACCCCGGTTCGAGGCTCGATTCCCCAGGACCCACGTTAGCCAGATGCACAAGGGGGCACACATATCTGGAGTTCCTTTGCAGTGGCTGGAGGCCCTGGCGCGCCCATTCTCTCTCTCTCTCTCTCTCTCTCTCTGTTGCTCTCAAATAAATAAATAAACAAAAATAAAAATATTAAAAATAAATAAATAAAAATTAAAAAGAAAGGTATGAGAAGGCAGTTGAAGAAGCAAAACTTCACAGTGTGTTGCCCAGCCCCCTCAGTCAAAAGTGAAGACATAGCAGCAGGCCTTTGCAACCAGCGGGGAGGCTCCTTGCTTCCAGAAACTTCCAGGGAAGGACGGGGATGCAGGATTCGCAGCTAGCTCTCAGAGCAGGCGCGTTGGCCGTAGCAGCCCAACTCCTTCAGAGGAGCATCCAAACAAGGCTTGCCTTCCTTCCCGCCTTCATTCCCGCCACAGGAAGTGATCCACCTGATGACCGTTTGCTGTGCAGAGAGACGGCCCTGCAGTACCAGGGCCGTGCCCGGCTCTGCCTTCCGGGCGCGGGGTTACTTGTACGGGTGAAGTCCTAGAGTCCAAGGGCCTTCTGTGTGCCTCTGCGAGGTGTGGCTCTACCTACTGCCTCCCCTCATTTCTGGGCTAAATGCTATGCCCTCAATTATTATTATATTATTATTATTATTATTATTGCTTTATTTTCAGCTGAGCCAATTGCTACCTGACTTCAAAAGTCAGCTCGTGGGCTGTGTCATTCATTCCTGTTCATCTACTCAGTGGGTCATTTATCCCTCCCGTGTGCCCCTCCCCAAGGCTTGCTAACCCTCTGTACAACCCACTAAGGAAAGACACCACCCTGGGTAGTGTTGCAGTCAGGTTAGTATTGCTGGTAGAAATCACCCAACCAAGAGCAGCATGTGGGGGGGGGGGAAAGAGGTTTATTTTGGTTTACAGGCTCTAGGAAGCTCCACAAGGGCAGGGGAAAACGATGGCATGAGCAGAGGGTAGACATCACCTCCTGGCCAACATCAGGTGGACCACAGCAACAGGAGAGTGTGCCAAATACTGGCAAGGGGACACTGGCTATGACACCCATAAGCCCGCCCCCAACAATACACTCCCTCCAGGAGGCGCTACTTCCCAAATCTCCATCAGCTGGGAACCTAACATTCAGAACACCTAAGTTTATGGGGGACACCTGACTCAAACCAGCACAGGGTAGGACTGCACATTGATGGGTCTGTCTAGCTTGTTAGGGTTCAGGATTCCCTGAGGGCAGACTGGTTGTTCTCCGTATCTAGAATTCGGCACACGGTACCTGCCCAATAAGTACTGATTCAAGGACGCATAACGGAACACATGAATGAGATGCATTTCAGATTCTATCCAGCTTGCTGCGTTCTGAAGGGAATTCTCCAAGCCATCAAGGAGGCCTGGGATGAAATGTTCTCACGTGTATTACTTAATAAAAAGAACTCCAGGTCAATTGAAAAAAAATTTAAAGTCAATATGAAATTGATCCTCATCAGCACTTTCTCCCCCAAACATATAGACAAAGGGACGTTTCTGAAACGTATGTATTAGGCTTGCATTTTCTGCTCCACAGGCTCAGCGATCGTTGTCACCTCTGAGTCCAGCCCTCATTAATTTATGAGGCATCCGGCATTATCCGCGGCGGGCTTCTTGGCGGCATAACTTGGGAGACTGGGCTGGAATCGGAGAGGCTAAGGTTACAAAGGAGCGATTTCCTCTCACGTTCTTTTCTCTTGGAAGTCACCGAGCACCGGCCCAGTGATGTGGAAGACCTTTAGGTGGGATAGTCAGGGATGGCAACACGCCCCTTTCCACTGTCCAAGAGCGGACAAGCAGCCTGAATAACACATCTGGAGTGCACGTCCTAGTAACCCCCGGGGCCATCTTGGTGCAGCTTAGCAGGTGTATAAATCCAGATGTGCTCAGGGGGCGGGTGGTAGGAGGCCGCAGAGGAGAAAACAAAACTTTTTCCTTGCTGGGGCGCCTGACGCTACAAGGGAATAGGATCACCAGACGTGACACCCTGGTACACAGCCCTGGTGATCTGCTCAGACCGGTTCTGGGTAGAAGTAAGGAGATGTCCCCGGTCGCCAAGCTTATGCGGCGGAATGGCTGTCACGGCTTCATGGGTGTACTTTTTCTCCTTGCGTTTTTTGTTTTTTTTTTAAGCACAGGAAGTGTGCCTGCCCTGAGCGCACCTGGCCTGGAAACATCCAGAAAACAATGTTTTTCCTGTCTCCCAGTTGACATGCAACCTGAACGTAGAGTGGGCTTGGGTCGCCTGGTTCCAAACTGAGCTTGTTAAAAACAAAAGAACAGAAGCCGGGCGTGGTGGCACACGCCTTTAATCCCAGCACTCGGAGGCTGAGGTAGGAGGATCACCGTGAGTTCGAGGCCACCCTGAGACTACAGAGTTAATTCCAGGTCAGCCTGGACCAGAGTGAGACTCTACCTCAAAAAAAACAAAAAAAAAAAAAAAAAAAAGAACAGAAAAGAAAAGAAAAAAGAAAAGGAGGTGGGGAGGCCTCCCAGGAGGGATCACACACGGACATTGTTACAGCCATGGATTCCTCTGGATTCCTAAATGTTCAGGTAGTCCTGGTGGTGGGTCCAAAGGAGTGGGGAAGGGAACAAGGATAGAAACTTGAAGGGGCCTGAAGGGGTTGGCATCATGCGAGGTCTTAAATCCAAAGTGCAACCCCTGGTGGTTATGTGTGATATATAGACACAAAAACGTATGTGATTGTACGCATGTGCATCGGTATTGGAAAATACGGTGATATTTAGTGCCACAGTAATACTACAGAGAAGTTGGGTCATTTCTTTTTTTGTAAATTTTTTTATTTTAATTTATGTATTTGAGAGCGACAGAGAGAGAAAGAGGCCCAGAGAGAGAGAGAGAGAATGGGCGCGCCAGGGTCTCTAGCCACTGCAAACAAATTCCAGATGCGTGCACCACTTTGTGCATCTGGCTTTGTGTGGGTCCCGGGGAATCGAACCCAGGTCATTAGGCTTTCCAAGCAAGTGCCATCTCTCCAGAGCAAATATATACATACATTTTTCTAGGTAGGGTTTCTGCTCTAGTTCAGGCTGACCTGGAATTCACTACGTAGTCTCAGGCTGGCCTCGAACCCACACTGATCCTCCTACTGCTTCCTCCTGAGTGCTGTGATTAAAGGCATGTGCCACCACACCCAGCTGAAACCTTTTTATTTATTTTTTTCTTTCATTTTTGAACGCTTACGTTGCCTGTCCTCTTAAAAATAGCAAGAGATTTTGTGGAAATAAATTGGTTTGCTCAGGAATCGCTATGATTGGGTCTACAGAGATGGCCAAGCTGGCTGGCTCCCTGGCCAAATCAGTGAGAGACTCCATTTCAATAAATAACGTAGACAGAGATGAAGGAAGACTCCTGACGTCAACATACATGCATAAACATGCACTCCCCCCACACACGTAAACCAAAATGAATATGCATGCATATCACACACACACACACACACACACACACACACACACACACACGCACACACATGCATGCAAGAAAGTACTTCATTCTCCCTATATGTAGACTACAACTCTGGAAGAGGAATCTTGAGAGTTATCATCATTTGCCGGGCGTGGTGGTGCACTTGGGAGGCAGAGGTAGGCGGATCACCGTGAGTTCGAAGCCACCCTGAGACTACATAGTGAATTCCAGGTCAGCCTGGGCTACAGTGAGACCCTACTTCGAAAAACCAAAAAACAAACAAACAAAACAAAACAAAACAAAAAGAGTTATCATCATTTGAAATACCTTAAATTAAATAATTAAATTAAATTAAATTCTCAGTAGGACGTCCATTCATTCTTCAAGACCGTGTGTTCTAAAAGGACCTTGTGACATGGTTGGGAAAGGCTACCATTTTGATGACCATGCATCTGTATGAACAGGAACTAAGTTTTAGGGAACAAACGAGAACAAAACTACATTTTTTTAAAAATTTTTATAGAGAGAGAGAGAGAGAAAGATTAGGCATGCCAGCCACTGCAATTGAACTCCAGATGGCCACCTAGTGGGCATGTGCGACGTTGCGCTTGCCTCACCTTTGTGCGTCTGGCTCACGTGGGACCTGGAGAGTCGAACCTTGGCCCTCAGGCTTCGCAGGCAAGCGCCTTCACCGCTGAGCCGTCTCTCCAGCCCAAGACTGCATCTTCATCACTAGCCTTCTGACCACATCACTAAGCTACATTTGCAGCCCCCTTACAATAAGTAAGACCCTATATTTCACTTCTGGTCAATGGAATATAGTTGGGAGGGATAGAATGAGTAAGATCCTATGTTTAACCAGTGGCCAAAGGAATACAGTTAGAAGGGATGCGTGCCCCTTTGAGGAAGAGTCTCTCTAAACCTGTCAGTCCTGATCATCCTCTCTTTACCCCCTTTTGCCAAACACCTGAGGAACACACAAAGATGGTAGTAATATAAATAAGACAGGGGGAAAAAGCCTGTTTTCTTCAATTTAGTGCTTTCAGTATAATAGCAAAAGTTGGCTATGCCAAATCTCATGTTGAGAAGGGTTGTGGGGTGAGGGGGGCTATAAGTGTCCAATTCACTCAAAGGATCCCTAAACCAAAAAGCCCCGCGGCTGCTACTTTCTTAAAAAAGAGATCCTTGGGCTGGAGAAATGGCTTAGCGGTTAAGTGCTTGCCTGTGAAGCCTGAGGACCCCGGTTCGAGGCTCGATTCTCCAGGACCCACGTTAGCCAGATGCACAAGGGGGCGCACGCATCTGGAGTTCGTTTGCAGTGGCTGGAAGCCCTGGCGTGCCCATTCTCTCTCTGTATCTGCTTCTCTCTCTCTCTGTCTGTTGCTCTCAAATAAATAAAAATAAACAAAAAAAATTTTAAAAAAATGAGATCCTTTTTTTAAAAAAAAATATTTATTTATTTATTTGACAGAGAAAGAGGAAGAGAGAGAGAGAGAGAGAATGGGCACACCAGGGCCTCCAGCCACTGCAAACGGAACTCCAGACACTTGCACCACCTTGTGCATCTGGCTCACGTGGGTCCCGGAGCAGCAAACCTGGGTCCTTAGGCTTCGCAGACAAGTGCCTTAACCACTAAGCCGTCTTTCCAGCCCTCTCCCGGTTTTAAGATCACTTGTTTTCAACCTCTTTCCTGCTAGTAAACTCCTCTCCTGCTTTTCTGGGCGTCACCTCTTCAGGATACACCTTTCTAGTTTTGTAACGCTAGTCCCCACCTGAAGGAAGCCAGCTTTCCCATTACCACAGGATGCCCTGTGGGCTGGTCCACCGCCACCTTACGTGACTGAGTACAGCTGTCAAAATACCCAGAGCATGAGTCATGGGTCTCTGAGGTTTCTTCAAGCTTCGAAACATTATTTTATTTGCCAACATACTTCGAATAAAGCTGAAAATGATCGTGCATTCATACTTACAAAATACCAGATGACACCTTTATGTATTTTAAATAAATAGTGTTTATAAAAACATCCAAGCCAACATATTAAATTTCAACCCAGTACCCTTTGATATCTATTAAAGCATTCTGGAAACCGCACATTTTGTACCAATCGGTACAATTTCAAAAATTTTTAGAAAAAAAAATGATTTTGCTTGTTGAGTTCTTAAACACAATTAAGCAAATGGTTTTTTTTTCTTTTTTTTTTTTGTTTATTTATTTATTTGAGAGCAACAGACAGAGTGAGAAAGAGGCAGAGAGAGAGAGACACAGAGAGAATGGGCACGCCAGGGCCTCCAGCCACTGCAAACGAACTCCAGACGCATGTGCCCCCTTGTGCATCTGGCTAACGTGGGTCCTGGGGAGTTGAGCCTCGAACTGGGGTCCTTAGGCTTGACAGGCAAGCGCTTAACCGCTAAGCCATCTCTCCAGCCCGCAAATGGTTTTAAACACGTTAGAAAGAGAAGAACAGAGCTTGAGCGCCCATGAAATTGCTTTAGTTGGATGACACCTTGCCTTCCCCATCCGTCAAGTAGAAGAAGTGCTAACCCTACTGGGAGTGGCTGATCGGCTCACAAAGGTATTTTACAAATAATGAAATAAAATAAGAAAATAGTAATGCAATCCCTCCTCTCCTTGCTGTAGGAGCTATGGATAACACTACTAAATCAAGTACCTCAGACCCACAGAATTACATCCGGGTACCCACACTGTCTCTCTGTCTTTAAATAGCGACGTATAAACTTCCAGGAGCTTTCACAACTAACCATCACAGTACCTTTGACAACACTTGAGTGCATTCCTAGCTGTGCGAAGCCTTTGCCACATGGATAGAGGGCAAGAATTACACAAATTTGCAGTCAGTGGGCTGGAGGGATGGGCTTAGCGGTTAAGGCGTTTGCCTGCGAAGCCAAAGGACTCAGGTTCGATTCCCCAGGACCCACATAAGCCAGATGCACAAGGTGGCGCACGTGTCCGGAGTTGGTTTGCAGCGGCCGGAGGGCCCTGGCATACCCATTCTCTCCCTCCCTCTCTCTTAAACAATAAATAATTTTTTTTTTTTTTTTTTTTGGTTTTTCGAGGTAGGGTCTCGCTCTAGCCCAGGCTGACCTGGAATTCACTATGGAGTCTCAGGCTGGCCTCGAACTCTCAGAGATCCTCCCGCCTCTGCCTCCCGAGTACTGGGATTAAAGGCGTGTGCCACCACGCTCGGCTAAATAAATATTTTTAAAAAGAAAGAGGACAGCTTTTAAAAATTTTCAAAAAAAAATAAATAAATTCATGGTCAAATCCCAGATTTGCAGCGGAATCTTTATGCGTCCTTGAGAAAATTGCTTCCCTCTGTCGGAATCTTAGTTCTCTTGTCTATACATCAGCTATGACAGCGCCCACGACAAAGGATGATATTGAAAATTAAAATGTGGCAACCCACTTAAGGTACCCAGACACAATACCTCAGGCAGCGGAAGCACTCAGCCAAAATTAGCCCCTTGCTCCTAGTCCCCCAAGCTCTTGAATTCCAGCAACTAATACATCTGCACAGACACATGTGGGAGATGACAGGCCGCTTCTAGCCTGGGGATGTCGGGGAAGGGATGGACCAGGATCTCCATTTGAGCATCACAAGTGCGCCATCTCGTCCACTGTGCTCCCCGGCCCACTGTTCCACAGTGAGCGTTTAATTATTATTATTATTATTTTTTATTTTATAAAAAGAAAGACAATTCTCCATGGTGCATGTGATAAATATGCTGGCTTTAAACCCGTTAGAAATATTAAAGATTTTACCACTCAGTGTTTGACAGACTCGATTAATCCCTTCCACACAGAAATTCAGGAGAGCTGTGGTGGGGGTTTTAAAGCTCCAAGAGTGTTCTTTGAAAAAAAAAAGCAAAGAAAAGCCGAAGAGCTTTTTAAAAGAGGGTGAGATCCTCGTGCTACTGAGAACAGACAAAGCCTTCGGAGCCCCAAAAGGCTGCGCAGGCTGGTGGCGAGCTGGAAGTCGGGGTGGGGGCGGGGGCAGGGGAGCTTGCTTTCAAAAACCTTTCTCCTTCACAGGAGCTTTCTCAAGAAAGGACACGTCCAGCTTGACCACAGGACATTAGTCTAAGAGTTTTCTTCTCTGCTGGGTTCCAAATGGATGTTGCGGTGGACCGGGGGGGGGGGGGGGGGCTTCAGAGAGGAATGTCCTTTGCCTGCATTAACTCCCCAACACCTCCTCCCAGCTCTCCAGTCACAGGGCCTGTTTCCTACCCAGACCACTCCAGCCACAAAGAAAAAAGAGCTTCGGGTGTCTTGTTTTCAGGGTTGTGGTTTTTTTTTTAATTATAATTATTAACAAATTGATCGCACAAATGAATGGGATACACCGTGGATCCTGAACACACGGGTATCATTCAAACTCCATATCCATCTACTCTCTCTTGCCCTCCGTCCTGTTCATATTTCCTCTTCTAGCTTAAAGGTCATACTTGGTTTTTGTAGCTCCTTAAGAAAAAAATTAATAAATAAGGGATATGTTTGTTCTACTCTCTCCCTCCACATATAGCTTACTTTTGTATCTGATGGGCAACTAACAGGTTATTTATTAACCAGAGAACTATGTTTAATGAATCCATGATATAATTGTCTAAAGACACCAGTGGTTAACAAAAACAAAAACAAAACCAAACTTCTGTTTAAGAATGATGTTTTAAGCTGGGTGTGGTGGCACACACCTTTAATCCCAGCACTTGGGAGGCTGACGTAGAAGGACTGCTGTGACTTTAAGGCCAGTCTAGAACTACATGGTGAATTCCAGGTCAGCCCGGGTGAAAGTGTGACCTTTCCTCCAAAAACTAAAAATAAAAAATAAATAAGGAATGATATTTTAGACAATTACTAAGGAGATAAAAACCACAACCTCCTTCCATGCCCAGGATAGAAAAACAAAATATTTCAGACACTAACTCATCAGTACTTTCCAATGGCCCCAGGTCACAGATTCCTATTGCACACCATCCGAGGGACCTGAGAACACGGCTTCCAGCTAGACCTCACTGCTTGGGGAAGGAGACTTGTTGAGATCATGGAGAAGGTACGTCAGAAACCACGCAGGACAAAGGAAGGCCGTTCCAAACCTGATAGGGGATATTAGCAAAAGCCCCCTCCCCCCCCCCCGGGGAATGCATGTCAGGCCATGGAAAGGGGTTAGAAGGAACCTGTGAACCTCCACTGTGGTTCCAAACGTCATCAGCATCCTCTGTGACATCTCCAAGTGTTCCCCTCCCCCCCAGCAGCTCGGAGGTTTTCTTTGACACCCAGGGCGAGTCCGCAACTCCATCCCCTGCTCTGTTTTTATGAGAGCAATTTCCCAACACGAAACACTAACATATTTGCCACGAGATATTATGGGGGCAAAGGTGTAATTCAATTACGTGACTTAATCAATTCAAATGGCTAATGTACAAGAATCTCAGGATGTCACCCGGCTTTCAACTGAGGCGTGTGTGGGGGGTGGGGTGGGGGTGGGGGTGGGGAATAATTGTTCCATAATTTCTTAATTTTCCCACAAGACAGTTTAAATTAAAGGATGTCAATTTGCAAAGTCAGGCCGCATTGTATTCTTAAATTGGGCCTGAAATAGCCACGGGATGAAGGGGTAATAAGGCAGAGCACGCAGCCCAGAGTGCCTGATGCTGTGCAAAATTGTTTAATACGGTCAGACCCTTTAATCTTCATATCTATTGATGCAGAAAGCCGCGTATTTCTGCCACTTATGATAAGAAACATTACTTTTTAAATTCCTCGGCGAGGGCTTGTAGATCTTAGGCAGCCAAGATAGCAGGGATCCCTACTTCTGTTTCTGTGAACATTTCTTTATTTATTTCTCTCTCTCTCTCTTAAATTGGTTTTATTCTAATCCATTTAGTCTCCAAGCTAAGTAAGAGAAAAGAACCCTGAACGGAACTGCACAGGAGAACAAAGGACTCCGGATTCTGCTGGCTGCCACCTCGGTGTATAGTCACGGGTGGGACACATGAACCTTGCAGTGTGAACTATGGCCCAATAGTTAGCTGCAGAAAGGGCCAGAACTGGAACAGCTTTTGAGAGACACAAAATCGTGCACAAAACAGGGTGGTGGGCAGAGGGGTGGGGGGGTTGTGAGGGCGATTCGAAATATTTTCATGAAAAAGTCAAGTGGTTTACTCACAAGTATCCTTGACAAAACTCGTGCCAGTCAATGCGTCCGGGGCGTGTTGGGGGTGTGACACTCGGCGGAAGGAGGTCCCTGGGGTCTTGAGGGAAGAAATTTGATGATGTGTTCCCAAGAATGCGAGGGCCACGAGTTCAGGACTCATCAAGAGGAGACAGGAAACAGCTGAAATGGGAAAGAGGACAGGTTCATCTTGAGAGCCGGCCACAGAAGGAGAAAAGGAAGGTCAAGGGCTGAGCTGGTCACAGGAACAGAGCGCAGAACCCCCTGTTTGCCTAAAACTCAGGGGGCCCATCACTACCTTTAGGGGGCAGAGCCTTGGGGACTATGCTGGGCTAAGCACAAGGCGGTAGGGGGGGTTGTTAGCATTGAGCTGGACAACAGTGAGGAAACAAACAAAATGCCAAAATACTCTTCAGCCTTTATTTGTTTTCTTAGTCGTTATTATTATTATTATTATTATTATTTAGAAAGAGAGAATTGGCACACCAGGGCCTCTAGCCACTACAAATGAACTCCAGACACATGCGCCTCCTTATGCATCTGGTTTATGTGGGTCCATGGGGAATCAAACCTGGGTCCTTAGGCTTCACAGGCAAGCTAAGCCTTAACTGCTAAGCCATCTCTCCAGCCCTCAGTCAATTGATCTTTAACATCCAACTGGTGGGGTGCTATCGTTGTTGTGGTTAAGCAGACAAGGAAATGGAACATGGGTAACGTAGGCGTCTGTGATCACGGTTTTAAAGAGGAGCATAGGAATTGCTTCAAAGCATAGACATGAACTTCTTATTGCAGATGACAGAATGTTCCTGGTGATATGGGCTATACCAGGGACACACAAATGGGAAACTGGAGAAGGGGGCATGAAACCAGCTCTTTCCATCTTAATGAAAGGAGATACAGGATGTGGACTGGAGAAATATATTGGGTTACCATGACTGATAAGCCTAACTCCATGAAGAATATATTACATATTTTTTCTTCCTTGTTTCCTGCCCCATTAATCAGACAAAATGATTCTATACATTCTGACAATATATTAGAAAGCCGAAAGCTACAGAAATGAAAGTATGATGTGGCCGAAAGGACCACAGCTTTTTAAAGTAACAGAACTGGGGGGCTGGAGAGATGGCTTAGCGGTTAAGTGCTTGCCTGTGAAGCCAAAGGACCCCGGTTCGAGGCTCGATTCCCCAGGACCCATGTAAGCCAGATGCACAAGGTGATGCATGCGTCTGGAGTTTGTTTGAAGTGGCTGGAGGCCCTGGCACGCCTATTCTCTATGTATCTGCCTCCCCCTGTCTGTCTGTCCCTCTCAAATAAATTAAAAATAAAGTAACAGATTTGAGTGTTAGTATAGGTTCTGCCACTCCTCAGCTCGGTGGTCCTAGGATGTTTCTGAACCTCGTTATGATAATTCAAAACTGAGTCTATAGCTCCTGGAAAAACAATTTTTTTATGACAACTAAATATAAACAGTTTCAATCACTCGCAAGCGTCACTAGCTGTAAGCGACCTGTGTCTGTGAGATTTCCTCATCCTGCTTCTCTTGATGCACATTCTCCGGCATTCGGAATGGTCTATTTGTTTTTCATCTCCATTCCGCTTGCATTTCTGCATTTTTTAAAAAAATATTTTGGGCTGGAGAGATGGCTTAGCGGTTAAGCACTTGCCTGTGATGCCTAAGGACCCCGGTTCGAGGCTCCATTCCCCAGGACCCACGTTAGCCAGATGCACAAGGGGGCGCACGCATCTGGAGTTCGTTTACAGAGGCTGGAAGCTGTGGCACGCCCATTCTCATTCTCTCATTCTCTCTCTCTCTCTCTCTCTCTCTCTCTCTCTCTCTGCCTACTTCTCTCTGTCACTCTCAAATAAATAAATAAACAAAAAATTTTTTTTAAAAATTTTTATTTTTATTTATTTATTTATTTGACAGAAAAGGAGGGGGGAGAGAGAGAGAGAGAGAATGGGCACACCAGGGCCTCCAGCCACTGCACACGAACTCCAGACGCATGCGCCCCCTTGCGCACCTGGCTAACGTGGGTCCCGGGGAACCGAACTTGGGTCCTTTGGCTTTGCAGGCAGACACCTTAACCGCTAAGCCATCCCTCCAGCCCCATTTCTGCGTTCTTGTTGCTTTGTTGAGATAACCTCCACGTGCCCCGAGTTCTCCCTATGTAAACTCTTTCATTAAGCCATCTGCATCTATATCGAAGGACAGCATCTCTACAGTGCTCCTTGGGAATTGCCTACTGGAGTAAAAACTCTCTCTCCTCTGAAATCCTAAGCATTCTTGGACTGTCTCACCACTGAGACGGTGGTCACAACGTCAGCGGGTAGCTCATGCTGCACTGGGTACTAGGCAAATGTTCTGAGCACTTTAACACATAACCTTGCACCTCAGTTCATCTCCACAAGTAGGGCGTGCCGTGAGCCCCTCCTGAGATACAGTCACATGTGGCCTTCGCTAGCTGCATACCCTAGATGCCCAGAAGGACTGAAGAAGCTTCCAGAGCATAGAGGCCATGAGGATAATATTTAAACTTGTAGGATTTGGAGTCAAAGAATCTGGGCCCTAGTTTGACCCGGAATCTACCATGTCCAGGCGTCCATAGTCTGTGTGAAAAGGGGGCAGCGTGGGTGACATCTGCTTCAAAGAGTCTTCACAAGGTTTGTGCGACAGGCAGGAGAATTTGAAAGAGTGCTGGGCAAATGAAGAGTCTGGCAAATGCTGGCTCTGGTGGCATGTAAAAAGTGTACGCGGGTCTGATGGTGGGACTCAAGCTGTTTCGACTTCACGTTAGGATAAAGACGACGCGCACGTGGCAGAAACTGAACTTGGTTGAAATTCAGTCTTTTCCCAGGCTGATAATACGTGGTATTGTTAGGTCGGGACGGGCTCCCAGGATGGAGTCACCGAGGTGGGCAGAATGGTTGCAGAGGCCATGGGGAAGTGGATTATCCACATTCCACAAGAAGCCACCTGGTCATTCTCCCCTCTTGCCTGACAATGCCCCCAGGTCACGGTTTCCTGTCCCCTTATCTCCTAAGTCACACGGGTCACTGTTCTGGTGTCAAGCCCTAGCTATTTGTAAATGGTTAATATAATGATCTCCCCTACAGGAACTTTTCTATTCAACTTAAAAAATGAGTTATTTTTCCCTTCTTCACCTTTTTCCAACTGGAAAAAAAAAAAAAAAGCCCTATAAAGCCCCCTACCTGGAAACTCAGCTGGGCTGTGCCCCTCTCTCGTGAGTCAGCCCCGGCAGCCCGTGCTTTTCCCAAATAAAAGCTTTCATCTGGCCGGGCGGTGGTGGCACACGCCTTTAATCCCAGCCCTCTGGAGGCAGAGGTAGGAGGATCGCCGTGAGTTCGAGGCCACCCTGAGACTCCATAGTGAATTCCAGGGCAGCCTGGGCTAGAGTGAGACCCTACCTCAAAAATAAATAAATAAATAAATAAATAAAAGCTTTCATCTTTGCCTCAGAGTGGTGTGCGTGGTCTCAGTCATCCCCAAGCCTTACTCTCAATGCTGGACGGTGGTTCGGAACTGTTGCTCTCAGTTAAGCACATATCAGGAGGGGACCCCACCCACCCCCACTCTACAGTGTGGTTGGTGGGTGGACTGAGTACTCTTTCAAGTTGGTATGGCTTTCTTGATCTCACACTGTCAGAGGTCAAGGAGCACTCTAGGTTGACAACAGATGGCTTCCCTCACAATTTTGAGCATGGCATCTCCCTCCTATGCCCAGCGTGCGCTCTCCCTCTATCGCCGTCTTTCCTCTGTGAATCTGAAGAAACCATGGCTGAGGCTCCAAGAACAAGGTCTAGCAACTGCTATCTGCAAAGCCTCCCTGGAACCCCTTTCCAAAGAGCCCTCCATTGTCTTCTGTGCCCGAGTCTCTTGTTCCCCTTGTCCCAGGCTAAGTTCCAGGCGCCCCCAACTCCCGGTTGCAACACCTGTGAGCACCCCGAAGCTGGGACTAATCTCAATCCTGTCAGTCCTTCGTATGTCTCATAGTACTGACACATGTGGGTGTCACTAAGTGTCTACTAACACTGTCTATTAACTGAACTGAAAGCAGATGAGTCAATGATGAAGAGGAAAGTCACACACACACACACACAAAAATCATAGCTTACTACTAGATAATTCACAAAAGTCATTCAACCTGACAATCCAAGTGTGAAAGACGAACCACACTGAAGTGAAATGTTTTGTGAAAACACGCGGAAGGGTTCCGCGAGGGATCCAGTACATGCTTGTCAGCCATCCGGAGTCAGTCACAGGCTGTAAGCCCAGCCAAGGAAACTGTAGGAACCAACCATTTCAAAAAACGCTCGATTCACCAGCAATTCTTTAACACCAGATATTTTAATAGGCACTGTGTTTGGCTGCTCGGAAATAAGCAGAGCATTATGGAGGGAAACTAATAATTAACTCATAAGGAGAGGGGTAAGTAAACACTCTATTAAAAGGAAAAAAAGAGGGCTGGAGAGATGGCTTAGTGGTTATGCGCTTGCCTCTGAAGCCTAAGGACACCGGATCGAGGCTCGATTCCCCAGGATCCACGTTAGCCAGATGCACAAGGGGGCGCACGCGTCTGGAGTTCATTTGCAGAGGCTGGAGACCCTGGCGTGCCCATTCTCTCTCTCTCTCTCTCTCTCCCCCCGTCATTCCCAACTAAATAAATAAAAATGAACAAATAAAAAAAATTTAAAAAGACCACTCATATAGGTCTGGAGTTCATTTGCAGTGGCTGGAAGCCCTGGTGCACCCATTCTCCCTCTCTCTATCTGCCTCTTTCACACACACACACACACACACACACTCTCTCTCTCTCTCTCTCTCTCTCTCTGTCGCTGTCAAATAAATAAATAAATAAAACCAAAAAATTTAAAAGAAGGAAAAAACATCCCAAATGAATATAATCTCCCTCCATTACACTATAAGCATTAAAATTAATGGTGTTGGTTTTTCTGTGGTTTGGACAGTCATTGTATTTAACAAGCTGAAGTTAACTTCACAGGGAAAAAAAAAAATAGATTAAATGTGCCGGTGTCTCAGGAAACTTCATTTTCTGAGTGAATAGCCAAGTTGATGCACCTCGCCGGAATGTCTGACAATCCGTTTTCCATACTGGTGTGTTCTAAATGGGAAAGGAAACCAGCTCTTCATTTAAATTATATTGCAAATCACTTCTCGCCTGCTGAATGGCATTGAGCTGCCGTAGGTGGCTTTCTCCATAGGACCCAAACCACGACACTGCATGATTAATGCTAATTTGAAATGTTTTTCTTTGAGGGGGGGATGGGCACACTATCTGGGTGCAGAGAAAGGCTGAGGGTATTTTGTGGTGTGGTGACTGACTGAAAGGCCGACGGTGGATTTACCATCAGATAAAAATGCACATTCACAAACATAGCAGGACAAGTCAATTATTCCCCTATTCACTGTCCCCTGGTCCCTTTGTGTGAACAAACCTATTTATGCTCCCCATCAGGTAGGCATGCAAAATTGTGGGAAGCAAGTCCCCAGTCCCCCTGTTCTATATTATATTTCTCAGGGCACTTTCCTTGCTAGAAGTCATTAGTTTGGGTCTTTTTGCTCCTGATTTATCAAAACAGACATTCTGCCAACGTGTTCACTTTTACTCCCAAGAATCCAGACAGTCCTCAGACCCAATGTTTGACCAAGTGAAACAAAAAAAAAAAAAAAAAAAAAAAAAAAGAAGGAAAGAAAAAAGAAACAAGATATGCTTGGTCATAATTTGGCGAGGTTAACTGAGAATACATAGTGGTCCACTTGGATGACGACAATGGATATAAACTCAGTGCTCAGAGGCCAATCACCATTTTCTTTCTCCCAATCTTGCAGCTCAAGGAAGCAAGCCGGTCCCTTTACCTCCCCCACAGAGCAAGCCGAGCAGATAATTCAAAAGAGAGGGGAATATTATTCGGAAGTAACGTAACGAAAACTACAAGTTACTCCTGTGAAGTCAACATATTCTCTGGGAAGGAAAGAGCCCTTGGCATGGCGGTGGAACAAGCTGGGCACATTCTTCACTCTTTTTTATTTTTATTTTTATTTAT
The DNA here is from genome assembly GCA_036346955.1 of Dipus sagitta. NCBI lineage: Eukaryota > Metazoa > Chordata > Mammalia > Rodentia > Dipodidae > Dipus > Dipus sagitta. Next base: position 37,191,874 of record CM070789.1, read on the forward strand.
TTATTTGAGAGCGACAGACAGAGAGAAAGAGGCAGAGAGACAGAGAGAGAATGAGCACACCAGGGCCTCCAGCCCCTGCAAATGAACTCCAGACACGTGCACCCCCTTGTGCATCTGGCTAACGTTGGTCCTGGGGAATCGAGCCTTGAACTGGGGTCCTCAGGCTTCACAGGCAAGCGCTTTAACCGCTAAGCCATCTCTCCAGCCCACATTCTTCACTCTTGCACCACACTTTGGGAGGTCTAGAACCCCTCCCCTGCCCCCACCCCCATGGAGCGATCTCACTGAACACTTCGGGCATTCCTGTCCGAGGGGGGCTATTGAGGGTCTTCGAACTCAAGGGGCAGGGCTTGGAGTCCAAGTTCAAGCCTCCTGTCTATGGTATCCAGAATGAGTTCACATCCTTTGAAGAGCTCAAATTTCCTACCGTGCAAGACTGTGTAAGGATTCGTGGTATACCACCCCCCCCCCACCACAGTACAGTGCCTGTCACAAGCAGACACTATAATTGAGAGCTATTATGGCAATGTCCTTAAAGTGAAACCTGTTTCTGCATTTATCAGTATTTTTCTACCGCGTAGCCCTGATCATCAGTGAATAGCACTTGCAATATTGGTCATCAGTATATCTAATGGTCTAATTTATATATGCATAAAAAAATAGCCTGTGTGTCGTAAGAACACATTTTCTCTTGTGTGTGTTCAAATCAATGTATTTCAATAGCTGAAAGCTAATTTCTGTGTGGGACTTTGACCTTTAAAATGACTAAATGTGCTGCTCAAGTGACAGGATCCTTTCCGTAGCTGACACTGATCTGCAAAATTCGATGTCCAGAAGGCTAAAACATAATTTCTGCGAGCAAAACAACAGTGTAACAAGCTTGGGGAAAATGCCATTAGCCCTGATTACAGCCAAGCCGTGGTGGTTATTACAAGACCAGCCTTCTGCTCCTGCATCGACACCGTACAAGACAGGCCATACCTTTAGGTGGACAGCAATGGACAGGCCTCTGTGAAGAGGGCCCGAGGGGCTCCTCGGGGCTGCACACCAAGCGAAGAGCCCACTCCCCAAATTGACTGCATATTAGAGTCCCCTTGACGGACTTTACAAATTGCTCAAGTTCAGCCTCTTCCCCAGACCAAGTGAATTACAGTTTTTGTAAGTAGGGCCTGCATGCAGGACTTTATTATTTTTCCCCCCCACAAGCACTCAGGTTATCACATAATAGTGTGTGTTACAAGAAAAAGAAAAAAGAAAGAAAGAAAAAATGCTAGAGTAAAGGAATGTATGAACTGGCTGATGGCTTGTAATAATAGTACCCTTTCTTATAAGAAGTCTGGACGGGGCTGGAGAGATGGCTTAGCGGTTAAGGCGCTTGCCTGCAAAGCCTAAGGACCCATGTTCGACTTTGCAGATCCCACGTAAGCCAGATGCGCAGTGACCCAAACCCGCAAGGTCGCACACGCCCACTAGGTGGCGCAGGTGTCTGGAGTTTGATTGCAGTGGCTGGAGGTCCTGGTGCGCAAATTCTTTCTTGCTCTCTCTCTCTTTTTTTTTTTTCCTCTCTCTCTCTCTCATAAAAATTACAAGAAAGAAGGCTGGACGGTATAGAAAAAGCAATAGGACAGACAGAGTCGGAAAGAAGAGACGGAGAGCAGGAAGAATAGCATGGAGCCTCTGATGGGTTACGGTTAGGAGGGGCGAGGTGTGCTCAAGACTAGGGTGTTTCCAGAGGACCCTGGAGCCATGAGCCAGGTCAGAGTGAGGGAAACGCAAGCGGAACGTGTCTACTGCCTGGGACAGGGGAGGCTGGACAGCAGTCACTTGTGGGGTGCGTGCCGTCTCTGCAGACTTGCAGGGTAACTGGGGAGTGGATGAAATGAGGAAGGGTAGAACCAGGCGTGGTGGCACACACCTTTAATCACAGCACTCGGGAGGCCGAGACAGGAGGATCATGAGTTCGAGGCATGTTGGAGCACACATAGTGAATTCCAGGTCAGCCTGGGCTAGAACAAGACTACTTCAAAAATCAAACAACAATGACAAAAAAAGGTGGGGGGGGGAGAGAGGCTGGACAGATGACTTAGCGGTTAAGGCGTTTGCCTGCGAAGCCTAAGGACCCATGTTTGACTCTCCAGATCCCATGTAAGCCAGACGCACAAAGGTGAGGCAGGCGCAAGGCCACACATGACCACTAGGTGGCACCAATTCTCTCTCGCCCTCTCTAAAAAAAATAATAAAAGCTGGGCGTGGTGGCACATGCCTTTAATCCCAGTACTCAGGAGACAGAGTGAGTTCGAGGCCACCCTGAGACTCCATAGTGAATTCCAGGTCAGCCTGGGCTAGAGTGAGACCCTACCTCGAAAAACCAAAATTAATAAATAAAATAAAATAAATTTTAAAAATGAGGCAGGATAGTCACTTCTGCTGCAAGGATGCAGTGCAATGAATCCACTGTCTCACCTCTGTTCACCACATTACCATTCATACCTCCATGCCTTCCCACACTTCCTCCTGCAAAGTCCTTTTTCTTGCTGTTGTTGTTGTTTTGAAAACCAACCAGAGAGGCACCCTTAGAAAGAGTTATGAAGGGGCGAGAGCGATTGCTCAGTAGTCAAAGGCGCTTGCTTGCAAACTTTCTTTTCTCCGCCTCTGCCTTGCAAACGTCATCGAGTGTCGCTTCCCGTGTGACAGACACCCTTCCTCGCGCGGTCCTCTGGCATTGATTAACTGCTCCTCTGTTCAGCCAATGGCATTTCCTCTCAGCACTCCTGGTGGCCCCCTGGCTGGCCTCACCCCATCCCATGGCGCTAACTGGTGGCTTCCACAGTGCCGTGCCTCTGTGTGCTCAGCCCCGGCTACTTCTCTGTGTTTTCTACTTTGATCTCTGCCACCATGCTCAAGGCGCAGTGTGAATTTGAACACTGGTTTTTGGAACACCCTGTAGCGCTGTGGTAAACATCCATTGCTTCATTCTCTCCTCAGCATCCCTTTTCAATCGCTGGAGTTCCTGCGCTGTCTCACACACGAGTGGGATTCTGGAGGAACTGTTAATCGACTTCTGGATGTCCAACAGGGTTAGGGGTTGGGGCTTGATAAAAGAAGTACCTCCAGAAAGGGCTGACCTGTGTCTACTGAGCAGGAGGGCCACCGTTCCTTTATGATCAAGACCTGTAAGGAAAGCCGGGCGTGGTGGCGCACGCCTTTCATCCCAGCACTCGGGAGGCGGAGGCAGGAGGATTGCCGCCGCGAGTTCGAGGCCACCCTGAGACTGACATAGTGAATTCCAGGTCAGCCTGGGCTACAGCGAGAATCCTACCTCGACAAACCAACCAACCAACCAACCAACCAACAAACAAACAAACAAAAATGACCTGTAAGGATTTCTATCTCCTAATGCCAAAATTATCTTTTTTTTTTTTTCCTTTGCTGCAAAGATAGAATTCCCTAGCAGAATGACCAGGCTAACTGTTGATAAGCAGAGAAGCGTGAACTCAACGGATGACTAGACAGAATGGTCCGCATGAATTGAATTTAGCACCTGGACACAACTTCGCCTATATCCAGACATACCAATAAAGTCATAATTTTGCTTCTAACTCCGTTAGATCTGGCCCCTTTATGCCAGTTACTGCACCAGCTCAATCACGCAGCATGATGGTTTTGGTACACAGCCCAGCCATAAAACAATACATCTGAATCTCTTATTGGACAAGTCAGTGATGGAGAAGCAAGTTTGTTTTAAAACAATTGTCTTAAGCAGGCTATAAGATGTCCATGATGTAATCTGCATGAATAAATCAATGAGAAAATGAAAGGCAAATAGTAGCAAAGACTTGCATCTCTCCTTTCTTCTTGGACCAAGGTAATCATGTTCTGCTTTATATACTGAGATTACACATATAATTCTATTTTTATTTTTTTTTTAAACTTTTTGTTTATTTTTATTTATTTATTTGAGAGCAACAGACAGAGAGAGAAAGAGTCAGAGAGAGAGAGAGAGAGAATGGGCGCGCCAGGGCCTCCAGCCACTGCAAACAAACTCCAGTCGCGTGCACCCCCTTGTGTATCTGGCTAACGTGGGTCCTGGGGAATCGAGCCTCGAACCGGGGTCCTTAGGCTTCACAGGCAAGCAGCTTAACCAGCTAAGCCATCTCTCCAGCCCACATATAATTCTATTTTTTAAAATTTAATTTATTTATTTGAGAGAGGGAGAGAGAATGGATGCTCCAGGGCCTTCAATCTCTGCAAGCAAACGAACTCCAGACGCACGCGCCACCTTGTGCATCTGGCTAACGTGAGTCCTGGGGAATCAAACCTAGGTCCTTTGGCTTTGCAGGCAAAAGCCTTAACCACTAAGCCCTCCAGCCCTCTATTTTTTTAAAGGGTCACATTGCTAAAAAAAAGAAAGTCAAATGAATGCATAAAAATATCTTCTCAAAAATGGAATGATATTCTAACGAAAGAGAGTTTGCACATGAAGATCAGATGGAGAACTCTGTTGTGCAGAATGACTCATTGTGCAATGGGCCTGCGACTGAACTTGTGGAGAAGCTGAACAGGCTGTGAGAGATTTGAGAGAGCAATAGAAGAATGCCACCATGTTTCTGGGGGCCTGGCAGGACCTTTTGTTCCCAAACCCTACAAGTGAGGGAACAATTTCAAGAGCTTCTCGTGCATAGGCAGAGACCCTGGGGTGGGGCACAGTGAAAGGTTGTTCACGGAAGTAGACTTGCGACACACCCACCATGGCTCGGGTCGTTAGCTGTGTGATCTTGGGCAGGTGACTTAACACCTTGGCGCCTTAATTCCCTCACCTGTCCATTTTCTGATGGTATACACACGCAAGACTGTATATACACACAGGATGAGATGGTATTACGTAAGAGAGAGTATCTACGGGAGATAGCATACACACATGAGACAATATATACACATGAGACAATATATATAAGAGATAGCAGCCGGGCGTGGTGGCGCACGCCTTTAATCCCAGCACTCGGGAGGCAGAGGTAGGAGGATCGCCGTGAGTTCGAGGCCACCCTGAGACTCCATAGTGAATTCCAGGTCAACCTGGGCTAGAGTGAGACCCTACCTCAAAAAAAAAAAAAAAGAAAAGAGAGATAGCATATATAAGAGACAATATGTATAAGAGACAATATATGTAAGAGACAGTATATATAAGAGACACTTCATATAAGAGACAGTATATATAAGAGACAGCATATACACAGGAGACAATATATACACATGAGACAGTATATATGAGATAGCATATATAAGAGACAATATGTATAAGAGACAATATATGTAAGAGACAGTATATATAAGAGACACTTCATATAAGAGACAGTATATATAAGAGACAGCATATACACAGGAGACAATATATACACATGAGACAGTATATATGAGATAGCATATATAAGAGACAGTATGTATAAGAGACAATATATGTAAGAGACAGTATATATAAGAGACACTTCATATAAGAGACAGTATATATAAGAGACAGCATATACACAGGAGACAATATATACACATGAGACAGTATATATGAGATAGCATATATAAGAGACAGTATGTATAAGAGACAATATATGTAAGAGACAGTATATATAAGAGACAGCATATACACAGGAGACAATATATACACATGAGACAGTATATATGAGATAGCATATATAAGAGACAGTATGTATAAGAGACAATATATGTAAGAGACAGTATATATAAGAGACACTTCATATAAGAGACAGTATATACACAGGAGACAATATATATACATGAGACAGTATATATAAGAGATAGCATATATAAGAGACAGTATATATAAGAGACAGTATACATAAGAGACAGTATATATAAGAGACAGCATATACACAGGAGACAATATATACACATGAGACAGTATATATAAGAGATAGCATATATAAGAGACAGTATGTATAAGAGACAATATATGTAAGAGACAGTATATATAAGAGACAGCATATACACAGGAGACAATATATACACATGAGACAATATATATAAGAGATAGCATATATAAGAGACAGTATGTATAAGAGACAATATATGTAAGAGACAGTATATATAAGAGACAGCATATCCACATGAGGCAGTATCCACATGAGACAGTATATACACATAAGACAGCATATACACCTCATTTAGGAATGCGTGTCTGCAAGTGTTAGCTGTCTTGATTATCCTTACGCTTCCCTAGTTATTGTTACTGCTCTGTTCTTTTCTCTGTGTAAGCTGACGGTGAAATCAGCAAGCAGTGAAACACGCCACTCGGGATTCATGGTTTTCCAAGAGCAGAGGAGAGCCGGGATGACCCTCTCTATCGCGTGGCATTGTGGTTACCCACAGATGGGTACCGGCTATCTACCGACCAGCTGTCTCGTGGCTTAAAAAGCACCCAGGACTTTGATTGCTGAAAGTTTCCGAAAGCAAAAATGAAGGTGTGGTTCTGGGAAGCACTGCGTCACCTCCTGGCAATTAGTGTTATGAGGATGGATGGGGAACAGCCCTCTGGCAGGTCCTAGAATTCCCCTTTTTCTGCTCTATCAAAGGATAATGTATATTTTCTCCTTCAGAAAGGTTAGGTAATTAGAAATGTATTCTCCTTACTCATAATATTTTAAGCAAGTAATTGTGGCCCAGGGGAAAATGTTTAATTATTTCTGATGAACAATTGTGGCCCAGAAACAGGAGAACAAGACAGGCAGAGTGTGGAAACCTTGGCCGGTTCTTAATTGTGTGGGGAATCTTGTCTTTTCATTGTATGCGGGGGTTGGGGAGGGCGGGAGGGTGGGTGAAGGCTTCTATTGATTTTTCCCTCAATTGATTTCGCAAATTTTTTCAGTTTAGCGATACACAGTCTGAGTCCAATTACCGTATCTCTTCAATTCCCTGGGCTAAGAGGCCACCTCACAACTCTCCCGTGATAGAAATCCCGCACGCCTCAGGGCTGGGCTGCCAATGTGAGCCCTTTAACCAGACACCCTATCCTCATTGTACCCGGATCTCTGTCATCCACAGACACCAGTTTGGAGGGCTACGAGGGACAGGAAGGATGTGCCTCTGGGATCGCAGACTGATGCAGACAACATCAACCTTCCTCCCGTCTCTTTCTCTAAGATGCAAACTATTGGCCATCCCCTCATTTTCTCATGTTACAGAGCTAGGGAACTGAGGCAGCGGGCGAAGAGGCTTTTCCGAGACACCCTGACCCTCAACAGCTGAGATATTTCCTGTATATTTTGGGGTTAGATGAGTTAAAACACATGAAGAACTTATCATAGAGAACCTACTGCACTTAAATAGCCCTGGCATCTCCCTCTCTCTCTTTCTCTTTCTCTCTCTCTCTCTCTCCCTGTCAGACTTTTTATATGTATGTCTACTTGAGAAACACATTCAATATTTGCTCCCAATTCCTTGGCCTTTAGAAGGAAGTAGAGTTGAGGTGATGTGGGCCTCGGGATCCGTTTATTTCAGAAACTTGAAATAAGGATACAACTTAAAACAAAACCCTAAATGACAACTGCTTAATAGTGTACTCATCCATACCAGCGATAAATGTGTCCTTTTGTATGGGGAAAATTCCACCGTTTTTAGCCAAATTTCCCTGTGTATGGGAGACATTCAAAGACACCAGCAAATTCTTTGTGTGTGTGTGTTTATTAATTTAATTAATTAATTAACTAAAAATTTTTTGTTCATTTTTATTTATTTATTTGAGAGTGACAGAGACGGAAAGAGGCAGAGAGAGAGAGAGAGAGAGAGAGAGAGAGAGAGGGAATGGGCGCACCAGAGCCTCCAGCCATGCAAATGAACTCCAGACACATGCACCTCCTTGTGCATCTGGCTAACGTGGGTCCTGGGGAATTGAGCCTCGAACCAGGGTCCTTAGGCTTCACAGGCAAGCGTTTAACTGCTGAGCCATCTCTCCAGCCCTATTTTATTTTTTATTAACAACTTCCATGATTGTAAACATCATCCCATGGTAATGCCCTCCCTCCCCCTACTTTCCCTTTTGAAACTCCATTCTCCATCAGTCTCTCTTTTATTTTGATGTCATCATCTTTTCCTCCTATTATGAGGCTCCTGTAAATTCTTGCAAACATGTGCGAATCTGTGCCTTTCTTACTTTAGGGAAGCCTTAGAGAATGTGTGATTTTAAAAGTTCCTCATGAAATAGAAGCTGTTTCTTAATTTCATCTATGTGTGAAGTTCGTATTTTAAACCAACAGGATGGAAATTGCTTTGAAGGGTCCTGGAGGCAAAAATGAAGACCGTGATCTGCATCGTTAGTCACTGGGAAGCCCTTGGGCAATTTTCATTGCGTTCTCTCATGAAAATTCTCTCTCTAAAGAACACCAGGACAGACTAGTGCCCGTTATATGGACTGGTAAACAGTCAGTATCCAAGCATAGATCAAAGCTGATGAAGACATCATGGGCGGTACGGGACTCTTATCTCCCAATGCACACGCGCAGTGGGCACCTCTACCACCGTAAGGGGAGGAAGGCCTTCAAACCCACGAGCCAGCCCAAGTGCTCTTCTCTGCACAAAATTACTCTAGGAGAGAGTAGTGGGCCAAAGACGTGGTGGAGGGAGACTTACTTCAGAAATCTGAGCCAGGGGTTTCAATGTCTCCGGCTAGAACTCTGTAACAGCCCAGGCTGGCTTCAAACTCCTGACAATCCACCCTTCTGAGCCTCTCCTATTGGTATCAACAAGTGCCACCACACAGGCCCAGGGCACCTGAATGCAAGCCTTTATTCTCTCTGCCTGATATGTGCTGTTTTTGACCGCCTACCAGTTTGTAAAGTCCTGTTCTCCAAGTATAGTTTTTTTTTAATTTAATTTTTATTTTTTTCATTTATTAGAGAGAATGGGCATGCCAGCTCCTCCAGCCACTGCAGACAAACTGCAGATGCGTGCGCCCCCTTGTGCACGTGTGTGACATTACATTGCCTGCATCACCGTGCGTCCGGCCTACGTGGGACCTGGAGATTTGAACGTGCATTCTTAGGCTTCGCAGGCAAGTGCCTGAACCGCTAAGCCGTCTCTCCAGCCCGCGGGGTGTAGTTTTAGAAAGGGATGTTGGTATAGGACTGGGGACTAATGTCCAAACGTCACTGGGCACAGACTCAAGGAGAGTTCTTAGGGGAAACCTGCGGGCATGGAGCCTGTGAGATGGCAGCCTGTCATGAAGAGGTAGGTGTGTGTGTGTGTGTGTGTGTGTGTGTTGGGGCTGTAGTGGGTGCACTGTGAGGCGGTGGGTGCAGTGAGGAGACCAGCCCTGGCTCCTTCTGTACTCGTGAAGAGCAGAAGTGACCTGACCATTTGGGGAAACTTGAGGCTCGTTTAGCAGGGTGTCAACCCAAAAGGAGGACAGCTGCCTTGGGAGCTCCTACAGGTGGCTCAGCAGAGGTTTTGCAGCCCAGAGCAGTGCACCAGCTAGAGCCAGGCTCCCCCAGCAGGTGAACTGTGTGGATCATTCAAAGGACACCAGCCTGCCCGTCCTCAACAGGTGCGGGGGGGAGTCAACTCTTCCTTCTCAGGTTCTCAGACTTTTGCCCAACAGGGGTCCAGCCTTTCAATAACTGTCCCCACAGTACAGAGAGGAGGGGGACCGTAGTATGACTGCTTGTGGCGAATCCCCTTGGTCACGGTGCGTCCTTCAGTAGGCCCTTCCCGACATCCCAGGCCAGTCTTATTTTAAGCTTCCAGGAGTGGCCAGTCTGCGTGTGAACACCTGCTCCCTCTTGGCCCAAGTCGTCCTCCTGGCTGGCTGGCCAGATCTGGGGACAGGAACTCTCTCCTAACTTCTCTGCTAGGTCCTTTGTGCCTGGCCCAGGGGCTGGTACACAGCAGATGCTGGCAAATATTTCTTGAAGAAATAATGTTCTCTTGAAGAAAAACAATGTGTAGGGACTAGACAGTAGGCAAAGTACTCCCCCCCCCCAATTTTCTTTAGCCCATTTCCTTTCACTCTCATAATATTCATAGAATGAAACATTACTATTTCAATTTTTCAACTGTGGCTTGAAAGAGGTTAAGCTTCCTGGGAGTTGTGGGGGGGTGGTCAAGACTGCCCAGCACTTTTGCTACAATGGTACCCAACCTTCCTCCTGGCTCCTTGTTTGCTCTTTCTCTTCACCTAAAGCCCAAAGACAAACTTAGAAGCACTGGCGCCTGCCATCCCCCACCCCTGCTGTGGGGTGCCAATTAATAACTGCAAAAACCTATTGTTCTGCAGAGCTGGGAAATCAATGTGTTCATTAGTAAGCTCTCTCTCCTGTAATCAGCTCTGGAAGAAAGTGCCGGGCCCCTGTTCTCTGCATTTCTCTTCAACCATCTGTGACTAAAACTGTTCTTTGAAATTCACTCTTCCCAACTCTTCATAATTATAATTCCATCTCATCGCTGCCTGCCTTCCCCACACGAATAACCTCAAAGACCCTCTGCTCTTCCGGCTGGGAAGCAGGGTGCAATCCTCCATTCTTCCCAGCCCGTCAGGGTACACCCCTCGGGTGTTTTTCCACACGCTCCAGAGATGGGATGGAAAGTTCTGGAACGGGTACGTTCCTCTCCCAGGCAGCCCTGTCCTACTATATTTTCTGGCCAATACCACCATCTTCCTTGGGACGCAGGAGATGGGCCTGTTTAAGCTAAAACTCAAGCAATGCAAGCTTTAGAACCCCCTGTATGCTTTGAATAAAATTAGCTACCACGAGCAGTAGAACAATTTATTTTTAAATTCAGAAAAGAAGATGAGCTCTATTGAAAAGTTGTCACTATAACACAAATACCCGAGAGCTCTTCATTTAGCTTCCTAAACTGTTAGCAGCGGACCCAATTGCCTCACCTCTTTCTCTCTGACTCTTTTCTTTTCTCTCAAACCAGGAGAGGAAAAGTCACTAATATAGTATCATTATCTCTCACCCTTAAATTCTTTAGCATGTCACTTCTAAGAATAAGGCCATTTTCCTGCCTAACCACAATACCATGATATCACTCCATACATTAGCGGCCTATTATCTGATGCACAGTCTGTATTTCGATGCCAATGAATGTCCCAATAACTTCCTTTATACTTCTTTTTATTCTCAAGGATTGTGTTTTATTTAATTCTCTTTCTCATTAGCCTGTAATTTCAAAGTGGTCCTCAAGGTTCTTTTGTCCCTATACGTTGCCCAATTTGAAGAGGATGGGCCAGTTGTTTTGCAGAATGACCCTCAATCTGAGCCGTGCGATTGCAGGTAGCCCCATAACTGGGGATGTCACATGTATTATCTGGTGTCCGCAAGATTTCTACATTGTTAGGCCACTTTCCTTAGCGCAATTGATTCACAAATTAGTGGGACGTGATGCTATTGAAGAATAGAGAAAGCTAGTTTTTGAAAGTCAGTTTTAGTTGGAAATTCAGTCCCGGAGACAACCAGGAGATGACACCCTACATGCCACCTTGCCCTGGCACAAGAATGGAACACTTGGAAAGAATGGGACTCATGTGTCATTGAGACTGATCTCCAGTGCCCCCTGCTGCCCACAATCTAGCATGCTACCTAGTGTAGATGGCCCAAGTGGTCTGGCCCTGGAGTCCACCCTCCAAATCTAAAAACCAATCAGGTCTTCCCCTTGCATAACTGATTCTGATGAAAGAATATATTTTATTTTATTTTTTTTATTTATTTGAGAGTGACAGAGAGAGAAAGAGGCAGATAGAGACAGAGGGAGAGAGAGAGAGAGAACGGGTGCTCCAGGGCCTCCAGCCACTGCAAACGAACTCCAGATGCGTGCGCCCCCTTGTGCATCTGGCTTACGTGGGTCCTGGGGAATTGAGCCTTGAACCGGGGTCCTTAGGCTTCACAGGCAAGCGCTTAACCGCTAAGCCATCTCTCCAGCCCGAAAGAATATATTTTCTGTACTGTGAAGGCTACAATCTTTGTTCTGCTACGCTATCTGCCTGCCTCTCCTCACTCTGGCTTCTGGGACACCCGTGAGCTGGCCTCTCTCCTGCCCCAGCCTGGCTGAGTGGAGGGGAAAACATAATACTGCTTCTGTGTCTGGGGCAACTCTTCTGCTTGCCTCTTTTATAGTTTGGGGTAACATCTCACTTTATTTAAATGTATGATTTTCCTCCAGTCTCTGGATCTACAACATGTGTATTTCCCCTACACTCCAGATCTACCTCTTGTATGCTTTCTCTAACTCTAGGCCTGTTACTCCAGTCCTTCCCTAAAAACCTCAACTTTCCTCGCTTTCTCTCTCTCTCTTTCAAGGTAGGCTCTTGCTCTAGCCCAGGCTGACCTGGAATTCACTATGGAGTCTCAGGGTGGCCTCGAACTCACAGCGATCCTCCTACCTCTGCCTCCCGAGTGCTGAGATTAAAGGCATGTGCCACCACGCCCGGCTTTAATTTCTCTTAAATGAGCTTTATGAACTGTCCTCTTTGTGCTTGTGACTCTACTCCAGTCTTCCCTTAAAAACCTCAATTTCAGAAGTACACATATGTGCAACGGCGGCACCCAGCCTTGATGAGTAACTGTAGCAGACAGCTTCATGTCCGCTGAGATGAACTTCCAGACCAGACACAGTTGTGGAGGAAGGGATATTTATTGAAGCTTACAGATCCAGGGGAAGTTCCATAATGGCAGAAGAAGCTGGTCTGCTTTCACAGGACCAAAGAACCACAAGCCTAAAAGTCAAAAGCCACACAGCACAGCACACTTCAGGAACTCCAGCTAGGCCCACTTTGCATATCTTTAGATTGGAATCCCAAACCCACCACCATGCCTTAAGATCTGCCCAGTGACTCAGTCTCCAGCCAGGTGGCTGCAGATACAAACTACAAGCTAACAAAACACTGAACTTATTGGGGACCATCTCTTCAAACTACCACAGTAACCAATGGCTTTCTGATTGGTGAAGAGATCTGCTCAGTTAAAAGGAACCCACAGCTGGGACTGAGAACCAAGTCAGAATCCTATGGGGACTAACACTATGATCTCCGATGACAAGCTTGCGCTAGTCTTTCATCAAAAGAGGGGCTACATCTATCAAAATCTCTCTAAAGTAACAATGCTTATCCTGACCTCGTTCTCCACTGGAGAATCTGTTGTTCTTTTTCAGAAGGCAGCGAGAACAGGAAGATGAACCTCCCTTGCACACCAGCCAGGGCCCAAGTGAAACCACAGAGGAACTGGGGAGATGAGCGAGAGTGCTGCTTCCATGGTGAACCTGACAATCAGTGCCAGGGTGAAGGAGACAGACCCTGAGGACACTCAGCACCCACCAAAGCAGAGACCCAGAGGCTCCGAAGAGCTCATCACTGAAGCAGACTTAAAACTCACCCACCACAGCTCAGGGAATTTTGCGGAAGAGGGGGAAGAAAGATTGTAAGAGCCACAGGTTGGGGCGTCATGCCCAGAGGCATTCCCTCCCCCCCCATACAATGACCACTGCTCTCACAACTCATAACACACGACCCCAGGGGAATAGCAGCAATCCCACTGAGGAAGGCCGTCAGTGGAATGGGGGCAGGGAGTAGGGAACTGATGGTACCAACACATGATGTGTCCATACATGGTATTTACTTCATTAAAAAAAGGAAAAACCAGGGCCAGAGGGATGGCTTAGCGGTGAAGGCGTTTTCCTACAAAGCCAAAGGATCCAGGTTCGATTCCCCAGGACCCATGTTAGCCAGATGCACAAGGGGGCGCATGCGTCTGGAGTTCTTTTGCAGTGGCTGGAGGCCCTGATGTGCCCATTCTCTCCCTCTCTCTCCCTCTCTCCTCTCTTTTCTCTGTCAAATAAATAAATAAAAATAAAATATTTTTTTAAAGAAGAAAAAACCAAGCACCTGAATTTCTCTTAAATAAACCTTATGAACTATGCCATGTTTTCCACGTGTGTGCATGTTTCAACTGCCCACATGCTTACAGCTCTGTTCTAGCCTTCTTCCTGGATCCCAGTTTCCCTTAAGGAAGCCCCACAATTTGTGATGAACTATCTTCCACGTGCTTGTGGCTCTACTCCAGTGTTTCCTTAAAAACCTCAATTTCTCTTAGATGAATCTCACGAACTGTGCTGTGTTTTCCCCATGACAGTGTGTTTCCTGCTTCCCACGTACTTATGACTCTGCTCTGCCCTTCTTCCTAAGTCCCAATTTCCCTTAAATAAACCCCACAATTTGTGATTTCTCCCTAAATAAAATTAATAATTTAGGCTGGAGAGATGGCTTAGCATTGAAGGCATTTGCCTGCAAAGCCAAAGGACCCAGGTTCGATTCCCCAGGCCCCACGTTAGCCAGATGCACAAGGGGGCACATGCGTCTGGAGTTCGTCTGCAGTGGCTGGAGGCCCTGGTGCACCCACTCATACATTCTCTCTCTCTCTGTCTGCCTCTTTCCCTCTATCGCTCTCTCAAATAAATAAATAAATTCAAAACCTTAATAATTCATAATTTATCTTTCTTGAGTTTCATTTTTTTCAATCCTTTGTTGAAAATAGAGCAGAAGCCAAAATTGGGGTTCATAAACTTGGGGGAATCACCTTGAACTCCAAAACCTTGCATCACTAGGGAAATGGCTTAGGGGTAGTGGTTAAAGGCACTTGCTTGAAAACCCTGCTGGCCTGGGTTCAATTCCCCAGTAGCCACATAAAGCTAGATGCACAAAGGGGTGCATGCATCTGAAATTCATTTACAGCGGCAAGATATCCTGGAACACTGATTCATTCTTTCCCTCTCTCAGCCTCTCTCTGTGTTCCAGCAAACAAAAATACTTTTAAGAGACATTGGAGAGGTGACGGGCTATATCTGAGGTCATATGAATACCTGTTTCCTAATTTCCCGCACAAGGCTAGAAGTATCAGGGTATTCCTGATCTCGCTGATCAATTAGTAGAAGAGCCGTGGCAAAAGATTAGTTTCCTAATTCTGCCACTGCTTAAAAACTGCACAGTTTTCCCTATAAAATAAGCTCCCCTCCAGGAGTGGGTGTCATGCAGGGCAAGCAGATGGCACTGCATTATTTGGTAATGTGTTGTCACATTTTTTTGTCATTATTATTTTAAAAATATTTTATTTATTTATTTATTTGAGAGCATGAAAGAGGGAGAGGGGAGAGAGAGAGAGAGAGAGAGAGAGAGAGGGTGTGCCAGGGCTTCCAGCCACCACAAACAAACTCCAGATGCATGTGTCACCTTGTACATCTGGCTTACGTGGGTCCTGAGGAATTGAACTGAGGTCCTTTGGCTTTTCAGGCAAGTGCCTTAATGGCTAAGCCATCTCTCCAGCCCCATTCTTATATTTTTTGTTATTTGATTTTTTTATTAATAGCTTTTATTGACAGCTTCTATAATTATAGACAATAAACCATGGTAGTTGCCCCCCCCCCTTTCCCTTCACAACTCCACTCTCCATCATACCCG
Organism: Dipus sagitta; assembly: GCA_036346955.1. Lineage (NCBI taxonomy): Eukaryota > Metazoa > Chordata > Mammalia > Rodentia > Dipodidae > Dipus > Dipus sagitta. The sequence goes on from CM070789.1 coordinate 37,207,325, forward strand.
ATCCCCATCTCAATCAGTCTCTTTTATTTTGATGTCATCACCTTTTTACACTCCAATTGAGTGTCTCCAAGGAGAGAGAGATGAAGTCTCTGTGACCCTCCTAAACTCTCTCAGGGAGATCTGGTGCCAGACCCTCCCACTTTACTTTCTGGTCCTCTGTCTCCACACTCTTGTAGCCTGACATGTCTCAATGATGGTGCTGTGGTCAGCTCTTCGTTGTTGGGACAAACATCCAACCAGACACAGCTTATGGGAGTGAAGGATCTATTTCAGGCTTACCAATCCCAGGGGTATGCAATCAAACAGCCATTAAACATGAAAAAGCATGAGCCACCAGAGTCCAAAAATATTCTACGCATACCTTAGGATCAGACTCCAAGATCCACCCCTATAATTAAACCACTGCGGACCAATAATCACCTGTCTCCCTGCTTGTTTCCACCATAGTTAGCACCTTCCTTGACGTGCCCCCAGCTCCCAGCTGGCAGTGGGCACTCGCTCACAAGCTAGTGTGGAGTGACTGTGCCAACCAAGCAGGATGGTAGCTCAAAATAGCAGAACGTCTTTATCCGAGGACACGGTTGGACATTTGACCTTCACAGATGACAGACAGGAAAGGGCTGAGCCCCTGGCAGCCCCTACACAAGCTCAGACTTTTACAGGAGATGCAAATAAAGTCATCGGATGCCATGGAGACACTCTTTAGGATCTGTTACATGTGGCTGCAATTAGGTCCTAGTGCAGACTTATTCCTGGTTACCACGTGCTCTAACTGTGAAGGTTATTTCTCACAGAACTCACCTGGGAGTCTTCTGAAACTGCAAAGCCAGTGAATCTGAGCTAGGGCCCAAGGTCCTGCATTGCTCAAAAAGCCCCTGGATGAGACGGATGTGGTCTGAGGAGCACGTTTCTAACAGCGAGGCATTGCGCCACTTGCTATATGCACGCATTTGCTAATGAGGGTTTCCATCCTTCAAGTCCTCACCTCCCCTTCAGTGTCCAGAAAATGGGTTCTCGTCCTTCAAAGCTTTGCCTGGGGGGGCTACCTATCATCTCTTTCATTAACAGCTGACTCATGAGGACCTACTAAGTGCACCCCTGCCTTCGATCTGGGCTCTGTGACGTTACAGGTGAGTGAGATCAGGGCTCCCACGCATTCTCGTAAAGACAGACCAGTCATCAAGTAGACAGACAGACAATGTTTCTGAAACTGCGGTCAATGCCGCAACAAATAAAGAAAGGGAATGCCGAACACAGGGGCAGTCCTCAAAATTCATGATCAGGGAGGGTCCTTGAAAGAAGACATAATAACAGAGCTGAGGCAAAAGCCTGGGAGCATCCCAAGATGCTCATCACGCTGTCAGAGCATCCCAGGCAGAGGGCAAGACCAGAGCCCCAAAGGAAGCCGAGTGTGGAATGCTAGTGGGCCCCAATAACAGCCAGGGTGGCCTTCCTTTCACAAGTGATGGGAAAGAGCTGGGCACAAAGAGGAGGTGTCAAGGTGAGGTCATGCACGACCCCTGGTCTTGATGGTGTGTTACAATTTCACTGGAACTGAAATGTGGAGTCTCTAGAGACTTCCAAGTAGAAGAACGATTGTGTTTAATTTATGTTTTTAACCGAGCATTCTGGCTGCTTCATGAAAAATGCATAGTAATAGTAGCTAATGATAAGACCTAACGCTTATTGATTGTGTTTATTACGTGCCAGGCACTGCTCTGCGTACCTACATACATTAATTCATCTAATGTTCTCAGGAACCATGTAAACGGGGTGTTATTATTATTGTTGTTCTCGTGTTATAGATAAAGAAATGGAGATGGAGAAGCTGGTCCCATCATTTAGCTAGTGCACGTCAGAGCTGAGATTCGAACCCAGGCAATCTGGGTCCAAAGCCCAGCACGAGTCCTCTGCTGTGTTCAGGCGGAACAGGGATGCTCAGTGGTCAGGTAAGGAGGTTGCTGGTGTGGACCAGGGCACAGCAAGCTGCTAGGAGGACAGAGCTGAGGAGATCTGAGAACTATGAGGGAGATGCCAATGCGGCTGAGAGGTGCAAGGCTGGCTGCTAAGTCGCAGGCTTCAGGAAGACAGGTGCTGTGTCCACACACTGAGAGAAGACAGAATGGGGAGAGACACATTTGAGCGGGAATCCAGAGAGACTTAAGCAGTGTATATGCTGAGATGACAATTTGAATTATTTATTACTTCATGTGTGTGTGTGTGTGTTTTCTATGTCTTGCTACCACAAGTGAATGCCAGATGCATGTGTCTCTTTTTATATTTTACTTTTGCATCTGACTTTACATGGTGCTGGGAAATTGTACCCAGGCTCGCAGGCTTTGCAAGCAAGTGTGGTTGACCACTAAGCAATCTCTCCAGCTCCCTGAGATGAACATTTGATGTACAGATGTGAGTCTGAGGTCCAGGGAGGAAGACTGGATTAATGATGCAGTACTCACATCTCCAGCCGGGCTCAGTAGCAGGTGGATAGCAGAGCCAGACAAGATTCAACTGGGGCTCACGCTCTGAGGAGGAGAGGCAGCAAATCACACGGGGAGACAACAGACAGTGCAGGGGAAGAGACCAGAGAGGCTGCTGTCCTAAAGGCCAATCAAACTCATGTGTCCAGGAATGGGGCTCATACTACTGGGCAGTCTGGTGAGAGGGCCCAGGGGAGCATTTGTTCATTAGCCACAAGATACAAGGCTATAATTCTGTCATTGCCCCCAAAATACCATCCTCCTTTCTTCTCAGTACCAATATTCAAACTAGTCACAAAACTAGTCATCATAGGGCTGGAGAGATGGTTTAGCCATAAAGGCACTTGCCCTGTGAAGCCTAAGGAGCCAGGATTGATTCTCCAGGTCCCATGTAAGCCAGATGCACACGGTAGCGCATGCATCTGGAGTTCATTTGCAGTGACTAGAGGCCTTGGCACACTTATTCATTCTCTCTCTCTCTCTCTCTGTTTCTAATAAATAGATAAATAAATAAAAGTAAAACAAAAAACCAGTCATTATGAAGATCTCATTTCCCAGTCTCTCGTAACTATGTATGTTCAAGAAAACAGATCCCATACACAAACGTGTTAGGAGAGACTTCTGGAAATAATCCTGAAAGGTGCTGGCTTCACAGTAAGAAACCCTTTTGCTCTTCCTGCTGCCAGAAGTGAACAGAGCTCACTGGTGCTCCACCACCCATTACGTATACGGACGAAGTCACTGAGCAACGTAGAGCTCGCACCAGTAATATAATAGACACGTGCCTATCTGGCAGGTATTGCCAAACACTTGCGAATCTTTTGAACTAGCTAATCCTTAAGAACATCCCATGACATGACAGCTGTCGTCCTTCGTCCATAGCAGGATTAAGAGGCACAGAGGTTAAGCAACTCGCGCATGGTGTCACAAGGCTGCTGGTTATATTAGGCTTTTGTCCCATCATAGGCAGCTATTTCAGTGCCAGGGAGAAGGGCAGAGCTAGGGCCCTAGAATGATGGTCTTGCCAGCCCATCAAGGGGAAGAGAGAGAGAGACAGAGAGAGGAAAAGCTACGGAGGCCTGTGATTACAGTCATTGTGTTGGTGGGTCATGGAGTGCAGGTAAGGACAAGGAGAGAGGCCACCTAGGAGGAAGGTGGGCCTTGTTATGTCAAGACCCCAGGGTCTTCTTCAGGTGGAGGCCCCAGAAGCATGTGGCCCAAACCTCTTTTTTCTTTCTTGCTTTTTTTTTTTTTTTTTTGTTCTACAGTTCCGCACTCCTCTTAGTGCTTGGTAAATATTTGCTGAATGAATAAATGAAGAGACGCCTGTGTACACTGGCAGCAGACATTTTCTTGGTAAATATACATGGAAAAATAAGAATATATTGGGTCAGAGAGGTGGCTCATCAGTTAAAGGCGCTTGCTTACAACGCCTGATGGCCCCAGGTTCCATCCTCCAAAGCCAGATGCACAAAGGGGGCATGTATCTGGAGATTGTTTACATGGGCAGGAAGCCCTGGCATGCCCATAATGCGGGCTCTGTGTGTCTGCCTCTCTTTCTCTCTCTCAAACGAATAAATAAAATTTGTTAGAAGTATAATATAATATATGTGTATATTTGCCAAGCTAAATGAATGTTAAGCCACCTGGTCTTTAAGAAACTAGAGATAGGGCTGGAGAGATGGCTTAGCGGTTAAGCGCTTGCCTGTGAAGCCTAAGGACCCCGGTTGGAGGCTCCATTCCCCAGGACCCACGTTAGCCAGATGCACAAGGGGGCGCATGCGTCTGGAGTTCGTTTGCAGTAGCTGGAGGCCCTGGCGTGTCCATTCTCTCTCTATATATACATATATATCTGCCTTTCTCTCTGTGTCTGTCGCTCTCAAATAAATAAATAAATAATGAACAACAACAACAAAAGAGAAACTGGAGATAAAAACATCCACATGTCTATAACTACACTGCATGGAAAAAATAAAATAAAACACAACTGCTCTGCATTATTTTATATTCTGGATCCACATTAATGGGACTTTATGGCACATCTTGAGATTCTTATAATCACGAGACTTCTGGGATTACCACTGGAAGGCATGGGATGCTTCTAGGGAAGGTGCACCAAACGCAGGTATCACCTCCTCTTCTAAGAGAAGCTGGAGAAAACAGCTCTACCAAGAGGCAATCAGAGTCTATCAAAAGCTACTCCAGGGGCCAGACAGATGGCTTAGCACGTAAGGTACTTGCCTGCGCAGCCTAAGGACCCATATTCAGCTCCCCAGATCCCATGTAAGCCAGATACACAAGGTGATGTGTACGCACAAAGGGCCACATGTGTCTTGAGTTTGATTGCAGTGGCTGGAGGCCCTGGTGCATCAATTCTCTCTCTCTCTCTCACACACACACACAAATGCGTGTGCCTCCACACTGAGCAACTTAAAATTATATTGACATTGCACACTAGCACCGGGTACCTGGTATGTTACACATTTTAAAGTAACTCATAGTAATTCATGACTTCCTGCTTAGGAACAGCGGTTCTAGACGAAGCATGATTCCCAGTAAGGTACAGTCAAGCATCGCACCACGTCATCAGCAGACAACAGTGGCCCTGAGATTGCGACGGAACTGGAAGGCTCCTAACAATCTTGTGACCGGGACTCCTACAATGTTGGAGCTCAGTGTCATGTGTTTGTGGTGACTCTGGGTGTCTGCCTCTTTCTCTCTGATGTGATGCAAGGCTCAGTTTTTTAGACCGTATCCCATCCTTAAGGGACACGTGACTACTTAGACATTAGCACATTTAAATGCCTCCGCAACCCTATGAGATGGGCGTCCTCTCCAGCTCCATTATAGGAGTGCAGAGCCAAAGAGGAGAAAACAATCCCTTTCCCCAGGTCCTAGCCATGCAAGGCAGTGCCAGGAGAAATAAGCTGGCCTGGATGGCATCTGAACCCCTATTCCTCTTGCAGCTCCCAGATTACAGTGCCATTGTCTCTTTTTTTTCTTTAACATAGTCGCCTAAGAAACGGATTCTTTGGGACCTTTCTCTCGCAGGAGCATAGTTTTGAGTCCCTTCCCTGATGACTGTACTGCTTGATCAGGGTCGTTCATCCTATGCCCATACATCAGCTAAACCCGTTACCCTCACAGGACAGGATGCCACTGACAGCCTGCTGGACAGGCACGATGACGCAAGACAGCAGGAGGGGGGAGGGAGGAAAGGACTAGACTCGGTCCCCTCCCACCCCAGTCAGGCAGCCAGCTAGCTCTCCTCTCCTCCTGCAAATTGCTGACACTAATTAGCAGCCAGCTGCAGGCACCGCGACTGTGTCCTGGACAAGGGACAGTGGAGGCCCGGGAAAGATCCCTTGTCCAGGAACTGCCAGCGAAGAACTTGGCATCCCGGAAGCCAAGCAGATCAGACAGGGTGGAGGGAAGATCTAGAAGCGGCCCCAAACGCCAGGGCTCATCCAGCTTCCCCAATCCCGCTCCTGTCTGGCTGGCCCGTCCCTCCACCGAGGCTCGGGGTCGCCAGCAGCAGCAACTCCCTGGCTCCAGGCGGTAGAGGCATATGGCTCTGGTTCCTGTAGCCGAGTCATTAGCCCTCTGACCCAATTAGAGGAATTAGCAGGGAGAACAAAGCAATTGGGATCCAGCTCCTGGGCCACATCTTCATCCTGGCAAGTGCTTTTGGATCCCAGTCTGCTCTAAACATGCCTGTTTTCCACTATTCAGAGGTTATGTCCAAGTTCAAAAGATCCTCCTGCTAAAGGCTCCACAGGGGGGGCCCAGGGCAAGTGTAGGGGGCGCAGGGCAGGTGTTTCTAGGCAGCTAGCAAGGCTAACTGGACGGCTCCATGGTAGGGCCCCTGTTTGATTCTCACTCCCTTACATGCAGTGTGAATTTAGGTGAGGGACATCCACACTCAGTCAGTGGTCATCGGCAGAGCTGTTAGGTCAGGACAAAACGGAGTCACCAAAGACAGCAGGATGTTGACAAAAGTAAGGAAGTGGGTCATCCACACTCCTCAAAAGCCCAACCCCCCTGCCCAGCCATGATCCCTTCCTTCCTATCAATGCCCCAGGTCTAGGCTTCCTGCCCCTTATCTCCCAGGTCACCTGCTCACTGTTCTGGTCTCACCCCCTAGCTGTGTGAAATGGCTGATGTAAAGAACACAGGAGTTCTTTCCCCTTCCTCACCTTCCCCCCACTGAAGAGCTCTGTAAAGCCCACTATCTGGAATCTCAGGTGGGCTGTGCTCCTCTTGAGAGTCAGCCCTGGCAGCTCGTGTTTTTCCCAAATTAAAGCTTCCATCTTTGCCTCAGAGTGGTCTCCGTGGTCTCGTCACTCCCGAACCTTACAAGAGCAAAGATTACCTTCCTGACCTTAAAGGTCTCTTCCACAATGTCCACTCCCACTTGACCATGACTCGTGGCTGCACCGCCATTGAAAGTCTTAGGAAAGCCGGGCGTGGTGGCGCACACCTTTAATCCCAGCACTCGGGAGGCAGAGGTAGGAGGATCGCCGTGAGTTCGAGGCCACCCTGAGACTCCATAGTGAATTCCAGGTCAGCCTGGGCTACAGTGAGACCCTACCTCAAAAAACAAAAAACAACAGTAACGGCAAAAAAAAAAAAAAATCTTAGGAAAGTAAGGGCCTAAAATAATACTGAATTCTAAAACGTTGTGATCTTACAGCTGGTTTCCACGCAGAGAGAAGGATCATGTGTTTGCTTTCTTTGTTTTGTTTTATGTTAATTTAACGAAGTAACTTATGGAGTCTCCTTACATAGCTCAAGCCAACCCAGAACTCACGATGCAGCCCAGGCTCGCCTGGGCCTCAAGATCCCCTTGCCTCAGCCTCCTGTGTGTGCCAATCACAAACATGTGCTGACAGAGCCAGCTCCTTCTATTTATTTACTTATTTTGGTTTTTTTAAGGTAGGGTCTTGCTCTAGCCCAGGCTGACCTGGAATTCAGTATGGAGTCTCAGAGTGGCCTCGAACTCACTGCGATCCTCCTACCTCTGCCTCCCAAGTGCTGGGATTAAAGGCGTGCACCACCACACCCGGCTTTATTTATTTTTAATGTAAAATAAAACTAGAAAATGGCCTCATAATACTGAATCTAGAAAAAAAATGAACGAAGTCAGCTATATGACTTTTGGTTAAAGGAACAGTCTTTTTTTAAAAAACGCTATGAAATTATGATTGCTCATCGCAGCTTTCTGCTGGGTAATAAATGTTGCTGAATCTGTATCATTTAGCAAAAAAAAATATATATATATGCTGCAACGGAAAAAAAAATTGAAAAATATTGCAGGTTTAGTATCTTAATTATGTAGATTTTACATTCAATGAACTCTTGCCAAAATAAATTGCGTATATTATCTGAAAAGCAAATGTTAATTAAAGCTGTATCTTGATGGCGTGCTTGGTTCACCAGACATTCGGAGCCCGTGAGATCACGTGGCACGTACATTAGCTACAATCAACTGGGGCTGAAGGTCCAGATCATTTCGCTGATTCATGGGAAGGTGCACAGTATTGGCTGAAGCGAGCCTCTGACAGCAGCAGCTCACCCATTTCTATAGAAGGTGCAGCCGGATCCCAACTTATTTTTCTAGATGAGCGAAGCGCCTCTGCCTGCTCGAGTCTCACAAATGAGACCACTGACTTGAGTTCCCATTAATCAGCTGTTTAACGCAAAGCTCCCGGGTGCTCGCTGCACCCAATGGTATGGAAATAAAATCCCCAGCAAGGAATGGGATTGGGGTAAAGGTCACTGTAGTCATCCCTCTTCTCTCTTCCCCTCCGCTACCCCGAGCTCGGGGCCCCCTAAGATCAGACTGTCGTCCATCCACTCTGGGGTAACTGCATTCTTGAACCTGGTCTTTTGCATCTTCACTCTGCATCCAGCAGTGGGTACACCAGATCCAAGTGCTGCAGAATTGATGATACTCTCCAATAGGTCCGGCTCCAGAGCCCGTTTTTAATTATAGGTGTTTACACACGCTGAGATGGATACCTTGGAACATCCATTCCACGGCACCTCTCTGGCAAGTCTGTGCCTTCCAGTTTTCCCACTTTCCATTTTTTTAAAAATTTTTTTTTGTTTATTTATTTGAGAGCGACAGAGAGAAGGAGGCAGAGAGAGAGAGAGAGAGAGACAGAGAGAATGGGCGCGCCAGAGCTTCCAGCCTCTGTAAACGAACTCCCGATGCGTGCGCCCCCTTGTGCATCTGGCTAACGTGGGTCCTGGGGAATTGAGCCTCGAACCGGGGTCCTTAGGCTTCACAGGCAAGTGCTCAACCGCTAAGCCATCTCTCCAGCCCCTCCATTTTTATAATATATATATATTTATTTATTTATTTGACAGAGAAAGGTGGGGAGAGAAAGAGAGAGAGAGAATGGGCGCGCCAGGGCCCTCCAGCCACTGCAAACGAACTCCAAGATGCATGCACCCACCTTGTGCATCTGACTAACGTGGGTCCTGGGGAATCGAACCTCGGTCCTTCGGCTTTACAGGCAAACGCCATAACCGCTAAGCCATCCCTCCAGCCCCCCCGCTTCCCATTTTTAACAACCAGTCAACTGTGCGCTGCATGGAAGTGGCCTGTACTCAACAGAACACTAAAATGCCGTGGGCTAAGGAAGAAAGGGTCTTCAGATAGGTGTCTGGAACCACACTGGAGTCTTCATTTCAGTAGGGTTTTAAGCATCAGCTAGCTTTAGGCTAACCCCCTCCCCTGTCCAGTCTGCTAGAAGCTCACATACACTTGAGCTACCTTTCCACCTGCCTCTACAGTCGGGTCCTTAAATACTGCCCTGTAATTCAGAAGTTTCTAAAGGTCTAGGAGCTGTGAGGACCAACAGTTTGAGTCTCATCATTACTTAGAAGGCTTATGATGGTGATCAAGTCGCCCCAGGTCTCAGCTTCAGTCTCACTGGCAGATGGGAGTCGCGTTCCCTGCCTTGATAGGAGCAGGTGTGAAACTTGAGAGACGCGTGGCACAGACTCAGCAGTATGTTGGTGAAGGTGTCATTCATTCATTCATCACCCATCCATCCGCCCATCCATCCATCCATCCATCCAATGAGCATTTGCAGAGAGTTGGCTTAGATAATTGAAGACTTGTACAAAAGACTTTGTGTGTGTGTGAGAGAGAGAGAGAGAGAGAGAGGATCAGTACTATGGCTGAACATGTTTGGCAAACACTCTACCACTAAGCTACTTCCTCAACCCTCTTTCTGGTTTTTTTTAAAAAATTTATTTATATTTTCAACTTTTTATTGACAACCTCCATACATATGACAATACACAACCAACATGATCCTCTCTCACAACCCACTTCTTTCCCCTCCCAAATCCCTCCTCCACTGAATCCTTACTTCTTTCCAACTAGTCTCTTTTCTATCTTGGTATCATTTTCCCCCTCCTGTTAAGCAGGTCTCGTGTAGGTCACGGCAACCACCATGAGACCAAGAGTGCCACAGTCACGCTGTGTCTGGAAAACAGTAGAAATCCTCCCCTTCCCTGCCTCTTATACTTCTCTGCAATAGTCCCTGAGCCTCGGAGAATGTGACAGAGATGCCTCGTTTAGTGCTGAGCACACCACTGTCATTTTTTTTTTAAATTTTTTCTAAGATTTTATTTAGTACAGTCAGAGAGATCATGGGCGCACCAGGGCCTCCGGCCACTGCAAACGACCTCCAGATGCATGCGCCACCATGTGCATCTGGCTTATGTGGGACCTGGAGAATCGGACTTGGGTCCTTCCTTAGGCTTCGCAGGCCCTTGTGCTTGCCTCACCTCTGTGCGTCTGGCTAATGTGGGGTCTGGAGAGTAGAACCTGGGTCCTTAGGCTTCATAGGCAAGCGCCTTAATCACTGGGCCATCTCTCCAGCCCCCCCCTTTTTTTTTTCTTTCAACCTGTCCAGCTGCTTCACAGCCAAGTCTTTTTGTTGTTTTGTTTTGTTTTGTGAAAGATCAAATGTAGTTTGTTTTTTCCCAACTGGACCCTAGCGGCTACACTTCCTGCACATCTGAACGTGGATATTACAAGTTGTGCAGAGATAGCACGTGAATGCGGGAGATTGCTTTTGCTCTTAGAGTGAATCCTTTGGTGGGAGAGATGGCTTAGTGGTTCAGACACTTGACTACAAAGACAGAGGACCCAGGTTCGATTCCCTAGTACCCACGTAAGCCAGATACACAAAGTGGTGCACGCATCTGGAATTTGTTTGCAGTGGCTGGAGGCCCTGGTGCACCCATTCTCTTTATCTGCCTCTCTCTCTCTCTGTCCAATAATAAATTAATTAATTAAATTAAAGTGAATCACTTTGGTCCAGGCATGCTCCCTCCGGAGGTATCAATAATGGCATCCACCGGGCTGGAGAGAGGGCTTACTGGTTAAGGCACTTGCCTGTAAAGCCAAAGGACCCAGGTCCGATATCTCAGGACCCACGTAAGCCAGACGCACAAGGTGGCGCCTGCGTCTGGAGTTGGTTTGCAGTGGTTGGAGGCCCCGAGGAGCCCATTCTCTCTCTCTCTCTCTCTCTCTCTCTCTCTCTCTCGAATAAATAAATAACTAAAAATGGCATCTACTAGCTACTACGCCGGCATCAAGATCCACAGACATGTTCTTTTTTTTAATTTTTTTGTTTGTTTGTTTATTTATTTATTTGAGAGTGACAGAGAGAAGGAGGCAGAGAGAGAGAGAGAGAGAGAGAGAGAGAGAATGGGCGCGCCAGAGCTTCCAGCCTCTGTAAACCAACTCCAGATGCGTGCGCCCCCTTGTGCATCTGGCTAACGTGGGTCCTGGGGAATTGAGCCTCGAACCGGGGTCCTTAGGCTTCACAGGCAAGCGCTTAACCGCTAAGCCATCTCTCCAGCCCAACCACGGACATGTTTTGTTGGCTTCCTGGTAGCGACGGGAAGTTTCCCTTGACAGCAGGCCTTACAAGTGGCCAGGGTGTCTTTGTCATTCTGTCACTCTCCATTAGGAAAAGCTCGTTAATACCAGCAACTGAAACTTTCATGCCCTTGGTCTTTAGCACCTAGGGAAAGGCTGAACTGATGCATGTAGGTAGTCCATAGATCAGCCTGGGGAACGAAGAGACGAGTGAATAACCAAAGACAGTAGTTTGCTATGACACTGTTTATACTTAAAAAATATATATATGTATAAATGATATAGACTCCCACTGGGATGGAGATCGACGAAGCTATGCACAAGCCCTTCATGACGTCAGTGTAAACATGCCATGCGTATGCATGTATTGCCCATGAACCACACACCTGCAAAATTAGAACACAGGTATCCAGGCCCCACCCGGAGTGCTCATACACTTTCACGGTGATCTCAATGTGGGCTAAATAAAGAAACCCTAGTCTAATAACATGCGAGTGACTGAGATTTTTGCAATGGCTTGAAAAATGTGTTTTATCACGGTGGTTGGGCAAGAGGAAAATAGAAGCAATGAAGCCAGCATACCAAAGGGCGCAATGAGGAAAGTGTACACATAGGGAGGTTCCCAGCCAGACCGAGAAACAACCTAACTTCTTCGTTATAATCATAGGCAAGAACGGCACAATGTTTCTCTCTGGTGAATGGTAGAAATGATTACTTCATCTTGCTCTTTCCGATTTCCCATCTTTTCTCAATTGTTGCTGATGAGCATGCATTTTGTGGTGGGGGGAAAAAATCCCAAAGTGAATTATTTTTACAAAAAGTAAAGAAGAGTCGGGTGGGGGGGGCTGGAGAGATGGCTTAGCGGTTAAGGCTCTTGTCTGTGAAGCCAAAGGACCCACGTAAGCCAGGTGCACAAGGGGGCGCGTGCATCTGGAGTTCGTTTACAGGGCTGGAGGCCCTGGCGTGCCCATTCTCTCTCTCTCCACCTGTCTATTTCTGTATCTATCTCTCCCTCCCAAATAAAAATAAAATATTTTTTTTTAAAAAAAAAGAAAAGAAAAGAAAAGGGGGCAGAGCTGGGGAACGATCCAATCCCCCTGACCAGTGCCCAGCCCTGGCCAACACCTCCACCCTCCTCTCCTGGGTTACTCGGGCTATTTCTCCATCGTTGCTCTGTCATCCAGAGGCACACAGTGCGGCCATTGCCTTAAATCTTACCCCTGCTGCACAATAACTGCAACTTGGCAGCAGGGTAAGCCACTAAAATTTTGTACTTAAAGACATCAAAGCTGATAGCCTTGTTTGCAATTTCCCTCAGCTCATCTTCTTAGCAGGAAAAAAAAAAATTACAAAAAAATTCTCAAAAGGGGCTTGATCCCTTGAAGTTATCGGGCACCACGTTGAGTCCCAAACCCTGCTCAGGATCAAGTCGACGTCAGAGAGTGTCCACACGTTCGGATATATGCGAGAGGGGGAGAGAGGAGCAGAACGGGGCAGCAGACTGGCTCCGAGTGTCCGCCATCCAGTTAGTTCCAAATAGTCTCTGTGATTGCAGTCGTGAGGGAGAAAGGTAATGAACACGAGGGTGGCATGGGTGCCCCTTGGGAGAGACTCCTGTTACAGCCCGCATGGAAGCTGACGTTACAAGCCTCACTTTCTAGAAATTAACAGGCACAAGGCTCCTTGGCAGTGAAGCCTGGACCATAACAAAATACCATGCTCAGAGCAGGCGACCTGACAAGCCCCCCGCCGGTGTAGCCACAAGCTGGCCTTTCAATCTCTCAGGTAATGAAATTACCAGAAAGAATTTGGCAGTCACCCTCCACTGGTCTCATCTCTGGACTTCCCAGTTTTCCTTCTACTTTAATTTGGTCCAACACAGGGAAACCTGCAAACCCAGATTTCTTCAGGTTCAAAACCAAGAGAATGGGATGGAGGGCAAGTCTGCTATGCGGACATGCAGGTGCCTCTGAATTCTAGCTCCAACTTGTCTTTTTCGATGCCCGGTAGGAGCAGCCGGCCTGTCCTGAGTACTTACTACACATCGGGCAACAGTGGCAGGGCTTTGTGGAAGTGAATTATTTTCTGCCGGGCGTGGTGGCGCACGCCTTTAATCCCAGCACTCGGGAGGCAGAGGCGGGAGGATCGCCGTGAGTTCGAGGCCACCCTGAGACTCCATAGTGAATTCCAGGTCAGCCAGGGCTAGAGTGAGACCCTACCTCAAAAAACAAAACAAACAACAACAGCAAAAGAGTGGATTTACTTAGCCCTCAAAATAACTCTGAGAGTAGAGCCTCATTTTACAGATGTGGAAACTGAGGCACAGGTGGGTTAAACGGGTCGAGTAACTCGCCTGGGGTTCTACAAACAGGAAATAGGATGGTGAGACTGGGAACTCAGGAGGAGTCTCCACACTCCACATGGGAACTCTTCTAACCCGCCTGCTGTCCGGGTGTCCGCAGGAGTGAGTGTTTCCTTCCTGCCATCTGGCAATGGTATGCCCTTTGCTCCAGGTGTCCTCATGTCCCTTACCACGAAAGGGCATGTCCCAGGGCCCGTGAGCAGCTCGAAGGGCAAAGCACAGTTGCCCCAGCCCTCACCCCTCTACAGTGTAGTCGTCTCAGGCTAAGGAGTCCCAAAGGGAGCCAAGAGCTCCGAGGCTAGGTGATCTTGGACTGTCTACTCAACTGCTTTGTTTGTTTGCTTGCTTGCTTGTTTTCAAACTGAGGATTGAACCACGGACCTTGTACGTGCTAGGCAAGTACTCTACCGCTCAATACACCCTCCGCTACAAAAAAATCTAACAAATGCTGATAGAAGAAAGTTTATTAGGGGACTGGAGAGGTGGCTCAGCAGTTAAAGGGACTTGCTTGCGAAGCCTGACAGCCTGGGTTCGATTCCCCAGTACCCATGTAAAGTCAGATGCACTAAGTGGTGCGGGTGTCTTGAGTTCGTTTGCAGTGGCAGGAGGCCCTGGCATGCCCATACTCACTCTTGCTCTCTGTCTCTCTCTCTCTCTCTTTCTCTTAAATAGATAGATAAAAAAGAAGAAAGTGGGGCTGGAGAGGTGGCTTAGCGGTTAAGGTGTTTGCCTGCAAAGCCAAAGGACCCAGGTTCGATTCCCCAGGACCCACGTAAGCCAGATGCACAAGGGTGCGCATGCGTCTGGAGTTCGTTTGCAGTGACTGGAGGCCCCAGCGCGTCCATTCTCTCTCTCTCTACCTTCCTATTTCTGTATCTCTCTCTCTTTCAAATAAATAAATAAAAATAAAATATTTAAAAAGAGAAGTTTGTTAGGTTTCTCAGGTGTAAAACAGACAGTCCTTCCCCAGAGAGTAGTGCTCAAAAGAAAGGCGAAAGGAGCTTTGAAAACCTCTAGCCTCTTCCTTTCAACTCCCGAGGCCACATTTTATTAACTTGTGTCTTGTCTTTGCTCTGGCTTTTGGCACGCTTATAGTCCTTCTCTCCCCCCATGTGCAGCTGAGCATTAATGTCCCTTAGTGGGCATGCCGGGTGGGTACATGGAGACCTGGTCACAAAGAAATCAGCTGTCCATGGGCTTCTGGGGACCTGGTGGCTGTTGTTTGTAAAGTGTTTAGGGTGAGCTGCTGGTATTAGTTGGCGTTTTAGTCTGCAACCAACACCTGAGATGCTTAAAACAATGAAAGGGGGCTGGAGAGATGGCTTAGCGGTTAAGCGCTTGCCTGTGAAGCCTAAGGACCCCGGTTCGAGGCTCGATTCCCCAGGACCCACGTTAGCCAGATGCACAAGGGGGCGCACGCGTCTGGAGTTCGTTTGCAGTGGCTGGAGGCCCTTGCGTGCCCATCCTCTCTCTCTCTCTCTCTCTCTGCCTCTTTCTCTCTCTGTCACTCTCAAATAAATTAATAAAAATGAACAAGAAATATTTAAAAAAAGAAATAAGAGCACCCTAAAAGGGCTGACTCCCTAACCAGGCATGAGGCTCCAGAGGGTAAACTCCCAGCGTGCCCGTCAGCTCGCTAAGTACCACCTCTACCACACGCAGACCTCAGGGCACTCCTGGTCTCCTCCTCTCTTGTTCTACTCTCTAGAAGTCCCACCTGCTTCTTTGGACAGAGACCAGAGTCAGTCCCCCCTCACTCCCCGCCTGCCACCCTATGTGCCCAGTAGCCTATCTCCCTGGACCTCTGTGCCACCCTTCCTTTGGCCTCTCTGCTTCCCCTTCTCTGTAGGTTCGTGTGTGTGTGTGCGTGTGTGTGTGTGTGTGTTTTCTTCTTCATAGGGAAGGAAGCCCCATGTGGTTCCATTAAACCTAGGTCAGATCAGGTCATTCTCTCTTCAAACGCCCCCATGTCATTCCCATCTTAGCCAGTGACAAAGTGAAAACCACTACCGTGCCCTCTGAGGACCCACGTGGCTGTGCCCCGGGCCACCCCATTGGCCTGTCTCCTAACTTTACCCATGTGAGTCACACTGGCCCTTTGGTGTCCCTTGACATACATCTTTGCATGTTAGGAAGGCGATGATGGAAATGACCTTTTTTTTTTTTTTTTTTTAATCGTCCTGCTTGGAGCCTGGGCGCCACAGAGAATGGAAACAGAGCAATTCCTCAGTATATCATACTTAGCAGAACTTTTGGACGTGTAATGTACTTATAAAATTCCTTTGGCATTTCAAAAGCATGTTGTCCCCTGATAAGCCAGGGTCTGGAACCAAGAAAATAAAAAAAAAAGGCGTGTATGGACAATTACAGCCGATGAATGTGATTTGTAACTTGCAGCTACTGTATTTATTTCAGCATATTTTAACATATAGACGTTTGTCACCTTACCAAAAGCCCTTGTTATGTCTTTTCCCCAGCAGGGGCTCAGGCTGGGCCGCCTGTCTCTCCTCTGCGGGCACGGCTCACACTTCCGTTCTTTTCTCCCTCAGGGCTCTCCTCTCTTCCTTCCATCCTCTATTTTCTTTCTTTTTTAAAAATATTTTTATTTATTGGAGAAAGAGGCAGATAACGAATGGGCACGCCAGGGCCCCCAGCCACTGCAAACGAACTCCAGACACGTGCACCCCCTTGGGCATCCGAGTGATAGGTTCCCACTTCCTTAAATGTCACCTTATCCCCTCCCCCACCCGAACTATTTTCCGTCGCAGAGTCTAGCCCTCGCCTTTTTACCCTGCCCTGTGGTAGCCCTCCGTGCAGGCACGACTTTTAGGTGACAGCCTCAGCTCCCTACATGAGAAAGCCAAACTCAAGGTGTTACCCTCCCTGAAGTCAACGCCACGGTGGTCCTTCAGGACACAAACTCAGTCTGAAGCGACATCACATGTGGGAACCCACCACAGTCCCTTGAAATTGGCTGAATGAGCCCGGGCTCTGGGTCCTCACGGGCACGGCAGGGCAGACATGCGCGCTTCGTGAGGTTTATTTATGAGGATCTTGCAGACTGGGTGTCAAAGGCCCGCTTGCTCTGCCCCACGCAAACACCGTTAAGAAGAGAACGCTAGTGCACACAGAATGTAATTTTAGTAAGAACGGACGAAGCATGTATACGTAACCCCCACCCATAACATGTTCCTTCTAGACGTCGTGAAAATACAGACCCGATACAGTTCGAGAGAAGGTAGAAGACAAACATTTGGGCATTAAGATCACCTGTGCTAACAAGCTCCTTTCTGCCTATGTCCGTCCTGCAAGTTCCGAGTCGCTCCACACAGCTCGAGTACAAATTGAAAACATCGAAGTCAATTAATACCCTTTGGGCAACATCCTGGCTCTTCACAGAGCGGTTCTTACTATGTCATCCAGTAATTCATGCAAAAACAGTTAAGGAGCCTGTTTGTTTGTAAATCAGCCTCTTTTTTTTAAATAATTTTATTTATTTATTTATTTGAGGGAGCAAGAGAGAGAAAGAGGCAGACACACACACACACACACACACACACACACACACAGAGAGAGAGAGACAGGGAGAGAGAGAGAATGGGCGTGCCAGGGTCTCCAGCCACTGCAAACAAACTCCAGACACATGCCCCCCCCCTTGTGCAGCTGGCTTACATGGGTCCTGGGGAATCGAACCTGGGTCCTTTGGCTTTGCAGGCAAACGCCTTAACCAGCTAAGCCAGCTCTCCACCAGCCCCTTCATCAGCCTCTTTGAAGGTGAAATGCATACCTGGGGTGAAATGTGTACCTCGAGGAGCCGGCTGGCTTCTATCATTTGACCTGCAGGTCAGTCTAGGAAGAGCAACCAGAGGAATAGAAATTTCACTGATCGACGACTGCAGCTCTGCAATCCAATAGACACGGAGAGGAAGCCCAGAACTCGCCTCTTCTCACCTATGATGGGTCGGGTGGGGCGGGTAGGCGTCAGGTGCTAAGAGTCTCTGTGTCTCACTTGAATCCCCTGGCCCCCATTATTCACTGGTTCCCGAAGCTCCTGGCACGCGCAGCCCCTCAATGCCAGATGTTATGATTCACATTAAGTTTTATCGCTGCCACTGTTAATAGTCGAGTGTTAGATTTATTTAAAAATCAGCCGGCAAGCAGGAGATAGACGAGCTGTTCAAAGTCGTGTCCTCTCGAGGGATAGCTTCCATGCACTTGCTATGCCAAAAGCAGGTGGCTGAACAAAACCACGGGCTTGGAAGGTAACGCAGGCCATCAACGCCAGCTTTCCTTCTGGTAGCGAATCGTTACCATGGCTCTCATCATGATCGTCATTCTACTTCAAAAATTAACCTCTCGGCTGGGGAGATGGCTTAGCGGTTAAGGCGCTTGCCTACAAAGCCTAAGGACCCAGGTTCGAGTCTCCAGATTCCACGTAAGCCAGATGCACCAAGTTGAGGCAAGCGCAAGGTCGCACATGCCCACTAGGTGGCGCAAGCGTCTGGAGTTCAATTGCAATGGCGAAGCCCTGGTGCTCCAATTCTCTCTCTCTCTCAAATAAACAATTTTAAAAAATTAACCTGTGGGCTGGAGGGATGGCTTAGTGGTTAAGGCATTTGCCTGCGAAGCCTGAGGATCCATGTTCAGTCCTCCAGGTCCCACGTAAGCCAGATGCACAAGGTGAGGCAAACACTTAGGGTCACACATGCCCACCAGGTGGTGCACACATCTGGAGTTGGATCACAGTAGCTGGAGGCCCTAGCACGACAATTCCCTCTCTCTCTCTCTCTCTCTCCTCTCACTCTCGCTCTCTAGTATTAAAAAAAAAATAAAGTCCAGTCTGCTGGGCTTGCCTCAAAAAAAAAAAAAAATTAACCTCTGACATGCCCTTAGAAACGCATGCTGAGTGGACCCCTGCTGTTCACTTGGCACATCAATCACTCAGACCCCTGGACACAAGGAGAAAGCCCTGGCCTTCTGTGTCACAGGGGCTGTTTGAAGCCAGTGACTACATGCTGACAAGTCTCAGGGATGATTAACAGCCAGAGTTTCCAGTGTGAAATGGGTCACACTTGAAGCGCATGCGAGCGACGGGCGGAACTCACGGTGGCATTGTGCGTCCTAAGCCAGGGGACTGTGCCATTTTTATTCACTCCTTCCCCATTTGTCAAATGCCATTTGGGAGTCAGGAATTGGGCTAGGGGTGGGGGCCTCAGAGTGCAGAGCACAGTCCTTGCTAGAAAAATGCTCCTCAGGTCTTCATGAGAGGATTTTCTTTTTAAAAAAAAAGAAATTATTTTTTATTTCATTATTTGAGAGAGAGAGAGAAAATGGGCACACCAGGGCCTCCAGCCACTGCAAATGAACTCCAGACGTGTGTGTCCCCTTGTGCATCTGGCTAATGTGGGTCCTGGGGAATCGAGCCTCGAACCGGGGTCCTTAGGCTTCACAGGCAAGCGCTTAACCACTAAGCCATCTCTCCAGCCCGATGCTTCGTAATCTTTACCATTTTGGTGGGGATACGGTGGCGTGTCATCATGACAAAAGAAAAAAAAAAAAGATTATTTTGAGTGGCAAAGATACCTGAAGGTAATTGAAATGAAACATCTACAGTTCGGAATTTTATGGAGTTATATTTTGGGGTGTGTGCTGGGCTCTGTCAGTGCCAATGGCACTGAGACAAGGAACAGCGTACGGTCCGGGACCCTTCCAAGCTGCTTGCATAAGTCCCGGCGACTGTCCCCTCTCAGCCTTCACCATGTATTAACTTGACCCTCTTCAGTCTTCTCTACATTGCTTTGCACACAGACTTATTCAATGCCAGTTTTCCCAGAGGAAACCCCTGGCTTGATCAAGACCATGATACGTGAAGGCAGGATCTGGACCTGCATCAGGGTAACTCTGAGACTCATGCTCACAGGGCCACCTTGGGGCAGGAGGTGACTTGCCAGAGGGCCATGCATGCTGCAGCAGACGACATGGTCTGCATTTGCCTCAAAGTCCCCAGACTCTTTAAGGTTGCCACCTAAGTAAGATGGATATGGGGGGGGGGGGAGGAGAAGAAGGCACAACTTCTACTGGCTCAGCGATAAGCCAGGGAGAGAGAGAGAGAACAAAATTTCTGTGAGCGGAGAAGCGAGAGTCTGTCTCCCCCCCCCCCAAGGCAAGTCATTTCTGGCTGTTTCGGTTTTATTCGCTCAGGGACTTCTGAGACTTCATCACCCGTCCCTTCTCCGGAATTTAAGATTCGGGTCTAATGGAGACATACGTCTCACGCCACCTGCTAGGACTGGCGCTGACTAACGTCGCTCGCAGAGGCGAGACAGGTGCTTGGGAGGGCGCAGCTCATCTTGCTGTGGGAGACACAGGACCCCTGTCATCCACAGCACCCATTCTAGAGTCAGGGGGTGAGGGTTTGACTGACTCCTGGCTCGGCTGTCCTTTGGTGAATGGCATAATGGTGATGCCTTCCTTTCTGTAGCTACAAAATGGGGACCCCAATAGGCGATTATGTGACAGTAATGACTGTAAAATATTCATCACACTCATGGACTTGCGCTCCATAAGTGTCAAGTTCGATTATGGGGATTGTTTCATCACGCCGGTCTCCACTGGAGATGATTAAGTGGAGATGAATGCTACCAGTCAATGTGACAAAAGAGAACGGAGGGACCACCACGTGTTCAATGCCAGTTAAACAAACGCTGGATTCGCTGTGTGTTCGCACCATGGTGGTTATGGTAGGAAAGACTAGCGTTCCCATTTTACAGATGAGGAAAGTGAGTCATAGAAAAGGACATTACCCAAGGCAGTTGAAGTGTCAGTGTCAAGGATCACCATCGCAAAAATGATTTGAGTGCATAAAATTATGCACTAGAGGACTAGAAAAAATGGCTTCATGGTTAAGGCACTTCCCTGCAAAGCCAAAGGACCTAGGTTCGATTCCCCAGAACTCACGTAAGCCAGATGCACAAGGGGGCACGTGCATCTGGAGTTTGTTTGCAGTGGCTGGAGGCCCTGGCATGCCCATTCTCATTCTCTCTCTCTCTCTCTCTCTCTGCCTCTTTCTTTCTATCCCCCCCTCAAATAAATAAATACATAAAATAAAATAAATATATATATATTAAAAGCTACCTAGAGTGATGCTTCTTGGAAACTCCCAGCTGGACTGGGCTGTCCGTGCTGCTGACAGAGCTGAGAGAAGTCTACTTTGTTTGCAAAGGCATGCACTTAGAGCAGATCACAGCTCTTGTGGTAGGTGGAACATGATCTTAAAGAAGGGTACAAAAGGGCTGGAGAGATGGCTTAGCAGTTAAGGCATTAGCCTGCAAAGCCTAAGGATCCAGGTTCAATTTGCCAGGTCCCACTTAAGTCAGATGCACAAGGTAGCACATGCATCTGGAGTTCGTTTGCAGTGGCTAGAGGCCCTGGTGCACCCATTCTCTCTCTCTCTGTCTCTAATAAATAAAAATGAATATTTTTTAAAAGAAGGGTATAAAGGAGAAAGAATGGAATGGAATGGATTCCATTATCAGAAGACCCAAACACCCCTCCGGCTTCATATCTGCCTTGAAGTGTGGCCTGGGACACTCACTCCATCACCCTAAACCCTGCTGTTCTCATCCTGAAAAGAACTATGTTATTTGGGACTCAGAAAAGAACTGCTTGCCGGGCGTGGTGGCGCACGCGTTTAATCCCAGCACTTGGGAGGCAGAGGTAAGAGGATTGCCATGAATTCAAGGCCACCCTGAGACTCCATAGTGAATTCCAGGTCAGCCTGAACTAGATAGAGTGAGACCCTACCTCAAAAAACAAAAAAAAAAAAAAAAAAAAAAAAAAAAAAAAAAAAAAAAAACAACTGCTTTATGGAAGCCCTCAGGTGGGTTCTTCCAAAGCAGACAGGAGCCCTTTAATCAAATACCCAGCCCTGGGTTCAGGGTCTCCCATAGCCACTGGACACACACACTGGCCAGGCGATGCCCCTTGTACCATCATGCTGGAAGCCAGGCGCCAGCCAAGCCTGCCTCAGGCCAGGTTCTAATGGATCCCCTTTGTAGTCCCAGACACCATCGCTTCTGTCCTGGGACACTGACAGATGCCCCGGCTGTGATCCTCGTGACTAAACGTGAACTCTGCCAGGGCCTCCCATCCCATCAAGCATGGGACCTTCCTCTGCCTCTGGCCTCAACCAATTCCCTGAGCTGACTCTAGCCACCCTGATCTTCTTGCTCTTCTGTGATGCCGTGGCTGATGCCATGGGCTTATTCCTGTTGGAGACCCAGACCGAAACTGTAGCTTGTGAAAACGACCATTACAGGAACACTGTGACCTTTTGTTGGTTAAAGCCCACCGCTGAAAAGCGGGCCTCCCCCCTCTTTTGTATAAAAGAAGGGAGGAGATGTCGGGAGCCATAAAGCAAAAGCCTCTCCATTTTGCCTGGGCCTGTTCTTAAGTTGACTCATTCACCAGAAAGCTGGTCCATCCAGCTTGCAGTTAGGAATGTGGTCTGCAGAATCTTATCATTTGCAAAAGGCCAGTTTATGATCAGGATGTCAAGCCGTTAAGGCAAGATTAGGAAAACACCCGGATACATCTCCTCTAGGTTCCCTAAGATTAGATAAACACCCAGTTTCACCTCCTCTTAGTTTCCTAACAATTCCGGCCCTAAATCACGTCAGGCAGCTTACTCCCCCCTTTTCTTCCCCTATATAACCACTGTGTAAAAAATAAAGTTAGAGACCTTGACAACTCTTTGCTTGGTCTCGTTCCTTCTTTCTCACCCATCTTTACACAGGCCTGGTCCCCCTCGCGCTCCCCGAATAACTGAGTCCTGCTAGACGGGACATATTCCCACCAGGGACTTTGTACCACTTCTTTCTTCTACATGCTCCCCCCCCCCCCCACCTTTCTAGTTTCAGGCTTGGCCTAAGCAACCTTTTCAAATGCTAATGATTCCTGGTCCAATTCCTCCTCACTCTGCTGTTGTCTCCTGGGGTCACTATTTGATGTTACCTGCTGGGGCGTTCTTTTTACTTCTTCATTGTGATTTGCCTGCTTCAAGAACTCCAGAAGCTGTAAGAGAGCACAGACCTTGCTTGTCCTGTAACCCTATCCTTAACATGGAGTCTGGGCCTGGAAGGATGGCTTAGCGGTTAAGGCCTTCGCCTGCAAAAGCAAAGGACCCAGGTTCGATTCCCCAGGACCCACGTAAGCCAGTTGCACAAGGTGGCGCATGCGTCTGGAGTTCGTTTGCAGTGGCTGGAGGGCCTGTCGCACCTATTCTCTCTCTCTCTCTCTCTCTCTCTCTCAAGTAAATAATTTTTTAAAATTGAGTCTGGCATGCTGTTGGTAATCACTAAATGTGTAAGGAGGCACAAATAGGCATGACTGATCTTTGGAGAAGGTGATCATGCTATCTGTGGGTGACTTCTCTGTGGGTCCTGGGATCCTGGAGGCAAGGAGTCCCCTCGGCAGCAGCCTGAAACTGATCTCACTGGTCACCCCGGGCAAGCCAGTCCAGCCGACGTCTGTGGTGGGACCATTAGGTGGGCAGCAAAGCCAGGCTTAGGAGAAGAGCTGGCACTGACCTGAACTAGCGCTGGCAGCACACCTACGATAGACAACAGGACCAATGCCCGCTGCCAGCTGTGGGGAGCCCCCAGGAGCAGGGGCGCCAACAGGAGTTGGGGTCCGGAGGTAAACCGGAGGAGAAACGTGAGAGGGCGGTCTGCAGCGGCACCCTTCTGGGGCCAGAGGCCCGAGATAAGGATGCTTGCTGGCACGGCGGGTTCTCATTCTAGTTTCTAGGTGTCTGCGTCTCTTCTATCCACACAAGACGAGGAGGAGAGAGCTCAGGTCTCTCCATCCATCCCCTTGTAAGTTCTGTGGACTCCGCCCTCATGAGCTCCCAAAGGCCCCACCTTTGAATTTCACTTTCCACATCTGAATGGGAGGCGCTCACGTGTTTACTGCGCTGAATTCAACCCACACTTTTCTTTCCTTTAGGAAGCTTTTCAGTGTGTGCGCTTCTCCCAGAAGGTCTCCTTTCAACTCTCGCCTGCTCCCCAGCCTTTCCATCACCTCTTCAACTCGTCTTTGTCTTTGAGACCTCAGCCTTAGAAGTCTGCTTTCTTCTAGAAAATCTTAACACCCCAGGGAGAAGGTGGGCAGAGCCATGGCCTTACGTCAAATGCAACTCATCTCCCGGTGAGGCTGCGAGGTTCTTGGAGACACCTTACAAACTAGTGCTCTCCTCTATAGACACCGCTGTCCCCTTGGGCGGGCACACACAAGAGGCCAAGAACGCCGTGGGGCTTGTTACGGGCTCTGGTGTTTGCCCATGTGAGCCCACAGACTCTCGCAGAATGCCGGGTAAGGGCTGATGCGTCAGGACCACAGCCTAGAGGTGCAGATCTCTGGGTGAGGGGTTGGGCAGCTGGAGGCGTCAGCTTGTATTGTAGAAAACCACAAGACGTTCATTGCGAGAGCAGGATAGGCGTTAAATCGCAAGTTAAACGACAAAGTTAGACAGGATCACTATGAAACGGAAGAAATCACGACGCACTCATTACATGAGTCTCATAGGCAGAACTGAGGCAGACAGGGGGCGATCCTTCTGCCTCGGATAACAGGAAGCGTCTGCATTTCACAATAAGGCCCGTGGCGACCATTCCTGAAACTTCTTTATTTGTCAAGAAGATCAGCTCGGGTAGTGGACCTCCATTATGTTGCACATCTTTTTTTTTTTTTTTTTTTTTCGAGGTAGGTTCTCACTGTAGCCCAGGCTGACCTGGAATTCACTGTGGAGTCTCAGGGTGGCCTCGAACTCACGGCGACCCTCCTACCTCTGCCTCCCGGTGACCTCCATTATGTGTGCCTAGAGGCAAGGGCCGCACAGGAGAATGTTTAACCTGGTCCACTGTGTCCCTTTACAGGCTGAGAAAGGGCAGATCCGGCTGCCCCACGGGGGCCTGGCCTTGCATTCTGCCCTCGCTCACCACCAGGCTGGCACTGCATCTGGAGAGCACACCGGGGCCTGCCAGGGCTGGGCAAGCAGCTTCACAACAGATCTTGAAAGACTGTCGACATCATATGAATCTAATAGGGTACCATAAAGGTTTGAGATACGACTAATATTTTTTAAATTTTTATTTATTTATTTGAGAGCAATAGACAAAGAGGCAGACAGAGAGAGAGGGAGAAAGAGAAAGAATGGGCGCTCCAGAGCCTCCAGCCACTGCAAACGAACTCCAGACGCTTGTGCCCCCTTGTGCATCTGGCTGACGTGGGTCCTGGGGAATCGAGCCTTGAACCGAGATCCTTAGGCTTCACAGGCGAGCGCTTAACTGCTAAGTCATCTCTCCAACCCACGACTAATATTCCAATAGAAGACAACACATGATGAGAACAGATGTTGATTTGACTGCAGCAAGAGGCGACGCTTTAGGAAAGCTTGAACATGTACTTAGGGGCTGGAGAGATGACTTAGCGGTTAAGGCACTTGCCTGTGAAGCCTAAGAACCCAGGTTCGATTCCCAAGGCCCCACGTAAGCCAGATGCACAAGGTGGCACATGCATATGGAGTTCGTTTGCAGTGGCTGGAGGCCCTGGTGTACCCATTCTCTCTCTCTCTCTGCCTCTTTCTCTACCTCTCTCTCAAAAAATAAATAAAATAAAGAAAGAAAGAAAACACGTACTTAGCCCTTGAAGGATTCTGAGGACATACAGTCTCCCGTGTAGCATAGGCATGAATATTCCTGGCCATCTAGCAATCCTTCAGAACTCTCTGACGTGACAGAAGAAATCCCCTCACAACTTCCTCATGATTATTGAACATCTGTAATCAAGCCTTTCCAAACTCTGGAATTTGTGTCTTTTATTGCACTGAGGGAGGAAGGTCCGGAGCCACATGTTTTTGGGGTGTGAGACCTTCAGACACTATCAGATAATCAGAAATAAGCTGCTTGCGTCACTGCTCTAAAAAGAAGAAGTCTTAGAAAGTTTAAGGGAGGGCTGGAGAGATGGCTTAGCGGTTAAGCGCTTGCCTGTGAAGCCTAAGGACCCCCGTTCGAGGCTCGATTCCCCAGGACCCACTTAAGCCAGATGCACAAGGGGGCACACGCGTCTGGAGTTCGTTTGCAGTGGCTGGAGGCCCTGGCGCGCCCATTCTCTCTCTCTCGCTTGCTCTCTTTCTCTCTCTCTGCCTCTTTCTCTCTACCTGTCACTCTCAAATAAATAAATAAATAATGAATAAAAAAATTATTAAAAAAGAGAAAGTTTAAGGGAGATGTGTCTTTTGCTCATTTTTAATTTTTATTTATTTTTTATTTGAGACAGAGAGAGATAGAAAGAGAGAGAGAGAATGGGCATGCCAGGGCCTCCAGCCACTGCAAACGAATTCCAGATGCATGCACCCCCTTGTGCATCTGGCTAACGTGGGATCTGGAGAATCGAACCTGGGTCCTTTGGCTTTGCAGGCATGTGCCTTAGCCACTAAGCCATCTCTCCAGCCCTTGCTCATTTTTATTACTGCAGCTTTGAAAGGTCACCACCATACGGCAATAGCCTATCATGTACACCTTGGGTTGGCACTCAACAGAGAAGGCAGATGAGCCTGGGTAGGGTAGGTGCCTGGTCCACAGTCACACAGACAGGGCAGGGCGGACTACAGGTGAGAGCCTGTCTCCTAACTCAGTGCTTCTAGAACTTAGTATGCAAATGGCTCACCTGGGAGTCTTGTTATTAGTCAGATTCTGCATGGCTGGAGTCACAAGCAGGAGTCAGAGGCTGGAGGGCACTGGCTGAGATTTCAAGTTCTTGTGTCTCAGGACAAAGAATTTCACCAGGAATACATGGCATGTAATTGTGATAGAGAGAGTTATTGAGAAGGAGAATGAGGGCTGGAGAGATGGATTAGCAACTAAGCACTTTCCTGCGAAGCCTAAGGACCCTGGTTCGAGGCTCGGTTTCCCCAGGACCCACGTAAGCTGGATGCACAAGGGGGCACACGCGTCTGCAGTTCGTTTGCAGTGGCTGGAGGCCCTGGTGTGCCCATTCTCTCTCTCTAACTGCCCCCCCCCCTCTCTGTCTGTCGCTCTCAAATAAATAAATAAAATAAATAAATCCCTACACTCCTGTCACACTGGAATATTGTTCATTTCCGACAAACTCCCAGGGGAACTGATGACACTTCTCCAGAGAACCCCCCCCCCCGCCCCCGCAACTCCGCAGCCCTGTCTCCTCTCCCCACTCTCCCCCACTGTGGGAAAGGAAGGCCCAGAAGACTGAAGCACAGTGTCCCTCCGTAGAGCCCCAATTGAAGAAGCCATTGGCCCCGGGGCAAGGCTTCACAAACAGTGGCTGGCCCAGGCCAGGGCCAGTTTCCAGCCAGGAGCTGGGAGCTTTTGCGTTCCTCTAGTGATTCATCTGGGCACTGTGGAGTCCCGCACGTGGTGGGAGGAGAAGACCTTAACAGAGGGCACTCCCAGCTGCTCCCCTCCACTTTGAGACTGTGAAGTCGCACACAGCAAGCACACACGTCATTGTGGTGAACTCAGGGAACTGCGCTTGGTAGTTTAGCATAGCGATGAATATTCATGATCCTCCAGCAATCCCTGCTTTCAGGACACTTAGGCCTGATCTAAAGCAGCTGCCCCAGCCCTCCCTCCCTCCCATCACTGCAGATTATCAAGCAGCTATAATTAAAATATACGGCAGAGTTCCCAAGTTGGGGACTCCAGTGCTGATCTGGGCCTCCAGCAGTAGCACATTAATAATGCCTGGTGCTGGTCGCCCGACACTACCTACACAAGGCCACCATAATAAGGGGAAAGAGATGATGACATCAAAATAAAAGAGAGACTAAACCGGGAGTGGTGGCGCAAGCCTTTAATCCCAGCACTCGGGAGGCAGAGGTAGGAGGATCGCCGTGAGTTCGAGGCCACCCTGAGACTACGTAGTGAATTCCAGGTCAGCCTGGGCTAGAGTGAGACCCTACCTTGAAAAACCCAAATAAATAAATAAATAAGTAAATAAATAAAGAG
This sequence comes from Dipus sagitta, assembly GCA_036346955.1. Lineage (NCBI taxonomy): Eukaryota > Metazoa > Chordata > Mammalia > Rodentia > Dipodidae > Dipus > Dipus sagitta. The sequence goes on from CM070789.1 coordinate 37,235,117, forward strand.
AGACTGATGGAGAGGGGGAGGGGATATGATGGAGAGTAGAGTTGCAAAGGGGATAGTGTGGGGAGGGAGGGCATTACCATGGGATATTGTTTACAATCATGGAAGTTGTTAATTATAAAAAGTAAAATAGTGCCTGGTGCTGGAGACAGTGGCAGCTCATGGATGCTTTGGGATCTACTGCTGTCTGCTCAGGGGGCAACCCAGCAAGACTGAGACCCCAGTAACTGAGTCCAAGTTCTACCATCTCACTGATCGGCATGGCATACCGACTTTATCCTTTGAATCACTGTCTTCTTACCTGTTAGAGAAGATATTAGTGGGCTGGAGGAATGGCTTAGAGGTTAAGGCGCTTGCCTGAAAAGCCAAAGGACCCAGGTTTGATTCTCCAGGACCCACGTGAGCCTGATTCACAAGGTGGTGCATGTGTCTGGAGTTCATTTGCAGTAGCTGGAAGCCCTGGTGTGCCCATTCTCTTCCCCTGTCCCCAGTCTCAAATACATAAAAAGATAAAAATATTTTTTAAATGCCACAGACCTACCTGTGAGCATTCTGGTAACGTCACCTCTCTTTGCCCTGTCTGGCCTAGGGCATACATCCAGGAGTCCTGCAATGCCTCCTCGTGCTTCCCCTAACCCTTGCCCACACCTTTAGAACCATCCCTTTAATAAACGGTGCCACGTTTCCTAGTGCGAACACGCCATATGGTTCCTGCAGGGACCCCATATGACACACGTGTCTGGCCACTTCCCTGAACTAACTGAGCAGCAAGGTTTACACGTCCATGCAGAGCAAGCAAATGAAGAAGAGCTAAATTCTCAGAACTGGGAAAGACCTTTAGAGGCCACACTCCCAAGTCCTTGGCTCTGTTGTTGGTCATGGTCATGGTGCCCCGGAAGTCCTGGTTATTCACACATCCGCTGTGCAGCGAGTGCCCCCTACTCTTGATTCGCGTAGATTATGATCTCAATACCACCTGCTTTTTCCAAAGCCACCATGATCCTTGTTACAAAGTGAGACGACATAAAGACTCATGGTCCCAGCCGGGCACGGTGGCTCATGCCTTTAATCCCAGCTCTCGGGAGGCAGAGGTAGGAGGATTGCCGTGAGTTCAAGGCCAGCTTGAGACTCCATAGTGAATTCCAGGTCAGCCTGGGCTAGAGGAAACCCTACCTCAAAAAACCAAAAAATAAAGAAAGAATCATGTTCCCCAAACCTCACTGGCAGAAGAGAGCTGAGCGAAAAATCCAATCCCAGCACCGTCTGACTAGAAAAGCATGCGGCTACCATACTGGCCTGAGTCGGGATGGAAGCCCAGGGAAGAGACTTGCCCCAGATCTCTGGCAAGTGGCCATGGAGATAAGACTAGAAGTGCGCACTTCTGATTAGCAGACCCACTAGCAGCCCCTCTCCCCTCCAAGTACTATGTTGCTTGTTTCTTGGCCTCAGCATCGCTGACATTTTGGCTGCACCCTACATTCTCACAGGGCTGTCTCATCCATTGTCCATCCTAAACATACACGTCCAGTGTCACCAGCCGTGACAACCAAGGTATTGGTAGATAAGCGTCAAATGTTTGTGTAGAGCAAAGCCTAGAAAGGTTGAAGACGGCAAGCCTGATCCTGTCCCCTGGGTGCTTCTCTGACTCACGTGCTTTGTGCTGACTGTGTCAGGGGCAGGATTTGAAGCAGAAGACAGAGAGCTCAGTGCTGGGCAAAGGTGGCGGGCATGTGGCACAGGAGACCACCCGAGGTGGGCAGCTCACTGTCACATTGTGCTTTAAGGAATGTCTCAGGATGGCGGTGTGGTGGTTTCATTCAGGCGTCCCCCATAAACTTAAGTAGCCTGAATGCTAGTCTCCCCAGCTGATGGCAATTGGGAATTAGCACCCCCTGGAGGCAGTGTATTGTTGGGGGCGGGCTTATGGGTGTTATAGCCAGTGTCCCCTTGCCAGTGTTTGGCACACTCTCCTGTTGCTGTTGTCCATCTGATGTTGGCCAGGGTGGTGATGTCCACCCTCTGCTCATGCCATTGTTATCCCCTGCCATCGTGGAGCTTCCCCTCGAGCCTGTAAGCCAAAATGAGCCTCTTTTTTATTTTTCCCCACAAGCTGCTCTTGGTTGGGTGATTTCTACCAGCAATGCGAACCTGACTGCAACAGTAAAGTACGTGGAAAGCCCGCAAGAAAGTAAGTTTAGGCGATGGAGTTGCCCTCCACAGGGCCACAGGTCACATTCCAAAGTGGCAGTTACTGGGCTGGAGAGATGGGTTAGCGGTTAAGCGCTTGCCTGTGAAGCCTAAGGACCCCGGTTCAAGGCTCGATTCCCCAGGACCCACGTTAGCCAGATGCACAAGGGGGCACACGCGTCTGGAGTTTGTTTGCAGTGGCTGGAGGCCCTGGCGCACCCATTCTCTCTCTCTCTCTCTCTATCTGCCTCTTTCTCTCTCTGTCTGTCCCTCTCAAATAAATAAATAAAAATAAACAAAAAATTAAAAACAAACAAAAAACAAAGTGGCAGTTACTAGAGCCCTCTCCCCTCCACCCCTGCAGGTACAGATTCTTATAAAACCAGATCATCCACAGCTACCTTCCCAACAGCATAAGCATCTCTCTCTGCCTTGCCCTTGCGGCTTAACAAACACAGCTAGTCCCCACTCCTCTGCCTGGGGGTCTTGCAACAGTCAGCCTCTCACAGGCTTCACTAAGCTCACAGACACCCACGCTGGCTCAGAGGCATAGCTCGGCCGGTTCCCTAAAGTCTGCGTGGGAAGGGGCCCTGTCCTAGGCACTCAGAAGAACATTGCTTTTGATGTTTTTCCCGTGACTACTTCCTGAGGAACAGACTATGAATTTAGTCAGTGAAAACGCACACCTGCTTGTTAAGTGAAAAGGCAGACAGGTTATGTAATGGACTATCCAATCCCCAAACGCAATAAAAACCCTAGAGAAAAGACTGGAAGGTTAACTGTTGTAGTTTGAGTGTAAAAATCCCCCCAGCTGGTGGTGTGTATGGGAAGGTTGTGGAATCTTTAGGACATGGAGCCTTGCTGGGGGAAGTGAGTTACAGGGAGTGGGCCTTGAAGTTTTTTTTTTAATTAAAAAAAATTTTTTTTTGTTTGTTTTTTCCAGGTGGGTCTCACTCTGGTCCAGGCTGACCTAGAATTCACTATGTAGTCTCAGGGTGGCCTCGAACTCACAGTGATCCTCCTACCTCTGCCTCCCGAGTGCTGGGATTAAAGGCGTGCGCCACCATGCCTGGCTTTTTTAAATTTTTATTTATTTATTTATTTGACAGAGAAAGAGGGAGAGAGAATGGGCGCGCCAGGGCCTCCAGCCACTGCAAACGAATCCCAGATGCGTGCGCCCCCTTGTGCATCTGGCTTACGTGGGGCCTGGGGAGTCGAACCTGGGTCCTTTGGCTTTGCAGGCAAACGCCTTAACCACTAAGCCATCCCTCCAGCCTGGCCATGAAGTTTTACATAGCCCAGGTTTACTTCTTGGTCTCCCTCTGACTATGCTATGGTGTGACCAGCTACTTCTTGCTCCTGTGATCATACCTTCCCCACACCCCTGCCCCGAAACGACGTCAGATAGATGTTTTCCCTCCTTAAAGCACTTCTGGTCAGGCACCTGTTCATAGCAGCAAGAAATAGCTAATACACTGACCGTGGCTTCCTCAGACTTGAAAGGCTGCCGGTGACTTTGAATTTGTACCTTTACAATTTTCAAACCAAACGTCGCCTCTTATAAACGTGGGGTGTTTGTATAATCGTAAAAAAAATGGAAGGGATTTTGAACAGCTGTGGGCATCTGCTGTTGGCCATGGCCAGCTCTCCCCTGCCTGGCATCAACATTCTATCTTGGTACAAGAGAAGCCAGGCTACCCCACCCCCACCCTGCTGCCTCCCCCACATTCTCAGTCAAGGGCTCTGAGTCCAGGTGATGGTGTTCAAAAGTGACATGGGCCAATTCAGTCGATGCAAACTTTAGTCCCAGGCATTGACTTCAGCACTGACTGGGACCATCAGAGTAAGCGGTTCTTGATGACACAGTTCTGAGCCTTTCACCTGAGTGACTGGGGACGTAGAGTCTCTCTCCTCTGCTGGACGGGGAAGTAGGGCAATGAGCATGTGCCATTGCCAAAGGAGTCACTAGGATGCAAACGATGAAGCTGTCCATCCCGAGTCAAGCCAGCCCCGTAGCTCATGACCTTCTCAGACACTATTTTCCTTCATGGTCTTTTTCAACGGTCACCTGTTAATATTTGATTCCTACAAAAGGTTAATGGGGTAGGAGCAACTGTGTGAATATGATGTAGCACCACCTTTACTCTGTACCACGCACTGCCCTCTTGTGCCCCGTTTTCTCCTCCCAACACAATCCTTTCCTTTTCACGACATCAGTTGACTCCTATGTACAGATCCCTATGCAATGCATGATGTACATGGGCCTGTTTTTGTGCCTCATAAAAATGAAATCGGAGGGCTGGAGGGATGGCTTAGCAGTTAAGGTGTTTGCCTGTAAAGCCAAAGGACCCAGGTTCAATTCCCCAGGACCCACGTTAGTCAGATGCACAAGGGGGTGCACGCGTCTGGAGTTCGTCTACAGTGGCTGGAGGCCCTGGCGCACCCATTCTCTCTCTCTCCCTCTCCCTCTTTCTCTGTCAAATAAATAAATAAAAATAAAATATTAAAAAAATAAAATCGTAGCACATCCAGTCAGTTGAGAATTGATTTTCTCACCCAAATTTACTCATCCAAGAGTCATCTCTGCTTCCCTTTAGCGACGGTTCATTTACTTTCAATGCTCTAATAACTTTGATTTCTCTTCATAAAGAATTTAATAGTTGCAGAAGTTCTAGCAACCTCCAAGCAAAGGGAAAGGCTTGAAATATGTGAGTATTGAAGGACTGCTTCCAGGTTTCCAACACTGGGCTGGACATTTTCAAGACACTGCCCCTCCCATCCTCAGGAGAATCCTGATCCTCGTGTCTCCATTCACGGGTGGGTGCGGAGGCTCTCAACCTTCCCCCAAGCCTGGAGCCAGGTCAGTGCAGGCTGAAGGACCTGTCTGTTTGGCTCACCCTCTTCCTCATTTCCCATCCGTATCCATCAAAAAGAATGTCGGTCGGCCTATGATTCATTATGCAAATCATATTAAAGAATCCCTGTTTAATGGTAAGACCGTATTGCTGATGACTCCACATACTTGGCCTGCAAAGCCACTGAGAAATCCTGCTGGAACTGAGCTGATCACCTCCTCCATGCAGACCAGCTGACAGAAAGCTGGAAGAAGCCATTCTGCATGCAGTTCAATGGGAGAGAGAGAAATCACCAGTGAAGATACTCAACAGTGGACACTGCAAGCCTTATATTTGGCCAGCCAGGCCAAATGAGCCAACGGGTGCAATAGTGGCACATCTATCATGGTGGAACCCAACAGCCCTCTAATTGGACTGGAGGCCCACTCCATGGGGGGGAATACATCCCTGATACTGAAAATCTAAAACAGGGGTAGTCATGAGCCCTAGGGGTGTAACGTCTGCTGCTGTCTGGCTAAATGTATATACTATGCTTATCAAACTGCCCACTAAGCACTTCTCTTAATGTTCATACCCCTATATGAATGCTACTCTCACTTTTGGTAGAGAACATGCTCTTCTCAGATGGCAGTGACCTTGGGATGACTCAGAAGGCACCATGGTGCTGAGAAGAAGTGACAGGAGTGCTCAGCACTGAGACATCTCTATCACACCTTCCAAGGCTCAGGGTCCATTGCAGAAGAGGTGGCGGAAAGAATGTAAGAGCCAAAGGAAGGGTAGGACTCCTTACAACGTGCTCCTCCAGACACACAATGGCCTGGATATCCATGACCTCACAGTGCCTGACACTACCTACACAAGACCATCATGATAGGAGGAAAAGATGATGACATCAAAATGAAAGAGAGACTGATTGAGAGGGGGAGGGGATATGATGGAGAATGGAGTTGCAAAGGGGAAAGTGGGGGAGGGAGGGAATTACCATGGGATATTGTTCACAATCATGGAAGTTGTTAATTAAAAAAAAAAAAAAGAATCCTTATTTAAGGGCTTGAGAGAAAGAGCTCTGAGGCTAGACTGGGCTCCAACCTCAATTCTCGAAAATACCTAGTGGACACATTACTCCTGTTTCCTCATCTATACAACAGGGTTAGCCAGCCAGAGACCCACCTCCCCGTGAGAGAGAAAGTCCGGCCAAGCACAGTACAGCCTCGGTACAGACAAATCCGTATCTTTCCCACCTCCACGCTCTCGCCTCCCTTCCAGACACCGGCTCCATTTCATTCATAACTCCTCATCTCGAGGTCTTAGAACTGCTTCCCGACATGGCATCAGCAAGCACCCCTCCTGACGACTTCTAAGAGGGATATTTCTAAAACATAAATGTTATTATTATTATTATTATTATTATTTTACTCTACTGCTTAAAAAACCCCCACTCGGGGCTGGAGAGATGGCTTAGCACTTAAGCGCTTGCCTGTGAAGCCTAAGGATCCCGGTTCTAGGCTCGATTCCCCAGGACCCACGTTAGCCAGATGCACAAGGGGGCGCATACATGTGGAGTTTGTTTGCAGTGGCTGGAGGCCCCGATGCACCCATTCTCTCTCTCTCACTCTCTCTCCCTCTTTCTCTGTGTCTGTCTTTCTCAAATAAATTTAAAAAAAAAAGCCCACTCCACTCCATCATTCATCAGATAGGGTCTTGAAGTTGGCAGGGTCAATTTATATTGCAAAGGGTTTTTTTTTTTCTTTTTTAGAGAGAGAGAGAGAGAGAATGGGTGCACCCAGAAACATGCACCACCTTGTGCATCTGGCTTACGTGGGTCCTGGAGAATCGAACCTGTTTCCTTAGGCTTTGCAGGCAAGTACCTCAACCACTAATCCAGCTCTCCAGCCCCGTTGCAAAGTTTTTGATCGGCTCGTAGTTCCTGACCCCAGGAAGCATTTTGCCTACCTCTTTGTATAGTCTATCCTCTCTGCCTGGAAAGGTGTCTCCTTCATTCTATTATGTTCTGTGTTCCAAAACAGCATAGGCATTATCTTCCCTCCTCACGTGAGCAGAGCCTCTCTTAAACCAATAGTGCCTTGAACGCACGTTGCCTGTTCAGCACCCTGGCTACTGGCCACTACAGTCACTAGACTCACGCATGCTCATCTGTGGCCCTACCTTCCCAACGAAGAGGTATGCTTTTGTCCTGGACCTGGTGCTCTTCAAGAACATTGGCTGAAGTGAGTGGAGACTCAGTGAGGGCTGAGCTGGGCTGAGGAGTGAACGGATGGAACAGAGCAGAGGTGTACCGTGCTGACTGGGAGCGTCCCTGCCGTTCCCCTGCAGACTGGCACACTGGCATATTAGCATATAATTTATTAGACCCTGGCACAAGTTCATTTTTATGGGCAGAGCATCAATTTTAATGGCTTATATATATATATATAACCACAGTTTTCAATCTGGTTTTTTTTTTCACCCAAAGAAAATCATAGACGGAAATGGGCTTGGGATACAGAGAAGTTCTCGGCACCATTTGCTTCAAATAGGACCAGGAGAAGGAGGCGTCAGACTTACATAGGAGCAGACACTCACCTGGAAAATTAGATTAGCTCAACAGACAGGATGGGATATAATTCTAGTCCTCATCTATCTTATTTAATATTTTATCTTTATTTATTTGACAAAGAAAGAGGGAGGGAGAGAGAGAGAGAGAGAGAGAATGGGCACACCAGGGCCTCCAGCCACTGCAAACAAACTCCAGACACGTGCGCCACCTTGTGCATCTGGCTGACGTGGGTCCTGGGGAATCGAACCTGGGTCCTTCGGCTTTGCAGGCAAACACCTTAACCACTAAGCCATCCCTGCAGCCCCATCTATCTTATTTAAATCACCAGTCTGACCAATGTGTTCACACTGGCTTACCTCATTGTTTCAGTTCTGTGAAATCTCCTATTGCAAAGGTCCTTCCGGAGACAAATTGCCATGTGGTGAAAGGAGCAAATAAACCTTGGGGCCAGACAGTTTTATGATTTAAGTTCTGGTGTGGCACTTCCTGGCGGCCACACTTTTTGGAAAATGACATCACGGAGCATTAGTTTCCCCCTGTCTGGGACTGGGCAAGGGCATGTAGCTCACGGCGCAAGTCCAATGAGTGGATGAAGCGATGCCTGCTCGGCGGGCCCAACCGCCTGGTGGTTGGTAGATGCCCAGCCAGCCTTGGCGAGGAGTGTCCTTGCTTCCCCTTGGCTGAGCAGGGGGAAATGGGCAAGGGGAAGTGGGAGTGGTGGGGGCACTGAGTCTCCATTCACTTCAGCCAGTGTTCTTGAAGACCGCAGGGGTCGGGCAGGCAGGGTCATAGATGAGCTGTAATGCCCGGTAGCCAGGGTGTTGAACGGGCGGAGCGCGTTCCTTACACAGTCCCTGGGTGGCCGGTCACAGGCACGACATTGGGCCTGGGCCTCTGGGAACGCTGACGATCCTCTTATGGGAATAGTTGCCCAGGCAAATTTTTTTTTAATTTATTTATTTGAGAGCGACAGACAGAGAGAGAAAGAGGCAGAGAGAGAGAGAGAGAGAGAGAGAGAGAATGGGCGCGCCAGGGCCTCCAGCCACTGCAAACGAACTCCAGACGCGTGCGCCCCCCTTGTGCATCTGGCTAACGTGGGTCCTGGGGAGTCGAGCCTGGAACCGGGGTCCTTAGGCTTCACAGGCAAGCGCTTAACCGCTAGGCCATCTCTCCAGCCCTGCCCAGGCAAATTTAAGAAGGACAGTGTAAAATAATATAAAATATTGTATATTTTATATTGTTTATATAATGTAATATAATATAAAAATAATATTAAAATATAAATAATAAAAAATAATCCCCTATGCTACTAAAACAAATGGACTAAAATTAAAGATAACCCGGGGGAAGAGAGGGGACAAGAAAACAGAACCCTCTGGTTTTGGATATGAAGTGGTCCCCCCTAGATGCATGTGTTTGAGTGCTTGATCCCCAGCTGATGAGGCTGTTTGGGAAGCTTATGGAAGCTTTCGGAGGTGGATACTTGCTGGAGGAAGTGTGTCTGTGTCACTGGCGTGGGGGCCAGGGTGTCTTGAATTATGTTTATATTCCTTGTGTTTTCTGCTTCCTCTATGCCGATGTAAAGATGTGATGCCGCCTAGCTGTTCCTGCTGTGCTTTCCACGCCAGGATAAAAATCACTCCCCCTCCAAACTGTAAGCAGAAATGAAGCCTTTCCTTCCACAAGCTACTTCTGCTCAGATGTCTTTCCCCCCTGTTACATCCCCCTCCCTCCCCACACCGGCTCGACTCAAGAGTAGGAGGAAGACTCCAAGAATTGAACTGCATGGCGCTCGCCGAGAGACGGGTCTGCTTCCGTGAACTGACCGTTGGCCCAGATGGGAGGTCAGAAAGGCGGAGGCAGGTCAGCCCACTGTGAACTGCCCTCAGGTTGGCCTTAACTGCTTCTGCATGCTTGTTCTAGTTCCGCCCCCTGGAGCCACACAGAGCAAGTGGGATCCTCGCATGACCCTTACTTCAAATGACAGCCGCTCTGGTGTGTGAAGGTGTCTCATCTTGTGTGAGAAAATAACCTGCTGACTCAGATCTTCTGGTTATGCACTATTATTTTATTCTTATTTTTATTTATTTATTTGAGAGAGACAGAGTCAGACAGAAGGAGAGAGAAGGAGAGAGAGAATGGGCGCATCAGGGTTTTCAGCCACTGTTAACGAACTCCAGACACATGCGCCATCTTGTGCATTTTGCTTACTTGGGTCCTGGGGAATCGAAGCTAGGTCCTTTGGCTTTGCAGGCAAGTGCTTTAACCACTAAGCCATATCTCCAGTCCACTACTATTTTAAAACAAAACAAAAAAAAAAAAAAACGGGTGCATGACAGAGAGAATTGGCGCGCCAGGGCCTCAGCGACTGCAATCGAACTTCAGACGCCTGCGCCACCTAGTGGGCCGTGTGCGACCTTGCGCTAACCTCACCTCTGTGCGTCTGGCTCACGTGGGATCTGGAGAGTCAAACAAGGGTCCTAAGGCTTCGCAGGCAAAGCGCCTTAACCATTAAGCCATCTCTCCAGCCCTACAGTATTATTTTTTTGTCTGCTCAGACCTTTTCCACCAATACTGTGTGGCCATGGGAAAACAAGTTTTCCTTCCTTTATCTTAAAAATAAATAATTTGGACTGTTCGAATAGATCGGAATCAAATAATTTGAAGAATGGTAAATGCATTCAATGGCAGATAGATATTCAATACAGGGGAGGGTGGTGCTTGTGATGACCCAGAAAGTTTCTGGTCATTCATTTTGTTTTTGTTTTTTGAGGAGGGTCTCACTAGCTCAGGCTGACCTGGAATTCACTCTGTAGTCTCAGGGTGGCCTTGAACTCATGGCGGCCCTCCTACCTCTGTCTCCCGAGTGCTGGGGTGAAAGGTGTGCACCCCCATGCCCGGCTTCTGTTCATTCTTTACTTCGGTTTGTTTTGGGGGACGAAAAGCCGCATTAGCCATGGAAAACACGCCCAATGGCAAGATGAAAACAAGTTTGCGAATTCTGGTCCGAATGATCCTAAGGGTCACTCTAGTCTGCAAGCCCCATAACTGCTTTAAGATGACGCATTTTCCAGAGTGGACTGGGCATGTGTCCTATGGCGACAGCAGTAGATGTCTCCTTGTGCTCAACTTAAATAGCCTCGTGCATCCTCGAGATGCTCTTCCCATCTTTCTCCCCATCCTTTCTGCCCCACGAATCTGACTGTGCAGTCATGCATTAAGAGAAACTCTTGGGGGGTTGCAGAGATGGCTTAGCAGTTAAGGCATTTTCCTGCAAAGCCAAAGGATCCCGGTTCGATTCTCCAGGACCCATGTAAGCCAGATGCACAAGGGGGCACATGTGTCTGGAGTTTGTTTGCGGTGGCTGGAGGCCCTGGAACACCCGTTCTCTCTCTCTCTCTAAAATAAATAAATAATATGATATTACATATATATATATATACATATATATATATATATATATATATATATATATATATATATATATGAAAAAGATAGGGCTGGAGAGATGGCTTAGTGGTTAAGCACTTGCCTGTGAAGGTAAGGACCACCGTTAGAGGCTCGATTCCCCAGGACCCACATAAGCCAGATGCACAAAGTGGCCCATGCATCTGGAGTTCATTTGCAGTGGCTGGAGGCCCTGGCACATCCATTCTTTCTCTCTCTCTCTCACTCTGCCTATTTCTCTCTCTGCCTGTCTGTTGCTCTCAAATAAATAAAAGTAAGCAAAAAATAAAAATAAAAAATAAAAAAGATAAGCTCTTGGAACTGTGATTTCTGGATTGGATCGGCCAATAACAGGCGCAGCAGGAAATACACAGGTGGGAGGAGATCAGTGTTATCCTCCTCCTGGGTTGGCAATGACTGGGTCCCTACATTTACATCCCTGGCTCCTCTGCTGGCCCTCTTCCACGCCCGTATGAGCCAGTAGGTTCCAATATCTTCTCTTTGCTCGTTGAGGTCAAAGAAAAGAAACGGCCACCCAGTGTAGGAATCTATGAATACTTGACATCCCTTTATGTCTGTTCTTAACCCTTCTCACACATCTTTAAATAGATCTTTCTCTAAAGCATCCCTCTGAGTGTACCATCTGTTTCCTCCCAGGCCCCTAATTAATTCACTATCAGTTCTCTTCTTGATTATAACTACAATGGGGGCGAGGAAGGGCCCATCCTAAAAGGTCTAGGTGTCTTAGCATGAAATACGTCTACTTAGGGTTGAGTATGGTTGTACACGCCCATAATCCCAGCGTGTGTGATATGAGGGCAGCAGAATTTTAAGGCTGGTAAAGGCTACATAGTGAGACCTTATCTCAAAAAGAGAAAGATGAAGATGAGAAAAAAATTATATATATATATATATATATATATATATATATGTAAATATACACACTAACACATAAAACATGATGCAGTGTTAATTAGATTCCCATCATGGGCATCCATTTTTAGTCCTTTCTACTCCGAGAACAGTTTCTCCCCTTGTCCAATGTGCGTGGAAGTGCCCGTCAAAAAGAACCGTTCCCTGGTCACAGAACGGGCACGTGGCCCGTGCCGGGACAAGTCCTCTTGGGAAGTTTTGAAAGTGGCGCTTATAAAAGAAGCTTCGTTGCGGTGACTCTAGGAAGTGATAAGTCTGGGGACTACAGTGGCCAGAGTTCAGCCCCAAGGGAAAAGTGGAACTATAATAGGAACCAAGTAAAACTGAGCCCCAAGGAAAAGAAGAGACTGCCTTTGGTGCAAGTGGGTATTGTGTTTGAAGACCCGGCTCTTCCTATGCCAAAAGCCCAGCTCTATGCCAAACTCTCAAGTTGACTTTTTCAACTTATATTCTTTTGCATATAATTCTTCTCCTGGTTAAATCCCTCTGGTAGAGAGGGAATTCAGGACTGGAGTGTTTTTAACTAACGAGGCATGTGACCTCATAGAGCAGGGTCCAGCTATTCGCAGTGAAATGCCTGATCGAGGTTTGCTTTGTGGTTTATAAATGGCTTTCACGCTCATTATTTCATTTTAACTCCACAACAGTTGTGGGTAACGAATAGCACAGGAAGCATTGTCCCCCCTCTTAGCTGATGAGTCCCGGGGCTCAGAGAAGCAACAGCCTCAAAGATAACGATGCTTTCTGCTTTTAGTCTTTGACTTGGTGGGGCAGTGCCAAACCTTCCCACAGAGAAACACCATGACTGTGTTCATGCAATTTGTTCCTAGGTGGTTTTTGGAGTATATCCACACCCCATCTTTCTGCTGCTCTCTCTGTGTTTGTGAATACCCTGCATGCTTTCTGCCTTGAGATGTACCGTCTGCTATGTCCTTCCAGCTTAAACTCGATGTGGCAGCTTCTCCCCTCGCTCATATGCCATGTCCCTTAAAGTTCATGACCGAGTTCCTCTCCCCTGACTTCACTTCCGTGTTGACCTCAGCCATCTCATGAACTGTTTCTCTTCCCAGCCCCACTCACAGTGCTCAATGTGAATTTGACCCCAGTCTTGGAAGGTCAAGGGTCTCAGTCTGACTGGGTCCAGCAGTCTGTCTTTATTTCTTTTAATTTTATTTATTTATTTAAAAGTGACAAAGAGAGAAAGAGGCAGATAAAGAGAGCGACAGAATGGGGACACCAGGGCCTCCAGCCACTGCAAACGAAACTCCAGACGCGTGCGCCCCCTTCTGCATCTGGCTAACGTGGGTCCTGGGGAAATCGAGCCTCGAACTGGAGTCCTCAGGACTCACAGGCAAGCGCTTAACCGCTAAGCCATCTCTCCAGCCCTCCAGCACTCTATCTAATGAGTGTCGGTCAAGGTAAAATCAAGAGCAGACAAAAGCACCTCCGTATAGAAAATGGTGCTCACAGACATGTTTCCATAGTGTCATCTTTTTGTGCCGAGGCCCTGTGGTGCTGATGGCTCTGAGGGTGGACCAGCATAAGAAGCTCGCTTTCCGTAGCAGTGAACAACCTTGTAAGGAAAAGTGTGGAAGTTGGGACAATACAGTGTGCTCTTTACAACTAAGACAAAAAAAAAAAAAAAAAAAAAAAAAAAAAAAAAAAGATTGAAGTAGAGGATACAGCCGACAATCAGTGCCCACTGATGAGAAAGTTATCCAACAGAAAATTACCCACTGCAACAAACACACCAGCAGCTGCAGTGAAGCCTAAGGCATTGGCTTAGCCACAGCGAGGCGGAGCGAGCAAAGTTAGAACAAAGGTTCCAAGGTGAGGAGACATGGGCAAGAATGTTTGCAATGCATTTGCTATTTCCCCAGCCGTTCCCAGTCATATGAATCCCATTTTTTTAGAGAGGGAGGGAAGGAGAGAGAGAGAGAGAGAGAGAGAGAATTGGCATGCCAGGGCCTCAGCCACTGAAATCGAACTCCAGACGCTTGCGCCACCTAGTGGGCATGTGCGACCTTGCGCTTGCCTCACCTTCGTGCGTCTGGCTTACATGGGATCTGGAGAGTAGAACATGGGTCCTTAGGCTTCACAGGCAAGCGCCTTACCTGCTAAGCCATCTCCCCAGCCCTGAATGAATTCCTTATTATTATTATTTTTGTTGTTGTTGTTTTTCAAGGTAGGGTTTCACTCTAGTCTAGGCTGACCTGGAATTCACTCTGTATTCTCAGGGTGGCCTCGAACTCACGGCGATCCTCCTACCTCTGCCTTGAATTCCATTTTTTAAAAACACACAAGAGCCAGCCCCAGCTACTCAGGGGGTAGAGGCAGCAGGAACACTCGAGACTGGGAGTTTGATTTCTTGCAGTGCTAGGGACCAAACCCAGCACACCACACAGACTATATTAGGTGTTCTACCAATGAGCTCTTCCCTCGGCTGAGTCCAGGAGTTTGAAAGCAGCCTGGGAAGGTTATGAAGATAAATAGTCACAAAGTGTGATGGAAAATGAATGGCCAAGAACTTAAGGCCCCAAGCCAGTCTCTAAACCAGGACAAGAAGAAGGAAAGGGGCCTCTGGGGGCCGCAGAAACTCGCTTTTCCAAGGGCAAGATGCATTTTCTCATGTTTAGTTAGGCCATATTGACCAGGGAAAGGATCTGTTGTGTTAGAAAAAAGGAACGTAGCACGCCTTTTCTCGCAGATTAAATACTCTATTCAAGGAGAGCAATCATAGACTCACAGACCTATCTGTCGGGCTCTCAGCAAGAAACTGTTCACCCTCACATGAGACTGGCTCCAGGGGGCACTGGTTACAAAGGTATAGGCAAGGGCAGGGAGCCTTGAGACATGGAGTAATAACCCGGAGCTGGTCCCAGTCACCTAAGCATGATCAGGCTGGAAGTGGATAAGTAGAAGAGAACCCAAAAGAGAGAGAGAGAGAGAGACCTAGTGACATGTAGAAGAAAGCCAGTCCAAGGCGACTCGTAGGAGGGAAGAAAAATACTCCCAGTTCATGGCCTTCCCTGGAGTTTCATCACGAAGCCTTGAGCCCGGCGACCTCGTGACAAAGTTAGATAAGACATGCTACATCCCAAGATGGGCAGAAAATTGGACAAAGTAAGGAGAGACTGCAACGTCGTTACTCTCCTGCAACTATCATAATGAGGTCAGCCTCCTTCAGACAGAAGAGAGAAGAAACAAGAAAGATACTTGTACCACTTTAGATTGACTATGTGTCTGCCTAACCCATTAAGAGCAGACCTTTGCCAAATGCAACTGACATGTCGTTAAGTCGTTGAGCAACAACTTAATCACATAAAAATTAGTCCCATTTTGGGGAAGGATTTGTAAAGCATTGTGGATTGGGATGTAATGTAGAATTTGGTTATTGAAAGAATTCAACTGAGATTCCTTACTCAGGAGAGAAAAGAAAAGCATGGGTCCACCGAACACATATTTCTTCATGGACTTAATCATGGATAGTATAAATAAATTCACTGGATATGATAAAACGGATGGAGAAATAAAGGCTAATAGTCAGAGAGGCAATGGGGAACTGGAAGGCTGAATGAGTAGAGATCATGTGACTTATATCTTAACAGGGTTGCCTAGGAAAATGCTCAGGGAAGAGATTGTACCAGGAAAAAGGGGAAAGATCAGACACAATAATTGAGGCAGAGAAGCGCAGTACCCCGGATTAGCTGAATGCTAAAATGTGAGGTGGGGGACGGGAAGATCAAGCTCCCCTTTTCCCCTTTTCGTTACACTTCACTGGTCCAATATGGGTGGAGCTATTTCATTGGGAGACTGGAGAAACCAAGTTTAGTTTTGAACATATTGAGTTTGACATGTATACTAGATCTCCAAGCAGATATGTTAAGTAGGCTGTTAGATATAGAAATTTCTAGCTCAGCGTAGAAAGCTAGGCAGGAGATACCAATTTGGATATTGTCAGCAAGTAGATAGTATTTAAAGACACAGACAGGGTGAGGCTCTCAAAGGAATGAGTCTAGACAAAAAAGAAAAAAAATATCAGATCCTGAAGTACTCCAAAAATGTAGAATTTGGAAAAATAAAGACTAATCAATAATCAGTAAAGAAAAACTGGGGAGTGACACTGAGGTAGGAAAAAATAAAAGAGTTTGCACGAAAGCTTGTTCGTGATTATGCATCTCAATGTGGAAGGATGTGTGAGTACAAAGTCCAAAACACTCTGTGGGGACTAAGAGTTACTGGGACTCTTGTCCCAGCATGATATGATCTTCCAGTGCTATACTTTTTTTTTTTTTTTAAAGAAGAGCCAGGCATGGTGGTGCACACCTTTTTTTGTTGTTGTTTATTTTTATTTCTTTATTTGAGAGTGACAGACAGAGAGAGAAAGAGGCAGAGAGAAAGAGAATGGGCGCGCCTGAGCTTCCAGCCACTGCAAACAAACTCCAGACGCATGCGCCCCCTTGTGCATCTGGCTAACGTGGGTCCTGGGGAATCGAGCCTCGAACCGGGGTCCTTAGGCTTCACAGGCAAGCGCTTAGCCGCTAAGCCATCTCTCCAGCCCTGTGTGATACTTTTCCTCAGAAGGTTTTTTAACCATAGTTGTGGTGCTCTGGCTAAGTTGGTAGAGAGAAGGTTAATTTTGTCACTCACTGAATTAGTTTATTGCACACTGCTGTAGATGCCGGGAACAGAGTTCACAGAAGGAGCTGCCCCGGGAGCTGTCTATCTAGAAGGAATAGATAGGGAATGGCATGTGAATCTCAGCAACTCCAATTGCCAACTTGAGAAACTCACTTTAACCTCTCCTTCTTCCAGTGGCTATCAATATAATAGAGTTAGTAATAGGTATGAGTTTCCTAAGGATGCCATCACACAGCGTCATGAGCTGGTGACAGAAACAATGGCAAGGCATTCTCTTGTACTTATAGAGAACCAGGCACATCTGTGCGTAAGACATCATAAACTTGTTCAGTGAATGAAGAAATTAATGTTCTTTCTATCAGAGTATCACAGCTATGGCTAGAGTCATCAAAAGAAAATTATCATACTAGGGCCAGAGAGACGGCTTAGCAGTTAAGGCATTTGCCTACAAAGCCTAAGGACCGAGGTTTGGTTCTCCAGGTCCCACGTAAGGCAGATGCACAAAGTGGTGCATGCATCTGGAGTTCATTCTCTTTCTCTCCTTCTTTCTCTGTCAAATAAATAAATTAATTAAATTAAAATATTTTTTTTAAAACAGTATACATCAAAGTGGATTTTGTGGGGCTATAAAAATGTCCTGTGATTCTTTTTTAAAAATGTATATTTTTTTATTTATTTGCAAGCAGAGACAGAGAGAGACTGAGAGACAGAGAGATTGGGCACATCAGGGCTTCCAGCCACTGCAAACGAACTCCAGACCCGTGCACCCCCTTGTGCATCTGGCTTACGTGGGTCCTGGGGAATCGAGCCAGGGTCCTTTGGCTTTGCAGGCAAACACCTTAACCACAAAGCCAGCCCTCCAGCCCTGATGGATACTCTCATGCCCATTTTATAGATGAGAACATTGAAGCTTTAAAAGGGATATAATGTCAGGCAATGACAATTCAACAGACTATCCTGGGAGAGGTTCTCTTTCTTTCTTTCTCTCTCTCTCTCTGTCTCTCTCTCTCTCCTTCTCTGTCTGTCTTCATTATTCTGTAGCTCTTAAGCCCACACACTGAGCATATTACAAAATAAACAGCTCTGATGAGAAGCTGTGTCCAAAGGAATTCAAAGCATCTTTGCGCTCCTTCCTGAATAATTAAAATCCTCAACACACCCTGGGCTTGAATTGGTTTCCTAAATGCCTTCGCGCGTTGGAAGCTGGGGAGCTTGGCTCCGCAGGGACCTTCCTGGTTCTTTTCAAACCCAAAGCAATGGACTTGAAAATCTAAATCCAAAAAGCTAACAAAGACCTTATTAATTGTGGCTTCTTTATAAACAGGTTTTTTTTTTTTTCACTCTTTCCCCCCCCTCTCTCTAGGCAACCCTTGCATAAAAATATCCATTCGCCAACTGTTCACCAACTGTTCCCCCTCTTGCTGGCATACCTTACGCAGCAGCCTTCGAAGCTGCCAGAGCGCGAGGCTTGCTTCAGCACTCCACGTTGGCCGGGCTTCCCGCCACCAGGTCCTGCTATAAGGAGGGCATGTGAAGAGGAGGGCAACTATCAGGCAGAGGCAGTGGAGTTCATGTCAGAAAGGCAGCGACCACACTGTGGCTTTTGAGCCAAAGAGCCTGGGCTTTGAATTACAGCCCTCTCCCTTGTACTTGGTGTGTCAAGTCACTCAAGATGTCAACCACCAACCCCCACCCCCACCCCAAGCCCAAGGGTTCTGTCTTCTAAGAGACAGAACATAGTTCCTAAGGATTCTCATGAAGATCCAGTGAACTCGCGCACACAATGGCCCTGATACGGCGCTTGGCACGGAACACGACACAAGCTCAGCAAATAAAACTTTCCCTCGCTCCACGTGAGCTCAGATTCCTATAAGAGAGAAGCAAATTCACAAAAAAAGGAAATCTATCGATGTTAAATATGAGGAAATACAGTTGTATCCCACGATCAGGATGGCTGAGCAGTCTAAGAAATGCAGTCAGGTAGGAGAAACACAATCTAGGAAACCGACTTTTAGCATATCAAAATATGCAGTGTTATAATTGCCAAGGATGGCCACCCCACCGTGCAGCGTGACACTGAAATGTAGTAAATATTTGGTGATGGATACGCTAACTGTCCTCATCTGATCAATGTATGTGTATGCGGAAGCATCCCATTGTACCTCATAAATCTGTACAATTATGTGTCAATTAAAAATTTAAAGGGTGCACGCCTTTAATCCCAGCACTCGGGAGGCAGAGGTAGGAGGATTGCTGTGGGTTCGAGGCCACCCTGAGACTCTATAGTGAATTCCAGGTCAGCCTGGGCTAGAGTGAGACCCTACCTCAAGAAAACAAACAAACAAAAATTTAAAGGAAGACATTAGCATGGGACACTTACTCAATGGTGACTAGAAAGAAAAAAAATGCCCAAAGTTCTAGTTTCCTAAGAGAAGGCACTTTCGAGGCTGTTTAGGGAGGCTACGTCTGTCTAGACTAGCTCTGCCTCTAGCTGCTGATAAAGAACTCCAGACACACGCACCCTCTTGTGCATCTGGCATACGTGGGTCCTGGGGAATCGAACCTGGGTCCTTTGGCTTTGCAGGCAAATGCCTCAACCTCTAAGCCGTCTCTCCAGTCTGTCTGCAAACTTCTTGAAGGCCGCAGAGGTAACATCTCCCCAGGCCCTGTGCCAAGCCTGGTACCTAGTAGTTACCCCAAGCATCAGTTATCTTATGGTTTTTATTGTTGGTCAAACAAGACACATCTTTCAGAGCCCTTCAAGCTTGAACATATTCTCTCACTCTTGCCTGGAATCAATCCTGAACATTCTAGATCCCCTGCTGAGGTCTCTGTTGCCCCTTCCCCCTTTCTCCCTTAGTCATCCCACAGGGGAAAAGGTACTTGAACTCCGTGTTGGCCACAGGGTGGCGCTCATGGGCTCAGCCACCGAGTTCCTATCGCATTACATCTAATACTCATGTGTAATGAATGCCACACACACTTGGCAGGGCTTCTGTGTCATTAAAAGCCACATTGACAGCAAACAAGTCACATATTCTCCCTGTGAACACTGCAGGAAGAAAAAGGAAAAAAAAAAAGAACATATAATTTTGTTATTGTTTGTACATATTTTTTCCCCCAAGTCACATTGGACACCATTTGCTTTTCATTAGAGAGACCATGCTGACAGTAAAATCACTTGTCCCCAACACAGAGAAAGGAGAGAAACAAGCTGTTTGGGCCCCCTGGGAAGGGGTGGCATGGCCTTCAGGGAGGCAGCAGGGAGCAGGAGAAGTGGTACCAGGGTTCTGGTGCCAAGGAACCCTGGATGTTCCGTTCATCCGCAGGGTCTGCCAGTGCCCCGTGCCCTGGAGTCCCATGAGGAGGAGGCTTGACTCATTCATTCACTTATTAAGTCATTTATTTCTTCATTCGGTTATCCCAGAAAAAAAAAAAATAGCCAAACAACAACAACAACAACAAAAAACCAAAACAACAACAAAAAAAAACATGTTGCAAATTGCTACATATTCTTCCTGGAATTAACTTGGGAGGAATTTAAAATGTTAAAATATTGGGAACTCATACTATAGGCATTTGCTGCACATTTAATTTTCACAGAAGCCCTATGAGATCACAGATATTGATTCTGTTTCACAGCTTTAATAACTAAGCATGAGAAAGCTACAACGGCTTGTTCGAAATTACTTAGCGAGGCGAAGATCGGAATTTGATCACATTGTCCCAAGTAAGTAAATGAATATTTACTGGGTGTCTACAGGGTGAGGAACTGCCCCTGCTTCTAGTTTTGACACGGCAACTTCGACTAGATCCTGTACCTGTCACAATCCTGACATCCCCACCCCCTCGACTCCAAGCTCACTTACTTATGTGTGCCCTATTTATTTAGCAGCGCTCTGAACACTGGGTTTCCTGAAGACAGGGGCTCGGGTCTTAACATATTTCTATGGTCTGAGGGCTATAGCATAATTCCCAGGACAAAGCAAAAAAAAAAATAATAATAATAATAATAAAAATATAGCAGTTGAAAAAGAAATCAAAGGAAGATGAAGGGAGATGATTACTGCCTTACTGAAGACAGACATGTAACCAGCAAGCTGGAGTGGAATCAGATAAAATAAAGGTACGCATTATCGAGTGGCTGGGGAAACACTGAGAAATAGCTTGGTCCATGACAAGTGAGGAAATCAGTGTTTCAGCAAAGCAGAGTCACGTTAAAGAAACACAGAGAGCGAGAGTCGCGGTGTATGGAAAACAGATGAAACTTCCTCACCCAGGGCCAACGGACAGGCTGGGGTGGTGACGGGTAAGCCATACGCCATCCTGTGAAGCCAAATGACAGAGTGTCCCACTTCCAACTTGCCATTTGGTAGGGGCTAAGTTCCCTCTCGCACGAACCGAACAACTTTCCTTCCAGAAAAAGGAAGACAGGTCACTGGGTCACGTGACTTAAATAATCCCGTCATCAAGAACACACCCAAGGATTGGAGGGATGGCTTAGTGGTTAAGGCGTCTGCCCGCGAAGCCTAAGGAGCCCAGTTCGATTCCCCAGGACCCACGTAAGCCAGATGCACAAGGGGGCGCCTGCGTCTGGAGTTCGTTTGTTCGCAGTGGCTAGAGGCCCCGGTGAGCCCATTCTCTCTTTCTCTCTATCTGCCCCTTTCTCTCTCTCCCTCAAATAAATAAATAAATAAAATATTTTAAAAAGCCTTTAAGATAAAAAAGAACATACCAGAGAAGTCAGAGACAGAGGGCAAGTTCTGCTCCGCCTTCTGATATGTAACGCCCTGGGCAGTCCAATTCTAACCGCTATGCTCCTAATATGCAAAATCACTTATTAAGTCATTTATTTCTTCATTCAGTTATCCAAAAATCAACAACAATAACAACAAAAACAGTTCTAGGCTGAGAGTGTAACACAGTGGTAGAATATGTGCGAATATGTGAGGTCCCGAGTTCAATCCCCAGCACCCCAAAATGGAAAATGGACAGTCAGTAATAAAAAGCTGACAGCCCGAACACCACAGGTTGTGAGGCCATGCGATACGTACTTGAACGATTTAGGCAAAGCCTTTCCAGCTGGGCTTTGTGGACTGAGCACAAAAAGGACTTGTCATAAGAGCGTTCGCAATCTTTAGGGAGAGCTGTGAGACAGAGAAGCTCGAATGCAAATGATAAATGGGCCACTCACATCGAAGACAGCCATGCACAGACTGCGTATTGAGGAAAATTCCATTTTTTTTTTTTTTGAGGTAAAGCCTCACTGTAGCCCAGGCTGACCTGGAATTCACTATGGAGTCCCAGGGTGGCCTCGAACTCACGTCAATCCTCCTACCTTTGCCTCCCGAGTGCTGGGATTAAAGGCGTGCGCCACCACGCCCAGCTCAAATGCCATCTTTCTGAGACCGTCTTCCACTTTAAATAGGAGGGGATGATCAAATCTAATAAATTCTTATAACAACTTGATGAGCTAATGTAAATAAAAAAAAAAAAAGAATTGGCACCTCGCCTAGCTCACAAGTGATTTTCGATAATTGCTTACTCAATCCATAAGTGAATGAGTTTTATGATAAAGGTAACATGCACAATACAGCACTGGGAGCTGGAGAGATGGCTCAGCGGTTAAGTGCTTGCCTGTGAAGCCTAAGGACCCCGGTTTGAGACTCGATTCCCCAGGACCCACGTCAGCCAGATGCACAAGGGGGCGCACGCGTCTGGAATTCGTTTGCAGTGGCTGGAGGCCCTGGCGCGCCCATTCTCTCTCTCTCTCTCTGTTGTTCTCAAATAAATAAATAAATAAATAAAAATAAATACAGCACTGGTATATGAAGTAGCCAGCCAGGGAAGAACTACTCTGCCAACTGTAGCTTGCCTTGATCAGTTATTTTAAAGAAATTGTGGTGTCGGCGTGGTGGCGCACGCCTTTGATCCCAGCACTCGGGAGGCAGAGGTAGGAGGATCGCCGTGAGTTCGAGGCCACCCTGAGACTACATAGTGAATTCCAGGTCAGCCTGAGCTAGAGTGAGACCCTACCTCGAAAAACAACAACAACAACAAAAAAAAAAAAACACAAAACAAAACCAACAAACAAACAAATTGTGATAAAGTCAATACAGCCCAAATACCTTCGTAGTACCTATCACGGGGAGCTGACCCTTCGACTCTGAGATAAATGTGCCATTTGTTTTGACCATGGGGGTGTAGGGGACTTAGTATTTTGTGAGCTCTGAAGAGTAAACCCCAGGAAGCAGAAGTCATCCTACCTCTACCGTGTAAAGGCGACGGCGTGGCCTACGGGAAGACGCATGCATGCGTGAGACTGCCAAAAAAGAAGAGGAGGAGGAGGAGGAGAAGGAAGGGGAAGGGGAATAAATAAAGTTTCAGTTGTAGGACAAGGGGCAACTGCATGGCAGAGAGGTGCAAACTGCAGGACAGCAACTTGTGCGAACAACAGTGCCCGCGGAGCTGCCCTGTGCTGATCACATGGTGTTGGCCATTTCTTGATACACTCAGCACTGTCCCCTCGGGGAGAAGAGTTCCTAATCCTTTGCTTTTATTTATTTATTTATTTATTTTGTTATTTATTTATTTGAGAGCGACAGACAGAGTGAGAAAGAGACAGAGAGAGAGAGGCGCGCCAGGGCCTCCAGCCACTGCAAACAAACTCCAGACGCATGCGCCCCCTTGTGCATCTGGCTAACGTGGGTCCTGGGGAATCGAGCCCCGAACCGGGGTCATTAGGCCTCACAGGCAAGCGCTTAACCACTAAGCCATCTCTCCAGCCCAAAAAATATTTATTTATTTATTTATTTATTTGAGAGAAAGGGGGGGAAAGAGAGGAAGAGGCAGATATAGAGAGAGAATGGGTGTGCCAGGGCCTCCAGCGATTGCAAATGAACTCCAGACACATGCACTACCTTTGCATCTGGCTTACGTGGGTCCTGGGGAATCAAACCTGGGTCCCTTGGCTTTGCAGGCAAGTGCCTCAAGGGCTAAGCCATCTCTCCAGCAATCCTTTGCTTTTAAATGGTCACTCGACCGTACTGTTGTATCATGGGAAGCAGATTCTTTCTATGCCCAGCAACAGGGGTCCAGAAGACCGGTGATGTCAGCTGCTTGAATCTGAGCTGTATCTAGCACTGGCCACGGTTCTGTTGACTGCTAAGGGTGGGATGAATATGGTCTTGGGGACAGGGGAAGATAGCCAGGATCTCAGTATACCTGGGCTGGACTCAGAGTTTGTTGCCGTTGTTGTTACGGCTTAGGAAGGTTTGCTGAGGGTACCTGCCCTGACAGGTGAAGGGAAGCAAGGGGCAGAGCTGGGAGACACCCACTTAGGATCGAGACCCAGCAGTGTAAGTAAGATCGTGGCTTCTGGAATTTAACTCGGATACCAATGCAGCACCTCGAGGTGTCTTGGAGGAGTGCTTACTGGGGTTTTGTGAGGAACAAACCGGTTAAATCCATATTCTGTGTATTTAAATAAGTTAATGCATTCAAAACACCTGGAAGAGGGCTCAAGTTATAATGTGTTCAATAAATGTTGGTTATTTCAATGGAGATGGCAAATGATCATTATAATGGTACTAAAAATGGTGTGGTTTTGAATTCCAGCTCCAACACAAGCTACGTGATCTTACCTCCTCAAAGTTTCAGTATTTTCTTTTCTTTTTTTTCCTTTTATTTTTGGTTTTTGAGGTAGGGTCTCACTTTAGCTCAGGCTGACCTGGAATTCTCTATGTCGTCTCAGGGTGGCCTCGATCTCACAGCGATCCTCCTATCTCTGCCTCCCGAGTGCTGGGATTAAAGGCGTGCGCCACCAAGCCCGGCTTCAGTATTTCCTTGTATAAAATTGGGACGCATGTTTCTTTTGGGCAGTTAAATGAGGAAAGAGAAGAGGAGCAGACTGGACCAGACACGTAATAGATATGAACTGTGATGGTTATTTTATTCTCTTCTGACTGATCCTGGAATATTATCTGGGCTTACACGTGTGTGTGTGTGTGTGTGTGTGTGTGTGTGTGTGTGTGTGTGTATGTAATGACAGGAAGAATAAAAGTCACATGATACAATGATGGCAGGCTCAAAGAACTTGTTCCAGGGTCTCGTATGCCCTCTCTGTCACCAAGAGCTCTTCTCTGTCCTCTGCTTGTTGACTGGCTATTAAAGAGCTTTTGACATATGTTAAAACAATAGCATCAACAGAGGTATAATTTCCTTCCCTCTCTCTAATTAGCTGTGAACCACAGGAACTTCCAAGTGGCAGCAGAATCCGGGATGGCAAAGGGAGCTATCTGGACAAAACATGCCGCCATTGTAAATGCATATTTTTTATTTAAACAGCAAGCTCCTGTCTTTCAGCCCATTGCCAATGCCAGCCTAGAAAACTGGCATGGGGGCTGAGGAAATGGCTGAGCGGTTAAGGCATTGGCCTGCGAAGCCTTAGGATCCCGGTTCGATCCCCCAGGACCCACGTGAGCCAGATGCACAAGGGGGCGCATGCGTCTGGAGTTCGTTTGCAGCGGCTGGAGGCCCTGGCACATCCATGCTCTCTTTCTCTCTATCTGCCTCTTCCTCTCTTGCTCTCTTAAATAAAAAAATAAGATAGATAGATAGATAGATAGATAGATAGATAGATAGATAGATAGATAGGCTTTTCTAGGTAGGGTCTCACTCTAGCTCAGGCTGACCTGGAATTTGCTATGTAGTTTCAGGGTGGCCTCGAACTCACGGCGATCCTCCCACCTCTGCCTCCCGAGTGCTGGGATTAAAGGCGTGCGCCACCACACTCAGCTATTAGATAGAATATTTTTTTAAAAAAAAAAAAACAAAACCTGGCATGGAGGGTTGGAGAAGTGGAAGGAAACAAGCACAGAGTTTAGAAACGTGGTGGAGCACAGACACACACGTGTGTCAGGAGACCTGTTATCGCCACGGGGAGAGCCGTGTCTTTGAGGCCTCAATCCGTGTGACCCTCAGCGCCCTTATCTGTGGGGAGTGGATGAGCGAGAGCAGAGCTACCTTGTGTCCGCTGTCTGGTAAACACAGAGGGTCCCCAACAATGCTGCCAGGTCTGACTGTCCAATCAGAATACTGAGGCATGTAAGTCGGGCGTGGTGGCGCATGCCTTTAAGCCCAGCACTCGGGAGGCAGAGGTAGGAGGATTGCCGTGAGTTCGAGGCCACCCTGAGACTCCATAGTGAATTCCAGGTCAGCCTGGGCTAGAGTGAGACCCTACCTCAAAAAAACCAAAAAAAAAATAAAAATAAAAAAATAAAAAATAAAATAAAAATAAAAAGAATACTGAGGCATGAAGTATAGGGTTTCCTCAGAAGGCAGCTTTGAAAGCCTGGCACGTGCTCAGCCCAGGCCCCCCGTTCCTTCTGTACGATTCCACTGCATCCCAAGGCCTCCCATCGCAAACCCGTCCCGGCTTCGTGAGGCCGCACCGTTTGTCCACTGAGGAATGGTCGCAGGCGAAGCGATGAGGCGTACAGATTCTCAAACTTTCCCGCATCATTCTCGTTTAACTGGAATAATTGAAGACTGACTACTCCGGTTATCTAATCACCGTACACATTATATATGGATAGTCACTTCTCAAAGAGTCGGCAAGGCTCATTTAAGAATTCAATATTTATCAGCCTGTGGCTAGCAGAGGCTGGAAGAACCATGAAATTTTAACAGAGAGCTCAAGAGTTTGTATATCCATCAAGCACTGTCTGTAAATTGAAAAAGAGAATATGTCTTCCAATACATGAATTACTGGTTTTCAAATGTACATGTGTATCTCCATAAATGCCAATGCATCTTTGTGTAATATTTGTACATACCTCGAGTCCATTTAAAAATGACACCCCACTTTTTAGGTAGCTTCGACTGACCGTATCATTTCTCAAAGAGTAGATACAAAGTGTAGACAATATCCCTCACAGAGCTTCCTGATGTTCAAAAGGAATCCTCCACTGAGCTAAGGTTGAAATGGCTTCTGTCCATGTAGTTATAAAATACTTTAAAGTGGTCTCGCTCATTGGATCCTTATATTCATCTCAACAACCATCATTCTAAGAGCAAGATTCTATTAGGTTCTGCCTAAAAGATGTGTTGTTCGATGTACTTTTGGGCTTTGGGGTTTGCTATACATTTGAACATGTGCACTCACCTCCATTCACATGTTGACATCCTAGCCCTCAATAACAGGATAATAACAGGGGTAGGCTTGGCGACTGAGTTGTGAAGGTGGAGTTTCGTGAATGAGAGAAGTATCCTTAGTGGGCACTAGTGGACTGAAATAGATCCTTCAGAAGCTTCCCTGGTACTCTACCATTTGAGGACTCTGAGGGGGCAGAGTAGGCCGTCACGTGAGGACTCTGAGAGGACAGAGTAGGCCGTCACGTGAGGACTCTGAGAGGACAGAGAAGGCCGTCACGTGAGAGAGGGCAGAGAAGGCCGTCATGTGAGGACTCTGAGAGGACAGAGTAGGCCGTCACGTGAGGACTCTGAGAGGACAGAGCAGGCCGTCACGTGAGGACTCTGAGAGGACAGAGAAGGCCGTCACGTGAGGACTCTGAGAGGACAGAGCAGGCCGTCATGTGAGGACTCTGAGAGGACAGAGAAGGCCGTCATGTGAGGACTCTGAGAGGACAGAGCAGGCCGTCACGTGAGGACTCTGAGAGGACAGAGTAGGCCGTCACGTGAGGACTCTGAGAGGACAGAGTAGGCCGTCATGTCAGGACTCTGAGAGGACAGAGAAGGCCGTCATGTGAGGACTCTGAGAGGACAGAGTAGGCCGTCACGTGAGGACTCTGAGAGGACAGAGTAGGCCGTCACGTGAGGGCTCTGAGAGGACAGAGTAGGCCGTCACGTGAGGACTCTGAGAGGACAGAGTAGGCCGTCACGTGAGGACTCTGAGGGACAGAGTAGGCCGTCACGTGAGGACTCTGAGAGGACAGAGAAGGCCGTCATGTGAGGACTCTGAGAGGACAGAGAAGGCCGTCACGTGAGGACTCTGAGAGGACAGAGTAGGCCGTCACGTGAGGACTCTGAGAGGACAGAGAAGGCCGTCACGTGAGGACTCTGAGAGGACAGAGAAGGCCGTCACGTGAGGACTCTGAGAGGACAGAGAAGGCCGTCACGTGAGGACTCTGAGAGGACAGAGTAGGCCGTCACGTGAGGACTCTGAGAGGACAGAGTAGGCCGTCATGTGAGGACTCTGAGAGGACAGAGTAGGCCATCATGTCAGGACTCTGAGAGGACAGAGTAGGCCGTCATGTCAGGACTCTGAGAGGACAGAGTAGGCCGTCACGTGAGGACTCTGAGAGGACAGAGTAGGCCGTCACGTGAGGACTCTGAGAGGACAGAAGCAGGCCATCTGTGAGGACTCTGAAAGGGCAGAGGTAGGCCCTTGCCGGACATCAGTGTGCTCGTGCCTTGACACATGCATGATTCCTGAAGAACATAGAGTTTCTCTGTCAAATGCCATAGTCCTGAAAGGCTTCTTCGCATTTCAAGACCTCAGTCTCTTGAGGAGTACCATGAAGGTGGGCTCAGACTAGATCGTTCAGATAAGGGCTATTTGGAGTGCCACTAGCTCCCTTCTATGTATTCTGGAAGTTGGGAAAAAACTAATTATCCAGACGAAAACATGATTCCCGCCCACTTGCCAAGATATCTGGTACTTGACTCGAGGAGGGGGTAAGCACAGTTGTGTAGCCTTTATTACCTGTCTGCCCTTCCCACTGTGACCAGGTACCTGTAAAGGAACAATATGGACACTGTGGAGAGAACGAGAGCTGTAGGTCCAGTGGCTGCATGGCACGTTTTTGGGACAGGTCTGAGAAGCAGGTATTCCCAGGATGTCAGTGAGGGGACAGGTGGGAGAATGGGTCACCCCTCGGCCCGTCACCGCTGGACTTCAGCAGTACTGGGCCATCTCTGCTGGTCACGTGTGGAATCAAAGCCACAGTGGTGGACCATAAACGGTATTCTATAAATGTTTTCGTTTCAGAGATGATGCTTAAATCCTGTGGCAGGACATCAAACCACACGAACACCTCCAGATCTAAATGCTAACAGCAATCAAGGGTGACTACTTATATCCTAACTTTAATCTCAATGAATCTGACGTTTCCTTATGATGACACACCAACTACAGGCTAGAACAAAAGTTTCTGAACTACTCTGCAAAGATTAGACATCTTTATTTAGTTACTTATTTATTTTAAGTCAGGGTTTCCCATGTCCCAACCGTGGCCCGGAACTTGCTATACAGCCAAGTATGACCTTGAACTTCTGATCTTCCTCACTAGACCTCCTAATGCTGGTTTATGTTACGTTGGAGATCAAACTCAGGGTGTCCTGCATGCTAAAGCAAGGA
Source organism: Dipus sagitta (assembly GCA_036346955.1). Taxonomy (NCBI): domain Eukaryota; kingdom Metazoa; phylum Chordata; class Mammalia; order Rodentia; family Dipodidae; genus Dipus; species Dipus sagitta. The sequence goes on from CM070789.1 coordinate 37,264,113, forward strand.
CTCTACATATCTATATTCCCAGCCCTAGGCTTAGAAATTTAAAAGCATAAAAATGGGCATATTATGATACAGCCTCATGAAGACTGGATAATTGTTACCACTTAACTAAAATGCGCCTCAGAAAAATAAGACTGTCTCTCTGAGAGGCTGTGCTTATTGAAAAACATGTAAATGCTGCTTTCGCATTCAAAGCAGTTTACCTGTGTTCATACCTTCCTATGAGCTCCCTGCTGGCAACAGGGACTCTCTGTTCCACCTGTCCCCGCCAGACCTGTTCAGCTGTCCCCCACCTTCTCGATGAGCTGCTGTTCTGTCAGTAACTGTTAGTACGCCTTGTCTCTCAAGGCCTCTGCGGGCACCGTAATCTGTCTCCTCAGCCTAACCCACTGCTCCGGCGCAGCTGGGCTAAGGGTGGTGCACTTGACCTTGGATGTGTAGCCTCGAGAATTGTCACGGTTAAATGCGTCTGGTTTACAGTTTGTTGTGGTAGCCTGAATGAGCCAAGAGACAGAGGTTACAGTCACTAAGTCCTTAAAAGTGCAATGAAGAAGAAAAAAAAAAATGGATCCCAACTAGAGATAAGAGCTTTGCTTCAGAAACAGCCAATTCAAGCACAACGGCCTCTGTTCCTCTCTGGGAGGACGAGGCCAGCCAGTGCGGTTCCCATGACCCCCACAGTGGGAAAGCCTACAATGTCCCCTCACAGAGCCTGGCTCAGCTCCCTGATGATATATTAAGGAACTCGAGTATGACACAAGGATTTCTAGTGGTTATTTATTTATTTATTTATTTATATGCAAGCAGAGAGAGAGAGAGAGAGAGAAAAGAGAGACAGAGAGAGAGAGAGAGAGAATGAATGTTCCAGGGCCTCTAGCCGCTGCTACCAAACTTCAAATGCATGCATCTGGCTTTATAGATATATTTTATTTATTTATTTATAAAAGAGAAAGTAGAGAGAGAGAGAGAAAAAAAAATGGGCACGCCAGGGCCTCCAGGCACTGCAAACGAACTCCAGACGCATGCGCCCCATTGTGCATCTGGCTAATGTGGGTCCTTGGGGAATCGAACCTGGGTCCTTTGGCTTTGCAGGCAAGCGCCTAACCCCTGAGTCATCTCTCCATCCCTCTAATGGCCTTTGGAGGTGGCTGCCATTGCTGTTGATGTGGAGAAGTGAGGGTGGGCATCAGCGGATTTTCCCAGAAGACACTGCGGAAAGCCTCGTGTTCCATCCTCATGAATGAGAAACATACTCCTGGGGCTGGGAGATGGCTCGGTGGGCCGAGGGCCCAGCGCCCACCTAAAATTCCAGGAGCACCTGTAACCCCAGCACCAGCACTGAGGAGTGGGAGACCTGGAAGCCCTGGGGTTCACTGGCCATACCACTAGCCTAATTCAATCAGCGAGCTCTCAGTTCAGCAAGAGAGACCTTAGAGCGAACATCCATCACGCCGTTTCCAGAATGGAATGACTCCACACTCCAGTTTGCTCGTCTGGACGGGGAAGCAGGGGGTGAGAGCTGTGTCAATCCTCATTTGCGGATGAAACATAGGACAGCAGTGACCGTCCCCGCAGGAGCAAGCAGCCTGGGCCTTCCACGTCCATCAGGTGCGGCTTTTCCTACGCTGGACATCTGCCCTCAGCGGATCCTGACTTTCCCTCGACTTGGACAATATCTTTCTTTTGTTCGCCATCTCCCTCACCTGATTACCTAGATTTTTCTGCTGCCACCTGTCAGGGTCTTGAGCGGATTTCCTACCTTGCCTTTGCTCCAATTTCCCAAGGTCTGAGTTTTGACCACCGTCCATCAACAATAACAACTTCTCGTTCTAGAGTACAGGCCCACCTGTAAGGAATTGGTGTCACCCTCCTCCTCCTAAGGAGTCAAGAGGCCGAGATTCCAGGCCCAGCAATTAAACGAACAGGTTTGGTGACATCAGGCAACCTGGTAACTATTATAGTCACAGTTATCTTGTCTCCAGAATGGGAATAGCATTGTCCCATCTCTGCCTCAGAGATGTGGGAAGAGTTATAAAGGGTAAAGCGAGGGCGAAACTACCGAACGAAGCTCTTTATCAATTGGAGATAGTACGTTTTGCCAGAGATAATTATTTTACGGTGGAGATCATGAATCAAACACCATTAAGGGCCAGCTAGTTTATGAAGAAAAGCAGCAGTCAGGTTTAGCAAAATTGTGAGTCGGTGGGGCTGGTACCCACAGGACAGGACAAAGGCATGATGTGCCAGCTAGTCGATGAGAACAAGCAATCGCACAAAGCGGGCACGCGGGGCAGTCATACGGGGCCCACTGTCCGTGAGCCCTGTTTCGACGGCAATGCCTCCCAAGCAGTGGGCTCCAGACGCCCAGTTTCAAAGGGTCAGCCCCGTAGTCGCACACCGAACACTGTCCATCGCTTGAGAATCAGGCACGGCAGTGCCCGTGAACGAAAGCAGATTCTACTGTGATTTAATAAAGCATAGCTTAGCCAGGCGTGGTGGCGCACGCCTTTAATCCCAGCGCTCTGGAGACAGAGGCGGGAGGATCGCTGTGAGTTCAAGGCCACCCTGAGACTACATAGTGTATTCCAGGTCAGCCTGAGCTAGAGTGAGACCCTACCTCAAAAAACCAAAATAATAATAATACATTAATTAAATTAAATAAGTAATAAAGCATAGCTTTACTTCACAGAATGTGGCAAAACCACGTCAGCTTTCTACAAACGCATGCTTGTCTATCAAGGGCCACTAACCGTATCCAATTTATTCGCATGGCAAATAGAGGAGGACACATCATTTTCGACTTTCAAGGCGGCTTTAGAAACAGGTGCCAGAGAACAACTCTAAGACACGTTCATGGCTAAGGTAGATGTAAAAGGTATACGTAAGTCTGTTGTGTAGCCAATGAGGAGCACCTCGAGATAGTTTTCTGGATCCGATCTTAATATGAGAGCAAACAGAAAAGATCCACGCCGCAAACAAACACCTTCTGAGTTGCAAACAAGTTGTTGGCAGCGAAGTCACTGGTGCGAGAACACGGGGAAAGTGTCTTGTGTGGGGGGCCACACACAACAGAGACTCTCAGGTTCGCGGACAGCAGTAGCAACTATATGTTGCCAGGTGTGTGCACGCGCCTTCCGTTTCTCTCAATCTTCCTAAAATTGGCCTCTCCCCCTCCCCCCCAGTAAACTCCACCTATCACAATTTCCGGAACCCCTGTGTGATTGGACTTCCCCTCACCTCTCTCTGCCTTCTTCCCATCCACCTTTCCTTCACCCCCAGGCACCAGCCTCTCTCGAGCCTTCTCTCTCTGCCTGTGGACCTTGCCTCACTTAGGGCTGTGGTGTTAGTCATTCTAACTGCGCCCCCCCGCCCCCACGGTGGGTGTTCATTCATTCAGCTGTCTTTCTCAGTATTTCAATTCCAGCTTTGGGTCCGCCTCTTCCGAGTGCGCACCCATGACCACCTCAAGATCACTCCAATCGTGCTTCATTTTATCACCCCGGTTTATTGTTGATTTTTACAACCTTTAGTATCATGTGAACGTCTTTTCAGCATGTATTGATTTTTCTTCTCATCCACTTCCCCTCATTCAAATAAAAATGCCCCTGTGTCTTGTTCACGAGATCCCTGGAGTCCACCACAGTGCTAACAAATGGTGGGGGGGCGGGGGAGAGGGGGCACTCGATAAATATCATTTTAATAGATAGCTCTCATTTATAGCCAGGAACTTCAATGGCCATGTTCAATACTACCAACTCCCAGGTATGATCTCAGACATTCCTAGGCAGTGAAGCCCCATATTTGTATATTGATATGAGACATGATATAGGGTGATCTGATAAGCACACAGCCTAGAGAATCATTGAATTAAATATCTATTTTTTTTTTTGTCGAGTAGGGTCTCACTCTAGTCCAGGCTGACCTGGAACTCACTATGGAGTCTCAGGGTGGCCTCAAACTCATGGCGATCCTCCTACCTCTGCCTCCCGAGTGCTAGGATTAAAGGCGTGTGCCACCACGCCCGGCAGAATTAAATATCTATTTAATACACAAGTCCACTGCATACCTACCGAGATCCCACACATACACATTATCCACATACAGTTTCCATACCAGGCATCATATATTCACGCACCTTACGCAGTAAGTGTTCCACATGTACAAATGTCCCAAACAGTGATCTATACGCCGTCCTACACATGACTTGTAATTCTTGCTAAAAGAGGGCTACCATCTTCTGAGCGTAACGATTACATTAAATCAGGGATATATAACCCTAATCCCAGATCTAATGAGCCTCATAGCTTATGGTCATTGCTTATGATCATATACGTAGAAATCCAACCCATGAATCTAGGGGGATTATATGCCTATGTCTCTTCAGATTCACAGGCTTGAATCCTAACCTTCAATACGATGGAACTAAGAGGGGGAATATTTATCAAGTCATGATGTCGGAGCCATGGTAGATAAGATTAGTGCCCTTATTAAAAAAAAAGACCTATGAGGGCTGGAGAGATGGCTCAGCCGATAAGGGACTTGCCTACAAAGCCCAAGGACCCAGGTTCAATTCCCCAGGACCCACGTAAGGCAGATGCGCATGGTGGCGCATGTGTCTGAGTGTCAGTTTGCTGGGCCTGGAGGCCCTGGTGTGCCCGTTCTCTCCCCTCCTACTCTGACTCTCTCCCTCTCTCTTTCTCACTCTACCTGCCTCTCTCTCTTAACTAAATAAAAATAAAATAAAGAGACCTATGAGAGGGCTGGAGAGATGGCTCAGCGGTTAAGGCACTTGCCTGAAAAGCCTAACGACCTGGGTTCGATTCCCCAGTGCCCACGTAAAACCAGATGCACAAAGCGGCACCTGCATCTGCAGTGGCTGGAGGCCCTGGCATTCTCGTTGTCTCTGTCTCTCTTCCCTCCGTCTCTCTCTGCGTACAAATACTAAGTAAATAAATGAAATTTTAAAAAATATATATATTTTTTCTTTTAAAAAAACAGACCTATGAGAGCTTGCTTCTCTCTCCCTTCTTGCCATGTAAGGATTCAGTGAGAAGATGGCCAGTTTGCAAAGCTAGAAATCGGGCCCTCAGTAGAACCAGCTCTTCTGATGTCTTGATCTTGGGACTTCCCAGCCTCCAAACTATGATAAACTGAGGTGAGGCGAGAACCTGATGTTGGAATCTGAGGCGGGGCCAGTGAAATGAATTGATGCAAGCTCGCCTCCTATGGCCGAGATGCACAGCCGGGGCTCACAACCCTTAGTCTAGATGAACTCTCGATGCTGCCTTGCAGAAGAAACAAGAACGGGGACTGAATGAATAAAGGCCCCGTGCTGGCCGGTTCCTAATACAACCAACATGCTTCGGACAAGCTTGAAGACTCCAAAGGCAACTGCCAATTCGTTCCTGGGGACCACAGCACTTTTCAGTGGGCGGGCTGGCTGGCTTCTGGTGCCCCATTCGTCACCGAGCACTGAGCCTCCGACCCGGGCAAATTGGCGCCTGCTACTACTTGCTGGCATTGAGAACATGAGCCTATGCATGGGCCTGACAGTCTTGTGGCACAGGCCTTGCTGACCCGACAAGGTCTGTGGTGGTTTGATCCAGGTATCCCCCATAAACTCAGGTGTTCTGAATGCTAGGTTCCCAGCTGATGGAGATTTGGGAATTAGCGCCCCCTGGAGGCGGTGTATTGTTGGGGGCGGGCTTATGGGTGTTATATAGCCAGTGTCCCCTTGCCAGTGTTTGGCACACTCTCCTGTTGCTGTTGTCCATCTGATGTTGGCCAGGGGGTGATGTCCACCCTCTGCTCATGCCATCGTTTCCCCCTGCCATCGTGGAGCTTCCCCTCAAGCGTACAAACCAAAATAAACCTCTTTTTCCCACAAGCTCCTCTTGGTTGGGTGATTTCTGCCAGCAATGCGAACCTGACGGCGACAAGGTCAACGGAGAGAGCTGGGGTGGGGGTGATGGGCTCTTTGGGCTCTCGTAACCCTGAACCACACTCTGGACACTTAGAAGTAGCCCATCTCCCTGCCACTCTCAGGCTTGCACGGAGCACAGTGGGCCGTTCAGAACCACGGCCAGCCAGCCCAGGAAGAAAGGACGCACCTCGCTCATCTCCCTCTCCTTCACCTCTCTCGTCCGGGGCCCGTCTCGTCTCCTTCACTTGAAGGGAATCTTGCCTGAGGCACAAGCAAAGCTCCAAATTGATTTAATTTGAAATCTCAAACCTCCGGATGCAGCTTTGCTCGGCTGCCATCTGCTTCTGCAGCGTGCAATGACACCGAGCCTGTTTTATTGTGTTGTTTCCTCAACCAAGTCCACCAGTAAAATATTAATAATTTCTCCCGCCGCCTGGGTGGTTTGTGTGCTTGGGATGATATCTGAACATTCATCAAGCTCATCAAAGTTATGAGCAAAATAATTTTTCTCCTAAGTGGGAGGGGAGGAGAGCTCTGGATTTTTATTACCGGTGCATATCACTAAGTGACACTTGCTGTTTTCTGTGCACATGGGGAAAAAAAAAAAAAGCCAACAGGTGCCTTGCTTCTTGCCCCGACATTGCGATACACTTTCTCTAGGAAGATAAAACTTCTAGCCAGGCAAAGAAATTAGTAATCTGGGCAGATAGGTCACAATGCCTCTCTGCCTCGTGCCGCTTGATGTTAAGTGCTGTGTAGTTTATCTTTATTTGGGGGTGGATTTCTTTCTCTGCGTTCCTGTAACCACTGTCGCAGCTCTGGCCTGAACGGGTCATCTGGATTATCACAGGCACTTAACTCTCCTGAAATCGCTTTCCCAGGTTCTCCCCATCGCCAAGCTGGAGTTTGTAGCTCTCAACACAATTTGAGCAATTACGTTCTTCAAACCTTTCCCTGGATCCCTACTGTCCAGTAGCCACGGTCCACATTCTTTTTATTTATTTAGTTTTGTAATTTTGTTTGTTTGTTTTCTGAGGTAGGGTCTCACTCTAGCCCAGGCTGACCTGGAATTCACTAGGTAGTCTCAGGGTGGCCTCGAACTCACGGCTGATCCTCCTACCTCTGCCTGCCGAGTGCTGGGATTAAAGGCGCGCGCCACCACGCCTGGTTTGTAATTTTTTTTTTTTTAATGAGAGAGAGTGAGAGCAAGAGAGAGAGAGACAATTGGCATGCTGGGGTCTCTAACCACTGCAATCAGACTCCAGACGTGCGTGCCACCTTGTGCGCACGTGTGACCTTGTGCTTGAGTCACCTTGTGCGTGCTGGCTTACATGGGACATGGACAGTGGAACATGGGTCCTTAGGCTCTACACACAAGTGCCTTAACTGCTAAGCCATCTCTCCAGCCCCAAGATCCACAGATGCGCAAGAGGGTGCGTGTGTCTGGAGCTCTTTTTCAGAAGCTAGAGGCAGAGCTAGTCTAGACAGACGTAGGCTCCCTAAACAGCATCGAAAGTGTCTTCTCTTAGGAAACTAGAATTTTGGGCGTTATTATTTTCTTTCTGGTAACCAGTGAGTAAGTGTCCCATGCTAATGTCTTCCTTCCTTCCTTTATTTATTTATTTATTTATTTTGGTTTTTTGAGACAGCATCTCACTCTAGCCCAGGCTGACCTGGAATTCACTATGGAGTCTCAGGGTGGCCTCGAACTCACCGCAATCCTCCTACCTAATGTGGTCTCTGATAGTTCCTAGCGGTATGGTGTCCGCTGCCGCTGCTGGCTCATTTATGGCGAGAACAGCAGTCGGTACCTAAGAAAAGCGACAGGAGAGATGGAAAGATTCAGGATTCAGGGCTTGTTCAGCACCAAGAATAGGATTGAGCACACAGTAAACAGGCAGTTTGCAACAGCGTAATGACACATACATACACACACCATTTCCATATATATATCTCCATCCACACACATACATACAGATCTGAAAACATATATATACACACATACATATATATATACACACACATATATATACACACATATGTATGTATCAGGTTCGTGCATTCTTCCAAAGATTACAGCTTCTCACCACAACCTGCTTTGCTCCGGCTGTTTCCCTTCCTGGAATTGCCTCCATCTGTAAATGCCAAACTGGAGACAGTCTGCATCTTCTTCAAAACTCATCTGAGAGCCGGTGCGTGGTGGCGCACGCCTTTAATCCCAGCACTCGGGAGGCAGAGGTAGGAGGATCGCCGTGAGTTCGAGGCCAGCGTGGGACTACATAGTGAATTCCAGGTCAGCCTGAGCTAGAGTGAGACCTTACCTCGAAGAAACAAGCAAACAAAAACAAAAAACAAACAAACAAAAGTACTCATCTGGAAAGTCAGCTCTTCTGGAGTGTCTTGACCGGCACCATAATGGAATGGGATGGGGGACCTGGCACAGGACTTCGAATTGTAGTGTTTTCATTCGCATAGTGTTGAATATGTGGATTAGTCCAACTGAGTCTCATGTAAAATGAGCATAAAATTACTCCCCTTGCACAGTGGCTTCAACATTATAGTTAATGTATTTTATTTCTCCTAACTCCCCCCTCTGACCCTCAGTGTAGGTTAATAATCATTGGATCTCAGCTTTCCGTGGAATGCTTATCTACCTGTCTAGTTCCCTTATTGAGCTAGAAACACACACATATACATGGAACTGTTGATTACACCTGATTAGTCTTCTTGTGTCCCTATGTGAGAAGCTAGGTGAGCCACAGTAGGCCGGATGGCCCATGAGGGCACACCCTTACCACACCTAGGCGCACCTGTATCTCAGATCAACGCCTGCTTCAGTTGCAAGATTCACCGTCTGCCCATCTCACCTCATCAGATCTTCCTTGAGCACGCACCCTGCCCAAGGTGTTGGTGGGGTCTTCCTCTGAGCCCAGGCCACCTGGCTGGGATACCTGGTACAGGTGCGTCCAAGTATGTGCTGAGCGTGGAGTCTATGACACACCTTTGGAAGGTCTTTCTTATCCTCTCTAGCCCTTGAACCGCACAGGACTGACCTCCTGGGTCCTTCCGTCAGCTAGGCTGCTGGGGTAGGGAGGCGATACTTTTTATTACTGGTTTGTTGGTTTGTTTTGTTCTCTTGGAGGTAGGGTCTCACTCTAGTTCAGGCTGACCTGGAGTTCACTATGTCGTCTCAAGTTGGCATTGAACTCACGGCCCATCCTCCTGCCTCTGCCTTCGGAGTGCTGGGATTAAAGGTGTGTACCACCATGCCCAGCTGGTTTTTCTTTTTAATCTCTTTGGAAGTCCACCTTTTTTAAAAATCCCCTGTCATATTTTCTTTACTTCTTTAAAAAGTATTTTATTTTTATTCAGTTATTTGAGAGAAAGAGAGAGATACAAAAATAGGCAGGTAGAGAGAGAGACAGAGAATGGGCGCGCCAGGGCCTCCAGTCGCTGCAAACGAGCTCCAGACGCATGCGCCACCTTGTGCATCTGGCTTACGTGGGTCTTGGGGAGTCAAGCCTGGGTCCTTTGGCTTTGCAGGCAAGTGCCTTAACTGCTAAGCCATCTCTCCAGCCCTCATGTTTTCTTTTTACTCTAAGAGCCATGTTCGTTTGCATGGGCTTCTGGACCATGCAGTGCATTTCCCCCTCCCATTTTACCTTCCTTCCTCCACCCTTTCTTGACCTAACTTCCCCCCATGAGATCTGAATAAAATGTGGTGGTCTAAAAATCATTCTCTCTGGTCTGGATTGCCAATTCTTTGGTTAATTTACAGATATGAGCTCAGGGCTTGAGGGTCCAGAAAGCACTCCGGCACCCCATTTCAGGCCAGGTCCTCACTATACCTACTTACAACCATCTCTTACATACACAAATCAGATAAATATACAAAGCAGGAGTGGAAGCAGCCATTGGCTAAATCTCTTTATCTATAAATCAAGTTCAAACTTCTTATAATGGTGCTCATATTCTGAAGGTCCTACCCAGTATTGGCATGCCAGCCCCAACTCAGCTGACTACCTCATTCTGCCATATTCATTGAGCTGTTGGTCCACGAGGGTGTGGGGGGAAGCCACAGATTCTGATCCTGGCCTCAGTAGTCTTGTTCAATAGTACTTCCTTCTATTACGTCACCAGCACTCTCCTGTTAAAATTGCCTCTCCCCAAAAGCGAAGGCAGGTAAAATAAATTAACAAACAGGTTTTGATAGCACCATGCTAGGAGACATTAGAGACGCATCTCGAACTCAACTCTCTTGAGTGTGGAGAGGGTTTTGCTCACACTTGGTTCCTTGTATCCTGTAATGCTTCTCCGTGTTCTCAGAGCCATGCCTTCACCAACGGAACCAAGACTGCCAGACTTCTCAGATAATGTGTGCCTGAGACCATCATGAAGGGCCGTCTGCCTCCTCCTCCCCCTCCCTTTCCATTTCTGACAAGCGCGTGATGCAAGGGGCATTGCCAACCATGGCAGGCACGAGGTAGAACTTGTGGAAAGCGACTGGGTGGCAAGTGTTGAGTCTGTACAATCGTCACATTTTTCTTGGTTAGCCATTCTTTTTCTTTAAGTGCATTTTAAGAAACGAAACAGGGGCTGGAGGGATGGCTTAGCGGTTAAGGCGTTTGCCTGCAAAGCCAACGGACCCAGGTTCGATTCCGCAGGACCCTCGTTAGCCAGATGCACAAGGGGGCTCACGTGTCTGGTGTCTCCCTCTCTCTCCCTCTTTCTCTGTGAAATAAATAAATAAAAATAAATTTTTAAAAAAAGGAAATGAAACAAAAATAACTGTATGTACACAAATGTTCGTAAGGTAGATGTGTAAGTGGAGATGCATACCTATAGACACATTCACGGGTAATATAACAAGGACGGATTAGACCCAGCCTGAACATCGGACATGGAGACAGGAGTTATGAACATCAGCTCCCGAGACAACGAGAACAAAATCATCGCTTGCCTTTCTCGCACTTGTGCTATCCTAGCGTAAATCATTTTAACCTCTTTGTTAAAAAAAAAAAAAAAAAAAAACAGTTGCCTCGTCTATATACTCGTCTCTGTAAAGAGATAATAAAACCCACTTCATGGGGTTACCATGTAGGCTGGGTGAGATTTCACAGGGAAATAATTGAACTCGAAGCTGAACACATTAAAAGCCCTTAATAAGTCTAAGCTACGTACAGGAAGAAAAGGGGTGGGGAGGAGGGGGAGGAGGAGGGGGAGGAGAATAATTAGAAGAGACAGCCACTGGGTAGAACATTATGCAGTTATTAAGTATTATGTTTATAGAGTCTGAATTAATAATACTGAAAGTGAATTAATGATCAGCAAAAAAAAAAAAAAAAAAAAAAGCACGATTCTAAGTTGTGTGCACAGGGATCGTGCAATGAAATAAAAACAGAAGTGTGTTGGAAGCAGATGCAAAACTTCCCCCAGTGACAAGAGGAAACACATATATGTAGGGCGATAATTCACTGTCCTGGCTCTCCTTTGGCCTGAGTCGGCCTGCCCTTTCTCAGAACATTATCACGGATGCCCTGCATGACATGACCAAAAAAAAAAAAAAAAAAATCATTTTTCTTCATTTCTGTTGTCCTATAACAGATCAGTATAGAGCAATGAAGCCTTGTGAGTTAAACAGGCAGAATAATTTCCACCTGCACATGTATACAGTCTGTTCTATAGGATATGATATAGTGGTAAGGATGTATATGTCATGGTATTAAAGACATCTGAGAGGGCCTGGGATGGTACAATACTGACGAAGCGTGAGCTTTCTTTCTTCATCTCATTTGCTCTTATGCTTCACTAAAAAGGTCTGGGCTGGAGAGATGGCTTAGCAGGTTAACCGCTTGCCCGTGAAGCCTAAGGACCCAGGGTTCGAGGCTCGATTTCCCCAGGCCCCACGTTAGCCAGATGCACAAGGGGGCGCACGCGTCTGGAGTTCGTTTGCAGTGGCTGGAGGCCCTGGCGTGCCCATTCTCTCTCTCTCTCTCTCTCTCTCTCTCTCTCTCTGAATCTTTCTCTCTCTGTCTGCTGCTCTCAAATAAATAAATAAAAAGAAACAAAAAAAAAATGTCTAAGCCAGGCTGGAGAGATGCCTTAGAGGTTAAGGTGCTTGCCTGAGAAACCTAAGGACCCATGTTTGACACCCCTCCCCAGATCCCACATAAGCCACACGCTCCAGGTCACATGTGCACACAAGGTGGCCCATGTGTCTGGAGTTGAATTATACTAGCTGGAGACCCTGGTGTGCCAATACACTCCCTCTCTCTCTCTCTTTCTCTCATAAAAAAATGTCTAAGTCATTTGCCAAGAAAGTATTAAGTGGCTCGAAGAGCCAGCTTTATCCTTGACCTCCACAGAAGAGCCAACAATGGTCCTCAGAGAGTGGTGACTAGCATCCTGTTGGCCAGCGTGGGCTTGCAGAAGGGAGCAAGTCCAAGGTCTGCCAAATGCCCTCGATGGTTCTGCCATGTGCCTCTTACTCCAGTCAAAAACCCAATTCTAATGTTCCTTTCAGCTTCTGGGATATTCTCTTCCTGCTGTATAGGGACTCAACCTTCGCTCCTTGCCCCCACCCCCACCCCCACCCCCGTGAGCTGTGGAGAGTGGTTCTACCTTCCTCCTACCAGGGAGCACTTTCAGGTTATAAAGAAGGACATGGGGGCTGCAGAGATGGCTTAGCTGGTTAAGCGCTTTCCTGTGAAGCCTAAGGACCCCGGTTCGAGGCTCGATTCCCCAGGATCCACGTTAGCCAGATGTACAAGGGGAAGCACAGCATCTGGAGTTCATTTGCAGTGGCTGGAGGCCCTGGTGTGCCCATTCTCTCTCTCTGCCTCTTTCTCTGTCCCTTTCAAATAAATAAATAAAGATAAACAATTTTTTTTTTAAATGAAGGACATGGGCTAGAGAGATGGCTTAGCCATTAAGGCACCTGCCTGTGAAGCTTAAAGTTCGATCCCCCAGTAGCCACATAAGCCTGACGCACAAAGTGGTACATGCGTCTGGAGTTCATTTGCAGTGGCTATAGGCTCTGGCATGCCCTTTCTATCTCTATCTGCCTCTCTCTCTCTCAAACAAATAATAATAAAAAAAAAGGTTAAAAACAATAAAGAAGGTGTCGCAGTCAGGTTCGCATTGCTGGTAGAAATCACCCAACCAAGAGCAGCTTGTGGGGAAAAAAGAGGTTTATTTTGGCTTACAGGCTCGAGGGGAAGCTCCATGATAGCAGGGGAAAACGATGGCATGAGCAGAGGGTGGACATCATCCCCTGGCCCACATAAGGTGGACAATAGCAACAAGAGAGTGTGCCAAACACTGGCAAGGGGACACTGGCTATAACACCCATAAGCCCGCCCCCAACAACACACCGCCTCCAGGGGGCGCTAATTCCCAAATCTCCATCAGCTGGGAAGCTAGCGTTCAGAACACCTGAGTTTATGGGGGACGCCTGGATCAAACCACCACAGAAGGACTCACATTTGGCTCTTTTTCCTTGGGTGGGGCATGGTTTTATGCTGATGTCTGTTCACGTTGGATTTAACTTTTCTACTTATTTATTCAGTACCATCAAGGGGACACCTGCCACACACTACTCTTGGGGATGCAAAAGTGACGCCATTCTTACCACAATCCTTTTTGGGTAAAGTGTCCACATAGGGCGAAAGAGTCAATTGTGTGCATCACTTCAACGACTCCTGTGCTCATCTAGCATACATGTGACAAGAGATAGAGCAGAGGGCTGGGGAGATGGCTTAGTGGTCAAGGCGTTGGCCTGCAAAGCCAAAGGACCCAGGTTCGATTCCCCAGGACCCACGTAAGCCAGATGCGCAAAGTGGCGCATGTGTCTGGAGTTCGTTTGCAGTGGCTGGAGGCCCTGGCACGCCCATTCTCTCTCTCTCCCCCTGTGCCTTTCTCTATCTCAAATAAATAAATAAAAATAATGAAAAATATTTTTAAAAAGAGAGATGGAGGGCTGGAGAGGTGGCTAAGCGATTAAGCGCTTGCCTGTGAAGCCTAAGGACCCCGGTTCGAGGCTCGATTCCCCAGGACCCACGTAAGCCAGATGCGCAAGGGGGCGCACGTGTCTGGAGTTCGTTTGCAGTGGCTGGAGGCCCTGGCGTGCCCATTCTCTCTCTCTCTCTGCCTCTTTCTCTTTCTGTCTGTCGCTCTCAAGTAAATAAATAAAAATAAACAAAAAAGTTTACAAAAAAGTAAAAGTTTCTCACTGAACCTTCATGGATCTCAGCCAAGGGGAATCATGGCTGTACTTTTCTTTTTCCAAAGAGGACATAGAGTCTCCGAGGGAGAGAAGAGTCTGAGGTCACAGAGCTATGAATTGGCGGACCGGGCTTATAGCCAGATCTGTCTGAATCCTAACCCTCTCACAGAGCTCCCGCAGTCTTTTGCCCATTGCTGTTACTCAGTTGAGTCACTGGCCTTTCTTTTTTTTAGGAGACCACACACAGGAAGGAGGAGATCAGCCTTCAAAATGCTCATTCTCCTGAGTCCCGAGTCTTCAGTGCCCGACATCAAAACATACCATCATTCACAAGAATTCCGAGCGAAAAGAAGCTTTGGTCTTTTCACATGCTAAGTAAAACAGATGTCTGATGGTCTTTCACGAAGTGTTCAGACCGCACCGAAAGCTTGTTGCCGTCGTGGTGTAAGAACCAGAGAGTCTCTTCCCAAACAGAGGCAAGGTCCTTGTGTAGAACGACGCTGGAAGATTCGAGGCTGGAATCCAGCCAAAGGATTCTGGGCACTGAGTGACGGGACTTTGGTGCCAGTGAACTACATGGGCACAATGGGAGGAGGACAAAGGGCGGTGGGCACTAGCTTCATGGGAAAGTATAGGCCTGAAGGCTAAGCCAGGAAGCCCAGTGTACGATCTTGTTCCCAGGCAACGGAGCACCCAGACTACGAGGATACAGTGGGCTTTACCATGACAAAATAAGAGCCACTGAGTAAGGACCTAGGCCCCAGCCCACTATTCCTCCGGAAGGGTGTGCCATCATCTCACATCAGGACCTGGATGGAGACTGATCATACAGCGTCTCCTAAAAAGTTTCACTGTGAGGGGCTGGAGAGCTGGCCTAGCGGTGAAGGCATTTGCCTGCAAAGCCAAAGGATCCCGGTTCGATTCCCCAGCACCCACGTTAGCCAGATGCACAAGGGGGCGCAAGCATCTGGAATTCGTTTGCAGTGGCTGGAGGCCCTGATGTGCCCATTCTCTCTCTTTCTCTCTCTCTCTCAAGTAAATAAAATAATTTTTTAAAAAATGTTTCACTGTGAACTTTCCTTGCAAGAATGCTCCTTTTTTATTTTATTTTTCCTTCCATAATCCTAAAAGCAACCCTACTTAAAGTGCTAAAGTAAATTCAAAGCAATTAGAAAGTCTAGCCACAGGGCGCCCATATGTGTTTGCAGTGACCTTCTGGAAAGGAGTTGGAGGATCTGCACCCCCACCACCACCACCACCCAAATAGTGCTATTCTCCTCAGAAAGATGTTGTCCCTTCCTTTGTAGAAGAGCGTAAGTGCATCGTGCATGCGCTTACACACACATGTGTGCACATGCATCCACACAGACACATCTCAAGGTTGAAAGACTGTGCTGTGGGTGAGAGGCCAACAAGAGGCCGCTCCCATCCAGTCACCAGTGATGAAACGGGAGCGCGTGGTAACAAAACAATCGCAAGGCTTCAGGGTTCAGGGCTAGCTTAAAAAAAAAACAAAAAAAAAAAAAAAAACAGAGCCAGGTGGGGTGGCACACCCCTTTAATTCCAGCACTCGGGAGGCAGAGGTAGGAGGATCGCCGTGAGTTCGAGGCCAGCCTGAGAGCTACAGAGTGAATTCCAGGTCAACCTGGGCTCGAGTGAGACCCTACCTTGGGGGGGGGGGGAAAAAAAAACAACAAACAAACAAACAGAAAGAAAGTGCAGGGAGAGGTGGCTTAGCTGTAAAGCGCTTGCCTGATGACCCATGTTCTGCTCTCCAGATCCCACGTAACATAAACCAGAAGCACAAGGAGACACAAGTACCCAAGGTTGCACAAGGTTGCACATGCACACACAAGGTGGGGTGCATGTCTGGAATTTAATCACAGTGCCTAGAGGCCCTGGCATACCAATTCTCTCTCTCTTTCTCTCTCATAAAAAGGGGGGCAGTCTTTTGGGCTTGTCTCAAAAAAAATTAATAAACTTTACAAAAAAAGAAAGAAAGAAAAAAATGAAAACAAATCAAGTGCTTTAAATGCCCTGCTGGATCTCCAGGGTGGTCTTATGTTTCTAATTAATATTCCTCCTAATTGCTATCAAGATGGTAAAGTGGGCTAAATGCAAAAGTCTCTGCTCACCACAGAACTCTGGTGGGAGAGAAGGAAGGCGCCTTAGGAAGAAGGGTGACGGGCTTCCTCGCTATGCAAAAGAATGGAACAATTAAGAATCTAATTTTGGAAGGTGTCAGCAGCCTAATTACTCACAGGGCTTCTAGCAAATTAAGCAGCAGGTGGATTCGCACATCTAATGAGATCGAGGGTTTGGAGGCAAGGTGTTTTTACTTAGCATTCGAGGTACACATCTCCTCGCTCCGTGTAAATGATTTGGGCGTCCCCCGTGCAGAAGCAATGGTCAGGCACTCAGAGGGGTGTGAGAGAGCGAGTAGAATCATTTCTCTGCCCCTGGCCTACTTTCTACCTCCTCCTGTTTTTGCCCCCCACCCCCCACCCGCTCCCCATCAATACAATTATCCAGCTTGGAAAACCGGTAATTCAACCAAGAGACTTAAGAAACTGCATCCTCTCAGTTAAAGAGTTAAAGAAAGATAGAGTATGAAAACTTGCTTTAATATCTTCATAGTCTTTCTCTCTCTTATTTATGTATCTGTAATTGCGAAAAAAATTCACATTCCTGTTATAAATTTTTAAAAAATTTTTCTTCATCATTTATTTATTTATTTGAGAGCGACAGACCCAGAGAAAGAGGCAGAGAGAGAGAGAGAGAGAGAGAGAGAGAGAGAATGGGCGTGCCAGGGCTTCCAGCCACTACAAACAGAACTCCAGATGCATGCACCCCCTTGTGCATCTGGCCAACGTGGGTCCTGGGGAATCGAGCCACGAACTGGGGTCCTTAGGCTTCACAGGCAAGCGCTTAACCACTAAGCCATCTCTCCAGCCCTCCTGTTATAAATTTTATGTTGACCAGTTGGGTTCCTTTACAGTATGGTATCCCTTAAAGATGAAGATGTGTGATACTTATTTCTGTATTTTTTTTCCCCCATCCTACCTAGGATATAATATAACGCAGGCTGACTAAGGGTACTAACTAGAACTTAATGGTTTCAAAGGCATAGTGAAATTGCTGCATTAGGGTCTGATTTCAACTTTGAGAAGACAGAGAGGATTGTCCACTGATCACATGAATGAAGGGGAGATGAGCAGATGTACGGCCCGCGTGTCTCATGCAATGCACGTGTACAAAGGCGTTCACGTGCCCAGGACCCAGGGACTCGACATGCTGACACAGGCTGTGATCAGCCTGAAGGATCAAGCCATGCAGTAGGACCTCAGCCAAGGCCTGCTCATTCACCTGCCTAACCACTATTGCAGAATGATATTGACGTCTCTTCTTAGATGAAAGAAACTGAACTTTGGAAAAAAATGAAGTCGAGTTGGTCAAACTCACACACCACCGTGGTCCTCTCTATTTTAGCCATTCAAAACCCTCCACACTTGACAGAGACACGCAGACAACACAAAAAGCCACCCAGGGGTGGGTGCTGAACTCCCCAGCAGCCCAGGTGCGGCAAGAGGGAGGAAAGGAAGGGATTTTCCCACGTTCCTTGCATCTCCCTGTCGAAGGACCGTTGCTTTCATAGCCACTTCCCCTTGTAGTCTACCGTAAAATGGGGCCACTGAGGCGAGGTACCAAGTGCTAAAAGCCCCTCAGTCTGTCATAGAATGGGAGTTTCCTCTTGCTGACCTGGCTGGAATGGTGTCCTCCAAGGCCATTTCCCGAGGTGCACCACGTCCTCTCCATGGCTCTGCACGTGGCCCTTTTCGCCTTTCAAGGGCCTTAGTAACCATAACGATCACTCAGGTTGTAATGATTTCCCATCAACTGAAAATTTCACCACATGCTGCTCACCGGGGTTCACACACATTATTGTCATTTACCACCGAGCCCCACTTGAAATAGTGCCCAGGACGACCCCTACGTCACAGATAGCCACACGGACGCCAGTGGTTGAAAGGGCAGTCCAAGCCACTCATCTTGCTAGACTGAAATTCCACCTCCAGCCTGCTGACCCCTGGGGCCCCATGTTGCTCTGGCTGGCTCTGATGGTCTCACATTAATTCTTTAAGCAGAACCGAGGGTCGTCTTTCTGGAATTGAACTCCGGGGCCCAGCAAGACAGGTCTCTCCGCAGACACGCAGAAACATGCTCTCCGACTTGCACAATGAGCTCGTAGCCCCGAGTCCGATGGCTGTTTCCCCATTTACAAGATGGATCTCACTGGCGTGACCTCAGTCAGCCCACCACAATGTTTTGAGGGTGTCGCGGTCAGGTTCGCATTGCCGGTAGAAATCAACCAACCAAGAGCAGCTTGTGGGGGGAAAAAAGAGGTTTATTGTGGCTTACAGGCTCGAGGGGAAGCTCCACGATGGCAGGGGAAAACGATGGCATGAGCAGAGGGTGAGCATCACTCCCTGGCCCATATCAGATGGACAACAGCAACAGAGAGTGTGCCAAACACTGGCAAGGGGACACTGGCTATAACACCCATAAGCCCGCCCCCAACAATACACTCCCTCCAGGAGGCGTTAATTCCCAAATCCCCATCAGCTGGGAACCTAGCATTCAGAACACCTAAGTTTATGGGGGACACTTGAATCAAACCACGACATTCCACCCCTGGCCCCCACAAACTGATAACCATACATGATGTAAAATACAGTGCATTCATCTAACTTTAAAAGTCCTCATAGTTTTTATCAATCCCAATGATGTTCATTACATCCAAGATCTTTTAACTGAGCCATAAAACCAAAAAATACCCCCAAAACCCATAATGGCACAGAATAAACATTCATACTGCAAAGGGTGGCATTGGGCATAGCAAAGAAATATTCAGCCAACACAAAATTTAAAACAACCAAGGCAAACATCAAACTCTGTAACTCCAAGTCCAACAACTCTAGCCAGTGACAAATCTCCAAGTCCGATAATTCTAACCAGCAACAAGTCTCTGGAGTTCCAATTCCGCCCCTCCAGCTAGGCTACTCACAGTCCTGGAAAACTTCATCTGAGGCCAGCAGCTCTCCTTGGCAGCCATCTCGTAGTCCTGGCATCTCCATTGGGTCTCCATTGCAAGCCAGGGTTCATCCTCATGGCCCCATGGGGTCTCCATGCAGGCATCCAGCAAACCTGCTTCACACTGCCCATGGCCGTTTCCAGAACACAAGACCGTGTTGCAAACTCAATGACCCTCTCTTTCCTGTATTTCTTATACTCCATAATACCAGGTAGGGTGCCAATTTGTCAATCCAGAGGGGAATAAGGCAGACTTTGAAGAACAGGACACTCCTTGAGCACTCAGGCCCCTTCAAAAGAGTCCACATTCTTCCTGTTGCCCCAGTGCAGGTCAGATGGCCCAATCTCAGTGGTTGTAATCTCTCAAACAATTTGCAGGTGAATGGGCAGCAGTTTAGGCCCCAAAATTTCATTTTTTCTGTGCCATATCCCTCTGCTCACACCAGTTCATTTCTACGCAAAGCAACCCTGCACAACTTCTCAGGACACAGGCATAACTGCAAGTTTTTCATACAACTGCCTCTAGCCCAGTCCAAGCAAAGCTCTTTCTCACCCTCATAAGCCAAACCTCACAGTCCATAGTTCTTACTGCATTCAGGTGTTTCAGCTCAGACCAGAATAGTCCATCAAGCTGTACTTACAGCACTGCAAGGTGTCTCTTAGGCCAAGGTTTCGAATCCTTCCACATTCCTCTTGAAAATCAGCTCCAAAAGGCCAAAGCCACACAGTCAGGTGTCTAGCAGCAATCCCACTCCTCGGTACTACTTACTATTGCAGTCAGGTTCGCATTGCTGGTAGAAATCACCCAACCAAGAGCAGATTGTGAGAAAAAAAAGAGATTTATTTTGGCTTACAGACTCGAAGGGAAGCTCCACAATGGCAGGGGAAAATGATGGCATGAGGAGAGGGTGGACATCACCCCCTGGCCAACATAAGGTGGACAACAGCAACAGGAGAGTGTGCCAAACACTGGCAAGGGGACACTGACTATAACACCCATAAGCCCTCCCCCAACAATACGCTGCCTCCAGGGGGCTCTAATTCCCAAATCTCCATCAGCTAGGAACCTAGCATTCAAAACGCCTGAGTTTATGAGGGACACCTGGGTGTTGTTGGTTTCTGAATTACAGAGATGAGAAAACTGGGGTTAAGAAAGGCTATTATTCAAAGGCAAAAGGTCAGTCAAGTGACAAGCTGGGAGATGTATAAAATTAAGACATGTGCTTTGGTATGAAACTTTTCTGTGTATCCTAAGGCCCAAACAAAAGTGGCATCTCAGAAAGTGATACCCCTACCAGTCGTCAGAAAGGAAATTTCAGAAAGGTCACTAATTACCACTTACATAAGATCCCTGCCCACCTCTGCTGGTGCTCAAACAGAACTTTTTATTTTTAATTTTTATTGACAACTTCCATGATTGTAAACAATATGCCATGATAATTCCCTCCCTCCCCCCACTTTCCCTTTTGAAACTCCACTCTCCATCATATCCGCTCCCCCTCTCAACCCGTCTTTTTTTTTTGATGTCAGACAGATCTTTTAACTTGCTGGTGAAGGAGCTGGAGGAGAGGAAGGGAAGTGCTATGAAGTGCCCCCTCCAAAGCACGAGTGATTTCTGTTCAGAAAAAAAAAAATATTATCTAGGTTACTCGTGGGAGAGAGAAAAAAAAACGCAACAACCCTGATGAGTGTATTTGGGGTGCAATGACGTGCCCGAAGCACCCGGTCAGGGGACCTCACTGTCTGATCCCTCTTGAAATTGCAGACAAGGAATGAGGAGAGAAAGACGAGGAGAGAAAACCCATTCCGCAGCTGTCCAGGGAGTGCTCAGAAGCTCAGTCTCACCAGGAGGGCCTTACAAATGTTAAAGGTGGAGACACCCCGGAAAGGCTTTGGTGGCCATCTGCAGGAGGTGACAGGTCACTGCTGCTCCTCAGGCATTGTGGTAAGGAAAGAAAAGCTTGCCCCATGCAGTGGCTGCTGGCCAGCGTTGGAAAGGGGAGCCCCCCTCCCTGCTTCCCCCACTGCCCCAGGTCACCTAACAAGATGCAGAATGTCAGAAGAGAAAATGAAAGGTGTTTGGAGCCACACAAACCCGGATGCCAAGACTACTCCCCATTCCCTCGGTGGCTATGTCCCCTTCAGCAACCGAGGTCCCCTCTTTAAGTTGGATTGAATTTAAATTCAGATGGAGCAGATGAAAGGCATCTGCATTAGCCAGGTTTTTGTCAGTGTAACAAAACACCTGAGCGAAACAATGGACGGGCGGCAGGATTCATTTTGGCTCACGGTTTCAGAAGTTTTGCCCATGCTCCCTGGCTTTTCTGTTTTGAGGCCAATTGATGGTAGACCACCACGGCAGGGGAATGTGGTGGAACAAAGCTATTTGCCTCATGGTTGCAGGACAGGGAAAGAGAGGAAGGGTCTGAGGATGAGAAATAACTATGTCAAGGCTTAATGTCCCCGACCTATTTGTTCCAAATAGGCCCCACCTCACAACAGCCCACTTGGAGATGAATGAGTTTAGATCCCCCGTGAACCAATCACGTCACAATAGTGAAGAGGAGTAGATGCGAAATCGCTTCTTTTTTTATTATTATTTTTATTTAAGAGCGCAGGCAGAGAGAGAAAGAGGCAGATAGAGAATGGGTGCGCCAGAGCCTCCAGCTACTGCAAACGAACTCCAGACGCGTGCGCCCCCTTGTGCATCTGGCTAACGTGGGTCCTGGGGAATCGAGCCTCGAACCAGCGTCCTTAGGCTTCACAGGCAAGCACGTAACGGCTAAGCCATCTCTCCAGCCCCCAAAATCACTTCTTATAGGTAGTCCCCCCGGGACAGAGGCCCAAGGAGATACCAACTTGCTTGCCCTGGAAAGACTGGAACCCTCAACTGATCTAGTCTCCTTCAAGACGGCTGCGAGCCACAACTGAGCAGCGCTTCCTGTTAGACCCAGATTTGGGGGGGGGGGGTGGCTACCAGGGAAGTTCTGAAACTATCCAGAGCTCCGAGAAAGCCTGGACTACCCTGCCGTCCAGGTGGCAGCTCTCCAGGGCCAGAACAACTCACTGGCTGCAGTTCTCCTCCAGAATCGACGGGGACTCAGAGAAAAAGAGGTCTCTCTCCTTCTAGGAGAACGTTGCTGTTTCTATACCAAAAAAAAGTCAGGTACAGTCCGAGGTGGGTCAGAAATGTCCCCCACCCGTACACGGCTCCTCCCTTTACTAATCCTATTTACACCAATTCTAGTGTTTCTTCTCTGCTTTATCAGTCCCCACCCCCTGCCCCCAGCGAGTTCTCAGGAATAGGATCACAGCTATTTCCAGAGCCACCTCTCTAGTCCAGATTGAGTCTATACTCCTGCTGCAGTCCGATGGGGGTCACACATCCACCTTGACCCCCCCCCCCCAATCAGCCCCCTGTGGAACTAGCTCCTGTAATATTCCTCCTCCAGCTTTCTATACAATGACAGAGTTAGGACTGTTAGAACCAGAACGTCTCCATGTCTGAACTCTGACTGCCCATTTCATTGTAACTCGCAGTTTCCCAAGAGTGACCCAAACTATTTCTCCCAATTATCGCTTTCCTGTCATGACCCATGCCACCTGTCCTATTGTGACTTCCCTGAGGTGACCCACACCCTGAGGTAAGGTGGACCAGCCTGCAACCAGAGTATTCAAATGACCCCAGCACCCCATAAGTATTCCCTAGTCTGTAAGGGAAGTGGCTCCCCACATGCCTGGTCAGAGCCCTTCCCAGACTTTCTCCAAATAGAGCCAGTCTCTGTTGTTGAGCCCAAACTTCTCTCTCATTTATTTTATTTTATCTTTATTTTTTGAGGTAGGGTCTCACTCTAGCCCAGGCTGACCTGGAATTCACTGCGTAGTCTCAGGGTGGCCTCGAACTCACGGTGATCCTCCTACCTCTGCCTCCCGAGTGCTGGGATTAAAGGCGTGCGTCACCATGCCTGGCTTCCTCTCTCATTTCTTTTCCTGCACTTTCTTTCTTTCTTTTTCTTTCTTTTGTTTGTTCGTTCGTTCTTTCTTTTTCCTTCCTTTTTTGGTTTTTTGGTTTTTCAGGTTAGCTCAGGCTAACCTGAAATTCACTATGTAGTCTCAGGGTGGCCTCAAACTCACGGCAATCCTCCTACCTCTGCCTCCTGACTGCTGGAATTAAAGGCATGCACCACCATGCCTGGCTTCTTCTCTCGTTTCTTTTTCCTCCTTTTTCTAACACTTTCTACCTCTTCAAGTTTTTCCAGGCTTAGCATACCTGGGGTTGGAGGTGGGGGCACCAGTCCCTCCTGAGTCAGCCTGTGAGTTCAATAACCAATTGAGTCTCTCCCTTCCATACCCAAGTCTGACCAGGAGGCTCATCCTAACTGGATGTTGTGATAAGTCTGTATCTTTTGGCTCCTTTTCTTCCTCTGGATCCCTTCAGACACACGTGTGTGAGTCTCTCTCCCCCTTCACAGCCAGGCCGGGATGGGAGAGGACTTCCTTGCGTCTGTGTGTTTTCCTGCCTTGTTTCTGAGTGGTTTCCTGCCTTGCTACATGTGTGATCTCTCTTTAAGCTGTAAGTCCTTTGCTATCTCTTAGTCCTCTCTGACCCCCTACATGAGGGGCATCTTTTGGCTTGGGCTGTCCTGATTTGTTTGGAAAAGGGTGAGCCCCTTCCTTCTCCAGGGGCCTCATCCCCACAGATGTGAGGGAGACTTTCTCCATCTCTGCTCCCCTTCTCAGCACAACTGGGAAGGGGGAGAGTGTCTTTTGACTTGGGCTTCCCCGTTAATCTTCCCTTTGGATCCAAACTGTCCCTAAAATAAATCTCATAATTCATAATGTAGCCCTCTCTGAGTCCATGTTTTCAATTCGTTGTTAGCTTGGACAAGAATCCCAAATTGTGTGTGTGTGGTGGGGGGGGGCTGGGTAGCAGATCCACAGACCTGGGCTCTCCTACATCTTTATGGAATTTCATCCCTAACCTTGGACCCCAAATTCTTCATTAATAGCATCACCAGCTAGGGACCAAGTCTTCAACACAAGAGCTTTTTTGTTTTGTTTTGGTGGGGTTGGGGCACTTCATATCTAAGCCATAACCACATCTTACTTTGGGGACTTGGAGATCACAGATGATCATGTGTGTAAAATTTCTAGTATGCAGAAAGTCTTCAAGAATCTTGAGTTCCTGTCCCTAGGAAGGTATTACCTTACACTAACCTGGGTGACAGGGTGCTGTCAACCAGACGTACTAGGCCTGGGGAGTTGGCTCAGTGGTTAAAGGCACTTGCTTACAAAGCCTTCCAGTACCCGTGTCAAGCCTGATGCACAAAGTGACACATGCTCTGGAGTTCTTTTGCAGTGGCAGGAGGCATTGGAATGCCCATACCTCTCTCTCTCTCTCTCTTATCTATCTATCTATCTATCTATCTCTCTCTCTCTCTCTCTCTCTCTCTATCTATCTATGTAATAAATAAACATTTTAATAAAAGAGACTCATGGTCCCATATGTTCTTCCTGAGCTTCTAATAAGGTGGAATTCTCTGACCAGTCACTTCCTGGGATTTGCAATTTGATCACAGCCCACTGCTAATTGGGCCTTTAGACTGCACACACTCCCTGGGAGGAAATTTGGGAGGTGTGTGTGTGTGGAGGGATGTAAGACTTCAGACCAAGGTAGGAACTTCAGGCACACAGTGTTCTCCGGGCTTCCAAATGCTTAACAACCTAAATGTCCCAGAGCCTCCTCCAAGAGTTCAATAAACACCAATAGCAGACACCCTAGACTCATCAGGCACCCCAATATTGGCTTCTACTGAGGTTCTGAGAAGTAGAGTATGTCTGAAACCCATCAAAGACCTTAAAAGGCTCAGTTCTGGAGTTCTGGACCCTTCTATGTCTACATATCTCAAAAAAAAGCATTCCTGAAGCTCAGTAGAGTCCCCCAGCCCCAGGCTTCCCCTCTGAAGACTGCATTCTGGCTCCAAAGCACAGTCCTGCCTCTTTAGCAGTGAGGTGAACACAGGCAAATCATTTAAGTTCCCGTCTCCAAGTACGGATGCTGGTGTCTCAGAGCAGGCAAGAGCATTCTGAGAAGAATGGTTAGAGCCAACCCAAACAAGTGATCGCTAGAACCTCTGCTTTCTTTCATGGTCTCCACACCCTGAGCATATTCCGGAAGCAGTCAAAGGATTCAGGAATAACAATGTGCAATCATGATTTTTCCTTACGCTTGATAGGAAACAACCTCCCAACAAAACAACGACGCAGATCCAGTGAACAGCAATGGCCGAGCTTCCTTTTTTTAAATTTATTTTTTATTTTTTGTTTTTTATAATTAGCAACTTCCATGACTGCAAACAATATCCCATGGTAATGCCCTCCCTCCCCCCACTTTCCCCTTTGCAACTCCACTCTCCATCATATCCCCTCCCCGTCTCAATCAGTCTCTCTTTTATTTTGATGTCATGATCTTTTCCTCCTCTTATGATGGTCTTGTGTAGGTAGTGTCAGGCACTGTGAGGTCATGGATATCCAGGCCATTTTGTGTCTGGAGCAGCACGTTGTAAGGAGTCCTACCCTTCCTTTGGTTCTTACGTTCTTTCAGCCACCTCTTCCGCAATGGACCCTGAGCCTTGGAAGGTGTGATGTCCCTCAACTGATGAGTGGATAATGAAGATATGGCACATTTACACAATGGAGTTCTACTCAGTGATAAAGAAAAATGAAGTTATGAAATTTTCAGGAGAATGGATGGATCTGAAAAGGATTATGCTAAGTAAGGTAATACAGGCCCAGAAAGCCAAACGTTGCATGTTGTCTCTCATAATTACAAACGGTAGGACTTCTATATGAGTAGGAATAAAACTCCTTAGCAGAGGCCAGTAAGCTAGAAAGGAGATACGAAGGGAATAGAAAGGGAGGTAGGGGAGACTTAATAGGATGGTATTGTATACATGTAAGTAGAAGAATAGATTAAAGGGGGTGAAAAGGCCTAAGGGAGGTCAGGGGAAGAGACTGACTAAAGGAAAGATGGAGGGAGGGCTAATCAAAAGCTTCTTTTCTTTTGACACAGACATGTGAAACACCTTGCCATGGCACATTCTAGTACAGGGTAAGATCTAGTACCCAAAATGGCCCTCATGACTCATCAAGAAATCATCCTTTGACTCCCCTAGCCCCCAACAGAATACACTCATCCCTGAAATTCTCCTTACCCTGTTTATTTGAACAGGAAAGTTTTGTGAGAAACGCTAATGACAAGCATGAATTTTGAAGCAGACGCTCATTTCTATCATGGGAAGGAAAACATTAAGATGTCAGACTTAGGGCTGTTAAATGAGCATTGTAGCCCAGCCACAGGGAACTGGGGACGGAAGGCTCAGAGAAGTAATTGCCACAAATAAGACACAACTGGACATTGATTTATGCAGCCCGTTTGCCTGACTTCCACTTTGAGCTGTTCTGTTAGCTATTTCTCTTTGTTGTTCCTCCTTGGGAACATGACCCCAGCTTATTTAGATGGAAATATGTCACCCGTTACCTCATTAATTTCTGAGACTTCATATTATCTCTTATACCACCACCCCCTCCCCTGCTTTCTTCCCCCTCCAAGTCCAAAGTATTGGTGGGGCTGAGACAAATGATATCCCATTTCTCCATAATGTGCCCGGACCTGCACATGTCACTGGAAACCCTGACTGTCATAACTCACCCAAGGAAGGCTGGAAGCTGCCCTGGGAAGATCTAGTTATGGAGAGATGTTCAGAGATGTCTAAGCATCATGGCAAATCAGAATTCTGTTTGAGTGGAATATAATGGTGATAATACCATTAAAGTGCTTACTAAACTCTTTCTACATATACACAGCATCTCTTTTATCTTTACAAAAACCCTAAATGGGGCTGGAGAGATGCGAAGCCTGATGATCCAGGTTCAATTCTCCAGGTCCCACGTAAGTCAGATGCACAAGGTGGCGCATGCATCTGGAGTTCATTTGTAGTGGCTAGAAGCCCTGGCACGCTCACGTTCTCTCTCTCTCTCTCTCTCTCTCTCTCTGTTTCTCTCCCCCACCCCCTCTCTGTTTCTAATAAACAAATACAAATAAATCTTTTCTTAAAAGCCTTAAATGGCAGACTTATAGAGGATATGTGACATTCCTGAGGTAACACAGTTGATGATTGATAGCCATGAGATTCGGATCTCATAACCCATGCTCTTTTGCCGCCAATCCTCAATTTTATGTAATTTATCCCAAAACATACCACTGATCTAGGTCCATTCCTAGTTCAGTTCTGAATGTCCTAAAGGCATGCATTGCTTGGACCCTCAGGAGAAGCCTGTAAGGAAGATATGTGAGGACCACGAATAAGAGACTGGGGCACGGAAGAGTTAATCCACTCGTCAGAGCATACCCAGACCTGAAGAGTGAAGAAAGGTCCTGTCGTGGATTTTTCTGGGTATGATATGCATGTTCTGTCCAAGAGACTCATTGCCTTTCCACTGAGGTCCAGACTGATGGTGGAGAAAAGTGGCAGGAGAGAAAAGGGAAGCTAATATGAGGGATGCGGGTCAACTGTATAATGAGAGCCAGGGGAAGGACCCAGAAAGAGAGTGCTAATGCTCTCTGGATCTTGGCAAGACAATTCCAGTGAAAAATTCCAGAGAGATAAGGATGATGGCCCGTCCTTCACACAGGGTGCACCTTTCAGGGTACAGAGCACCTGTCTCAGCCCCACCCCAACACTTTGGACTTGGAGGGGGCAGAAAGCAGGGGAGGGAGGGGTGTAAGAGATAATATAAAGTCTCAGAAATGAATGAGGTAATGGCTGAACATATTTCCATCTAAATAAGCTGGAGTCATGTTCCCAAGAAGGAACAACAAAGAGAAATAGCTAACAGAACAGCTCAAAGTGGAAGTCAAGACAGACAGACAGACAGGGCCCACCCATGTACTCTGGACGGCAGGAGTCACAGCAAGCTTCCTAGGCACCTGGCTGCAGGAGGGAGAGAGGGCTGATGAATAGCATCTTGAGAGTGTCTGGAGTAGGCTACAGAGAGCTTTCTGTGCTCCACGTCCAAGAAGAGAGGATTTTGGTAGAGTCCTTCACTCTTTTTTTTTAAGTTCATTATTTATTTATTTATTTGAGAGCAACAGACAGAGAAAGAGGCAGGTGTGTGTGTGTGTGTGTGTGTGTTTGTGTGTGTAAGACAGAGAGAGAGAGAGAGAGAGAGAGAGGGTGCGCCAGGGCCTCCAGCCACTGCAAAGGAACTCCAGACGCGTGCACCCCCTTGTGCATCTGGCTAACGTGGGTCCTGGGGAATCGAGCCTCGAACTGGGGTCCTTAGGCTTCACAGGCAAATGCTTAAGTGCTAAGCCATCTCTCCAGCCCAAGTCCTTCACTCTTTACCTTAGATATATCACAACAACATATGGAAACAACTCGGTCACCTGCAGATCTGCTAGACAGGAAGAACATCTTAGAGGCAGAAGTGATTAAAGATGCCTTACATTGCCCCTGAGAAGTATAGAGTAAGTCATAAAATACTGACAATTAGCAACTGTTCCAGTAACCTAAGATTTGAGCCACATCCTTGGTTTTAATGATCTGCTCCAGAGTCATTGCTCTCGAAAGGAGGACGTGAGTTGTTTTCAGGGCAAGGGCAGGTTCAAGAGGGAGGGAGCACACGTGGAGACGGGAGAGTGTGAAGAAGGAGTGGAGACAGGCTAGACACAGACAGGAGTCGGATTCCTGGGGACCACAGGAGCTTGGAAGGGAGTTTAGA
This sequence comes from Dipus sagitta, assembly GCA_036346955.1. Classification (NCBI taxonomy): domain Eukaryota; kingdom Metazoa; phylum Chordata; class Mammalia; order Rodentia; family Dipodidae; genus Dipus; species Dipus sagitta. The sequence continues at coordinate 37,293,131 of CM070789.1, forward strand.
CAGTCTTCTAAGTGTGGAGGGAAGTCACCAGAAGCTACTGAGCAGAGAAGTGACAGGAACAGACATGGAAGCAAAGAAAATGGAAAGGATAATAGAGTCTGGACAGGAGTATGGTCTGTGTGGTAGAGTGGATGTTAGAGATGAGACGCTGGCAAGAATCCACAAAGAGGGTCTGCAGATTCTGGTGGTGGTGGTGGTGGGGGGGGTCTGCATAAAGTTCTCTTTGTGTAGGAACTCAGAAATAAGTTTTAAACAAGTGACTGTAAGATTCTTGGGAATCATACATGTGGAAATGGGCAGAAACTCAAGCCCCAAGACTTGAAGAATTCTCTAGGGACTGGAGAGAGCTAACACGGTTCTGCATATGCAAAGCTGTCTCACACAGGCCACCGCATGTGTCTCTCTCATCACCCCTGCGGTGGCGAGTTTAAAATGCCACAAGGGGGCTGGAGAGATGGTTTAGTGGTTAAGCGCTTGCCTGTGAAGCCTAAGGACCCCGGTTCGAGGCTCCATTCCCCAGGACCCACGTTAGCCAGATGCATAAGGGGGCGCACGCGTCTGGAGTTCGTATGCAGTGGCTGGAAGCCCTGGTGTGCCCGTTCTCTCTCTCTCTCTCTCTCTCTCTCTCCTTCTCTCTCCCTCTTTCTCTGTCTGTCACTCTCAAATGAATAAATAATAAACAAAAATTTTAAAAAAATAAAATAAAATGCCACAAAAGAATTGATGCTCAGAGGAGATGGAAGCAGGGTCTAATGCCAAACCACACGACGATGGGGAAATGATGCCCGAAGCGGAACCAGCCGTGCCTGGTTCACTGACATATGCTTCCAAGCGAACCCAAACAATCTCAACGTGGGTGACTTTGGTCATGACTATGAAATTCTATATTCTGAGAGACACGCACAGAATTGACCTGCATGAAGTGGATGTCTCTAAGTCCTGTGTCTGCTTGGCACAGTGTTCCTATTAATTCTCTCACTGTCCATCAGTGGCCTGAGAGAGAGTGCCACCTACTGTGAGAGCACACTCCTGCCCACCCTTCCACATTCCCGTTTAGAGCTTGATTTGGGTCACCACCCAGGTCACTTTTAGAGCTGTGTCCATAGGAGAGGTATGTCTTGCCGACAACTGGGGAGCTTCAGTGCTTAGTTCCAGTGAATTTAGGCCAACAGGAACCTAGCAGACACCTTTTGCCTACGAGCCCTGTTCTAGATGAAGGAGGCGACCGGTCTGGTAAAGACTGCGACGTATTTTCCAGCAGACTCTACTATGCTTCCGTGGCTCCCGTTAACGGCTTACGTGGCTTTATAGTTCGGTGGCTCTAGAGCCCTTCTGGGTCATTGCTCAGCTCCTTCTAAGCGTCTGCTGTTTTGCTTGTCTCATAATAGTTCCTCCCATTAGGTGTTCGTTGAAGGACTAGAAAGGAACTCAGGGCTAAGCTGGTGCCACAGACCCAAGCGAGCATGCTCAGTGCGGACGGTGCCTGGGCATTCCTGGCCCACGTGCCACTTTGAGAAACCCGCTTGTCTCCCAGGTACTGGCGCTCTGCCTTTGAAACGGATCCAACGCTGGACCTATGACACGTTCTGGGATTTGTACCCATTGCAAATCCCTTTCAAGGAGCAACCTATGAGAAGGTGCCACCACAGAATGCAAAATTTAATTAATAGTCGGCTCATGTTTTCCTAGGACCCACGTCCTGGTTGGTGACTGTACTAACCTGACAGTAGTCCCAACTGTGCATTTCCTGTGGAAGTTTTAGACTCGGCTGGGAATCTCATGTAGGTATCTCGCCACATGGCCACACATTGCTATTCCTGTCACTCTGGCTGGATTCCTGTTATGTCAAATGAGATCCCTGTCCGTGTCATGGGCTTAAGTTCCACCTTGTTGGTGCTGGTGCAGTTGGCTAGGAGGAAAGTGCTGTCAGGTACCTCACTGACACCATACATGGGAGCTTTCTTTTTATTTTATTTTTTTTATTTTTATTTATTTATTTGAGAGCAACAGGCAGGCAGAGAGAGAGAGAGAGAAAGAGAGAGAGAAAATGGGTGCGCCAGGGCCTCCAGCCACTGCAAATGAACTCCAGATGCATGTGCCCCCTTGTGCATCTGGCTAACGTGGGTCCTGGGGAATCGAGCCAGGAACCGGGGTCCTTAGGCTTCACAGGCAAGCGCTTAACCACTAAGCCATCTCTCCAGCCCTACATGGGAGCTTTCTGCATAGTATCTTCCGCTGTCCTAAAGACCACACCGCTGGGGAAGTCCTAGTGCCCCTTTGGACAAAAAAAAAACACAACCAAACAAAAAACGGTGGTTTCCAGAAGTAAAGTAAACTTATCTGAGGCCATAGGACTAGCACAGAAGACTTAACAGCCCAAGCTTTTCCTCTTCGCTTTCAGTTAATCCATTCCTGAACACTCGTACACACACACACACACACACACACACATATGCATGCATGCACACACACACACCCCTAGAGTGCTTTACAGCAATCGCTCCAGGGGTTCCCCGTATTTTTCTCAGAGCCAAAGAATTGATGGGTATTTGTGAGAGACTTAGAAATCTCTGACCACTCTCCTAGATAATTCAATGTTTTATTCCATTTTTTTTAAAAAAAAAAAAGATAGACTAATAACATGAGTGTTGGCCATGTCCTGAGGGGGTAGAACCCACTGGGTCTTTCCAGCCAGCAGATAACATATTTAAATGCAGTCCATCAGTCGTAATCTGCTGTCGTTTCCCCCCGCCCCCCCAATCCTGGGAGAACTGCTTTATTGAACACTGTAATTGCCTGGATGCTGTTATTCATTTCTGTAGCTCTTGCTATTAATTAAATATTTTTGTCGGAAGGTCCCCGTGACATTTCTTGCTGCATTCTTGAATATCTGATAAGATACCCCAGTCGGTAGTACACGGGTACCGCTGCATCTGGCTGATAGCCTTGTCCTAATTTCTAAGCCTCAAAACGCCGAGGAAAATGCCACAGTTTTAGTGGAATGAGGACCTCCATTGTCACAGGATTTGGGGGCCACAGGGAGTGCAAGAGTCTCAGTGACATAGATCCAAACGTCACGTTTTCAAGCTCACTGTGCCGGCTGAAGCTGGAAATTGGACTAGACCTTTACTCCCGGGCTGTGGTGGTTTGATTCAGGTGTCCCCCATAAACTCAGGGGTTCTGAATGCTGGGTTCCCAGCTGATGGAGATGTGGGAATTAGCGCCCCCTGGAGGCGGTGTATTGTTGGGGGCGGGCTTATGGGTGTTAATAGCCAGTGTCCCCTTGCCAGTGTTTGGCACACTCTCTGGTTCCTGTTGTCCACCTGATGTTGGCCAGGGGGTGATGTCCACCCTCTGCTCATGTCATCATTTTCCCCTGCCATCGTGGAACTTCCCCCTCGAGTCTGTAAGCCAAAATAGACCCCCTTTTTCCAAAAGCTGCTCTTGGTCTGGTGATTTCTGTCAGCAATGCAAGCCTGACGGTGATACAGGCTTACCCCATTCTGTAGGTCACAGAATGTCTACAGTCATTCCAGGGATACTGGAAAGCAGCATGAAGACATTCTCCCATTTTCAAAAGGCCTATGCAGTGCCTACTAAGTGTCAGAAACACAGAATTTTTTTCATAATTTAATTAATTAACTTATTACAGACAGAGGGAAAGAGAGAGAGAGAAAGAGAGAGAGAGAATGGTCACCCCAGGGCCTCCAGTCACTGCAAATGAACTCCAGATGCATGCACCCCCTTGCGCATCTGGCTTACGTGGGTCCTGGGGAATTGAACCTGGGTCCTTAGGCTTCGCAGGCAAGCACCTTAACTGCTAAGCCACCTCTCCAGACTGAATTTTAATAATAAAAATAAGATAAGCTGGGCGTGGTGGCACACGCCTTTAAGCCCAGCCAGCACTTTGGAGGCAGAGGTGGGAAGATGGTTGTGAGTTCGAGGCCACCCTGAGACTACATGGTTAATTCCAGGTCAGCCTGGGCTAGGGCGAGACCTTCTTTTGAAAAACAAAACAAAACAACAACAAGGTAAAATAAAATAAAATAAAATGAGTCTTTGCCCTAAGACACTCTGTCTCCCTCTCTCTCTCTCTTTCTCTCTCTCACACACACACACAATAAACAGGCAAAATTAAATGGAGGAAGGCATGCTATGATTCCAGTATGAGGTTAGTTATACCTGAGGCTGAAAGGTTTCTGAACCTCAGCCTGTGAGCTGTCAGCCAAAGACCTGGGGCGAGGGTATAAAGTGGGTGTCCCCTGCCTACGGGCTCAGTGTGGAGATATGAGAAAGAGCAGGGGCTGTCAATAACTGTACCACCCTGAATGCCCCCGATTGTGGAAGCTAAGCACTGTAGGGGCCTGGTTGGAAGAGCTGAGGGAGTGAACATTCCTGTGGCCTCTCACTAATATGAAGGACGTGTGCTTGGGTCTTTATTTTATTTCTTTTAAATATTTTTTTTGAATTTATTTGATAGAGAGATACAGAAATAGGCAGGGAGAGAGAGAATGGGCTCGCCAGGGCCTCCAGCCACTGCAACAGAACTCCAGATGCGTGCGCCCCTTTGAGTAAGCCCCCAGATGGGTGGGTCCTGGGGGATCGAACCTGCGTCCTTTGGCTTTGCAGGCAAGCGCCTTAACCGCTAAGCCATCTGGCCAGCCCTGGGTCTTTATTTTTAACTTGAACCAGAAGGCGATCCGGGACTGAAGACCTTAGGGTAAAGCGCAGGTCAGCAAAGGAAGAGGGGGGTGAGATTTGTCCCCACCTGCAATGTTTAGAGTTGGGAGTCCACAAGGGCAGAGAGGGGAGGGCAGAACTGAAGTTGTCGTTCCCACGAGAGACGAGGAGAGCTAGGGCACAGGGTAAACCGTCACTGGGTGCAGACACACGAGGCGCAAAAGTCTCACGCTGAAAGACTTGACCAACACGAGGAGCCAGATCAGACCAGATCAGTAAAGCTAGTTCATGATTATTGGCACAACTCTCGGGCGAGGTTCGCTGGTCCCAAGATGTGAGGTCAGGGAGGTCGCATCCGGGACCTAAGGCATGGCCGAGGGGTTGGGGGGAGATGACATGTTAGCCACAAACCAAGGCCAGGCTGAGGAAATTAACTATTTCAAGGACGGGGGAAAGCAGAGGTCTCCTTATAAGGTTCCAACTAGGGAGGGGGGCCAGCCTTTAGCCGGTAGGGGAGTCTTGAAACTGTTGGTCCCCCAATCATGCTCAGGAATGTGGGTGACGGGGTTATTGGAGGGCATGGCCGTCATGTGAGGTCCTTTGTTCTGAGCACGGTCCCACCTAACATTCCCACCTTTCTGTGTATATGGGCGCCCACTCAAGTCCTGGCTACTTCAAGCTGGTTGGGGATGAAGTTGGGGGGGGGAGTTGGAAGTTGGTGGGTGCGTGTTGAAGTGAACATATGAGTATGAGAGCACCTGGTTGACAGCCACCCTGGAAACTTTCCAGGTGGGCTCCTGGAGGAAGCAGAGGAGGCAAGGGGATATTAGAAGAAAAAAAAAATCATTATTAATGGACTCATAAGCGGGGCAAGCCAGGGTAGAGGTGTGGATTGCCACCAGCTCAGGGAGGATGCCTGGTTAGTGAAGTGATGTTTGGAGTCTTCTACCCAGTGTCCGGAGCGTTTGTATTTGGGTCTCCATGAGGCCCGATTCATTTATATGGTAGCAGCATTCTTTCCTGAGAAAGAGACACGTTTGGAACCTGTGGCGGTTTGAATAGATGGCCCCCAATATATTCAGTTTTTTATTTGTTTGTAGTTTGCATCTGCAGCCATATGGCTGGAGGCAGTGTCACTTGGTGGATCTTAAGGTGTGGTGGTGGGTTTTCAGATTTCAATCTAAAGATATGCAAAGTGGGCCTAGCTGGAGTTCCTGAAGTGTGCTGTGCTGTGTGGCTTTTTGGCTTGTGGCTTCTCTCTCTCTGCTTGGTCCTGTGAAGACAGGCCAGCTTCTTCTGCCATTTATGGAACTTCCCCTGGATCTGTAAGCTTCACTAAATATCCCTTCCTCTATAACTGTGCCTGGTCTGGAAGTTCATCTCAGCGAACCTGAAGCTGTCTGCTACAGAACCTGACCCAGTGTTTCCTGACTGGCAGTTTGGTGACTGGGGACCGAGCAAGTCTGTGTGCACACTGACCTTCTCGGGATGGATACCACGTGGCTGGCGATGAGAGGGCCTAGACAGTTTCTGATGGCATGCAGAGCAAGGTGGGGGGGGCGGGGAGAGGAAAGCTGTAATACAGATGGCGGAAGGACCGGCTTATGACGGTAGATGAGCACAGCCGCAGACACTCGTGGAGAGGGCAGCGACTCTGGAGTGTCGCAGTTCTTGGAGGAAGGGGCTTTGACCTGGAAAAGGTGTGGATGTGGTTGAGGTGAACAGCCTTGTGCTACATGCACTTTGTGGTGGTTGGAATGACGAGAAAAGGATAGACGGGGGCCTGAGAGATTGCTCAGTGGTCAAGGTGCTTGCTTGCAAAGCCAAAGGACCCAGGTTCAGTTCCCCAGGACCCACGTAAGCCAGATGCACAAGGTGGTGCGTGCATCTGGAGTTCATTTGCAGCGACTGAAGGCCCTGGTGCACCAATTCTCTCCCTCCTTCTCTCTCTCTCTCTCTGAAATAAATAAATAAATAAAAATTAAAAAGAGAATAGATGGAGCTGGAGGGATTGCTCAGCGGTTAAGGCACTTGCCTGTGAAGCTTAAGGACCCAGGTTCGATTCTCCAGGTCCCACGTAAACCAGATGCACATGTAGCACATGCATCTGGAGTTCGTTTGCAGTGACTGGAGGCCCTGGTGTGCATATTATCTCCCTCTCCCTCTCTAATAAATAAATAAATAAAAATAAAATCTTTTAGCCGGGCATGGTGGTGCACTCCTTTAATCCCAGCACTCGGGAGACAGAGGTAGGAGGATCACCGTGAGTTCAAGGCCACCCTGAGACTCCACAGTGAATCCCAGGTCAGCCTGGGATACAGTGAGACCCTACCTCGAAAACCAAAATAAAAATCTTAAAAAAAAAAAAAGGATTAGATGGGCCTACTATACAGGGAAAGAATGTGGGCAGTTCCACTTGGGACTCAGCTGCGGGGGGGCAGAACAAAGGACCTGGGAGGTCAGGAGGTCAGGGCCTGGGCCTGCCTTTCCTGAGGGATGTGTTTCCTGGGCCTCAGTTTCCCTAGCTGTAACTGAATGGCAGGAGGGGCACTTCTGTGCTCTCCTGGGTCCGTGATCTCAGGAGCCGAAACTTTTCAATGGCAGCCAGGCCCCAAGCCTAGCAAGGGTTACAGATGCGACTAGGACCAAAGTTTCAGAGCAGAGCAAAAAGTGAGGGTTCTCATGGCAACCAGAATCTGCCACCACTGCGCCTTGCCAAAGGCCTTCTCCCAACAGGCTTATGAATAATCCCAAAGTCATCCTGTTGTGCAGGAATTGTCAGGGACTCTTTTGGGGGAAGGTGGGGGTGGGGCACAAAGGCAAGACTAGCCAACCATTTTAATGAGTTTTTTTTTTTTTTTAATCAGTGCAAAAAATTTTTGGCAACACTGTCGATGAAGGTGCCCAAATTTGAAAAAAAAAAAAAAAAGCATTTATATTTAATGAGGTACTCTATTTATTATTTATGTAATAATAAATGCCAGTTGGTGATTAATAAAATATTGCTCAGTCATTAATCTTCAATAAATATGGTTAGGGTAATTAGTATTAAAGTGGCACAGAATGCTTCATAATGAGAAGGTAATTGTGACAATGTTAATGGATTATTCAAACAAACCTGAACTTGGAGGGAATCAAGATCCCCACCCTCCAGGGGAGAAGACACGAAAGTGACCTTGAAGACCCTGAAAGTTGAAAACCCTGGAAAATGAGGCCAACAGGAATCCTCAAACGGCTGTTGAGAATCTTAAGTGTTTCAGAGAAAGAAAGTGACAGGAGTGTCCTCAACCAAGCACCAGGTGGAAGGGGAGGGTCTTACAGAAACTAAATGGTAAGGTCAAGGGCTCCTCCACCCGTTCAGGTCAAGGCCAAGGGCTCCTCCACTCCCTCACACATCCATTTGAAACACAAGCATAAGCGTGCTTCCCATGCAGCATCCTGGGAAAGATTATGAATGGATTAGGTAGCTGGGCATGGTGGCACACGCCTTTAATCCCAGCACTCGGGAGGCAGAGGTAGGAGGATCGCCGTGAGTTCGAGGCCACCCTGAGACTCCATAGTGAATTCCAGGTCAGCCTGGGTCAGAGTGAGACCTTACCTCGGAAAACCAAAAATAATAAAATAAAATAAAATAAAACAAACAAATGGATTAGGAATTTTTGCAAAAAGCCACAGGACAGGCAGATAGTCCATCAATGACAGTTCTGGCTAAATTCCATGAAGAAGGGGTGTCCCTTGAGTGTAGCAAGGGAATGGTAGACCCCGATTCCCTCAGGAGCCCACCTGGTGATCTCCTCTGCTTTGCGAAGCTCTGTGCATGGATGTCGAGGGCCTCACAGCTTCGTGTGTCAGTGGTGACGGTGATAGCAAGGAGTAGAAAGTGTAAATGTGAGTGAGCAGGAAGGCTGTTCGCCACTCCCGGCTCTGCGTAGACCCCAGCGAGTCCCTCAGCTCCCTGTGCTGCCATCTTTGTTCTGGGGACTGGGGAATCGAACCTGGGTCCTTTGGCTTTGCAGGCAAACGCCTTCACCGCTAAGCCATCCCTCCAGCCCCTTAGCATTTTTAAAATTTTTTTTAATTTATTTATTTGAGAGCGACAGAGAAAGAAAGAGGCAGATAGAGAGAGAGAGAATGGGCACGCCAGGGCCTCCAACCACTGCAAACGAACTCCAGATACGTGCGCCCCTTGTGCATCTGGCTAACGTGGGTCCTGGGAAATGGAGCCTCGAACCGGGGTCCTTAGGCTTCACAGGCAAGCGCTTAACCGCTAAGCCATCTCACCAGCCCCCCCCCTTACCATTTTTGTTTTCTTCCTTCGAAGAAATTTCGTCAAAGCAAATACCAGGCGGTGGAGAGTTGAGGTGCTGAGGCTAAAGGACAGGCCAGTGCAGCTCACGTGAGAAGATACACCGTGGGGCTTAGTGGACCACGGGGAAAGCCAGCCTTGGGGATGAGGCCGGGGAAGAACTCTCTGGCTGGGAGAGCATGGACTGACTCTAAGTTACCGCCCACCGCCACCGAGAAGTCCACGGGTCTCCCGTTCAAGCCAACAGCTGCAAGTGCATTCTGGGAAACAGGTGTCATGACGCTGGACGTGGGGATATAGAGACATGATGTCTCCCTTCCAGAACCTGGCAGTGCTTTACATAGGAGCCGGGCCAGAAGAGAGCCAAAACATCTCGGGAAACCATCTCTTCAACCTTTCGAAGAACAAAGGTCGGAAGAACAGAAAACCCTTTCGCGGGCCTGGAGAAATGGCTTAGCAGTTAAGGCGTTTGCCTGTGAAGCCAAAGAACCCAGGTTCGATTCCCCAGGACCCACGTAAGCCAGATGCACGAAGGGGCACATGCATCTGGAGTTCGTTTGCAGTGGGCTAGGGGTCTTGGAACGTCCATTCTTTCTCTGCCTGCCTCTCTTCTCTCTCTCTCTCTGCTTACAAATAAATAAATAAAATTAAAAAAAAAAAAAACCTTTCGCAAACCCATAGCATAATACAGAGGAATGTAGGTATGGGACAGTGCGAGCCTGGAAGACAGGATAGGCTGGGTCCAACCCTCGATTCAGCCACTTCTCAGCCCCGTGTGACCCTTAACAAATTGCACTTCGCAGCCAGAATAATCATGGTCCCTCCTCACTGGGTGCTTGTGCATTTCAGATGGGTTCACATGTCTAAATCACTTGCAACAGTGCCTGGAATATACTAAAAGCCCAATAAACGGTAGGAAATATTATTATTAACACTCTACTCGCTTGACCCAAACCTGTCACTTCTGATCCTTCACAGGAAATGCACTGGGATGAAACAGGGGAACGCTCGCAACCAGATGCCAAATGGACATCGTGAAGAGCCCAGAGTCCCGAGGCAGGCGGGGATCCAGCTCTGAGGGCTTTTCTCTGCACCCCCGGCCCCCCGCTGCTCACCTGCCCGTACCACCGTCCACTCCTGGTGAAGACCAGCAACTCCAGCGGCTGACCTCCGCAGCGAGGGCGAGAGCCAGCGGGACCCAGCAGGGTGGAGCTGGACACGGGTTCTGTTCTGATTGTTCGCAATTTCTGTTTCATCTGCAAGGTTGCTTACAGCTAGAAGTATCTTTGTGGGTTTGGGGCTGAAAGCTGGCATTTTCTAGAAATATTTGTTAGAAAACAGTATTTTCTATGCTTTATGGTTTGAGTTGAGGAAAATGTGGGGGGAGGGGCGGGTAGAAGCGTGTTCTTGTGCCTCGGTTTCCACAGCATAATACCAGAGCTTGAGAGGCCCGAGTCTAGAAGGTGGTGGGTGAGGCAAGAAGCCTAGAGGCCAGACAGCTCCATTTCCACTAGGGACTATGTTGACTGTTTTCCTGCCCTAGCGAGAGGTCTGTCTTCTCACTGAGTCCTCAAGTGGCCTTCCTTCCATGGAGAGAGAGAGAGAGAGAGAGAGAGAGAGAGAGAAGAGAGAGAACACACCAGTTCTGAATGATAGGGCCAGGATTCCACCCTGTGACCTCATTTAATCTTTTAATTTACTTTTATTTATTTATTTATTTGACAGACAAAGTGGGGGAGAGAGAGAAGAGAGAGAGAGACAGAATATGGACATGCCAGAGCCTCCAGCCACTGCAAACGAATTCCAGGCGTGTGCGCGCCCTTGTGCGTGGGTCCTGGGGAATCGAACCTGGGCCCTTTGGCAAGCACCTTAACCACTAAGCCATCCCTCCAGCCCTCATTTAATCTTAATTACCTCTTAAAAATTGTCATTCTGGGGGCTGGAGAGATGGCTAAGTGGTTAAGGTGTTTGCCTGCAAAGCCAAAAGACCTCGGTTCAATTCCCAAGGACCCATGTAAGCCAGATTCACAAGGTGGCGTATGTGTTTGGAGTTTGCAATGGCTAGAGGCCCTGGCACACCCATTCTCTCTCTCTCTCTCTCTCTCTCTCTCTCTCTCTCTGCTTCTTTCTCTCTCACTTTCTCTAGATAAATAAAAAATTATCTTTTAAATTTCATTCTGTCATGTTCAAATGTCACGTTGGGGGGCTTAATGTTTTGTCAAAGGAATTTGAAGGGGTTATCACAATTCAGTTCATAGCTGACTATGAAGAGAAACTGACTTCACCAAGTTGGACACAATAAACTTCTGGCAAGCCCAGGCCAGAATCTAGACATCATGGCATGCGTTATCAGATTATTTCGTGGGCATTTCTTGGCTTCTGGACCGATACAATCCCGTATTCAATGCTTCCCCCCCCCCAATAAAAGGCAATGAGGGCCAGTCACATATCATTCATTATGCTGGAGTAGGATCAAAGATTCAAAGAGGAAAAGAGACGGTCATACTGCAAAGGGAGCTGAAATTCTGGGGGATTTTAGAAGGGTTCGTAGAGTTCCAGATAGCCAGCAGTTTCTCTGCCTTGAAGCAAGCAGCCAACTGGACGGACGTCACAGGACAAATGACTCGCCCTGTGTTGGAGCTCCAGTTTCCTCAGAGTGACAGACATGGATAATAAAGACTTTCTAGGACGGTGTGAGGGGAAACGTGCAAACAGGTACGATCTTACACGCCCAGCAGTGAGGCAAGGAATGCTAATTCCGTCTGCCCAGGGACGTGAGAAGGGCTTTGGGCAATTATAAGCCATGGATGCTCTTTCTTCTCGGACATTCGTTGCAGAGGTCTTATTAACAGGTATGCATTTGGCTTATCAATTTCCAGATGCCCGGGATCTTAGGTATGACGACAGCTTTCTTCGTTTATCTTCCATAACTGCAGGGGATGGATCCCACGGAGAGAGATTTATTAATAAGCGCAGACACTCTGTTGCGAAAAAGCCATTGAACCTCTCTGAAAACGGGAGCGTTTGCATGCCGCTGTGAGCGCGCCTACGTGCATTTTTTAAATCCTCACGGTTCCTGTCACACACCAGCCTTCCTTTAAGAGAACTTTCCCTGTGAGCTATTCATTTACCACCCACCATTGGCCAGAGTCCTGTGCTTAGGTATCTTAGACACATTATTTCTCCTAGTCTGCAGGAGAAGCCGGAGGGGGAAATGTCTTTCTTGGTAGTGCTCTGTTTTAGTGACGTGAGGGGCAGACAGTGGTTCAGAAAGCATGTGCACGTCCTGGAGGGCCCCTCACATCTACTGTCCCCAGAGCTCCCGCAGTGGGAGCCAGAACTGCGTGTGTTAACACGCCACACAGGAAGGCATTTGAATGTGAGGGATTTATCTGTGATCACAAGACCAGGAAGTATTGGGGGGAGAAGCAAACCTGAGATCTGACTACACATTAGGGCATCTCTCAGCCAATGGGGATCATTCCCAGCACACCTACCTACACACACACTTACCTGGTGACGCCTTAAGTTACACTGAGGGGGAGTCAGGTAGCTTGGTTTGGCAGTTAGGGTGACTGGGCCCCTGAGATTGAAAAGCGAGAATGTCTCTGGGCTTGCCCCTATAGTCTTCGCTTTGCTAGAGATCAGACAAGAACCTGACTTCTCCTTATCTCTTGGCTACAGGAGTTCCCCAGACCTGTTTTTCCCTCCTGGGAGGGAGGACTCCTTTCCTAGAACTCAAATCGAATCCTGGCATTGTGATTGGTCAAGCTTAGACCGCCCCCCCCCAGAACTTGGCGTCATGGCTCCCCTCTTCCTGAGCCAGCCTCTGGCCCAGACGGATCACTCCTCACTCTGGCTCACCTGAGCCAGAAGTTGAAGTCCACCACAATAAGGTCATCATACATAGACGCTTGCCAGGGCTCAAGCCTCCCTCTGGGCCGCCTGACCATCGCGCCTGAACCTGCAAGGTCTGGTCAGTTTTCTCTTTTCTCAGCTCAGCTGGGCTAACTCCCTTTCCCATTTCTTCCAAGCCCACCACATGGGGTCTCAGAACCCCGTGGGTGTATCTATTCTTCTTCTCTTGATTTTGTACTGAAGGACTCAGGAGCCAGATGGATGCCATGACAGACTTCAGAGACCTCAGTAGGCCTAAGTTTCTGTTTCCGGGCAAGGTCTAAGTTTTTATTTTCTGGTAAGGGTGGTGTTGCAGTCCGGTTCGCATTGCTGGTAGAAATCACCCAACCAAGAGCAGCTTCTGGGGAAAAGAGATTTCTTTTGGCTTACAGGCTCGAGGGGAAGCTCCACGATGGCAGGGGGAAACGATGGCATGAGCAGAGGGTGGACATCACCCCCTGGCCAACATCAGGTGGACAAGAGCAACAGGAGAGTATGCCAAACACTGGCAAGGGGAACACTGGCTATAACACCCATAAGCCTGCCCCCAACAATACACCGCCTCCAGGAGGCATTAATTCCCAAATCTCCATCAGCTGGGAACCTAGCATTCAGAACACCTGAGTTTATGAGGGACACCTGAATCAAACCACCACATTCCGCCCCTGGCCCCCATAAACTGATAACCATACATGATGTAAAATGCAATGCATTCATCTAACTTTAAAAGTCCCATAGGTTTTTATCAATTCCAGTGATGTTCATACATCCCCATAGTCCAAGGTCTTTTAACTGAGCCATAATACCCCCCCCCAAAAAAAAACCTCAAAAAAACCATAATGGCACAGAATAAACACTCACACTGCAAAAGATGGCATTGGGCATAGCAAAGAAATATTCAACCAATATAAGATTTAAAAGAACAAGGGCAAACACCAAACTCTGTAGCTCCAAGTCCAACAACTCTAGCCAGGGACAAATCTCCAAGTCCGATAATTCTAACCAGCAACAAGTCTCTGGTATTCCAATCCCGCCCTTCCAGCTAGACTACTCACAGTCCTGGAAAACGTCATCGGGGCCAGCAGCTCTCCTTGGCAGCCATCTCGTGGTCCCAGCAATGGGTCCACTGCAATTGCACTGGGTCTCCACTGCAAGCCAGGGTTCATCCTCATGGTCCCATGGGGTCTCCATGCAGGCAACCAGCAAACCTGCTTCACACTGCCCATGGCCATTTCCAAAACACAAGACCATGTTGCAAACTCAATGACTCTCTTTCCAGCATTTCTTATACTCCACAGTACCAGGTAGGGTGCCAACTTGTTAATCCAGGGGGGAAAAAGCAGACTTTGAAGAACAGGACACTCCTTGAGCACTCAGGCCCCTCCAAAAGGGTCTACATTCTTCCCGTTGCCCCAGTGCAGGTCAGCTGGCCCAGCCTCAAAGGTTGTATTCTCTGAGTTGCAGCTGAACGGGCAACAGTTCACCCAAAGATTTTTCTTTCTGTGCCATATCCCTCTGCTCACACCAGTTCATTTCTACGCAAAGCAACCCTGCACAACTTCTCAGGACACGGGCTTAACAGCGAGCTTCTCACACAAACTGCTAGCCCAGGCCAGGCAAAGCTCTTTCTCACCCTCATAAGCCAAACCTCACAGTCCATAGTTCTTATTGCATTCAGATTTTGGAGATCAGACCAGAATAGTCCATCAAGCTATACTTACAGCACTGCAAGGCATCTCTTAAGCCAAGGTTTCAAATCCTCGCACATTCCTCTTGAAAATCAGCTCCAAAAGGCCAAAGCCACACAGTCAGGTGTCTAGCAGCAATCCCACTCCTCAGTACCACTTTACTGTTGCAGTCCGGTTCGCATTGCTGGTAGAAATCACCCAACCAAGAGCAGCTTCTGGGAAAAAGAGATTTCTTTTGGCCTACAGGCTCGAGGGGAAGCTCCGTGATGGCAGGGGAAAACAATGGCATGAGCGGAGGGTGAACATCACCCCCTGGCTAAGATCAGGTGGACAATAGCAACAGGAGAGTGTGCCAAACACTGGCAAGGGGACACTGGCTATAACACCCATAAGCCTGCCACCAACAATACACTGCCTCCAGGGAGCGCTAATTCTCAATTGCCATCAGCTGGGAACCTATCATTCAGAACACCTGAGTTTATGGGGGACACCTGAATCAAACCACCACAGGTGGGTTTAACAGTTACTGGAAACTGATTACGCCTTACATTCCTGTAGTCATAGGTAAGTTCAATTCCCCTAGCCCCAGCCCGCCAACTTTTAGCCCGCCAACTTTGCCCGCCAAAATCCTAAACCAATCAGAAGAGCACAAGTGCAGTTACTGTTTAAATCAACCAATCATGTACCCATCTCCTTCTTCTATGTTCAAATCCCTATAAAAACCCTACCCTCCCACTACCCAGGGCTCTTGTACGGATCCACTGCATTGGTGAAGTCAAGAGACCGAGCTTATGCCCGAAATAAAGCTCCTTGCCCTTGCATACGTGTTTGGTTCTCCTTGGTGGTCACTGGGGGTGCCCAGAACTGGGCATCACAGTACTTCCCTAAATAAATCTAATAATTTAATAGCTTATCCTTCTCAGTCTCCTCTTATCCAATTCTTTGGTTAAAAGGAGACACGAACTCAGAGTTTGGAGCTCAAGGACTCTATTCCGGAACCTCTAACACCCCATATCAATGTTTTGTGAGGATGCTGCTAAAATCCTGCGACGCACAAGACAGTTCCCACAACAAAGATGTCAAGGAGCCCTGTGTCAGTATGCCAAGTTCACATCCCCACCCTGCCGCATGAAACGACAGTTTGGAGCCAGGGCGTGGTGGCGCGCACCATTAATCCCAGCACTCGGGAGGCAGAGGTAAGAGGATCACCGTGAGTTCGAGGCCACCCTGAGACTACATAGTGAATTCCAGGTCAGCCTGGGCTAGAGCGAGACCCTACCTTGAGAAACCAAAAACAAAAAAGCCAACAACAACAAAAGAGAAGACAGTTTGGAGGACACGGGGAGATGAAGGAGAGAGGAGGAGAGAAAGAAAACCAACAAAGAGAAGAAAAATACTGAACACGAAGGGGGAAAAAATGAAGACAGGTAGAAGAAGGAAAGAAAGGGACTTGAACACAAAGGGGAAGGGAAACAAAACGGAGGGGAGCAGGCATGTGGGATGAAAGATGGATTGGGAGGTAGTGAGCTGCTTGGGAGGTACCTTTCTTTGCGTGATAGGAAGGCGATGATGGAAATGACCTTTTTTTTTTTTTTTTTTTTTTTTTTTTTTTTAAATCATCCTGCTTGGAGCCTGGGCGCCACAGAGAATGGAAACAGAGCAATTCCTCGGTATATCATACTTAGTGGAACTTTTGGACGTGTAATGTACTTATAAAATTCCTTTGGCATTTCAAAAGCATGTTGTCCCCTGATAAGCCAGGGTCTGGAACCAAGAAAATAAAAAAAAAAAAAAAAGGCGTGTATGGACATTACTAGACTGTAACAGCCGATGAATATGATTTGTAACTTGCAGCTACTGTATTTATTTCAGCATATTAACATATAGACGTTTGTCACCTTACCAAAAGCCCTTGTTATGTCTTTTCCCCAGCAGGGGCTCAGGCTGGGCCGCCTGTCTCTCCTCTGCGGGCACGGCTCACACTTCCGTTCTTTTCTCCCTCAGGGCTCTCCTCTCTTCCTTCCGTCCTCTATTTTCTTTCTTTTTTAAAAATATTTTTATTTATTGGAGAGAGAAAGAGGCAGACAAAGAATGGGCACGCCAGGGCCCCCAGCCACTGCAAACGAACTCCAGACGTGTGCGCCCCCTTGGGCATCTGGCTAACGTGGATCCTGGGGAATCGAACCTGGGTCCTTAGGTTTCACAGGCAAGCGCCTTAACCGCTAAGCCATCCCTCCAGCCCCGTCCTCCATTTTCTTCGCCTTCCCTGCCTCCTGTCCTTCTCTCTTTCTTGACCCCTCCTCTCTCATTGCTCATCTTCCTCTGTCTTCCCTTGGTTTGCAGCCCTCCCCTATCTTCTCTTTTTCACAGTTTAACTGTTTTTCTTTTTTAACCTTTCTTCACTTCTCTCTAAAGCATGATTACTTTTTTGTCTTTGTACCCCGTTTCCTAGTCCTTTCCTTGCCCTTTGCCTGAGCTCATCCACCCCCCCCTCCTCACTGTTTTGCCTCAGTGAACCCTTTGCCAGCACATGGCCTGGCATTAAAGGGGCCCTTTTTCTGGGCCAAGCTTTCTCTTGCACCTGTAGCAAGTATAGGACACGTGCTTTTTGTTTTTTAAATTAGTTATGGACATCGTATATAAACAGCACATGTTAGTAACATCCTTTCCCTCATCCTTGCCCCCTCCTCCCACGGGACCCTCCTTGTTGGGGGACGCAGGTCATCCCCATGGGGATAGTGGATTGCGCATCGTGGGGGCAGCCATCAGCTATGGGGAAGAGGCGATGTCTCTGTTTGACATGGAACGATGTCCGTGTTGGGAGTGGGCCGAGAACCCAAATGAGAAGGATTACAAAGAGACCCACGGTGTTCTCTGCTTCCAAGAAACATCGCAGCTTCAGACCGGCTGCCGCGGGCAGAGGGACCCACGAAGATGCCCGTGTCTTCACATCTGGAACCTGCAACTGTTGCTTTGGAGGAACCACAATCTTTGCAGCTATCATTTAAGTCACGGACTCTGAGACGGAGACCTGTTCTGACGGATGCGCCTTCGATGTGCCCCACCCCCGCAAGTCCTTAGAAAGGGCGGTGAAGGGCCAGGCGGCACACGGAAGGCCATGGGACGTGGAGGGAGAGATTGGGGTAACGGGGCCGCAAGCTGGCAAGGAGGAGAATGACACCCCTAGACTACCAGCGGGGGGCACCGCCCTGCTTGCTCACACCTGGATCTCCGCTCAGCGATACCGATTTTGGACTTGATTTTCAGAACTGTGAGAGAAAAACAAAACAAACAAACAAACAAAACTTTTGTGGCTTTGAGCCGCGATTCATGGCTACTCGTTGGAGCATCCACAGGAAGCTGTCACCTTGACCTTGATCCTGTAGCCATGCAAAATGCCCTGACTTGTTGAACCCAGTTGTCTGGGTTATTATTTATTTATTTATTTTGACTGGCTTCTTACACTTGTCTCCAGGATCCCGTGTTGTGATCTTGGAAGATCTTCATTTTTTTTTTCTTCCTTTGAAACTTGTGGCTAAGTCATATAGTTTTCTACCTGTATAAGTGAATCATCTATTTCGTAAAGAGAATACGCATCAGAATCTGCATATCTTTAACCTTAAACCCACGTTGTTTTCTTCCCTACCTATGAGGGTGCAGAGAGAACCCACTTGCCTTAGCAGCCACCCACAGCGAGGCTCTGGACCTGTTACCCCTCTCTGAGCCTCCGATTCACTATTAAGCAGAGAAAACAGCTTCCTTCCAGTGACCCAGGGCACAGATCACACACAGCCCATACATGAGCTGTGCACAGTTACACAGAGGACCCAAGCTACCTCAGCTAAGCAAAGGCCTGCATGCTCAGGCTAGTTTTGAAAGCATGTATTTAAAGAACAAGTAAGAAGTATGAGAATAACCAGGTATTTAGGACCAGACAGTCCCGGCTTTCATTTCTCACTCCTCTAGATTTGGGCTAATTTGAAAATCCCTTTTTCAGGCTGGAGAGATGGCTTAGCGGTTAAGGCACTTGTCTGTGAAGCCTTAGGACCCTGGTTCGATTCTCCAGGTTCCATGTAAGCCAGATGCACATGGTGGCACATGCATCTGGAGTTCGTTTGCAGTGGCTACAGGCTCTGGCACGCCCATTCTCACTCTCTCTCTCTCTCCCCCTCTCTGTCTCTAATAAATAAATAAAATAATCTAAAATCCCTTTTTCCTTCTGTGTAATATGGGGACCATTGTATCGGTCACAGAGGCTTAACGTCACAGTATTCATTAAGATGCAGGGACATGGGCGGGAGAGATGGCTTAGCGGTTAAGCGCTTGCCTGTGAAGCCTAAAGACCCCGGTTCACAGTTCGATTCCCCAGAACCCACGTTAGCCGGATGCACAAGGGGGCGCACGCGTCTGGAGTTCGTTTGCAGTGGCTGGAGGCCCTGGCGCACCCATTCTCTCTCTCTCTGCCTGTTTCTTTCTCTGTCTGTCACTCTCAAATAAACAAATATAAATAAATAAAGATTTTTTTTTTTAGAAAAAGATGCAGGGACATGTCTGCGACAGTGTATAGCTTGTGGCACATGACCATTATGACTACAAGTGTTATTAACAGAGATGATTGGATTGTATATGTGTTCTTTGAATTAATTGTATCATCATGGCAAGACCACTTCGGTTCTTTGAGCCTCCGGTGGTCTGCCTGAGATCCATTCCTTCACCTCTAAGGAACTGTCAGGGTTTGACAGTGTCTGGCCCAGTGAGCACGACACAGTGGGGGACTCAGAACAGCCCTTTCTTCCTCAGACTGGTGAGGACGTTGCCTCTCTTGGCTTCCCTGACCAAAGGAACCCAAAAGCAGCCGTCTGGTTCGGATGGTTTCTCACTTTCTCTCTCTCTCTCTCCTGACATGTTTTTAAATAGACGGCCCTCGGTCTTATGGAAATCCTGCTGACACGACTTCATGCTTGCATTGTGGGAGGGAGAAGCCTGCTTTGACCGTACAACTCTTCATTTAGCAAAGGCTCAAGTATTTCCTTACAAATGCAACTCCCTCCTTCCCAAACAACCTAATTCAAAGGCGGCAATTTTCCTTAACCCAGGTCATTGGGCCACACTCTTGCTGCACGGGTCAGGATGGGTCCGGCAGTTATACACTTGCTTGAGCATTCAGCCTGTCTCCCTTGCACTCCAGAGCCCTGTCAACGTCCTCGGCTGAGACTGAAAGTCCGCCGGGTCATTGCGTTTTGACTGGCATCGATGGACGCTTCCCCGGGCACGGTGGCCACGTGGGAAATGTTGCTGACCATCACTGTCAGATGGCTGCTCCCAGCACCTGTTGGCCTGGAAGTTTACAGACCGAAAGGAGAAGCTGGCAGGGTCCCTCTCACAATGGCTATCCAGTTGTGCCCTGCCCTGACCAAAGTCCCGACTCGTCTCAACCCGAGGCCAGTTCCTTATCTTCTCAGCACCCAGCTGAAGAATGCCGTAAGGTCAGATTAAACAAAGAGGCAGAGAGAAACGGGCATCAGAGCCAGAATTGGCACTTCTGGTGGTGGTGTGGGGGGGGGGTGGTTCCCCATTTGCATTCATTTCTCAGCCACCTCAGAAGATTAGCAGTAACGTGCATGGTTAAATACACCTCAGACATACATTATTCAAACACACATATATTTTCCAATTGCAGAAGTTAAGGCTGAGTGCTCAGGCCAACGTCCCACAGCTAGTTAGCAGCAGAGCTGGGATCGGAAAGCTGATTGTAGTATACTGCGAGGCAGGCCAGCGATGGAGGGGCTGGGCCACGTGAACTTGAAGCCGTTGGCTTACCCGAGAACTGCTCGGCGGGTCCAGCGGTCAATAGGAGCGGGTGGGGCCTAGCGACACGTAGGCAGCAGCCAGGACCCCAGCTTTAGTCCGCAGGCCTCCACGGGCATACGGAGGGCATGAAGGGAGTGCCAAAGGGAAGCCACTCTGAGAGAGGATTAGAGTGAGCTCGGGTGGCATCTTTCCTAGCCTGCCTCTGAGCCCGAGTTTCTCCAGTCGTGAATGTGCCCAGGAAAGGCACTGGAGGAGATGAATCTAAAAGCCTTCTGCCACAGTTCCTGGTGTATGTAGTCTGTGTGTCCAAAGGCATCGTGGATAGCGCTTGATGCTGGCCATTTTGTTTGTGTTAGCAAGGAGAGACTGTCAGGTCAGGGCGAAATGGAGTCAGCGAGGGCAGCAAGATGACAACAGACACAAGGAAGTGGGTCATCCACATTCCTCAAGAAACCGCTCGGCCATTATCCCTGCCTTGCCTAACAATGACCCAGGTCTAGGTTTCCTGCCCCCTTATCTTGTCTGGTGTCACACCCTGGCTATCTTAGATCTCCCCTAAAGAAACCTTCTTTAAAAAAAAAAAAAAAAAAAAAAAAAAAAAAAAAAAAAACTTTTCCCTTCCTCCAACTGAAGAGCACTATATAACGCTCTATCTGGAATTTCAAGTTGGCTGTGCTCCGCTCTTGAGAGTCAAGTCCTGGAAGCTCGTGTTTCCCACCCCCCACTCCTGAACAAAATCAGTTAAGGCGTTTCCCTGCAAAGCCAAAAGGACCCAGGTTCGATTCCCCAGGACCCATGTTAGCCAGATGCACAAGGGGGCGCACGCGTCTGGAGTTCATTTGCAGTGGCTGGAAGCCCTGGCGTGCCCATTCTCTCTCTCTGTCTCTCTCTCTGCCTCTTGCTCTCTCTGTCTGTCACTCTCAAATAAATAAATAAAAACAAAAAAATTTAAAAAAAAAAAAAAAAGAAAGAACCAGCGTTGCTCATGAACAAACTCCTCCTCTTCTTGTTAGTCTGGAGTGTGAGTTTCCGTGTCCTCAAATGCACATTCCCCCCACTTTTTTTTTTTCTCCTGTTTGCAACTTCACTGCCGTATATTTTACATAGCACAGAACATGCCCATCTCAACTTCACAATTCAGTGATCTTCATCAGATTCCCCCAGCTCTATAATCATCACTTGCAAGCATGTTTAGACATTTTCATCAGCCCAGTGTGGTCCCTTGTGCCTTTTTTTCAAGGTAGGGTATCGCTGTGGCCCCAGGCTGACCTGGAATTCACTATGCAATCTCAAGCTGGCCTCGAACTCGTGGCCACCCTCCTACCTCTGCCTCCCGAGCGCTGGGATTAAAGGCGTGCGCCACCACGCCCGGTCTCCCAAGCTCATTTTAACCAACTATGGGTGAGTCAACCTCGCGAGAGCTGGAGTCAAGGGAGGCTTGATGGCAGGGCCGACAAAACCACATCCACCCAAATGCCTGAGGACGGGGCAGAGAGCCAGGGCTGGGGCCAGAGTGACCGTTGTCACTCAGAACACTTGCGCCCAAGGCCCATCCCCGATAGCCAGCAAGCAAGAGCCTCCCTGGTGGGAGCCCAGAGGACACCACCATTATCTGACACTCAGGCGGGCTGGTTGGAAGAAGAAACAGGAAGTATCTTAGAGCCTCTGGGATCCTTAGTCCTGGTGCCCAACGGCCTACTTGGCAACAATAAAACCAAACGAAATACCAGCCAAACAATCCCAAAATGGGTAAGACAAAATAATAATAATAATAATAAAAGAAATTCCTCAAGATCTGCCAGAAAACAGACTTTAGATCCTGCGGGGCACAGGGACTCAGCTATACTCCACCTCCATTGGCTAGTTATTAACATACCTACCACTGTTTGGCTATTAACTGGGGTCAAGACATTGAGCTAAGACACTTACATCCCGTTCATGATGATACCTTTTAAATTCTCATGACACTTTGAAGCAGGAATATTGGCCTGATCCTATTCCACCACTCCACGAATAAAAACTAAGTCTCCGTGGGCTGGAGAGATGGCTTAGCGGTTAAGGCACTTGCCCGCAAAGCCAAAGGTCCTCGGTTCAATTCCCCAAGGACCCACGTAAGCCAGATGCGCAAGGGGGCGCACGCGTCTGGAGTGCGTTTACAGTGGCTGGAGGCCCTGGTGCGCCTATTCTCTCTCTCTCTCTCTCAAATAAATTAATAAAAAGAAAGTTAAAAAAAAAAAACAACTAGCCGGGCGTGGTGGCGCACGCCTTTAATCCCAGCACTCGGGAGGCGGAGGTAGGAGGATCACCGTGAGTTCGAGGCCACCCTGAGACTCCATAGTGAATTCCAGGTCAGCCTGGGCTACAGCAAGACCCTACCTCAAAAAAAAAATTTAAAAAAAAAGAAAGAAAGAAAAACAAGAGACTTATCCAAGTGAACACAGTAAACAGATAACATGCTGAGGTCAGACCCAGGTGACTGGATGGCCTGTCCTCTTTCCACATAGTGCGGGTAGAAACGAGTTATCGACTAGAGCCAGGGACCAGCACGTATCTGACATGGTGACAGTTTGGGAGGGGGAGCCTTGTTGAAGGTAAAGGATTGGTGGAGGTGATACGTTCCTGGGGGGGGGGGTTGTACCCCAGTTTCCCCCTTACCCGCGTTCAGCTCGCTCTCATGCTGCTATTTTGCACCTTTATGGCGAGGAGTGATGTTCAGCCACTACTCTACCATCTTTTCCTGCCAGTCATGGAGCTGGAGTGAAAATAATCACTTCCCCCCGCCCTTCCATCAGCCGTTTGGGGTCAGCTGTTCCGTTCCAGCAACAGGAAGGTACCTGCAATGACATCTGCCTCCCCACCTGTCCTTCTCCACGCTCTAGGGCTCCGTGAAGGCAGAGGCCATGAATGGTTTCGTTTAGCTGTGAACACCCAGCACCTGGCACCGTGCCAGGGCCGCCCCACCCCCACCCCAGAAGTGTCATTAAACACACCTCAACTCGACACCGTTGAGCCTCTACCGTGTGAGGGACAAAAGTAGGGAAAGACCCTGCCTTTGCCAATCTTACAACTGGCAAGTTGCCTCTTCGTGCCTCAGTTTCTTCAACGTGTTAAAGGGAAAGAGAGAGAGAGAGAGAGAGAGAGAGAGAAAATGCATCACTAAGCTCAAACTGCCGCTGGGAGACTTAGACATGCCTGGCATCTTCCGGTCACACGGTTGGCTCTTCGTAACTGCGACACTGTGAAAGGTTCCCCGCTACAGAGGACAGGGGGAGATTTAGGGCCACGAGGCAGACCACCAGCTCTGTGCAGGAGGTGAGAAAGGATCTGAGACCACCTGTGGGTTCCAATGCTTATTTTTATTGTTTTCGTTGTTCTTTTGTTAAAGGGAACTGGACCCAGGGCCTGACGTTAGCCACGTGCTCTACCACTGGGCCCCCCCCCCACCTTTAGTGCTTATTTTACTTTATTTTATTTTTTTATTATGAGACAGGGTCTCACTAAGCTGTCCAGGGTGGCTCTGAAATTGTCACGTCACCCAGGCAGGCCTTGACATTGGAATCTTCCTGCCTCCGCCTCAAGAGGAGATGGGATCTGGGCTGGAGAGATGGCTCAGCGGTTAAGGCGCTAGCCTGCAAAACCGATGGACCTTGGTTCAATTCCCCAGGACCCACATAATCCAGATGCAAAGGTGGCGCATGCATCTGGAGTTCCTTTGCAGTGGCTGGAAGCCCTGGCGCCCATTCTCTCTCTCTCTCTCTCTCTCTCTCTCTCTTTCTCTGCCTCTTTCCCTCTCTCAAATAAATAAATAAAAATAAAATATTTAAAAAATAAAGAAGAGTAGGTGGGATCAAAGGCATGCTACAAGGTGCTCTGCACCAAAGCTTGTTGACCTTGCCAGACTCCAGAATGTTTGTTTGCTGACCAAAACACACAGAGCAAGAGAGAGAGAGAGAGAGAGAAGAAGGAGGAGGAGGAGGAGGAGGAGGCAGAGGAGACAGGGAAGTCTTTACCCACCCAGGGAACTCTGAGCTTGAGAAAGGACATTCCCTCTGGACTGACTTAAGGCCAGTCTGCCTTAAGCAAGCTCCTTCAGAGGAAGCTGGGGCGGCGGGCAGGGGGTGGGTGGTGGTGTGGGGGTGAAGTCAGTGAATTCTGAAAGGGAACAGGAATAGCTGCCCTGGCTTTGTGATGCAAACGCTACACAAATTGGACTCTTAAATCTGCTCCTAATGATGCCACCGGCTCTTGTCTCCCAGCTTCCCTGACACACGTGAGGAGATGCACCTCACAGATGTTAGTTTATTACGGCCACCAATCACTCACTTTGTGTCTCAGCGAGTTGGGGCCCTTAGCAGCCGCCACCAGCTCTGGCAGTGACTGAGTGACAGAATCCTCCCAGGAAAGATGGGTGATTTAAGCCCATGCAAGCCCAAGATCCGGGCGCTTTCTTTTATCAGAGCCCAGGAGGTAGTTAATGGAGTGACTGGCAAATCCAGAAAAAATAAATAAATAAATAACCACAGATCCTACAAAGAGGCTGATTAAAAGCTTACTTGAAATTTGGAAAATAATAATTTTAAAAAAAGATAACATTAAGGAAAAAAAAAAAGCCCTCAAGATACATAGAAAGGCGGGTGGGGGGGCGAAGAAACCAATTTAGTTTGAGCCAATCCCTCATCCCCAGAAGGATTAGAAGTAAGGTTCTGAGTTATGCTAAATGTAGAGCCGGCTTTGCAGCCAAAACATATACCGTACCGCTAATTATTCATTTCAAGCTTCAACATGTATTTGATTAATCTTCCCCCCCCCCCCGCACTCTAACAGCCACGTATGTAAAGGAAATTCTGTGCATAAGCAACAAAACTTGGGAGTTGAACACGTCCGCTGCATCTTTGGTATTGCCACCCAAAGGTGGGCAACATGGGTGGGGGGCCGGGGTTAAGCTTACTTTGGTTCTGCCCGTCAGGGCATCTTCTTTCCAGTCGACCACCTGTCCTGAGCGTATGTCTGAGACTGTGCTGAGACAGGCGACAGTCACGCAGAAGAACAGACACAGCCAAAGGAGGGCCAGAAGCGGTGATGGTACATGGTAGCTCATGCCACCCTAGGGTCGGAGAGACCCTCACATTGGGCGCACACAGGAAACAAGAACGAATCAGAGCTGGGCGTGGTGGCGCACGCCTTTAATCCCAGCACTCGGGAGGCAGAGGTAGGAGGATCGCCGTGAGTTCGAGGCCACCCTGAGACTCCATAGTGAATTCCAGGTCAGCCTGGGCTAGAGTGAGACCCTACCTCGAAAAAACCAAAAAAAAAAAAAAAAAAAAAAAAAAAAAAAAGAACGAATCAGCACAGCGCCAGCTAATCATGTGGAAACCAAACCTCCGGCGTTGAACGATGATCCGCTACGGGCTCGTACCTGGTTCTGTCATGCATCTCTCCATGCACAGTCTATTTAGAATTGGATAAATTACAATGCCTTATGACACCGGCATGCCAGGTGCTGGGAACCTCCTGTTTACCAAGCACCTAGCACGGGACATAAGCACCCTCGTTGTCAGAAGAGGGGTGAAGAGGAGAAAGCACCGAGTACTGAGTACCCACCGTGAGCCCGGCCCTGGCGTGAGCTCTCCCCCACCCTTCTCCCCTGAGAGGCGGAGACAGCTGGGAAGCGGTGGAGTTCAGAACTGCCACGCCCCTGATGGCTGGAGTGTTTAGATCAAGTGGCAAAACACCTAGTGCAAGGAGGAAGTAAAAACCAGCCCCCAAATGCAGATCGATAAAAAGAATTATGGGAGCTGGACAGATGGCTTAGCGGTTAGCCTGCAAAGCCAAAGGACCCAGGTTCGATCCCCCAGGACCCACGTTAGCCAGATGCACAAGGGGGGGCGCACACGCATCTGGAGTTCGTTTGCAGTGGCTGGAGGCCCTGGCGCGCCCATTCTCTCTCTCTCTCTCTCTCTCTTAAATAAATGAATGCATAGGGCTGGAGAGATGGCTTAGCAGTTAAGCGCTTGCCTGTGAAGCCTAAGGACCCCTGGTTCGAGGCTCAGTTCCCCAGAACCCACGTTAGCCAGATGCACAAGGGGGCGCACGACTCTGGAGTTCATTACAGAGGCTGAAAGCTCTGGCGTGCTCATTCTCTCTCTCTCTCTCTCTCTCTCTCTCTCTCTCTGCCTCCTTCTCTCTGTTGCTCTCAAATAAATAAATAAACAAAAAATATTAAAAAAAATAAATGAATGCATAAATAAAGTTAAAGAGAAAAGAATTAGGGAAACTTGGAGGGAAGTGACACTGTGACCAATAGACAGGTCTTGGGAAGGGCCTGTTGAGGAGAAAACACTAGACATAGCTACGAAAGAGTCAGGCATGTGCTGGTCTGGCCCGGCAAGGACAGAGGACAGAGAGGGCAGAGCAAGGGTTCAGGCTCTGGAAAGCACGGCTTAGCATCCAGGAACTTAAGAAAGCGCAGGGTGGTGTGAAGAAGGCAGAGAGGGACGTCACATGGGATTAGACTGTAGGACGTCTGACACAGTATAGTGCTTTGTCCTTGTAAACTACGTGAAAGAAAGTGACTTGCATCTCTCTCCAGCAGGAGACAGAGAAATGCTTAGTTTTTTAAAAATATATCTTTAATATATATATATATATTTTATAATAATAAAAACAAATATTATATATATTTAATATATTAAATACATAAATATATTACATTAATATATATATTATATAAATATTAATAATTAATTAATTATTATAATATTATAATTAATTAATATTTATATATAAATAAATATAATACATTAATATTATATATTATTTATTTATTTACTTGAGAGAGAGAAAGAAGTAGAGAGAGAGGCAGATACAGAGAGAGAATGGGTGCGCCAGGGCCTCCAGCCACTGCAAACGAACTCCAGACGCGTGCGCCCCCCTTGTGCATCTGGCTAACGTGGGTCCTTTGGCTTTGCAGGCAAGCGCCTTAACCGCTAAGCCATCTCTCCAGCCCAGAAATGCTTAGCTTGTATGCCAATCCAAGATATACTAATATTGTTGAGACACGACGCTCCCCGCCCTCCCTCCCCCTGGCTAACTATATCCAAGTCCCAGTATGTGAGATCAAATGACTTGAGTTCAAGTTACTCCTAATCCTTTCATGCATAACCAAACAAGCCTGGGCATCTTATCTCCTAAAAGACACATTGGAGTGGTGATTGCATTTACCCTGACAGGCCCATTACCATAAGGGCTAGCCAGGTGAAGTGTCTTGTACCAATAGCATAACGGGACAATGTGTGGGAACAGCTAGACAATCCCCCCACGTACAGTTATTAAATCCATACGTGTCCCCAAAACTACATACACAGCGAAACTCCAGAAATACACACATGCACGTAGGGGCTCCACGTTAGCCCATTAAAGAGGCAGTTCTCAATCTGTAGCAGATGGGTCCCTTCAGTTTCCAGCTAAATACTGTCTAAGCTTCACTCGCCCTCTACACTGCACACTTTCAGGGGAGTGCGGAAGCAAAGAATGAACAAGGACAGCTTGCTGATGACACACCTCATCGGAATGCCTTTGGCTTATTAGGTATATTATTTTGATGAGATTTATAACATTCATAGGATATTATAATATTCATGGGATGTAAGACCATGTGAAGACACTTTGCCGATATCCATGAGAAAAAGTCTTCTTTTTAAGGAGGAAATCCCTGTAGAGTAATAGTTTTTATACCCTTGTTCTCTATTTTGCACTACGACAATGTAAAATCCCTGATGGGCAGGAATGTGTCCTACCTGCTGATGTCACCCACTATAGCATCTGACACAGTGTGTGGGATTTCTAAGAAGCTCCAAGTTTGGGCGAATTGATTACCTTGACTTACCTAAGACAACCAGGAGGATGATTATATAGGGTTGGTTGAGCAGTAACTGTGCCCAGTCTTGTGTTGACTGCATCTATGAATTCTCTTACCTTCTGGCACAACCCTATAGTGCTGGCCTGCTACTCACGCCTTTATTCACATTCGAGACAAGGAAATAGACAGAGAAGTGTAGCGAATTGTCCCATGTCACAGATCTTCTCGGTCACTGAGTGACAGACCTGGGATTCGAGCCCAGGCAGTCCGGCGTGTGTCGCTGCCCTCAATCCCACGGCTCCGCCCTGCTGATGGCTGTGATCCGGGATGTGTGAACAGTCCTCGCTCCTTGATAACACCCTCAGGTCCATCCCCCCATCTAACACTCATCATGACCGTGACACACGGCATTATTCCCACATCAGAGATGAAAACTTCGAGGCTGGAGGCCACACGCTGGATGGGAAGGCAGCTGTATTCTTTTATTACAGAAACATTCTATCCTGTCTTGCCTTCGTTCAGGGTAAAACACACACACACACACACACACACACACACATCTGACAAAATTCCAGCAATCCTCAGAGCAATTAGAATCTCTTGCCACAAGCACCGAGAGAAGCTTCTTCCAAGTGCCACGCGTGCTTGGAGGAGCACACACATAAAAGTGTAATTTGAACACTTGTCTTTTTTTTTTGCCCCCTTGTTGAAAAAGAAGAGGAATGTCTATGCACCAAAAAAAAAAAAAAAAAAAAAATCATCTAGCTGCATTTCCCAGTTTAATTAGTTTTGTCAAGTGCCTGCAATGTGATTTCCATGTTAATTTCCCTACATCCCATTTCTAGTTTCTTTATACGCCACTTCAATTATTTGCTTAAAAATTGAGAGAGGCACAATGGCGATGTTTAAATTCCACTTGACTCAACCAACATTTACTGATGCTCTGTCTTGTACAGGCCCTGCAGGCCCAATAGAGCCACAAAGCCTGGGCTACAGGCTCCCCTTGCCGTGCCGATGGCAGACATGACTAATCTATCAACGGTTCCCTCCCCATCCTATCCTGCCGGCGAAGAGGAAACCTCAAAGGCTTTCTCGATGTGGCTTTTCAGGGGACCGATACCACCACATCATCGATATCGACAGGAGGCCATACAAACTGCGTGCTGTCACGGTATGAAAGTCCCTTCCTCGTCAAGAGGCAGTGGCGATGTTACACGGGTCTTGAGAAACAAATGTCTGTGAAGCATGCATGTACACGTATTCAGCTAATAGATAGATATCTGTTTGTATTATTTAATCAAGTTGCCTGAGCCTCGTATAGAGAGTGTGTGTGGGATGCAGAGATCCGCCACAGAATAGTTTCTGCCCCAGGTTCTACCCAGACCAATTATAGGATAGAATTAATTATCTAATAGGGCTCTGGCGAAGCACATTAACACCCTGGACCTGCTCAAAAGTGACTGTGGTGGTTTGATTCAGGAGTCCCCCATAAACTTAGGTGTTCCGAATGCTGGGTTCCCAGATGATGGAGATTTGGGAGTTAGCGCCCCCTGGAGGCGGTGTATTGTTGAGGGCGGGCTTATGGGTGTTATAGTCAGTGTCCCCTTGCCAGTGTTTGGCACACTCTCCTGTTGCTGTTGTCCACCTGATGTTGGCCAGGGGGTGATGTCCACCCTCTGCTCATGCCATCGTTTCCCCTGCCATCATGGAGCTTCCCCTTGAGTCTGTGAGCCAAAATAAACCTCTTTTCCCCACAAGCTGCTCTTGGTTGGGTGATTTCTACCAGCAATGCGAACCTGACTGTAACCAAAGCAGCGGAGTGATTACAGCCGCTGAGACAAATGCTGCCCAGATCTCAGAAGAGTGACCCGGCCAACCTTTCTTTGAGCAGCACAAATCTGAAACGAGTCAGGAGTCTCCACCAAGCGAGTTGGTCACTCAGCCTTCTTCCGCCCCTCCCACCCCCCCCCAGCGTCTCCATCATCCTGGTATCAGAACGCTCCTCCAGGTCCCTTCATCTGGGCTGCTGTGGCCACTGAATGTCCTTCACGTCCTAAATGCATATGTTGAAACCTTTACATGCAGTTTGTGGTGTAAGGAGATAGCGTCTTTTGGGGGTAAAGAAGCCATGGGCACGTGGCTGTCATGAGCAGGATTAGTACCCCTATTTAAAAAACAAAAGACACCAGAACTTGCTTCCCAATCCCTGCTGTCTTCTGTGTGCAAGTATAAGAAATAATTGGGCTGGAGAGATGGCTTAGCTGTTTAAGGCGCTTGCCTGCAAAGCCAAAGGACCCCGGTTCAAGTCTCCAGGACCCACGTTAGCCAGATGCACAAGGGGGTGCACACGTATGGAGTTCGTTTGCAGTGGCCACAGGCCCTGGCGTGCCTGTTCTCTCTCTATCTCTATTTGCCCCCCCCCCCTCTGTTGCTCCCAAATAAGTAAAAATTTTAAAAAAAGAAAGAAAAAAGAGAAACAACCATTTACAAACCAGGAACCGGACCATGACATCAGGTCTGCCAGCGTTTGGACCTTGTGCTTCCCAGTTCCAAAACTGGGGAACGAACGTCTGCTGTGAAAGTCCCCCAGTGTCCAGCATTCTGCCACAGATGCCTGAACTGCAACATCTCCCCCTGTCCCCAGGCAGAAGGGGGACATATTGGAGAAGGGGGTTTAGGAAGCAGGTCCGGAAGGAATAAACCCTTCTGACCTGTGAGCCTCTTAGTGTAGGCTGACCCAGTGCTCACTGAGTCCTTGCTTAGTGCCCCAAAACGCTGCGAGGCTCAACTTCCCTAGTAGGTGGGGGTTATGAACGTGGGTTCTGACCAAGAGAAGTCCTCTAGGTTAGCTTTAAGAGGGAGAGACTTCCGTCCCGTTCACTTCGGAGAGTTATATGTGAGAGAGCTAAGCTTTTGCGACGTTAGGCCGCTGTGTCTCTAGAATTATCCATTCCGGTTGCTTCTGCCGAATGACCCTGGCTAACTGAGATTCCACTTGTTTTTCTCTGACACGTAGATGACGGTACCTGCATGAGGGCCAAATGCCAAACAGGCGTGAAAAATCCCAAGCGAACTCAAGCAGTAGGTTTTTGCTATTACTCCTTCCCCCCAAGCAAAGCCAATGGGACTCAAAGTATAGAGATAGCAGCATAGTATAGCGATAGGGCAAAGGTAGACAGGAGACCTGGGCTCTTCCAGAAACTGCAGCATGCCAGCCTGAGTCACCTACTCCTTTAAAGTAACTCTTCCTGCACACGGGTACTGACTGCCACAGCCTCTGGTGGCTGATCAGAGCCACCGTACCTCTGTCCTATTGTCACTGCTTGGCTGACGTGGCACTGAGAATCAGTGCTGCCCTGGAGCAAGCTCATAGCACAAGGGCCAACTGTGAAGAGCCGTGCCCACCGCTTCCCGGTCCCTGCTTAAGTGACCCCGTAGCTTGCAACCAGCCATGGGGAAGCGTTCTTTTACTGCAAGAACAGACAGACTTGCAAGACATGGTTTTTTTTTTCCTTCCTTCTTCCTCTTTTTATTCAGTTTTAAAAAAATTTATTTTATTTATTTATTTGAGAGAGAGAGAAAGAGGGAAGGAGGGAGAGAGAGAGAGGGAGAGAATGGGCATGCCAGGGCCTCCAGCCACTGCAAAAGAACTCCAGATGCATGCGCCCCCTTGTGCATCTGGCTTACATGGGTCCTGGAGAGTCGAACTGTGACCCTTTGGCTTTGCAGGCAAACGTCTTAACCGCTAAGCCATCTCTCCGGCCCTTTTTATTCATTTCGAAGAGATATCTGTGGTGTACACCTTGGATACAGGGCATAGGGAAGTCAAACTGGAACTGAGATAGAGGCTTCCTCCCTGCTGGATAGCTTTCACAATGATGGAAGATGCTATGTAGGCTGTGTGTGTGTGTGTGTGTGTGTGTATAGGAGCCATCACCAGTCTTAACCAACTGTGGGATTTGTGTGCTACACACTATACAACCCAGCTGCCAGGTGAGACGTGACCATTGACGCAGTGGTGTCTTGATCATTCTGAGGGTAACCAACCACTTTCCAATTTCATCTAAGGCCTGTTCCACATGAAGGGCTCACGGCTGGTACTGTAACCCTGGTCAGCGACCTATGACCGAGGAGACGTGGGCCCTAGGAGGAAACCTAACGTGGTTGTTTTGCTAAATAAATCTGTTATCAAACTGCCTTCAGGATATCTATGTTTGTAGCTATAGATAAAGTGCTGGTATCAGTCTTGGCCACCTAAGCTTCCTTTTTGAAGTGGGCAGTCACTAGTGCAGACATTCATAATTGGTCAGCTTGCTGAGGATAAGTAACAATTTAGTATTCCGTCCTAAGCTGGACATCTTGGTCACTTTCTCTTGCAGTCAGGTTCGCACTGCTGGTAGAAATCACCCAACCAAGAGCAGCTTGTGGGGAAAAAAAAAAAAAGGCTTATAGGCTTCAGGGGGGAGCTCCACGATGGCAGGGGAAAATGATGGCATGAGCAGAGGGTGGATATCACCCCCTGGCCAACATAAAGTGGACAATAGCAACAGGAGAGCATGCCAAATACTGGCAAGGGGGCACTGGCTATAACACCCATAAGCCCGCCCCCAACAATACACTCCTTCCAGGAGGTGTAAATTCTCAAATCTCCATCAGCTGGGGACCCAGCATTCAGAATACCTAGGTTTATGGGGGGACACCTGAATCAAACCACCACACACTCTCCAATGCCTAGGGAACATGTCAGAAAACAGAGCAGGAAGAATGTAAAAACCGGAGGAGGGAAGGGATAGACGCTATCTTGTCAATATGACACGGCCGTCGCACTGACGAACTCACAGCAGTTGTGACGTCCTGCACCAGATCGTGCCCACCGGCACTCCATCGGGGATGATGGAGGGGCTCATGGAGACCCACTCCTCTGTGAGTAGCTATTGATAGTTGAGGTGTGTGTGGCGGGGCGGGGGAGGGGGAATACTGCCCTTTAGTGGTGTTGCCGTGGGCAAGTGGCTTCTGCTCAGGCAGGTAACTTTCTACCCATGCTCATGCAAGCACCCCTGACTAAACTCCGTGACCCACAAATAAAAAAGAAAAGAACAAGAAGAAGGAGGAATGAAAGCTGGAAGGGAACTAGATAAGAAGAGAGGATGTTCAGCAGGAGCCGTGTGGTGGTTTGATTCAAGTGTCCCCCATAAACTTACGCGTTCTGAATGCCAGGTCCCTGGCTGTCGGCAATTTGGGTACTGGATCCTCCTGGAGGCCGTGTATTGTTGAGGGTGGGCTTATGGCTGTTATAGCCAGCTTCCCCTTGCCAGTGTTTGGCACACTCTCCTGTTCCTCTTGTCCACCTGATGTTGGCCAGGGGGTGATGTCCACCCTTCTGCTCATGCCATCGTTTTCCTCTGCCATTGTGGAGCTTCCCCTCAAGTCTGTAAGCCAAAATGAGCCCTTCCCTTCTACAAACTGCTCTTGGTCCCGTGTTCCCTGCCAGTAACTCGAGCCTGACTGAAACAGTTAAATTGGTACTGAGAAGTGGGGCCATTACGGCTACCGGTTTCATTGTGTAGAAATGGACTGGTGTGAGCAGAGGGATATGGCATGAGGGAAAAAGGAAATCTTGGCTGGAGAGATGGCTTAGCGGTTAAGTGCTTGCCTGTGAAGCCTAAGGACCCCAGTTCGAGGCTCGATTCCCCAGGACCCACGTTAGCCAGATGCACAAGGGGGCGCATGCATCTGGAGTTCTGCAGTGGCTGGAGGCCCTGATGTGAGCATTTTCTCTCTCTCTCTCTCTCTATCTCTCTCTCTCTCTATCTGCCTCTTTCTCCCTGTGTCTGTCTCTCTCAAATAAATAAATAAAAATTAAAAAAAGAAAAGAAAAGAAAAATGAAATCTTTGGGCCCAAGCTGCTACCTTTCAGCTGCAATTGAGAGATTGCTACCATTGAGTCTGGGCCAGTTTATCTGCACTGGGACAACTGGAAGAATGCAGACTCTTTTGAATGGACCTGAGTGCTGAAAGAGTGTCCTATTCTTCAAAGTCTGCTTTATTGCCTCCTGAATTAATAAGTTGGTACTATGGAGCATAACAAATGCAGGAGAAAAAAAAAAAAAGGATCACTGCCTTGGAATGACTCAGAAGGCATCATGGTGCTGGAAAGAAGTCACCGGAGTGCTCAGTACTGCAGTATCTCTATCATACCTTCCAAGGCTCAGGGTCCATTGCGGAAGAGGTGGCGGAAAGAATGTAAGAGCCAAAGGAAGGGTAGGACTCCTTACAACGTGCTCCTCCAGACACAAAATGGCCTGGATATCTATGACCTCACAGTGCCTGACACTACCTACACAAGACCATCATAAAAGGAGGAAAAGATGATGACATCAAAATAAAAGAGAGACTGATTGAGAGGGGGAGGGGATATGATGGAGAGTGGAGTTGTGAGGGGGAAAGTAGGAGGAGGGAGGGAATTACCATGGGATATTTCTTATAATCATGGAAGTTGTTAATAAAAATTTGAAAAAAAAAAAGGGGGTCACTGAATTTGCAACAAGGTGTTATTTTTTGAAAATGGCCATGGGCAGTGTGAAGCAGGCTCATTGGATTACCTGCATGGAGACCTTACGGAGCCACCAGGATGGACCAGGGGTTGCAGTGGAGACCCAGTGGAGATGCCAGGATTATAAGATGACTGCTAAGGAGAGCTGCCGGCACCAGATGAAGTTTTCCCAGACTGTGAGTAGCCTAGCTGGAGAGGGGCGCGATTGGAACTCCAGAGACTCGTCACTGCTTAGAATTACTGGACTTTAAGACTTGTCACTGGCTAGAGTTATCGGACTTGGAGCTACAGAGTTTGATGTTCGTCCAGTTTGTTTCAAATCTTGTATTGGTTGAATATTTCTTTGCTATGCTCAATGCCAACTCTTGCAGTGTTAATGTTTATTCTGTGTCATTATTTTTATATATATATTATGGCTTGAATTATGGGAATGTTTGAATATCACTGGGATTGATAAAAACTATGGGGATTTTTAAACCTGGACTGAATGCATTGCATTTTACATCATGTGTGGTTATCAGTTGATGGGGCCAGGGGTTGAATGTGGTGGTTTGATTCAAGTGCCCCCCATAAACTTATGTGTTCTGAATGCCAAGTTCCCAGCTGGTGGCAATTTGGGTACTGGATTCTCCTGGAGGCCGTGTATTGTTGGGGGCGGGCTTATGG
The DNA here is from genome assembly GCA_036346955.1 of Dipus sagitta. Taxonomy (NCBI): domain Eukaryota; kingdom Metazoa; phylum Chordata; class Mammalia; order Rodentia; family Dipodidae; genus Dipus; species Dipus sagitta. The sequence continues at coordinate 37,328,590 of CM070789.1, forward strand.
GTGTTATAGCCAGCTTCCCCTTGCCAGTGTTTGGCATACTTTCCTGCTGCTATTGTCCACCTGATGTTTGCCAGGAGATGCTAAATTCATTATCCCTCCTCCGAGTGGAAAACAGAGCTCAGGGAAGCTAAGTAACTTGCTGTGGGACAAGGCACAATGAATCAGGAAAACCCAATCCTGACGCTGTTTGCCTGACCCAAGGCTTGTGTTATTTCAATCCCGTCGTAGGAGGCGAAAGGAGAATTTGGACTTCAACTCCAGACTCTCAAGGGCTATTGTGAAGGGCAATCTGCCAAGGCACGGGAGAATGATGAAGTACTTAGATCTCTGGATGAACTCACACAATCTAATACAAACACTCTGGGATGCTACAAGTTGAGTATACATCCTGCAGAATTCCCATAAGTGACTCTAAGGAGTCATGACCATGCGACTGTGCAGCTCAGGAGGCATGGTGGCCTGTTGGTGAGTCTCTCTCTACCTGGCCCATCCACCTGAGTCTTCCACCACAGGGCCTCCCAGGTAAGGCTCGGTAGCACTAAGTACCTGGAAGGTATTATTTAAATATATATATATATACATATATATTAATTTTTATTTATTTATTTGCAAGTAGAGAGAGAGAGAAGAGAGACAGACAGAGAGAGAATGGGCACACCAGGGCCTGTCGCCACTGCAAATGAAGTCCAGACACGTGCGCCCCCTTGTGCATCTGGCTAACGTGGGTCCTGGGGAATCGAACCTGGGTCCTTTGGCTTTGTAGGCAGACACCTTAACCACTAAGCCATCTCCTGGAGGGTATTTTATGAACATCCACGCAACGGTTGATGGCTGAATAAGTGACTGAACGGATGACAGTGGAACAACTGAATGAAGGAGGTATGTGACAGGGAGGGTGACATTGAAGGGTCCGGTTTCTAAGAAAAGGAACAAAGGGAAGGAGAAAGGAGAGACGGGGCAGGGCGAACATAGCCACTAGAAAGTAGTCCAAGTATCTTTATTGCACAGGCCAAGGGCTTGGTTCACAGCTCAGCCCTCGAAAACCTACTGTGATTTTTAAAAAATATTTTGTTTTTTATTTACTTACTTATTTGACAGAGAAAGGGAGAGAGAGAGAGAGAGAATGGGCGCGCCAGGGCCTCCAGCCACTGCAAACGAACTCCAGACGCATGCGCCCCCTTGTGCATCTGGCTGACGTGGGTCCTGGGGAATCGAACCTGGGTCCTTTGGCTTTGCAGGCAAACGCCTTCACAGCTAAGCCACCCCTCCAGCCCGCTATTGTGATTCTGATGCCAACAAGGGGCAGCAGGAGGCAGGTGCTCTGTGTGTAGATTTGGCTTTTTCAGTCTGCAGAGAAGACACCTCCCTCTTCAGAACTCATCCACGCTCCCCCCTGGCCACTGCCCCGCTCTTTACTCGTCACCCCCAAGCCTCGCCCCTTCACCCCGGCGGGTCCCTCCCCCTGTAGTCTCCCCATTCTGGCTCACTCTCCTATCTCCTTCCTGGGGTTTGCACCCCAGACCTGATACGGGTCTCTGTCACTGGCTCTGACCTCCGGATTTTCTCCTTGGTCACAACTGACACCTCCGGTCACATTGACTTTGGCCTTAGCTGTACAGACATGAAGCCCAGCCGAGCCACAGCCGTCCGGAATCCCCTTGAGCTGCACAAAGTGAGCCGGAACACCGTGCGCACTGCTGCCGTACCCGTCATCCCCTGCGTACCTCCCGCATCAACGCCCCAAAGGGATTCTATGGCTTCAGTGGTCACCCCATCTTGTCTGAGCCTTACGATCACAGGGATCCTTTGTAAAAAAATCCCGTCGTCAGGTCTTGTTTCTGATTCCCTTGGGGAAAGCCTCCAAGGTCATTCTAACACATGACCTGGCTCGATCCTCAACAGTTGCACGTCAGGCAGTTCATCCCGTCTCCCCTCCGAGGGGCCAGAGCCTCCAGGTGGGAGCAAGAGACGCGCAGGAAACTGTGACACTTCTACAACGGACAACTAGAAAGGGGAATGACACTTTCTCTGTCACTTCTGGATGTAATGCGGGGATCTGCTACCACCATCCCCCCGTAGCAACAAAGAGACCCTGGCAACGGGGCTGGCGGGCAGGGGGTTAGGGTGAAAAGATAAAAGGAACCCAGGTCCCAAGGAACCTCTTGAGTCAAGGAGCCAAGCAGGTCTCGGATCTTAATGAGATAGTGAGCTCTTCATTGTTGAAGTCAGGTATCAGCATAGGATTTTTCTTTTCTTTTCTTTTCTTTTTTTTTTTAATGAAAGTCCCCCAAATAGAATAGCCTTTGCCAATCATACAATTTCTGAAGCCCTACTCTGCTCTCCTAGCGTGAAAACAGCCATGGACGCTTGGATATCCCAGGACACATTCTAACACAATGTGCTGGACGAGACGCCAGTGAGCTAGGGTTGATGGTCAGGATGAATCCAAATTTGGAGTCACCTGGGGCCAGTGTGTTTGTCATCTGCAGCCCTTGACCTACTCAGTGATAAAGCTAAGTCCCGGGGGGGGCTGGAGAGATAAGGCACTTGCCTGCGAAGCCTAAGGGGCCAGGTTCGATTCTCCAGGTCCCACGTAAGCCAGATGCACGTGGTGGCACGTGCGTCTGGAGTTCGTTTGCGGTGGCTAGAGGCCCTGGCGTGCCCATTCCCTCTCTCTCTCTCCCTCTCTATCCCCCACCCTTCTCTCTATCTCTAACAAATAAATAATATATCTTTTAAAAATAAACTAACTCCTAAAGTAGTCCGTCTAACTGACTTTCTTCCAGCTGAGCTCTCCACACACAGTGGAACGTCTTCTCACTGAGTTCATAGGCTCGACTGAACTTCTCCACGGAGTCCACAGGTGTGGCTGACCTCGCACCTGAGCCCACAAACGTGAAAGACCTCCCCACAGACACATCTCTTTTTTTCTTAAAATATTTCATTTTTATTTATTAACTTATTTGACAAAAAGAGAGGGAGAGAGAGAGAGAGAAAAAAAAATGGGCGCGCCAGGGCCTCCAGCCACTGCAGACGAACTCCAGACACATGCGCCCCCTTGTGCATCTGGCTAACGTGGGTCCTGGGGAATCAAACCTGGGTCCTTTGGCTTTGCAGGCAAACGCCTTAACCGCTAAGCCATCCCTCCAGCCCCACATCTCTTATTTGTTACTTAATTCTCCTTGATGTCGCATAGGCACCGCAAACTTCACACGTCACAAACTGACTTCTTCTCCCCCCATGCCCGCCTTGGTCTGCCTTATCTCCTTAATTACCCACCTAACAAGTGGCACTGCTCCCATGGAAACTCTCCAGATCATCTCGCTGCCTCTCTTGAAATTCGTGAACACATGTCCTGCATTCCTTACTAAACTGCGTCTCCCCTCTCTATCCTAAACAGCTCTCTGTGCAAACCCTTCGTAGTGGATAATTTGCCACGAGAGCCTTGGGCCTTCGAGGTACACCTGAGTGCACCTATTGCTGCCACCTCCTACTCACCAATGAAGAAATTGAGGCTGAGGGTGGTTAAGTGAAAGATCACAGCAGCAGGGCTGGAAACACATTCTGCAAGATACACTTGGCCCCTTACTGAAGCCCAAGTCCAGCTCAATACCTCCTAGAGCCCCTCCCTGCGTGTGCATTCTTGCCCAGGGATGACATGTTTTTGGTTTTTGAGGTAGGGTCTCACTCTAGCTCAGGCTGACCTGGAATTCACTATGTAGTCTCTGGGTGGCCTTGAACTCACTGGCGATCCTCCTACCTCTGCCTCCCGAGTGCTGGGATTAAAGGCGTGCGCCACCACGCCCGGCTTCCGACATTGTACGTATTTCTGATCAAGGAGCACCAGGATGACACCGGGTTTTAGCTGTGGTGGAAGAGCCATGACAACTGTCTCTTCAGCACAAGGACTGTGCAATGAGGCGCAGGCGTTTCAAACACCCATGTTGGAAACCGGTCACTCTACTCTCTTGCCAAGCAGCAGCGCCAGCTGGGTCAAGGCAGGGCTGGCCGCGCGAAGGGCTTCCATGAGCAGGCGTGTGTGTGCGCCACGCAGAGCATGAACGCTGCTCCTCGTGCTTCTCACACTCAACTTGGAAATGGGCAGAGTCCAATGGTGCAGGCAGGCCCGGGTTCAAACTCTGACGCCGCTGGGAAGTCATGACACCTTCCCTGGCGTCGGCAGCGCCCTCTCTAAACAGGATTGTGTCCCCCCCCCCAACTTGCAGCCCAGAGCTGGCCTCGGGGGTCAGTTTGCAAAGAAGCCAACTGCACTGAAGGGACCTGAGATGGCACCGCATGGGTGGCTGACACTTTTACTGCTGTGAGTACCACCATGGCGGGCCACTGTGGGCTGGGACAGCCCCTATAGGCGAGGCTGGAGGGCAACATGAAGGGACTCTCTTAGTGTAAGAGCACAGCGGTAAGATTTGAACCCTGGTGTGAATCATTACCTCAATTCTCAGCTCCAATCACTCTCCTACTTCCTGGTACGCAGGCCTGGGCAGTACTGTGGCTGAGCCCTTTGGCCCTCGCTTCAGAAGCCAAGTATCGTCCCCCTAACTTGCTTAGCTCCCTAGAGCTTAGGGACAGTCCCTGGCTCATGTCGGCTGTCACCTCCCCCTTTCTGTCCTGGAATAAGAGTCAAAGTCCTGCCTGCCACTGTGATCCGTGTCTTAGCTTAATGACCGTCGTAATGCATTACTAAGACATCTAGCCCACACTTAAAACGGAACTTAGAAAAATGACAGTAATTATGTACATGGGGGTGTTGCTCAGAAGTAAGACAGATCACAGTGCCTGCGTTTTTGACTCTGCGGTCTGGGCTTTGAGCTTTGGGCAGCACGACCTTCTCTCTGCCCGTCTCTATTCCTATCTGTCTGTCCCTTTTCTTGTCTCCCTCTCTCCATCTTTTTCTCCCTTCTGTCTCCCCCATATTCCTTCCTTTCTTTTTTAATCCTTTCTGGCTTCTCTCTTTTTTTTAATTATTTTATTTTATTTTATTTGTTTGCAAGCAGAGAGAGGAGAGAGAGAGATAGAAGAAAGACAGAGAGAGAATGACCACGCCAGCACCTCCAGCCACTGCAAATGAACTCCAGACGCATGAGCCACCTTGTGTATCGGGCTTACGTGGGTCCTAGGGAATTGAACCTGGGTCCTTTGGCTTCTCGGGCAAGTGCCTTCACTGCTAAGCTATCTCTCCAGTCCCTTTCTGGCTTCTCTACGCTAGCTGGGGTTACTCCCTGGATGCAAACACATCCAGACCAAGCCTGCCCTAATGTCTGCAGGCGTTCAGAGAGCCTCTCATTCCAAACTTCCTGCCTGCTTAGACACTTCCACAGCCCTCTGTCCCCCCTCCCCAGGAAGGCGTAGCAGCCCTTGGTTATTTCTCTCATTCTTATCCAGGAGTCAGATCAGAAACCATCATGTTCAGACCATTCATCCATAGATAAAGACACTAAGGCCCAAGGAACCAAGTGAATCACCCAAGGTCACGCCGCTTTTTCTGTGGCAGAGCTGAGATTTAAATATGGGCCTCCTAGCGTTCACGGAGTCACACTGCCTCTTCTTTAACCAACGAATCCACTATAAGAACATTGGCCCAGGGCTGCAGAGACGGCTTGGTGGTTAAGGCGCTTGCCTGTGAAGCCTGAGGATCCAGGTTCGACTCCCCAGGACCCCCGTAAGCCAGATGCACAAGATGGAGCACGTGTCTGGGAGTTCAACTGCATGGTGTGCCAATTCTCTCTCTCTCTCTCTCTCATACATAAAATAAAATAATAAAATAGATCATTCACTGCCCTGTTGACCAAGGGACTCTACATGAGCATTTGCCCAGAGACTGGCACCTTAGAAATATAGGTGGCCACAAAAGGTTGGAAGGTAACCGAGCTGGAAACCAGGAGTTTAAAAATAAACATTGACCGGGTGAGGAGGCTCTGGCCAGAATGCAAAAGAGTAACTGCCCAAAGATCGTGTCTTCATGGGCAATGCTGTCCCCATGGTCCCTGCAGAGGTCCGTCCCTCCTTCAGCATGCCCCATATGGGAGGAAGGGAACTGTGGCAAAGTCTTAGCATTCACACTTCATTCTATGACAAACACCAGCCGCCCCCTCCCTTTCCAGCCAGGAGTCTATGTCATTAGCTGGTGAATGTGAAGTGCGTGGCCAGACTCAACAAGGTGCCCTCATGTCAAACTGCCATCCTCACCACCTACCCACGCCCCCAAGTGTGGGAACCAGCAGAAGCGTCCTAGACCCCAACCACTAAGCACGACTGCCAAGGCTCGCGATGCCTTGGGGTAAACGACACCGGGTTTGGGTCCTTCCAGCATCGCCGCTTGCGGTGATAAGAGATGGGAAGACGTGGGCTGGAGAGATGGCTTAGCAGTTAAGCGCTTGCCTGTGAAGCCTAAGGACCCCGGTTCGAGGCTCGATTCCCCAGGACCCACGTTAGCCAGATGCACAAGGGGGCGCACGCGCCTGGAGTTCGTCTGCAGTGGCTGGAAGCCCTGGCGCGCCCGTTCCCCCTCTATCTGTCTCTTTCTCTCCCTCTCTCTCTGTCACTGTCAAATAAATAAATAAAAATGAACAAAAAATATTAAAATAAAAGAGATGGGAAGATGTTTCAGAACGCCTGGGCCGATGCAACTTTGAAAGCCTGGTTTGTTTTGCCAAACCTCGTCCCTCTTTCAGCCCTCAAGAATTGCTTTGTAGGAGTTGAAAGGCATTTGCTACTTTCACGGTCATTGCCAGATCCCGGCCCCACTTTGATATTTCTTTCTTTCCCAGACCTTTTCCAGCCCTCCCCCCACACCCCACTGGAAGCCTTCCGAGCAGTGCCGAGGTGTCCCACTCCTGTGAGTAATATTCGTCCCTAGAGAGGGTGCATAAAGAGAAAAGAAAACTAGAATTGTGTCACTGGCTCCTTGAACACGTGAGAGGGACATTATGGTGTCATATGAAAATATTATTATTATTCTCTGGAGAGGCAGTGTGACTCTGCGAAGGCCGGAGCTAGGAGACCAATATGTAATTCCCTTAGTCTGCCACAAACAAGCGACATGACCTCGAGCGACTCACTTGAATCCCTGGGACTCAGTTTCTTGATCTGTACGTGAATGGTCTGGACACGATGGTTTCTAACCTGACTCCTGGCTCTAAGATTCTGACATGCTAGAAATGGCCCAGGGTTATGCTGATGGCCAAAAAATGAACAGTAGTTCAGGCTGCCTGTGGCGATTCATATTTTATTTATGTTTAAAATGAGGGGAGCGTTCCTTTGGCCAGCTAGAAAGGCCCTATCCGCCACCGCATCGAATACCCATAATTCCACAGCTAGAACATTAGGCATTAAATTTAGAAAATAGAAAAGTGTGGTTTTGTGTTTATAGCTTTATTAATAACTTTTATTTCATCAATAATGTGATACATTTTTCAACCCCAGAAGGCAAGAAAATACTTAACAAAGGGAGAAGAGCATAACTTAGCATTTATTGACTTCCTGCTATAAATTACCAGTGAGTGAGTGATTATAATGGGTTAGACACTCAACCAGAGATAATTCTTATGTTGTTTCCTTTCATAGTTATACTCATGCCAGGAGGTGGGCATTTTTTTTTCCATTTTATAAAAGAGAAACTGAGACCTAAGAGGATGTGACTTATTCTGCAACCACAAAGCCAGTAAGGTGAATTTGGGCCAAGACTCACCTGACACTCAAACCAATATTTTCCCTACTGTTATCACAATTCTGAATTACTTCTCACTAAGTAGAGAGGTCCCCATCAGTGGGGTTATGCAAGTAACTATTAGTGATGCTACATGAGCGTCTCCCTTGGCCTGAACGGTTGGACTGAGGAACATCCCAATGGTCAGACTAAACTACATGAGAGTCTCCATTGTCCTGAATGGTTGGACTGAGGAATGTCCCAATGGTCAGACTAAACTACATGAGAGTCTCCATTGTCCTGAATGGCTGGACTGACGACTATCCCAATGGTCAGACTAAACTTACTCTAAGGTTACTTCCAACCTGAACTGTAGTGAGTCTATCACCTTAAATCACATTGAGTAACACACAAATATCACTTGTACCCCCAGGGAAGCTGGGTTTTTTTGTTGTTGTTGTTATGTTTTTCACAGTTATTTTCCATCTCAGTAGAATAACTTCTTTCTCAAACTCAGGTTAAAAAAAAAACAAAAACAAAAAACACCATGTTGGATAATTGTAATGAACCGCTACATTAAAACTCCTCTGTCTTTCTCTCTGTGCCTGTCACTCTCAAATAAATAATAAATAAAATAAAGAAAGGGCTGGAGAGATGGCTTAGCGGTTAAGTGCTTGCCTGTGAAGCCTAAGGACCCCGGTTAGAGGCTCGAGTCCCCAGAACACACGTGAGCCAGATGCACAAGGGGGCACACGCATCTGGAGTTCGTTTGCAGTGGCTGGAGGCCCTGGTGCACCCATTTGCTCTCTCTCTCTCTCTCTCTCTCTCTGCCTCTTTCTCTGTCTGTCTGTTGCTCTTAAATAAATAAATAAAAATAAATATTAAAAGAAAACCCTCTGCAACCCTAGGTAATAGCCACTGGGCTTGAGCCCCATCCTATACTCACAAGAAGTATTCAAGGACTCTACTTGTACAGGAAGTCTTAGCTGTTGCGTGCTGCATGCCTAAAATACCTTTCTTCTCGCCTAACAGCCATCGCCTCGGGGATTCCTATAAGCAGTTCTGAACTGGCTTGTTTCCTTACTGGACAACAAGCCCCTCAAGGGCAGAGATAAGAACATAATGGAAGGCTCCGTGAGATATCGCCATCTTCACCACCCGTGTTGAATGAAAAGAAATTCCAGCCATGATCAGAAGTTTTCTATGCAGGTTGCCTTCCAAGGGAAATAAAATAAAATAAATTGAGCCCCATGTACAGAGCCTTAATCTCTCCAATATCTGCAGGCTGATCCCAGTAAGAAGCTGGGAGACAGTGCGTAGCATCAGGCAAACTCCTGAAGAGAAAACCCATGCATGGCCCGGTAGTGCCCAGATAATGTCAAGCAAGGAAACTGAGTTCTGTACACGTGATAAATAATAATAATAATAATAATAGCCGGGCGTGGTGGCACACGCCTTTAATCCCAGAACTTGGGAGGCAGAGGTAGTAGGGTTGCCACGAGTTCGAGGCCACCCTGAGACTACATAGTGAATTCCAGGTCAGCCTGAGCTTGAGTGAGACTCTACCTCAAAAAACTAAAAAATATATGTGTGTGTGTGTGCGTGTGTGTGTGTGTGTATTGAACTCATGCTCTTAGCTTACATATATAGCTTAGAGAGAAACACAAGTCCCTCCCTCAGGCCTGATCATCTGATCATCTGATCATCTGATCATCTGATCATCTGATCATCCTCTCAGGCTATGGTGCACAAGAGCTGAGCCTGTGTGAAGGACCCAAACAACCCGTCACTACGTGCCGCCACTGTTGCAGTTGTTTACGAAGACTGACTCATTTCAATCCTTAATGAAGACATTATGGTGTAGTTACTTTATGGACGAGGAAATTAAATTGACAACCGGAGAGATTATCCCAATTCATATGGCTAGTAAAACTAGAATAGAGCTCTAGCTATTACCATCCCAAGTTCAAGAACGGATGCTTCTAAAGCGGAGTCAAGTGGACGGAGCCCATCGGCTTCAGTGGAAAAATAAGGTGGATGTGAGCTAAGGAGAAAGTGGAGAAACAGACACCATGGACAGAAAAAAAAGAAGAAAAAGAGTCGGGCGTGGTGGCGCACGCCTTTAATCCCAGCACTCGGGAGGCAGAGGTAGGAGGATCGCCGTGAGTTCGAGGCCAGCCTGAGACTCCATAGTGAATTCCAGGTCAGCCTGAGCTAGAGTGAGACCCTACCTCGAAAAAACAAACAAGCAAACACAAAGAACAAGATGGCAAGTGGCCAGAGCAGAAGCGGGCCGGGAGAACGGAAGTCCTCAGGCAAGAGTAGGTGTGGTCAAAGCAAAGATCCGAAGACGAGACAGTGGAGAGGCAGGTTTGAAGGGCAACAGGGAAAGATCTGGATCAACCGTAAGCGCTCGCGCTAGGAAGCAGTCAATAAGCTGTAGCGACGGAGACTCCGGCGAGCCTCGTGGTGCCCAGAAATGTCGAAAGGTAAAGGGAACCCCCAGCCTGGGGCAGACGGCTCCATCTTCCTTCTTCTCCAAGTAAACCCTGACGGTGGGGAAAGGAGCTGGCCAGAGAACTCATCTCGTCGTGGGAGAGAATTCAGACTGCCAGCTGAGGATTCTAGAGAGTTCATAGGAAGAATCTTCCATAAAACCAGCAAACCCTCCAAGTCAAGTTCCTAACCAGCTCCGAAGCCCTGGACGCCCTGAGGATCCGGCTGCCCTTGACATGCCCCCAGACAATCACTCAAGGTCTCTCCAAGACATGAAGTGTCCATCAGTCACACCAAGCCTGATCATGGGTGAAATGACAACCGTCCTTTGAGAAGCAGCTCCTTGCCGCGCGGAGCTCAGGAAGGCAATTTCTTGGGGTCTGGAGAGACTCAGGGGAGACCCTCGGGAAACCGAATCCCAACCTCTCCACTGATTCCCCATTGGGAGATAAAAATAAGCAGGCTTATGTTTTGGGAGGGCCGAAGTAGGGTTCAGCCTCAGACCTGCTTCGGGGGGGCTTCAAGCAAGTCCCTTCTCCACTATGCACAGCAATAGAGCACGGATGGTCTCTGAACTCCCTGCAATTTGCAAGTCACAGTTGATGCCAGCGGACTAAAAGGCAACAATAATGAATATATCTGAAATACACTTGCTTCTTGATTTCTTACTATCTTATTTTTTTTTAAAAAAAAGATACATTATGTTAAAAGCGAATCATTATCCTTTCGATATTTTATTACTTATGTATATAGTAATATCATATCTGGGATTTTCTTTAAAAGTACTTGAGTTGGAACCAGGCATGGTAGCGCACGACTTTAATCCCAGCACTGGGGAGGCAGAGGCAGGAGGATCGCCATGAGTTCGAGGCCGCCCTGAGACTACATAGTGAATTCCAGGTCAGGCTGAGCAAGAGTGAGACCCTACCTCGAAAAACCAAAAACAAACAAAAAAATACTTGAGTCGGGCCGGGGCATGGTACCGCACATGCCTTTAATCCCAGCACTGGGGAGGCAGAGGTAGGAGGATCGCCGTGAGTTCGAGGCCACCCTGAGACTATACAGTGAATTCCAGATCAGCCTGGTCTAGAGCGAAACCTTACCTCCAAAAACAAAACAACAAAAAAACAAACAATATCAACAACAACAACAAAAAAAACTTGAGTCAAACCCTAAGGAGCAAAGTAGGTAGAATAAAATTGGCAAAATGCTAAGGTTATTGAACAGGGTAATATATAACTATTCTTTTCACCTCAACATATACTTTAAGCTTTTCATAGTAAAAGTCGAGGATAATAATAGATCGGAAAATAAGTATGATCAGTGGTGTGATGGCTTCCCACACTGAAATTAAAACTCCACGACATTCTGGCTGACTCTCAGGCCATAGGCAGTTCTCCGGGGTTCTTTAGGCTGTGAATGCAACCTCAATGCAGAGAGAGGCCAGGCCAGCGGGTGGGCGTGGCGTCTCACTCCTGGCCACTTTAGGATCAGCAAGGCCATCGTGGGGCGGGAAGGGAGCAGGGACCCCTTACACTCTTTTGTGTTTCTCTGTCCCACCTTTGCACCGCCCCCCCTTTTCACCCGCCCCCAGACAGGGGTGGCCCGTGAGGAAGGAGAGGTGGGGAGAGCTGGAAAAGATCCCGCTTGCATTAGACAGAAAAACAAGCTGGTTTTAGGGGCTCTGGGGCTAGAGTGTAATTTTTAGGACTAATGGAAAAACTCTCGAAAGGAAATATAATGTAGGCCATGAATGGATGGTGGCGCTTTCAATTTTCCAGTTTCCACATTTTTAAAAAATATTTTTGTTTACTTTTATTTATTTATTTATTTGAGAGCTGCTTCCTCCCGACCCTTGTCCTCAGCAAGGAAGATGCAAGAACTTCTCAGTGGAACTCTCTTTGCCCACGTCCTCCGTATCTCTGCCCTCTCGACTGTAGACTGTTTCCTCCAACAGTCTGCTTATATAATTTGGCGTAACAATCTGGAATTTCACTTCCATCCTATCTTAGGCTCTTGCCAAATTTTCCGAAGTAACCTCTACCACCACCACCTCCATTGATGGAATAATTTATCTCCCTGAATAGCCAGTGGGTTTTCTGGGAAGTGTTCATGATAATTCACACACTCAATACCTCAAGCCCAACTTCTCTAAACAGCCCAAAGTTCTCTAAAGACACCGAGAGGTTCCCAAGTGCTATTGTGTAATTTGTGTCCCTTGCCTGCACTTTCTTTACCCCTGTCTCTATTCACCCGCCATCCTCCAAGGTACAGTTCAAATACAAAAGTGGGATTTTTTTTTTTTGAAAAAAAGTTAAAAATAAACTTCTGTAATAGTCTCCACTGTAACAACTTCAGCCAGAAACACACATTCCTCTTCTTGTCCTTAAAATAATGTAGCCAAAAAGATTTAGCATGGAGCGTGGTATATAATAGATTATGAATGAATGAATGAATAAAAGGAAAAAGGAAGGAAGGAAGAAAGAAGAAAAGAGAGGCCAGAGTCTTAGATAGCCTTAAAAGTCGATGCTGGGAAACTACCAACATTTTGAAATGAACAGTCATAACTTTGTTATTGAAAAAGCTGTTTCCTTGCAAATATCTTTTCCCATGTATTCAGATTTATATATGTGCATATATATACATATATATATACTTATGAATTTTTTTAAAGCATATTTTATTTATTTGAGAGAAAGAGGGAGAGGCAGCGGGGGGGGGGGGGCGGAGAGAATGGGTGCACCAGGGCCTCCAGCCACTGCAAACAAACTCCAGACGTGTGCGTCCCCTTGTGCATCTGGCTAACATGGGTCCCGGGGAGTCGAACCTGGGTCCTTTGGCTTTGTAGGCAAAGGCCTTAACCACTAAGCCATCGCTCCAGCCCAATATACTTGTGAATTTTTGACTGTATAAATATGGCAAGAGGACTTCACATGTAGTCTATCTAGCTAATTCATGTAATAGTTACACAAAGGATAAACAGATAAATATAAAAAGTCTTAGAGGACAAATACTAAGATATTAGCGTTGACTGTCTGTGAAACAGGAATATGGTTGTTTTAGTTTTGCGGACATATCATTTTACGCTGAGTAGAAGGAGCATGTACTGTGGTTTTTTTTTTTTTTTTTGATGGAAAATAAAGTTATTTGAATTTAAAAAACTACTAATGCATGCAATCTGACAGTAGCAGTCTCTGCAGCGGCTGGGGGAGTATCCACGTCAAATTATCTGGGAAAGCTTCTGAAAAACACTAGGTCCTGACCCCTTTCCTGAGCATGGGGATAGGGGGGGCAACTCTTGAGTTTCAGGGATCTCCCACCTGCAGCCAGAGCTGAGAACAGAGTGGTAAGGAACTAGAGGTGAAGGCCTGGAGCTCGGCTGGGTGTGGTGGTGCATGCCTTTAATCCCAGCACTGGGGAGGCAGAGGTAGGAGGATCACCATGAGTTCAAGGCCACCCTGAGACTACAGAGTTAATTCCAGGTCAGCCTGGACAGAGTGAGACCCTACCTCGAAAAACAAAACAAAACAAAAAACAAAAACAAAAAGGCCTGGAGCTGCCTCTGCAAGGCCAGTTCTTACCAGAAATGGCCACTCCATACACCGTTGTCAAGTGAATCCAGGACGGAGCACAGGAGAAGCATCGAGCGTAATTTACATAAGTCTCGTCATACAAGTTTGTTAAAAAGTGTTCCGAGACAAACAACTATATATGAATCTGATAGATTCTGACTTATCAAACACATACGTTAGCTAGGACCCCCACCCCCGCCCCGCATGCATGTAACCAAGCAGTTTTCCCAGTTGTGGTAACTTGGCCTTTAAAGAAATAAGAAATAAGGATGCATCCTTATCCTTCAAAAATATGAACATTAAGGCGGTTCATTAGCACCGTCTCTAACTACATCCAAAGTCAGACCTTCTAAGCCCCCTCACGTAATGCAGATATATTTCAAGGTTATTACCTCACAACTGTCAAACCCAGCCTCATCTTGCCTTCTATGGCATAATTTATACTCAAGAGTGGCACGAGAGTATTTTTATTAATTTGTTTGTCAAGCAATGCTCTCAGCTCCCTTATAATTACCGTGCCTGTTAGCAGCATTAAGTACAAGAATATCTCTCAGTTTCTTTTGCATGTTAATTTGTAGCTCTTCTATATTTAGATGTGGCAATAGATACAGTCGTAAGATCAGAAAATGGCTAATGTGACATCATGGATGCCTTTCTCCCAGGAACAAATACACAATGAACTCGTGACGTATGATGGACAAGACCTCATAAGAGCCCGGGCTGTGACGTGGTCCCAGTCACTTTGTGTTCTCAGACAAGTGACCACACCTCTTCATGCCCTGAACAACCTATCTCTAAAGTGGAAGGCAATGGGCTGGAGAGATGGCTTAGTGGTTAAGGCCTTTGCCTGCAAAGCCAAAAGACCCAGGTTCGATTCCCCAGGACCCACATAAAGCCAGATGCACAAGGTGGGGCGCATGTCTCTGGAGTTCGTTTACAGCGGCTAGATGCCCTGGTGTGCCCATTCTCTCTCTCTCTCTAAACAAATAAACAAATAAAATATATTTTAGAAACAAGTAGAAGGAAATAATGAAACCAATTTCAAAATGTCTGGCAGTGTGACCACGTGTGAAACGAGCGAGGAGAAAGTCACCGGAACGGACGGCAGCGGCGATACGCCTGCGTCACACAAACGGTTCCAAATCCCGCCACCCATGGATCGCATCTAGTGCTGCTGGGACACACAACTCAGAGGGACTCCACTCCATCGTCACCCGCACAAATCCCACTACGACACAAAGCCCTTCTGGAATCTTGCGTTAAGCTTGACCAGGTCCCATGTATTTAGCCAGACATTCTAAGGGTGTCTCTGAGAATGTTCCTGAGGGAACTGCATATTGGAATTTTTATACACTGAATAAGGTGGGCTGCCTGCCCTCCCTGAGGCAGACGGGCAGAGGGTGGATATCACTCCCTGGCCAACATCAGGTGGACAATAGCAACAGGAGAGTGTGCCAAACACTGGCAAGGGGAAACTGGCTATAATACCCATAAACCCACTCCCAACTATACACTGCCTCCAGGGGGCGTTAATTCCCAAATCTCCATTAGCTGGGAACCTAGCATTCAGAGCACCTAAGTTTATGGGGGACACCCGAATCAAACCACCACAACAGGTAACACACACACACACACACACACACACACACACACACACAATGCTAGATGTGGGCTGGAGAAATGGATTAGTGGTTAAGGTGTTTGCCTGCAAAGCCAAAGGATCCTGGTTCAATTCTCTAGGACCCATGTAAGCCAGATGCACAAGGGGGTGCATGCATCTGGAGTTCATTTGCAGTGGCTGGAGGCCCTGGCACGCCCATTCTCTCTCTCACTCTCTCTCTTTCTCACTTTCTCTTTCTCTCAAATAAATAAATAAAATATAATATATTTTTTTAAAATGCTAGATGTGCTTCCCATGTCCCCATCAGAAGTAGTTATGTAAGGTTGCGGTTATCCGGCCAACAAGGTCCTCGATATTTATTTCCAGGCCAGAGACTAGATCTATTTAATTAAGACCTCAATGGGACAGAGCCCAAGGATCTAGGCTTTTCACAGGCATTCAGCAACTGAGCAGATCAGACACAACTGGGACCCAACCATCAGAACGGCTTCACTACAGGAGCTAGGAAGCAAGGGTCTGTCTTGCTGTGTAAACGCTCACCGAATCAGACGCGTGGGTTTGGCTCCTCTGTTGTGTCTTTGCTTAAATGACCGTGAGCTGGAAAGCCCATGTGTAAGGCCTCTAGCCATAAATGTCTCCTCTGGTATCGTTTCTGCCACGTCTGAATACCTCTAGGGTCTCCCCATCACCTATTTAACAAATCTAAGTCTCCCTATAATAAAACCCTCGGATAAATCTCCACACTCATCCTTCCCACAATCACCAACAAAACTTCTCAGTCCAAATTTCCCCCAAAAGCATGAATTCCATTTTCACACTCCACGCATGGCTCTCTTCCCACCTCCATCCTTCTACTCCAAACACTCATGCTTCGGGCTTGGGTTCAAATGTTATTCCTGGGCTGGAGAGGAGGCTTAGCAGTTAAGCGCTTGACTGTGAAGCCTAAGGACCCCGGTTCGATTCCCCAGGACCCACGATAGCCAGATGCACAAGGGGACGCACGCATGTGGAGTTCATTTGCAGTGGCTGGAAGCCCTGGTGTGCCCATTCTCCCTCTCTCTCTTTCTCTCTCTCTCCCTCGTTCTCTGTCTGTCACTCTGAAATAAATAATAAAAATAAACAAATGTTATTCCTCTCATACATCTTCTCTCCCAACTCTCCATCAGACCCCTTCATGTCACAGGCATGTCTCCATCCTATGGTGGGGGTGGGGTCAAAACAGAGCTCCACGCTCCGTGTCCCGTGCCTGTGTCCTCAGAGCTCCGAACGCGCCACATGGTAAGTTCACCAACACATGAATATAGGCTCTTTTGCTACGAAGAGGGCGCAGCTTGCCAAGCCACGCAACACAACGTGATGCCGGAAACAGGAGCCCCGGAGGGGCACACGAGGCTCCCCCCACCTGAGCTCCTTACTGGTGACCTGTGGCTCAAGCTAAGCCTCCCCGTGGCTCAGTTCCTTCATCCGCATGTGAGGAGGAGGATGGTACCAACTTCACAAAGCTGTTACGAGGATTCCATGTGCTAATAGTTTAGCATGTCATCAGGACACAGCGAACAAACTATCTGATATAATAGCTCTTCTTGTTTTTAGCTCCTATCATTTTTAATCAACATTTTTAGCCAGCAAGACCAGCTCCGGACAATGGGAAATTCCTGATTCATGGAAAGTGGAGAAGTCCTCAGCCTAACTTATCTTGTGGGGCATGTCTATTTCTGTTTTTCTTTTTCTTTCTGTTTTTTTGTTTTCCAAAGTAGGGTCTCGCTCTAGCCCAGGCTGACCTGGAATTCACTATGTTGTCTCAGGGTGGCCTCGAACTCATGGCGATCCTCCTACCTCTGCCTCCCGAGTGTTGGGATTAGAGGCGTGCGCCACCACGCCCGGCTGGTCATGTCTATTTCTGAAGAGCAGCTACGGGAGAGTGGGTAGAGAGTTATGTCCTCATCTCCTAAGGCTTGTCTCTCCTCCCTGATAAATTCCCCTACGGATATAGATCCAGGAGAGATTTAAGTGTGTGCTGATTCCCAATAGCTAAAGCAATTTATTTGCCACGGTGCATTCCTTCTTTCCCTGAAGTCAACCTGCAAGGTGGCTGTACCCATCAGGGGCGGGAATGATAGGCCAGAAGCTTCCTGCTTAACCC
This sequence comes from Dipus sagitta, assembly GCA_036346955.1. Taxonomy (NCBI): domain Eukaryota; kingdom Metazoa; phylum Chordata; class Mammalia; order Rodentia; family Dipodidae; genus Dipus; species Dipus sagitta. The sequence continues at coordinate 37,346,088 of CM070789.1, forward strand.
CTACCATACTCTAGTTTGGTCTCCCTTTCTCGGGGCTGGAAGGAGAAACGGACCACCCTCTGAACTAGATCTGGAAACTCTACGGCCGTCCTTGCTGTTGACACGTGATCCTCAGATGCTAGTCGATGCAATCTACTAACTTGAGGATGTAACAAAACCCAGGCCAAAGCAAGAGAAGTAACGTAGAATAAGTTAAGCAGAGCCAAAGGCCACGAAGTCTGTGACACAGACAGCCCTGTCCTAGGTAAAATGAGAAAAGGGACAATGGTGTGATATTTCTGTCAAGACACATGGGTTCGACTTTTTTTCCCCGTTACAGAACGTCAACGCTGAACGTGAGCACGCATTGTCGGGAATGCATCCGGCAGCCCTGCGAGACAGGTCCAGCTCATCACTGCCTGCGTTGCATGCTCTGTAAACCTGAACCTGAAGGGCAGGACCAGAGTTACGTTCCCGCAGGTCTCTTGTCACGTTTTCAACAGCCAATCAATACCTTGTGTTTGTCTGCTTGCAGAACCCTGCCCTAGTATATACTGTCGATCCATTAACACTGAACCCTTGCCTGGGCGAGGGGGCGGGGCTCACCTAACACACGTGTGTGCTTCTTCACACCCACCACAGCCTTCCCGCCCTTAGCAAACAAAAGACAGCACTTCCGTACCATGCTCATGGAGTGCACTGTCTATGGAAAACGGTACATAAGGACTCAGGTTCGACTCCCCGGAACCCACGTAAGCCAAATGCACATGGTGATGCGTGTGCATGAGGTCACACATGCGCACAGGGTGGCATGCATGTCTGGAGTTTGAATGCAGTGGCTGGAGGCCCTGGCACACCAATTCTCTCCCTCCGCCCCCCCCCCATTAAAAATAAAAGAAAACGGAGAACCAGGTGTGGTGGCACACGCCTTTAATCCCAACACTAGGGAGGCAGAGGTAGGAGGATCACCATGAGTTCAAGGCCACCCTGAGAGTACATAGTGAATTCCAGGTCAGCCTGGGCTAGAGTGAGACCCTACCTCGAAAAACCAAACAGTAAAAATGAAAAATAAAAGCAAACAGTAAATTACCAACAAAAAGTACAAAAATGCAAAATATATAGGAGTAAAATGACCACAAAAAAGGGTGCTTGCTCTAGCAGGAAGTCAAAACAGGGCAGAGTATCAACTCCTTTCCCAGTAATTGGGGAGGGCAAGTCAGGTGACTCAAAACGCAATGCATGTCTGCTAAGGACTACATAAACACTGGGTTTTGATTTGGGGGTTCCAGACAGACTTCAGTGGGCCGTCACGTTCACAGTGAATCTGTGCACACTGAGCATTAATTGTTCTGTTCCTGTCAGTATTCCGAGGCCAAGGAATTTCTTGTCATTCCAGCCTGGCCATTTGAAATTGGGTTTACGTGTCTCCAATGGCCCGTGTTCTTTTGGTGACCAAGCCCTTCACCGAGTGCTGCCTGTGTCCCAGTTAGCTCATGAAGGAGCAGTGGAACGAATGAAGAGCCAGCTCACAGGAGGGTGATGGGGACCGCATTAGCTGGTGCTTGAAGGCTGAGAGCATCACACACATATAAAGGATCGTTATACGCAGGTTCAACTTAAGCGAAGGTAGGTGTACTACACAGCACTAAGACCAGCTATGGTGAAGCCTCCAATTCTCCCAGAGCAGAGAGAGAGCACGTTGCGAACCTGGAGAGCTTCGGGTCTGGGTGGCCCTCACCCCAGCCAGCTGACGAGAAGCTGTGTGTCCAGCTGACTCAATGCAGCCACTGTGGGGTTGTTTGGAGAAGCTTCTTAGAACAAAAGAATTACTTACACTATAGTTCAGTGAAAAACATCAAAATGAGGTTTGGATGAACTAAAAAAAAAACATTATTATTATTATTATTAATTTATTTATTTTTGGGTTTTTAGAGGTAGAGTCTCACTCTAGCCCAGGCTGATCTGGAATTCACGATGTAGTCTCAGGGTGGCCTCGAACTCATGGCGATCCTCCTACCTCTGCCTCCTGAGAGCTGGGATTAAAGGCGTGTGCTGCCACGTCTGCCTGGCTAAAAAAATGTTTTCATTAGAGAGAGAGAGAGAATTGGCACGCCAGGGCCTCAGCTGCTGAAATCAAACTCCAGATGCTTTGCTACCTAGTGGGCACATGCGACCTTGCACTTGCCTCACCTTTGTGCGTCTGGTTTAAGTGAAGAATGTAACTGTGGGCTGGAGAGATGGCTTAGCGGTTAAGGTGCTCTCCTGTGAAGCCTAAGGACCCACGTTCGACTCTCCAGATCCCATGTGAGCCAGACGCACAAAGGTGAGGCAAGCGCAAGGTCGTACGTGCCCACTAGGTGGCGCAAGCATCTGGAGTTTGAGTACAGTGGCTGGAGGTCTTGCTGCACCAATTCTCTCTCACACATAAAAAAGGCAATCTGTTGGGCTTGCCTCAAAAAAAAAAAAAAAGGATGTAACTGTTAGGAAAAGCAGAAAAAGAAATAGTGGGGGGGGGGGTGCTGGAGAGATGGCTTAGCAGTTAAGGCGCTTGTCTGCAAAGCCTAAGGACCCATGTTTGACTCTTCAGGACCCACATAAGCCCGACGCACAAGGTGACGCAAGTGTGTAAGGTCGCACATGACCACTAGGTGGCGCAAGCGTCTAGAGTTCGATTGCAGTGGCTGAGGCCCTGGTGTGCCAATTCTCTCTCTCTCTTTCATGCATGTGGAGGCTCTCTTTCTTCTGTCAGGGAAAATGAAATGAGAGGGGAGGATCAAGCTCAATAGCAAACAGGGGCTTTACTGAGGGATGCTCAAGGAGGGCCTGACAGGCATGGCCAAAAGCCCCTCCCTTGCAGACTTGGGGGATACTCATGGGGACATTGGAATTCCTGCGGTCCACCTTGCCTCTGGCCTTGGGCCATCTTAGGGAAGTGATAATCAGACAGGTGACTGGTCTGGGTCATTCTGGGAATGTGTTAATTGAGAAGGATGGGTGGGTCACTTTGGGGAAACAGAGGGTTACAGTGAGATGGAGGAGTCCAAAGATGGAGTCATCCTGGTTCCAACAGGCGACTCAAATCATATTGAATGTTTTTCTTTTTTCAAAACGTAGGAAAGGAAAATAGTGAAAAGCGAAATATTACTAAAGATTAACCAAAAAAAAGTAAAAAAGCACCACGTTAGCGTGTGCACGTCTGAAAACAGGCAAGCGGAAAGACTACAAGGAGACAGGCCCAATGTGAAAAATAACTAAGATGTCTTCATTGCAACATCATGAGCAGTGTTTATTCATTCCTTCATTTGCCAGCCTTCTACAATGAGCATTATCGTTTAATAATATAATATTGTTTAATAATATCCTATTACCATTTTGGAACCTGGAAGGGCCCAACAGCACGATAAGCTACAATCCGATCTGCTGACACCCTCCACGCCCAAAAGAGTGTTCTGATGAACCGAGGCGTGGATTAAACAAGATCTAGCCTGTTCATCTAGCAGGTCACTGATCTGTAAAGATATCAGATGTTTTCAGATTTTTTTCCCAATCGTTTATTATTAAGCAACGAGTTGGAGTGTAACCAACTTAATTAAACAAAGAATATGAGATGGCCCCATCCCCAGAAAGCCCCTGGCGGGTCTGAGATTCCTCTGTGCGCCACGATGTGGTACTGGCAGAGCCTCGTGCCTCCAACCGATCAGGAGCTCAACAAATGCTCACAGCAAGGACGGGTTCTAGAGACGGAAATGTCCCCACAAAGTCACAGGGCATAAGCAACCGTCAGGCTCTTGTGGACTGATGTACTCCTTCACCGTCATCCATTCATTCAACAATACTTAGCAAACACTCCCTCTCTAGATGTAGCCGGGTTGTAGAATGTTCTCAAGATGTGCAAGGGCCAATGTTAATACATACACAAACAAAGGCGTCTGTGAAACAAGGCAGTTTTAGACAAAGTGACAGGGGAGCTGGGAAGTTGGAAAAAAAAAATTTTTTCCCCACGGTAGGAAGCGGAGTGGAGGCCTCTGGGTTAGAGCAGGATTTGTGACCCAAAGGCTGCAGGGTCTGACATTAGTTTAAAAATGTGGAATGGGGTGCTAAGGGTCCAGGAAAGTCCTTGAACCCCAAACCCTAGGTTCCTTTCTAATTTTAGTCACAGAATGGAATAAAAAAAGAAGACTGAGGGGCTGGGGAGATGGCTTAGTGGTTAAGCGCTTGCCTGTGAAGCCTATGGACCCCGGTTCAAGGCTCGATTCCCCAGGACCCACGTTAGCCAGATGCACAAGGGGGTGCATGCATCTGGAGTTCGTTTGCAGTGGCTGGAGGCCCTGGCATGCCCATTCTCTCTCTCTCTCTCTCTCTCTCTCTCTCTCTGCCTCTTTCTCTCTCTGTCACTCTCAAATAAATAAATAAAAATGAACAAAAAATATTTTTTTAAAAAAAGAAGACTGAGAAGGATAATTATTAAATTATTATATTTATTGAGGGAAGTACAGAGCCAAGGAAAGGCATCCCACGCGGCTAGAGATCCCACGTGGAGGGCCTGGGGAAAGAAAAAGTGCAGAAAGAAAAGAGAGAAAAGAAAGTTCAAGGAGCTCCTGCCCTGTGGGGAGCTGGAGGGGGTAAAGAACCCATGGGGAGAGTCAGGGCTAGGGATCTCTCCTGGCTGGGCCTGGGCCTGGGCAGAACCAGCCAAGGGAAAAACTCACCCACAGCTGGAAGTTCCCAAGTGGTCAGAGAGCGAGCCTGCCCTCCCCTTGCAAAGGTCTTTATGACCTTAGGGTGGTGGGCTGTCTTCAGGCTCAGGTGAACCAGAGGGCCAGCCGGTTGGTTAGGACTAGGGGCTGTCTCAGGAAGAGATTAGCTCTGGCACCAAGTTCCAGGGGCTGAACTTAACCAAGCACAATGTTTAAATCCTATGAAAGACCTCCCTCCCAGGAGGGGTCCTGGTTGATTGTGTAAAAACGTATCTAAGGGCACTAGGCAAGGGATAAGAAGTCAGGTCATCTTGGATTTCTAGAAAGTGCAAATTTTCCTGCGCTCTTCATCTTCAGGGGTCCGGTCACTCTAAGTCTACCACGCCCCTGTCTCAGGTGGAAAGAGGGTACTCAAGTGATGATGTGTATTTGCTTGGGAAGGTAGGCGGGGTCAGGACCGCTTCTTTATCACTACCTCTTGCCCTTTATTTAAATCTAAATCTCATGTCAAGACCCCAAAGATAGATTTGGAGATGGAGGGGATCACTAGACCTTTCTGGTCCTCTTCCCAAGGAGTCCACATTGAACAAATCTCCTTATCACTCTTACTTGTCTTTTTAAAAAAATGTTTTATTTTTATTTATTCATTTTCTTGCCAGAGAGAGAGAGAGAGAATGGGCACACAAATGAACTCCAGAAGCACGCGCCACCTTATGCATCTGGTTTACGTGGGTCCTGGGGAATCGAACCTGTGTTCTTTGGTTTTGCAGGCAAGCTCCTTAACTGCTAAGCCATCTCTCCAGCCCTCACTTGTCTTTTTTTTTTTTTTTTTTTTTTTTTTTTTTTGGTTTTTTGAGGTAGGGTTTCAGTCTAGCTCAGGCTGTCCTGGAATTCACTCTGTAGTCTCAGGGTGGCCTCGAACTCACGGCGATCCTCCTACCTCTGCCTCCCAAGTGCCAGGATTAAAGGCCTGAACCACCACGCCTGGGATTCACTTGTCTTTTTAATTGGCCTGTCAAAGACGGTGGCCAGGCCTAGCTGCTTAGGATGCCAGCATCCAGGCTCTGAGCCTAACAATTTCAGCAACAGTTGGAGGAGATCTATGCAAAAACTCCGAGTGGGAGTGAACTGTTCAGAGAGATGGCTCAGGAGAAGACTGGGCGGCAGTAGTTAGAACTAAAGTTTCCGTGCCAGCGAAGGTAGTGGACCCTCAACCGGATAAGCATCAGGACACTCCATCTGGTCCCTTCTGTCACCCAGACCGGGCCATCTCCCAGCTCAGAGAGGCTGAAGACTGACCATTAGATGCTAAAACCCTAAGCTCCACCACGGAGCCCAGTGCCCTCTCCCTCCTCCTGGGAAGAAGCTGCATTGCTTTGCAAATATATGCAGATTCATGCGAATAACAAAGCCATTAACGTGTGCACTAAAGCCTCAAAGGGAAAGGTTTGCTTTGATCAAAGCTCATAATGGGATGTATCCAAGGGGCAGAAAAATAACATCCTTTTCAGCCCAAACAAGGAAAGGGTTCAACTAGAGCAGAAAGCCCTGCTTTAGAAAAAGCTACTCACTCAAATATTAGGGTGCAGCATGCTCCCTTTGTGCGTCTCCAATTCCCAAAGTTGGGATTACTGTTAAAAAAAAATAAAGAAAAAAAATGATATCCTCTCCACTAGTATTTTTTTATTGATTAATTCACATTGATTTTTAAATTTTTTTTATCTTTATTTATTTGAGAGCCACAGACAGAGAGAAGGAGGCAGAGAGAGAGAGAGAGAGAGAGAGAGAGAGAAGAGAGAGAGAAATGGGAGAGCCAGGGCTTCCAGCCACTGCAAACGAACTCCAGACGCATGTGCCCCCATGTGCATCTGGCTAACGTGGGTCCTGGGGAATCGAGCCTCGAACCGGGGTCCTTAGGCTTCACAGGCAAGCACTTAACCGCTAAGCCACCCCTCCAGCCCTCCACTTGTATTTTTAAAAAAATATTATTTATTTATTTATTTGACAGAGAAAGAGGGAGATTGAGAGAGAGAGAATGGGCGCACCAGGGCCTCCAGCCACTGCAAACGAACTCCAGATGCGTGCGCCCCCTTGTGCATCTGGCTGACGTGGGTCCTGGGGAATCGAACCTGGGTCCTTTGGCTTTGCAGGCAAACGCCTTAACCGCTAAGCCATCCCTCCAGCCCTCCGCTTGTATTTATTAAAGCTGCGAAGACAGATTTTAAAGAGCGCTTGCACATTCGTGTTCACACCTCTGCGTGTGTGTGCGTGTGTGTGTGTGTGTGTGTGTGTGTATGTGTGTTTAATCTGCTCTGTCCCCTCCCCTGCATATCAAAGTGTGTTCACCTGGGAGAGGACTAGAGTGGCAGGCTCTCTGACTGGACCCTGGCACTGATGAGAACCCGCCCTTTCTGAGGGAGACCGGTGGGTGGTGAAATTGTACATGGTAACTTAGAGGCCACCCATGTGTCAACCACAATTGTGATTTCCCCAAGGACAGATCACCCCCAGCTTGTGATCTGACGCGCCCAGGCAAGGGTACGCAATGAAAACAGGCCTCTCTCTTCCTCTTCTGTGAACTTGAGAGGCAGTAAATAGGCAGTTAGGGTGACTGGGCCCCTAAAAGTAAAAGGGCAGACAGAATGGTCTGCACTTGGGTCCAATACTTATCTCTTACCTGTTTTTCAATAACCAACCTGGGTCCCCCTCCTGGGAGGGAGGTCTTTCATAGGATTTAAACATGGTGGTTGGTCAAGTTCAGGCCCCAGTGTCAGGGCTAGCCTCTTCCTGAGACAGCCCCTAGCCCTAAACAGCTAGCTGTCCCTCTGGTCCACCTGAGCCCGAAGACAGCCCACTGCTATAAGGTTATAAATACCTTCGCAAGGGGAGGGCAGGCTCTCTGAGCTGCCTGATCACTTGGGCACTTTGAGCTGTTGATGAGTTTCCCCTCTGCTTGGTCCAGACCCAGCCAGCGGAGCCAAGGAGAGGGCCCCCTACACCCTTACTCTCCACATGGGTGCTTTACCCACTCCAGCTCCCCACAGGGCAGGAGCTCTCTAAGCTTTCCTTTCTCTCTTTTCTTTCCACGGTTTACCCAGCCCCACCCCCACCCCACGTGGGGTCTCTAGCCACATGGGTGCCTTTCCTTGGCTCTGTACTTCCCTCAATAAATATAATAATTTAATAATTATCCTTCTCAATCTTTTTTTTTAAATTCAATTCTTTTTTTTTTTCCTGTTATAAGCCTCTCCTGGACGTTTATTTCACATAAATAAAGAGACAAAGGGTTTAAAATAGCCTAGAAAGGATATAAGCCTCCATGGCCTTCTAAAATTCAATTCTTTAATTAAAATTAAAATTGAGAGCCAGGCGTGGTGGCGCACGCCTTTAATCCCAGCACTCGGGAGGCAGAGGTAGGAGGATCGCCGTGAGTTCGAGGCCACCCTGAGACTACAGAGTGAATTCCAGGTTAGCCGGAGCTAGAGTGAGACCCTACCTTGCAAAAAGACAAAAAAAGGAGAGAAATTAAAACTGAGCCTGGGGCATGGGGTTCAAGGACTTTCCTGGACCCTGAACACCCCGTTACAGAATGAGGTAACAGGTTGCCAGGAACTGTGGCAGAGGGATCAGGGGTTAAAGTTCAGGGCACAAGGCCTATTATGTGGTGGTGGGGTGTCCAACATCCTTTCATTCCTTTCTCATTCCCATTCCCGCCCCCCAAAAGTGACTGTGGAGCAGTGCACAGAGAGCCCCACTAGTCCAGACAGTAAGGAGTCTGCACAGGTCAGCCAGTAGGAGCTGTAACCCATGGTGTGCTGTGTAAGAAACTCAGTTCCAGAACGGATAAAGGACTTGTGCCAAGTTATAGGGCACGTGCGGTAGAGCCGCAGTCTGGCCCAGGCCCCTCTGACCCACCCTTGTGCCAAGTTCACACGTGTGCCCCACCGTGATTCTGCTGTGGGCTGCACACGGGCTCCACATTAGAAACACAGCTCCTAGCGCGGCCCAGAGAGAAGGTGCAGTTGGATTTGTGTCACACAGGGTGCCGCCTGATAGCTGCGCAGGCATGGACAAGACGAGACAAGGCTGCAGAGGCCCAGGGAGACCACCATGACCTTCCCTCCCTCCCTTCCTCCCCTCCCTCTCTCCCTCCTCCCCTCCTTCCTCCTCTCCCTCCCTTCCTCCCCTTCTCCCTCCCTCCTCCCCTCCTTCCTCCTCTCCCTCCCTTCCTCCCCTTCTCTCTTCCTCCTCCCCTCCTTCCTCCCTTTTTCTGTCTCTCCCTCCTCCCCTCCCTCTCTCCCTCCTCCCCTCCCTCTCTCCCTCCTCCCCTCCTTCCTCCTCTCCTTCCCTTCCTCCCTTTTTCTCTCCCTCCCTTCCTCCCCTTCTCTCTCCCTCCTCCCCTCCCTTCCTCCCTTTTTCTCTCCCTCCCTCCTCCCCTCCCTTCCTCCCTTTTTCTCTCCCTCCCTCCTCCCCTCCCTTCCTCCCTTTTTCTCTCCCTCCCTCCTCCCCTCCCTTCCTCCCTTTTTTTCCCTCCCTCCTCCCCTCCCTTCCTCCCTTTTTCTCTCCCTCCCTCCTCCCCCTCCCTTCCTCCCTTTTTTTCCCTCCCTCCTCCCCTCCCTTCCTCCCTTTTTTTCCCTCCCTCCTCCCCTCCCTTCCTCCCTTTTTCTCTCCCTCCCTTCCTCCCCTTCTCCCTCCCTCCTCCCCTCCCTTCCTCCCTTTTTCTTTCCCTCCCTCCTCCCCTCCCTTCCTCCCTTTTTTTCCCTCCCTCCTCCCCTCCCTTCCTCCCTTTTTCTTTCCCTCCCTCCTCTCCTCCCTTCCTCCCTCCTTCCCTCTCTCCCTCCTCTCCTTCCTTCCCTCCCTCCTTCCTCCCCTCTCTCCTTCCCTCCCTCTCTCCTCCCCTCCCTCCCTTCTCCCCTCCCTCCCAATTTGACACATTTGTAATCCAAGAAGTCAGAACATTCCCCATCCCACCCCCATAGATTCACTTTGCCCTGCAGGAAGTCAGTCTAGCACCTTTGGGTCAGATACCGTCTCTTCACCCCTCCCGTCTGTGTTCCCTAGTGCCTTCCTATAAGGGTCACATAAGCTGGTCAGGTCCTCCATTTCATAACGCCATCCGGATTCATTAACTAGTCTCCTCTCATCTCATGGGAAAGCCAGCTGAAGTTTCCTCATCTAGCACGAATTCCTATGCATCTTGGGTGCCCAAGGACAGGCATCCCAGATCATAGGACACTCTTACAGCACATTTTTTGTTGTTGTTGTTTTGTTTTGTTTTTGTTTTTCAAGGCAGGGTCTCACTCTAGCTCAGGCTGACCTGGAATTCACTCTGTGGTCTCAAGGTGGCCTTGAACTCACGACGATCCTCCTACCTCTGCCTCCCAAGTGCTAGGATTAAAGGCCTGCGTACTTTTATCTGGCGCTATCAATGCCCAACTTCTCTGGCTTCTCCAGGGGGAGAGAGAGAGAGAAAATTTTTACTCTGTAATTCAGTACGTACAAAGTGTTCTAGAAATAATTATTGGATAAATTCAGAGTGACATAGATTAATTTTCTTATGCAAACCATTTTTTTTGCCTTATGAAAATGAAATATTCCGCTGATATTTTTAAATGTGGAGCGTTGTTCATCTATACTTAGTGATCTTTGGAAAAAAAAAAAAGGAAAGAAAGTCATCTAAACTGGCCCTATTTCAGCGAGACTGCAGCACATGTTTACCCTAATTATAACTCACACGAGGTTGCTGAATAGTTTGAGAACACTAAAATCACTGGAAAGTGGGGTGATAGTTGGAATCTAGGATGGCCAGTGGCCCTTGTCTCCTGGTCTCATGGTTTGCCCGCGCCTTCAGTGCAACCTGGACCTAGTGACTTTCTTCTAATAAAAGTCTCTCTCTCTCTCTCTCTCTCTCTCTCTCTCTCTCGTCATCTTGCTTTTTCTTGCTCTAGAGTTCCAATTCCACCCCTCCAGCTAGGCTACTCAAAGGTCCTAGAAAACTTCATCTGGCGCTGGCAGCTGTCCCTGGCAGCCTTCACATAGTCCTGGCATCTCCACTGGGTCTTCACTGTGACCCGTGGTCCATCCTCAAAGCTCCAGGGGGCCTCCGTGCAGGTAATCCAACAAACCTGCTTCACACTGCCCATGGCTATTTCCGAAAAAAAAAAAAAAATCCATGTAGCAAATTCATTGACCCTCTCTTTCCTGCGTTTGTTATACTCCTTAGTACAAGGTGGGGTGCCAATTTGTTAATCCAGGGGGGGGAAATAAAGCAGACTTTGAAGAACAGGACACTCCTTGGGCACTCAGGCCCCTTCAAACAAAAGACTGCGTTCTTTCTGTTGTCCCAATGCAGGTCAGCTGGCCCAAACTCAATAGTTGTAATCTCTCAAACAATTGCAACTGAATAGGCAGCAGTTTCAGCCCAAGGATTTTCCTTTTTTCTTCTTTTCTGTGCCTTATCAATGTGCTCACACCAGTCCATTTCTACACAGTGCAACTCGGCACGAGTTCTCAGGACACGGGCAGGCGGAGGTCAGCAAGCCTCTCTCACAAATTGCTTCTAGACCCGGTCAGACAATGTTTGCCTTGTGAGCCTCCTTTCAGAGGCCTCAGGCACGAAGGCCAGCCCTGCCAATCTCTTTCCAGGGATTGAATGTGGCCAGTAACAACAGAATGAGTTTGTCTTCAGTCAAGCTTCAAGAAGCATCCAGCCCCAATTACTAGCTTGGACTCAAGGATTCAGCTAAGCGCACCCCAGACTCCCAACCTACAGAAATGGGAGATGTTAAATATTCTTCTTTATTTTATTTTACTTATTTCAAGGTAGGGTCTCACTCTCTAGCCCAGACTGACCTGGAATTCACTATGTAGCCTCAGGATGGCCTCGAACTCAGGGCGATCCTCCTACCTCTGTCTCCCTGAGTGCTGGGATTAAAGGCGTGCACCACCATGCCTGGTATAAATATTCTTTTTAAATCACAAAGGAATAAACTCATTTGCCCGTCAGCAGTACACAACGAATACAGGAGTTTCTCCAAGTTAACTGTAAGACATCTAGCTCCAGTGCTAGCCTACTGGATCCCACAAAAGGTGAGTTCAGGGCTGGAGAGACGGCTTAGCAGGTTAAGCGCTTGCCTGCGAAGCCTAAGGACCCGGGTTCCAGGCTCCATTTCCCCGGACCACGTTAGCCAGATGCACAAGGGGGCGCAGGCGTCTGGAGTTCATTTGCAGTGGCTGGAAGCCCTGGCGCACCCATTCTCTCTCTCCCTCTCTGCCTCTCTCTCTGTCTGTCACTCTCAAATAAATAAATAAACAAAAACCAAATAAACTTTCTAAAAAAAAAAAAAAGCTGAGTTCAAATAGGGAAACAAACCAAGAAATGGGTCAAATGTTCAATATTACCGTTGCTCTGTTGGTGCTTAACCTAAAGACAATTTCTTCTATTCCAAAAAAAAAGTCTCATGGGCATTGCTCTGTCTAGCTAACCTGAGCCGTCATGTTTCTTTCTCCTTTTTAAAATATTTTAGTTTACTTATTTATTTGACAGAGAAAGAGGGAGGGAGGGAGGGAGAGAGAGAGAGAGAGAGAGATTGAGAGAATGGGAGCGCCAGGGCCTCCAGCCACTGCAAACGAACTCCAGACGCGTGCGCCCCCTTGTGCATCTGGCTAACGTGGGTCCTGGGGAGTCGAACCTGGGTCCTTTGGCTTTGCAGGCAAGTGCCTTAACCACTAAGGCATCCCTCCAGCCCCATGTTTCTCTTTTTATCTCCGTGGCAATTGGGTTTGGCAGCCATTGCCTCCTCCCTCCTCCGCATAATGCTAAACTGAATGATGCTCGAAGCTGCCAATCACTGTGACAAATGGCATACAAGGTCATTGGTGCTTGGCCACCCGTGGTGGTACATGCTGCTTGTCCCTCAAAAGAAAGTTTTTCTTTCTTTTTTTTTTTCTTTGTTTTTCTCCTCCAGGACTTAAACTTTGTGCCTTCTGATTGTGGCAGGAGTAACATTATGCTACAGGCTAGACTGTGGTATGTTGGTGGAATTTTTATTTTATTTTATTTTTTGTTTTTTTTTTTGAGGTAGGGTCTCACTCTAGCCCAGGCTGACCTGGAATTCACTATGTAGTCTCAGGGTGTCCTCGAACTCAAGGCGATCCTCCTACCTCTACCTCCCGAGCGCTGGGATTGAAGGCGTGCGCCACCACGCCCGGCGGAATTTATTTTTGTACTGGGAGGATCTAAGACATTATATTAAGAGTTACCCTGTTGAATGGGTTCTGGAGAGATGCTTGCCTACGAAGCCAAAGGACCCAGGTTCAATTCTCCAGGTAGGTCCCACGTCAGCCAGATGCACGTGGTGGCGCATGCTTCTGGAGTTCGTTTGCAGTGGCTAGAGGCCCTGGCGTGCCCATTCTCTCTCTCTCTCTAATAAGTAAATAAAAATAAATCAGAAAAAAACATTTTAAAAAAGGAATTACCTTGTTGAAGAGGAAGGCTAAGTGGAGAAAAAGGAGGGCTGCGAAAGGTAAAAGCCTACAGGGCAGGAAGGGAAGTGGTGGCTAGTGGGGAGAGGGAGGAGGAGAGAAGAGGAGGGAAGGAGAGGGGAACTAAGAGGGAAATACTTCCACTCAGCCGGAAGTATGTCAGCCGTCAGAGCTGCCTGGCCAACCATGTGCAGGGAGCTCTCTTGGCCTCTGGAGACCCAGTGGAGCTATTCCAACCAATGAGCAGCAGCGAGAATGAACCACAACACATCTGGTCTCAGCTGGACTCGTGGGCCAATAAATGGTTGTTTCAAGTTCCGTTACTTTCAGAGTGCTTGTTGCATAGCAACCAGCAACTAAACTGCCAAGGAGTCATGTGATCGTGTAGGTAGGTAGGGTTCTTTTACTTTAAAAAAAAAAATGTTATTTTCATTTATTTATTTCAGAGAGAGAGTGAGAGAAAGAAGCAGAGAGAGCAAGAGCGAGAGGCAGATAGAGAATGGGCGCGCCAGGGCCTCCAGCCACTGCAAACGGACTCCAGACACGTGTGCCCCCTTGTGCGTCTGGCTTACGTGGGTCCTGGAGAATCGAACCTGGGTCCTTTGGCTTTGCAGACGAGAGCCTTAACTGCTAAGCCATCTCTGCAGCCTGGATTTTTTTTAATTTATTTATTTATGAGAGAGAAAGCAACAGATAGAGAGAAAGAGAGAATGGGCACACCAGGGCCTCCAGTCACTGCATACGAACTCCCGACACATGCGCCCCCTTGTGCATCTGGCTTATGTGGGTCCTGGGGAATCGAACCCGGGTCCTTAGGCTTCACAGGCAAATGCCGTAACCACTAAGCCATTTCCCCAGTCCCCTGAATTTTTTTCTTCTTTTTTTTGGGGGGGCGTTCTCGGGGTAGGGTCTCACTCTAGCTCAGGCTGACCTGGAATTCACTCTGTAGTCTCAGGGTGGCCTCAAAGTCACGGTGATCCTCCTACCTCTGCCTCTAGAGTGCTGGGATTAAAGGCGTGTACCACCAGGCCCGGCCTATCTTTTTTTAAAATATTTATTTATTTGCAAGAAGAAAGAGATAGAAGAGACACTGACAGATGACCAAGGATTATGAAAAGGAAAGGAAAAAAAAAAAGTTGCTAGCAGCAGGAGGTAATTCAGGACCCACCCTCTGCTGCCTAAGAGGGCCTGCAAATAGGATGGCAAAGTTGTCCAGTAGCTCCCAAGTCCCGGGAATGGCAGGAGCAATCACTAAGGTTCTCAAGCTGGACTAGGAACCTTCCAGCTCCTTCTGTCGTGTGAACTCATTTCAGATCCTCAGTCATGCCAGGGGTTAGGAGATGCTACGAGTCCACTTTATAGTCAGCGAAACTGAGGCGCCTCTACGTTAACGACCCCGCACAAGGACCTCCCCCTCCCCCCGGAATGACGGTGATGAGCCTGGCCCAGGGGGTCCCCTGGTTTTTCAGGCTGTTCACAGGGAGCGATGAGCTCTCTGCTGTTAGTGAGTTTATTTGAGGTTGGCTCTGGTATTTTGAGAGACTTCACTAAAGGTGAACAATCGGTCCATTATCTCCTTTATCACAGTCCATCAAGCACTCTCACCCAAAGGTCAAATGAACGGTTTCATCATCATAACAATAGCATTGCCTTTCAAGGACCCCCTCCCGGGGGGCTTGTGCTAATGTCCCCAGGACTCTGAAATAATAAAACCCGGAGGGTGACAGGGCACCTGGGCCCTTCGGTGCCCCACCCTAGGCCCCCCCCCACCCCGGCCTTCCTGATAGACAGCTCCCTTCTCTCCAGCTTTGTTCTTACGGAGTGGGTCTAAAGTTACCTCCCTGAGCTTTGCTGAACAAACTTCCTTCTCTTCCATCCCCTCTTCAGCTTCACCACTGCCCACACCCCCTCTGGGAGGGGCGTTATGAAGATTCCCTCCACAGGAATTCTAGTTTCAGAATCTGCTCCCAGGAAATCTAGAGCAGCTTTGAAAAGCCAGGGCTCATGCCCCTGAAGAGGCCCTGTGGATTCAATCAGTGTCCTGGAGAGTCTGGACGCTGTTGTGGCTAAAGGCACTGACCCTTGGGTTTACAGGCCTCTCTCATGGATAAGTGGAGGCAGGAAGACACTTGGCATCACTACCTTGATTCTGCACGTGTCCCCTTTGCTACTCTAAAGTTTGGGTCAAATTCTGCTCAATTCTGCACACATTCATTAAAACAAACAAAAAAAAAAGTGTACCTGCCGGGCGTAGTGGCGCACGTCTTTAATCCCAGCACTCAGGAGGCAGAGGTAGGAGGACCGCTGTGAGTTCGAGGCCACCCTGAGACTACAGAGTGAATTCCAGGTCAGCCTGAGCTAGAGTGAGAACCCCCATCTCAAAAAATCAAAAGTAAATAAATAAATAAAAACGAAAAAATGTGTACCCCTCTAAAACTGGTAATCTTCGCACTTCAAAGCCAATAACGCAAAAAGTCAGATGTAGATATTGTCAAGGCTTTACAGGGTAGTCATAACCATTTGATCACTGTCAGCTTTTAAAAAAACTGTATGATTTATTTATTTATTTGAGAGAGAGAGAGAGAGAGAGGGAGAGAGAATGGGCGCGCCAGGGCCTCCAGCCACTGCAAAAGAACTCCAGACGCATGCGCCCCCTTGTGCATCTGGCTAACGTGGGTCCTGGGGAATCGAACCGGGACCCTCTGGCTTTGCAGGCAAATGCTTTTAACTGCTAAGCCATCCCTCCAGCCCCACTATCAGCTTTTACAATGTCCTTCCCGGGCCACCACAGTGGCACCTAGAAGTCTCGAGTCATCGTCCTAAACCCCGAAGAAAGATCTAATCACTGGGTCCAACTAACTCTCTTACTGCGTCATGCATGGCCTGCTCTTAATTTTAATTTGAGTCATTGCCTCTCCAGCTCAAGTTCTAGGGACAGGGACATTGCGGGCAACCACCTCCCTCGGCACAGGTAGGACTCCATCACAGGACCGGACCCGAGATTGTGACCAGACCGATGACAGTTTGACCGCTGGCCTGTGTGTATTTCGTGCCCTGCCGCTAGCTTTGTTCCTTCCCAATGTTTATCCCTTATCATTAGGAGAAAGAGACTTTCTGTCTCTGGTCTGCCCTTTCTCTCCACAGTGTGGCCACACTGAGAAGAAAAATCCTCCGATGCGTTCACCACCACTTCTCTTGGCCAGGAGTTGAGGCTGATCTATCGACACACCAGGGTGGCCTCTAACCTCGGACAGCAGCAGGCACTTAGGGGTGAGAAGAAGAAGAAGATGGATTGGGTGTGGGAGGGATTCCTTGGCATGGGGCTGGTGGTTCAACAGCCTCCACACAGAGTACAGAGCACTTCATTATCCAACAACCTGAACTTGCACCACATCTCAGCGGACTCCGCTGGGGGCGGGGGGGAGCGCAATCTTAGTTCATCTGTAATTTCTCGTGCATTTTTCACGGTACAGGCAAAAGCAGCCGTAGTTTTTCTGTCCAAGCAAGGCCAAGGTCCTTTCTCACCTAGGTTTCACAAGCTCCCTCCCACCCAAGCCTCAGTTTGCACTGAGCATCTGGAGACACTGGGCTGATGAAGTATTTACTGGGGGAGCGGTTCTTCTGAACCAGGTGTAGGGCTGCAGAGATGGCTTAGCTGGTAAGGCACATGCCTGCGAAGCCTAAGGACCCGGGTTCGATTCCCCAGGACCCATGTAAGCCAGCTGCACATGGCGACGCATGTGTCTGGAGTTTGTTTGCAGTGGCTGGAGGCCCTGGCGTGCCCATTCTCTCTCTCTGTGTCTAATAAATTAATACATTAAAACAAATCTTAAAACAAATAAAAATAGCCCGGCGTGGTGGCGCACGCCTTTAATCCCAGCACTCGGGAGGCAGAGGTAGGAGGATCGCCGTGAGTTCGAGGCCACCCTGAGACTCCATAGTGAATTCCGGGTCAGCCTGGGCTAGAGCCAGACCCTACATTGCAAAAACCAAAAACAAAAAACAAACAAACAAACAAACAAACAAACAAGAAAACCAATGGCAATTGTCAAACCTAGAACCCAGGCCCCCAGACATCTCCTTCGTCAGGTTCTTACACGCCACCTGCCCTACCAAACAGACAACCTGTGACAACCCTCGCCCCCCACCCCCCACCCACCCCCAAACCTGTCCCAATGACTCAAACTGGTCAGTCCTAACCTGCTTAATGTGCCCACCTGGTTCTTTGCAGGAAATCCACAATAAAGTCTCCCATCCAGGTTTTGGTCACTTTTTTTTTTTTTTAATAGTTTTTCGAGGTAGCGTCTCACTCTGTCCCAGGCTGGAATTAACTACGCAGTCTCAGGGTGGCCTTGAACTCACGGCGATCCTCCTACCTCTGCCTCCCGAGTGCTGGGATTAAAGGCGTGCGCCACCACGCCCGGCTGGTCAATTTCCCCGCCCTCCCCTCAACCCTCCTGATCAAGCCTGGTGCCTCCTTCCCAGCACGACATGTCCCCAGCTATCGTGTTAATCTTCCCCGGACCCGGGCAACATTGCTATACCTAAGTAAAAGGAAAACTTAACGTTTTACAAAACCTGTCCCCAGCTCAGTTCTGGGGTTCCATCCCACCTTTGCCATCTCTAAGACTCTCCCCACCTCCCCAGCCCTTCTCCTGAAAGAAGAAGTGGGGCGGCGCGTTGAATGAGTCCAGATCTGGGGTCACAGTGGCCGGGTGACCTGGGCATGATTTCGACACTGCTCTGTGCCTCGTTTCCCGCTTCTTCATGCAGGGATGATAAACACACTCGTCTCGAGGACTTATCAAGAGGGCTGGGTGTAAAGTGTCTGCAGTTGGGTCGGGTGTGTGGGGCAAAGTGTCATTTATCCCCAGTGTCCCTGATTGGGAAGCGAAGATGAACAAGACGAGCGATACCAGCAGAAGACTCAGAATGTTTCTTTCTGCCTTGCCTCCCACATGCTTAGAGCTGGGGTGGGCAGCAGGGGAGGAGTTGTTGAATATTCATGAGCTCTCCCAAGTCCATTAATTGATAGGGTATGAGAGTAATAAAAGGAATTAATTTCCATTTTAATAACGGCGCATGCTACATGTTAAGTATAGGTCCGCATTACCAGTGGTCACACGAGTTCCCCTTTGCATCTGGTCCATGTTGATTATGATGTCAGAAAAGCAAAAATTAAATCCCTTTTTTTTTTTTTTTTTTGGAAAGAAAAAAAAAACCTAATTTAATAACATTGCAATCCTGTTGAAAGCAGGATTAGATCTTACTAAGGGTGGGAGGCTGTCGCGTTTCATGTTTATCCCTCTTGAAGCCTTGGCAACATGTTCAGGGACACAGACCGCGTGCGTTGTCAAAGGACTCCCCAGCTCCCCCCCCCCCGGCCCCCTCCCCCAGTCTCTGCTGAGGCATTCTGGTCGCCCTGGAGCCTGTGATCACCGGTGTGCTGACACTTCTATTTTCACATTCCCTGTCCTGGTGCTTTTTCTCATTAAAGCGGCTTGATTCTGTAATTTCTACCAGTACAGATGAAGATAAAATGACTCCCAACTTTTATTTTGACCTTATAAAACTGCATAATTGGCTCAGAACCTTCAGGCTAAATGAGTTTCCTTTGGCTTAAGAACTCAGCCAGAGGAAGCATAGAGTTAAAAAATATATGCCAACCAGTATTACACTCGAATGTTCTGAAGCTCAGGTCTAATGTCAACCTTGGAAAAGTTTAGTTTCTGATGTATTTGTTTTTTTTTCTGTTAAAAAAAAAGGGGGGGGCTGGAGAGATGACTTAGCAGTTAAAGTGCTTGCTTGCAAAGCCTTAGGACCCAGGTTCGATTCCCCAGGACCCACATAAGCCAGAGGCACATGATGGTGCATGCGTCTGCACTATATCTGCAGTGGCTAGAGGCCCTGGTGCACCCATCCTTTCTCTCTCTCTCATAAATAAATAAATAAAAATAAAATATTTTTTGGAAAAAAAAATAAGAGTTCAGAATGCAACAAGCCGTCCTTCTCAATCCTGTCTTCTGTTGTAAGCTTACAGGCCTCACTAGGCACAGCTTTGACTCTGACTACTAAAGGTTGTAAGTGGCACTCACAGTTCGGTTCTCATTTGATTTCCCCGCCTGCCTTATCACACCTATGCACTACAGTTCCCCAGACAGGCTGCGTTAGTCCCCAGTTCCCCCCCCCCCCCCCGCACCTTCACGGACTGCAGAACAGCGCCCCCTCCTGGTGCTTTTTGCCCACTTCCCGCTCCTCCTGGACATGATAGTTTCTCCACCACTGCGGAGTTTGCAGCGCCTCCCCTGGTGACCCCTGGCACACCAGCTCCGGGCCTTGCTCACACCCTCTTATGCCAGCCTGACTGTTTTAACGTTTCTCTTTCTCCTCTCTGATTTTTTTTTTTTTAAAGAAATTTTAGAAATTTATTTATTTGAGAGAGTGAGAAGTAGAGAGAGAGAGAGAGAGACAGGAGAGGCAGATAGAGAATGAATGTGATGAATGTACCAGGGCCTCCAGCCACTGCAAACAAACTCCAGATGCGTGCGCCCCCTTGTGCTTCTGGCTTATGTGGGTCCTGGGGAATCGAACCTGGGTCCTTTGGCTTTGCAGGCAAAGGCCTTAACCGCTAAGCCATCTCTCTGGCCCCTCTTTCTCCTCTCCTTTTTGGCTGAAATTATTGAAGCCAGAGCCATGCATTTTCTTCTGTTTCCTTACACAGCATCTAAAACTCTTGTCTTCTCACAGGTCTCAGTACATTTATGGACCTTACCACTTGTGATGGTTTGGCTCAGGCGTCCCCCATAAACTCAGGTATTCTGAATGCTAGTCTCCCCAGCTGATGGCAATTGGAAATTAAAGCCTCCTGGAGGGGGTGTATTGTTGGGGGGCTGATGAGTATTATAGCCAGTTTCCCCATGCCAGTGTTTGGCACACTCTCCTGTTGCTATTGTCCACCTGATGTGGGCCAGGGGATGATGTCCACCCTCTGCTCATGCCATCGTTTCCCCCCTGCCATTGTGGAGCTTCCCCTCGAGCCTGTAAGCCACAATACACCCCTTTTTCCCCCAAAACAGCTGCTCTTGGTCTGGTGATTTCTGCGAGCAATGTGAACCTCACTGTGACACCATCTCTCTATGCCTCCCTGAGATGAGGGTCTCTTTGAGGATCGGCTGGTTGGCTTCCTCCAGCACGCTGGGAGAGAAAAGGCTGCTCCCCACTGTGGAGGATTCAGAGTCTGAGTCAGGGCTGAGGAGAGAGAGTGTTGTCGTTAGGGAAACTATTCCCAGAGACCGACAATGCCCCGGGAGGCCAGCGTATGGAGAAATCGGCCGTATATCTCATACAAACACGGGCCCATTCTCCACGACAACCTTCCAGCAGAGTGAGTTCAAGTGGCTGAGGAGCAGAAACGCACAGTATTCAGCCCTTCCTGAAGCCCCATCATAGACCAGGCCAGATGCCCAAGACAGGGAGACTTGTAAACTATAGTCTTGTCCAAGGAAGCCATTGGGTTAAAAAAAAAAAAAATATATATATATATATATATATATATATATATAAAGAGAATGGAATTAATGGGATCATACGTAAAGAACGCACTTATCAAATGCACTTCTGAAGAAAACTCAGCTGGACTTCTCAGCACTACCTTTGAAGCCTGTTCCTTCCTGGATTTCTGAGACAAGGCTGATTTAAAGACTCTTTAATGCTATCGCACTTAATAAATGCAAACAACATTAAAAGTGTTTTCCGGGGCTGGAGGGATGGCTTAGCAGTTAAGGCGTCTGCCTGCAAAGCCAAAGGACCTCGGTTCAATTCCCCAGGACCCACGTAAGCCGGATGCACAAGGGGGGCGCACGCTTCTGGAGTTCGTTTGCAGTGGCTGGAGGCCCTGGTGCGCCCATTCTCTTCTTCCCCACGTCTCTCTGCCTCTCACTCTCTCAAGACAAACATCTGACCAGAAGCGGCTTAGGGGAGGGAGGAAAAGGTTTATTTCAGGCTGACAGACTCCAGGGGAAGCTTCATCACAGCAGAACAAGCTGGCTCACTTCATCACACGCCCACAGCACGGAGAGGCAAGCAACGCCGGCAAACACTTAACAGCCAGAGAGCAAACTGGATCTCTGCACACCGTGGGGGTAGACTCAAGATCCCCCCCGCAGTGGCGAACCTCTAGGGCTCTGCCTACCGGAGACTTAAGTAAGAAGCTTAATCTTAATCAAAACTACCTGAGTTGGGCTGGAGTGATGGCTTAGTGGTCAAGGCACTTGCCTGCGAAACCTAAAGACCCAGGTTCAATTCCCCAGGACCCAGGTAAGCCATATCCACAAGGTGGCACACGCATCTGGAGTTTGTTTGCAGTGGCTGGAGGCCCTGGCGTGCCAAGTCTCTCTCTCTCTCCCAAATAAATAAATATATTCAAAACAGGGGAAGAGAGCCAGGCGTGGCGGTGCACGCCTTTAATCCCAGCACTCGGGAGGTAGAGGTAGGAGGATCGCCGTGAGTTCGAGGCCACCCTGAGTCTACGTAGTGAATTCCAGGTCAGCCTGAGCTAGAATGAGACCCTGCCTTGAAAAAACAAGAAAAAAAAGGGGTTGGGGGAAGGGAAGAGAAAATAACCACTACTGTTGGCAATGAACTGTTCTATATACAGGGCCTTACTGTGGACGTTTCACTCATAATTTCAGAATAACATGGTCATTAAGGTTACAAACTTGGTCACAGGGGCCCAATCCCGTTCTTACATGTGCCAAGTCTGTCTCCATGTTCCCATGTCTATAAACTTGAGCTAAGATCAGCATGTATATATAGGGGGGAGGGGGAGAAGTTAGAGAGCCTGAGTCCCTAAGCTCACAGCACAGTACCTAAGACTCAGGGTTATTTGTTTTTTATTTGACAGAGAAAGAGGGAGGGGGAGAGAGAAAGAGAGAGAGAGAGAATGGGCGCGCCAGGGCCTCCTGCCACTGCAAACGAACTCCAGACGTGTGCGCCCCCTTGTGCATCTGGCTTACGTGGGTCCTGGGGAGTTGAACCTGGGTCCTTTGGCTGTGCAGGCCAATGCCTTAACCGCTAAGCCATCCCTCCAGCCCTCGGGGTTAATTTTCATGAATAACGTAAACAGGACTGTGAAGCTGATGACATTATCATTCATGAAGTTCACAGACGTATGGCTATGTGCCCAAAGTCAGATGGGAAGGGAGAGAGAAGAGGAGGAAGGTACGGAGACAGACAATGAGAAAGAGAGAGAGAGAGAGAGAGAAAGAGAGAGAGAGAGGTTCTGGTTTCAAAGCTTTTGCTTTCGCTGTGTGTAGCAGCAGCTGACAGACAGCAGCAGACGATTGGACGCTATTCAGGTTGTTACCCACACAGTGTCGGAATGATATGGCCCCCTAATTATTTCTGTGCACACTTGGGTGCAGGATTTGGGGGTGGACCCCAAACCCGAGCCCAGCAAAGACAGGAGGCTGACAGGCTGGCGGGCCTTCAGTCGGAAGCTCTGCCACCCCGCCCCCCGCCCCCCACCAGGAATGAGCCTGCCCTTGTGATCTGCCGGCCGCAGAGGGCAGTAACCTTCTCATTACGGCCCTGCCGAGAGCCCGGGACTAATGGACTGTGGGTCCGCAGGGAGGGTCGGGAGCGCTTCACAGCTCTCTCCGAGGTACTGGGGCCTGAACCTGCGACCTGCGGCCCTGCGTGCAGGGCCATTACCCATCTCCACCAGCCACCAGCGTTAAGGGCCTCTCATTACCAGCCATGTAGATTGCTGCTGGCGATAATGAGGTAACGGGATTCAAAAAAAAAAAAAAAAAAGAAGCCTTTCCTGGGGGAACTCCAGACAGCCAAGCCCTGCCAAAGGGGCTCCGTTTCCTGACCCGCATTTTAGAATATTTTGCTCTAAACGGATGGGAACAATTCTATCCCAGGGGAACTCTGACCCTTCTCCCCGTCATCTTAGGGCCTCTCGTCCTCCCTCACTCCGTCATATTTCTGCGTTCCTCTTCCCAAACCTGTGAACCATCAATCACTCCATTCCCAGGGCTTCACTCATGCAGAACCGGCACAGCCCAGAGGGAAGTGCCTTATAGTTTTTGTTGTTTGTTTGTTTTGTTTTCCGAGGTAGGGTCTCGCGCTAGCCCAGGCTGACCTGGAATTCACTATGGAGTCTCAGGGTGGCCTCGAACTCACGGTGATCCTCCTACCTCTGCCTCCTGAGTGCTGGGATTAAAGGCGTGCGCCACCACGCCCGGCTTCCTCTCTCATTTCTTTTCCTGCGCTTTCTTTCTTTTTCTTTTTCTTTTCTTTCTTTTTTTTTTGGTTTTTCGAGGTAGGGTCTCACTCTAACTCAGGCTGACCTGGAATTCACTATGGAGTCTCAGGGTGGCCTCGAACTCACGGTGATCCTCCTACCTCTGCCTCCCGAGTGCCGGCATTAAAGGCGTGCGCCACCACGCCCGGCAAAGATGCCCTACTTACGCAGCCAGGATTCCGTCCCTAGGGTCTGTGTCATGTGAGATCCTATATGGGACGTTCAGGAGACTGAACAAAATTAGGTTTCTTTTAAAGGAAACTTCACTTTTCATGCTTTGGGAAAAGACAAGGTGTTTGGGGTGTCTGAAACCAAACAGGGATTCATCATTGGCCCTAACGCACATCAGATATCCAGCGAGGATGACTTTTCCCCCCAAAGCCAAGCAAAGTGGGGTGCGGGCTGCCACGGCAGGATTGCTGGTGAGGATGAAGGACAGCTGTGCATTGGCTTAGAGCACTCTGCTAGGATCTGTTTTGTGATTCAGTTCATCCATGTGCTGTGGTCCCCACCGCCTTGTGAGCTTCCAGGGAACAAAGCCTCGGTGTTCCTCATCTGTGTCCCTTGTGCAGCGCAGGAAAGAAGGCACCTGGGGCCGAGTGGTGGGGCACAGCAGGATCCGCCTTGTCTGGCAGCGCTGCTGGGAAGAGAGTAGCGGCCACCCTTGGGCCACATTCTGCGTCTCATGACATCTGTAGCCTGTGGGCTGTTCATCGGGAGGTGATTTTGAGGTGGTAACCGGCCAGCAAAGCCCCGCTGTGCACCCGGCTAGCTGTGTGACCTCAAGCCAGGTCACTTTGTATCTTTTTTTATTAATTGTTTTTGTTTATTTTTATTTATTTATTTCAGAGTGACAGACAGAGAGAGAAAGAGGCAGATAGAGAGAGAGAGAGAGAGAATGGACATGCCAGGGCCACCAGCCACTGCAAACGAACTCCAGATGCGTGCGCCCCCTTGTGCATCTGGCTAACGTGGGTCCTCGGGAATCGAGCCTTGAACCGGGGTCCTTAGGCTTCACAGGCAAGTGCTTAACCACTAAGCCATCTCCCCAGCCCTTATTTATTTATTTGAGAGTGACAGACAGAGAGAGAAAGAGGCAGAGACAGAGAGAGAGAGAGAAAAAAAATGGGCACGCCAGGGCCACCAGCCACTGCAAACGAACTCCAGACGCGTGCGCCCCCTTGTGCATCTGGCTAACGTGGGTCCTGGGGAAACAAGCCTCGAACCGGGGGTCCTTAGGCTTTACAGGCAAGCGCTTAACCGCTAAGCCACCTCTGCAGCCCCACTTCATATCTTTGAACAGCAGTGAATACGGATGTTCTAACAAGCCCAAGGTCCCTCCTAATGCTGGCCATGATGACATCATTTGCATAGCACATTTACAGGCTAAGGCCGGCATTCAAATTTCAGTTACTCCAGAAACCCTGTTGGATCATTCCATACACTGTGCAGATCAGAGCTATCCCTCAGAAAGACCATTCTGACCACTAGCTCATCTAGAACTTTCCAGCAGCCACATTTACGTAAGCAAAACCCAACAGGTGAAATCATCTTAAATAATGCATTCTCTTAAATCAAACCAGCCACACTTAAAGCGCTCGATAGCCATTCCTGGGTAGATAGTGCCCTATGGGGGGGGGGCACAAGGAACCCGCAGCTATTGCCCCGTGGTCGAGCCCCAAACAGCAGGCTTCTCACAAGATGGGTGGGATGAGTGTAGTGAAGCCACCAGCAGGGTGTCCTGCGAACTATTGTCAGATGACCCTTCATGCCCCGCTCTGTGCCTGAACCACAGACAGTAATTTCAAATTTAGTTTTCAAAGGGAGACACTTATTTCACCGCTCTGTGGCTGAAGAGCTCCCTCTGAGCTACCAGGAAAGTGACTCGCCAGTGAGGAAGGTCAGAGACCTCCTTGCAATCCCGTGCCTGCGAGAAACACCGGCTCTTCCTCGGACCCAGCCTCAAGCCACGAGCTAACCAGGCTGTCCCTATCAGAGCTTAAAATTCCGGCCAACAGCTGTTGATCTAGAACCCAGAAGAAAGAAGGCACGAATAGCTTGAACTGACTTCGCGGCATTATCCGGTGACAACGTCACTTGCCAACCACAGTGTGCTGAGCAATGTGGAGGGCGAGTCAGAGAACCCCCGGGTGCTATGGCACTCACAGGAACAGGACAAAACTCCAATCTCTCAGAAATACGATAAGGGAACATTCACAAGGAGCTCCACGTGGCCGGTACCCGTAAACATTGACTCACTTTGTCTCTTCCCTTTCTCGGTTATGACAGAGAAACCCAATTTCCATATTTATACCTCAGAATTCTCTGTGAAGTCACTCTGTAAGTGAAACCAACACTGTGATCCCAGGAAGAAAAAAAAAAACACAAAACTCCAAGGCTCCTCCAGTCTCTCTCTCTCCTTCTCTCCTGCCTGTCTTCCTTTTCCATACACTCTCCTAACAAAGTCACGGTTCTACATTATTGCTTCCTTTTAGGTATTTTCACATGCATGTCATACTGAAGGAGGGCGAGCGCAGGAGCTAGAAAGGAACTCTCCTCCTAAAAGCAGAAGACAGGGCTGGAGGGATGGCTTAGCGGTTAAGGTGTGTGCCTGCAAAGCCAAAGGATCTCGGTTCGATTCTCTAGGACCCACGTTAGCCAGATGCACAAGGGGTCACATGCATCTGGAGTTTCCTTGCAGTGGCTGGAGGCCCTGGCATGCCCATTTCTCTCTCTCTCTCTCTCTCTCTTTGCCTCTTTCTCTCTCTCAAATAAATAATTTATAATAATATATCTATATCTCTATTTATCAGAAGACAGGGCTCTGAGCCTCATTTGGCACCAGTTCTACCCTGCTGTGGTTGATCCACAGCCCCAGGAGTCTGGTCCTGGTCCAACTGTGATTATGCGTGTCTTACGGTTTTTTTTTTTTTTTTCAGGCAGAGTAACTGGATCTGCTTGACTTGATTTGGCCGCTCTGGCCTCCCACCCTATTTGGCTACGAGCCAACTGTAAATCTTCTACTTTTGTTGTTATCATTTTTTTTTAAGACATGGTCTCACTCTAGCTCAGGCTGACCTGGAATTCACTATGTAGTCTCAGGCTAGCCTCGAACTCATGGCGATCCTCCTACCTCTGCCTCCTGAGTGCTGGGATTAAAGGCGTGCACCACCATGCCCAGCCCAACTGTAAATCCTAATCCTGACCTACCTCTTGTGTCCACATGAAGTTCAAATTGGATTGGTGAATCTTACCAGTCTATGTCACTCAAACAAGATGACACCTGTGAAATGTTTGATACACAGAATAATCCACAGTTAAATATCTTTCTCCTCCATTTCTCTGCAAGAGCTCACGGAGCCTATCTAGGGTGTGAAAGAAATGTCTCATGGCTTCAAGACTCACCTGCGCATAGAACCCTTCACACTCTTCTGTCTTTTTCTTTTTGGTTTTTCAAGGCAGGGTCTCACCCTAGCTCAGGCTGACCTGGAATTCACCACGTCGTCTCAGGGTGGCCTCGAACTCACGGCGATCCTCCTACCTCTCCCTCCCGAGTGCTGGGATGAAAGGCGTGTGCGCCACCACGCCCGGCTCTCTCTCTTCTGTCTTTTGCTCTCAATCTCACACCACCTGTTCTTGCTCTAGTATTCCTTGCCTCAGCTTCCTAAGGTTCCTTGGATTCCACAATTCCTTCAATGCATGTCCACAAGGATGCCAGCTTCTCTATTTCTGAGCGCAGACAGAGAGACCACGCTGATGAGGTGTATTTACACGCAGTGGGTGGGAAGCCCACAGGCCCCCTGACTGCACTGAGCCGAGGGCCGCCTGCAATGCCGCTGCTTCCAGCCAGACATAAAACCCAGCTCTCTCTGGCTGCGTGCGTATAAAAAAACTGCTGCGCCCCGCAAAGACATTTCTCCGCCGTGGGGACATGCTTAATAAGAACCATGGTTGACAGTAAAAAAGCACATTTATTTCCTATAACCTCCAGAAAGTCTTTATTGCATAGAGGGCAATAACCGGCCACTGTGAATTACTGGGGTGTAATTCCACCGAGGAGGCCGCGAGCACCGAACGCGGCGGGGGAACTGCTTGAAACACCATGCCACGGAGCGGGGTGTGCTGGGGGACGGATGACTGTGTCACCTAACAGACGACAGCCCGCTGTCGGGCAATGGTCCGGCACAGCCACATCCACCAGGGTACCCCCAGATCCTTCTGCTCGGCGGCAGCTGGCCTAGAGCAAAATTACTGCGAAATGCCAACATGATCTTGCCCAATACTTAATGGTTTAAAAAAAAATTTTTTTTTTTGTTATTTTTGCTTGAGAGCGACAGACAGAGAGAGAAAGAGGCAGTTAGAGAGAGAGAGAGAGAGAGAATGGGCGCTACAGGCCCTCCAGCCACTGCAAATGAACTCCAGACGTGTGTGCCCCCTTGTGTATCTGGCTAACGTGGGTCCTGGGGAATCGAGCCTCGAACCGGGGTCCTTAGGCTTCACAGGCAAGCGCTTAACCGCTAAGCCATCTCTCCGGCCCTACTTAATGATTTTTCAAAGCGACATCTTGACCCATCCTTTTGCTGGACGCTTTAAGACCATCTAGGGAAAAAGAAAACACACAATGGGGCCACTTCACCCATTTTACACACGGGAGAGCAATGTGAACACGGGTCACAGAACATACCGTGTCACAGAGCCTGCAGATTTTTCTTTTTGTTTTTTCTTTTTTTTTTAAAATTTTTGTTGTTGTTGTTGTTCATTATTTATTTGAGAGTGACAGAGCGAGAAAGGCAGGTAGAGAGAGAGAGAGAATGGGCGCGCCAGGGCCTCCAGCGACTGCAAACCAGCTCCAGACGCGTGTGCCCCCTTGTGCATCTGGCTAACGTGGGTCCTGGGGAATCGAGCCTCGAACCGGGGTCCTCAGGCTTCACAGGCAAGCGCTTAACAGCTAAGCCATCTCTCCAGCCCTGCCTGCAGATTTTTCAATCCTGTGGGCTCTGCAGACATGGCTCCTGTTACCTCTTCAAACATCATCACTCAACTCCCGTCTCACTAGTTACTGTGTCTCCCGTGTTTCAGGCATACGTGAGCCCCAGAACCTTTGCACTTAGACTTAGGTCACAGATCACCTCAGTGAACCCCCCCCCCCCCCTGCCGCTCCATTCCCATGTGCACCCTCACCTTCCGGGCTCCCGACCTGGCCTTTCAGTTTTATAGTCTTAGCCAGTGCATCTTCTGTCACTGAACGATCCCTCTGCCTCATCTACTCCCCCACCAGAATGCAAGCTTCCCGAGGGCCGAGAATTCTTGCTCAGGCTCACACAAGATGCCTGGAAAATGCATGCCGTCCATAGATTGTTACTAGAAAACTTTCAGTGCCAGGGACGCCAGTGAGTTGCTAGCCACAGAGGTCCCTGATGCCCCCAAAACATTACAGGCCATTGCCGAGGCCCTTGGTTTCCCACCAGGAATAGATGGTAAGACCCTATTGCTGAAGACTCCACATACTTGGGCTGCAAGGCCACTGAGAAATCCTGCTGGAGCTGAGCTGAAAACCTCCTCCGTGTAGACCAGCTGAGAGAAAGCTGGAAGAAGCCACTCTGCATGCAGTTCAATGGGAGAGACAGAAATCACCAGTGAAGATACTCAACAGTGGACACTGCAAGCCTTACATTTGGCCAGCCAGGATAAATGAGCCAACGGGTGCAATAGTGGCACGTCTGTCATGGTGGAAACCAACTGCCCTCTAATTGGACTGGAGGCCCGCTCCATGGGAGGATATACATCCCTGATACTGAAAACCTAAAACAGGGGTCGTCATGAGCCCTAGGGGTGTAACATCTGCTGATGTCTGGCTAAATGTATATACTATGCTCATCAAGTGCTTACTGCCCAGTAAGTACTTCTCTTAATGCTCATACCCATATATTAATGCTACTCTCACTTTTGTTTGAGAACCTTCTCTTTTCAGATGGCAGTGACCTTGGGATGACTCAGAAGGCATCATGGTGCTGGGAAGAAGTGACAGGAGTGCTCAGCACTGCAATATCTCTATCACACCTTCCAAGGCTCAGGGTCCATTGCAGAAGAGGTGGCAGAAAGAATGTAAGAGCCAAAGGAAGGGTAGGACTCCTTACAACGTGCTCCCTCCAGACACAAAATGGCCTGGATATCCGTGACCTCATAGTGCCTGACACTACCTACACAAGACCTTCATAAGAGGAGGAAAAGATGACGACATCAAAATAAAAGAGAAACTGACTGAGAGGGGGAGGGGATATGATGGAGAGTTGAGTTTCAAAGGGGAAAGTTGGGGGAGGGAGGGTATTGCCATGGGATATTTTTTATAATCATGGAAGTTGTTAATAAAAAAAAAAAAAAGAAAGTGCATGCCGTGGGAACAAGGCAGTGTCTTCGTGCCATATGGAGTCACAGTGAGTGTCACAGGTCTTGTAAAGAGACTGCCCACAGCAGGAGAGTGGTGTTCAGTGCTGTCCACAAAACCAGCAATGGTGATGGACGCTAACTGAGGGCACGCATGCTACAAGCGCCGTGTGGCCTGTGAGGTGCCTGACTTACACCGATGCACAACAGCTGTGCTCACAAGGCCTAAGAGGCAGGTATATGCCCAAGCGCATACTGCTGGATGGAGATGGGGGGGCAAGGTAAATAGACTCTTTTTTTTTTCAAACTTTATTTTCTTCATTTATTTGAGAGAGCGCAAGAGGAAAAGGCAGAGAGAGAGAAAAAAAAAAAAAAAGAGAAAGAGAATGGGTGTGCCAGGGCCCTCAGCCACTGCAAACGAACTCCAGATGCGTGCGCCCCCTTGTGCATCTGACTAATGTGGGTCCCGGGGAATTGAGCCTTGAACCGGGATCCTTAGGCTTCACAGGCAAGCACTTAACCGCTAAGACATCTCTAACAGCCCTCCACAGTGATTCCAAATACTGTCACGTTGATAATCAGACATAAACCATCACAGGGTCCCAGCCAGAGAACAGAGGGAAGCAACCAGAGTATTAATCCTCTAGCCCCCTCCCTGTATGTAGATAGATAGATAGATAGATAGATAGATAGATAGATAGATAGATAGATAGTCATCTCAGGCTGACTACACCCCTTAACCAAAAGCCACTATACTGCCAAAGATATCTTCTTCATATCCCTCTCTGGTTTTGTGTTCCAAGACTCATCCTTCAGCCTGTGAACGTTAATAGTCTGGAGGTCGGCTCTGTCCAAGATCTCTTCCCGTCGCTTCCTGGTTTTGAGTTCCAGGACTCGTCCTTCAGTCTGCGAATGGTAACCACCCAGTGCTGTGCACAGTCTCGGCGGGGGATGGGGGGTACCATCCTCACAGGCTGCTCACTACTCCTTCAAGAGTTCTTTCATTAAGCCCTTCTCCAATTCCCCTAAGCTAAGCATGCCATCTGGTTCCTCCCAAGACTGACTGCTGACACACTTTGAAAACTCTGAGCTTGGATTTTGCCCTCTGGCCTCACTCAACCTAGTTTTCCCTCCACCAAGATACTATCCATGGATACCCGTAAAGTGCTTACTGTAGTTCTTGACACGTAAGTTCTCCAGAAGGCTTGCCTATCTATTACTAATCTCTTTCCTACGGTTTCCTATGTTCTCTCACCGATACCTCTTGGTCGTCCCCACTCTGCTGGGCAGGATAGCGGAGCCTCAAAATTCTATCTATGCAGAATCTCACAGTGTAACCTCATTTAGAAATAGGATCCCCATGGGGCTGGAGAGATGGCTTAGCGGTTAAGTTGCTTGCCTGAAAAGACTGAGGACCCAGGTTCGATTCCCCAATACCCACATTAGCCAGGTGCACAAGGGGGCGCATGCGTCTGGAGTTTGTTTGCAGTGGCTGGAGGCCCCTGGCACGCCCATTCTCTCTCTCTCTCAAATAAATAAATAAAAAGAAATCGGGTCCCCGCGAGTGTAATCAGTTAAATTAAAATGAAGACATACCGGATTAGGGAAGGTACTAATCCAATGATTATGTCCTTAAAAAAAAGAGGGAAAGTGGGCACGCGAGGGTAGAGGCAGAAATTGGAGTAGTGAAACTTCAGCTCTAGACTGAGGGGTGCTCATTACCGCACGAGGCTGGGAGGAGCAAGGCAGGCTCTCTCTGGAGGTTGTGGCACCCTGGTTTTGGATTTCCAGCCTCTCCACAGCCATTCGAGAAAAGATTTCTACTGTCTGAAGCCCCTTAGTTTGTGACACTTTTTTTTTTTTTTTCTGTTTTTCGAGGTAGGGTCTCACTCTAGCCCAGGCTGACCTGGAATTCACTATGGAGTCTCAGGGTGGCCTCGAACTCACGGAGATCCTCCTACCTCTGCCTCCCGAGTGCTGGGATTAAAGGCGTGCGCCACCACGCCCGGCTAGTTTGCGACACTTTGTATCAGCAACCACTGTGGCTCGCTGACCGTAGTTTCTTCCCCAGGTCTTTGTGTACACTGCCTCTTCTCTCTTCTCCCCCCTGGTCCACCCCCCAACTCAGGCTGACCTGGAATTCACTATGGAGTCTCAGGGTGACCTCAAACTCACGGCGATCCTCCGACCTCTGCCTCCCAAGTGCTGGGATTAAAGGCGTGCGCCACCGTGCCCGCCCCCCTCCCCCACTTTGATTTATCCCACCACGCCACTTTATCTGGGACCTTCTGACTTCTCTCTGGTGCACGACACCCCACGTTTTGCCCACTCTGGCACCTCTCGCATGGCAAACAGGTAGGTGACGGGCTGCCATGTCATTCATGGCAGTACAGGCTGTGTAAGGGCTAACCTGGGCTACGCTCACGGCACCTCATGCGCAGTAATGCCAGCACTCAGTGGGAGCTCACTCTATGCTCAGCCTTGTCATTTCTATATTATTATTACTGTCATCATCATCTTCGTTATTATATATGTGGGGGCACATAAATACAGGTATGCAAGGTGCTTACTTGCTTGCGCATGTGGTGGCCAGAGGCTAGCCTGTCGGCCGTCATCTTCAGAAACGCTTTCCATCTGTCTTTTCTTGTTTGTGTTTATTTATTTGAGAGTGAGAGACAGACAGAGAAAGAAGCAGAAAGAGAGAAAGAGAGAGAGAGGGGGAGAATGGGCGCGCCAGGGCCTCCAGCCACTGCAAACGAACTCCAGACACGTGCGCTCCCTTGTGCATCTGGCTAACGTGGGTCCTGGGGAATTGAGCCTCGAACCGAGGTCCTTAGGCTTCACAGGAAAGTGCTTAACCACTAAGTCATCTCTCCAGCCCCTGTCTTTGTACATATATTATATTTATACATATATGTATATATGATATATACACATATATAATATAGTATAATATATTACATGTATATATAATAGATAATATGTGTATATCATCTAATATATATATATATATATATATATGCATATATATGTAAAATTTCCACTCAGCCGGGCATGGTGGTGCACGCCTTTAATCCCAGCACTTGGGAGGCAGAGGTAGGAGGATCGCCGTGAGTTCGAGGCCATCCTGAGACTACACAGTGAATTCCAGGTCAGCCTGGGCTACAGTGAGACCCTACCTCAAAAAAACAAAACAAAACAAAACAAAACAAATCTCCACTCAATGCTTATTAACCAGTCACCAGGCTCTATTTAAGAAACACTGGGGGTGTCAGAGACAAAGAGGCCACCGTGCCAGCTTCTGGGAGCACACAGACAGGTAAATGAGGAAAACCCAACCCCACAGCCTGGCGTCCTTGATGCAGCCCTTCTAGTAGCCTAATGGAAGGCAGTGTTCATGGCTTGTTACCATTGTCCCCAGCGAAACCACAGCAAGGGGATGCAGTTTCCCCAAGGTCACACGGGCGGTCTGATAGTTCCCACGCTGTGCTGTAGACTAACAAGACTGCTCCAGGAGACTGACGACCGAGACTGGACACAGCCAGCCTGCAAGAGCCGCGGCCAGCGAGACCACAGCTCGGGAGAAGGCATGAGTTAGTCTCGGACCGCAGTGCTGGGAGGAAAAGGAGCAGGGAGAGCACTAATGTCACTTGGGTCTGGCTTAAGGACCTACATTTCTTCTCTCTGACCTGAGCCAAGAGGGACTCAGTCGCCAAATGACCGAGAGCCTACCCTCTCAAGCAAGGACCGGGTAGGGAGGAGGGCCAGAGTCGTGCCCGGGGCTTCTCAGTCTGCAGAGAAAGGAGGAGAGACAGGCGCAGTCAGACCTGTGTGTGAGCCGTGTCTTGTGCCTCACTTTTCTGAGCCCTTTCCTCACCTGAGGGAAGAGTTGAGGGTGGTGAAAATCACCCCCAGCCGGGCTGGAGAGATGGCTTAGCAGTTAAGGCACTTGCCTGCAAAGCCAAAGGACACAGGTTCGATTCCCCAGGACCCACGAAAGTCAGATGCACAAGGGGGCGTGCACATCTGGGGTTGGTTTGCAGTGGCTGGAGGCCCTGGTGCACCCATTCTCTCTCTCTGTCTCTGTCTCTCTCCCTGCAAATTTCTGTATCTCTCCATCTCTCTCAAATAAATAAATGAAAATAAAATATCTTTTTTAAAATTTTTTTGTTCATTTTTATTTATTTATTTGAGAGAGGCAGACAGAGAGAGAAAGAGGCAGATAGAGAGAGAGAGAGAATGGGCGCGCCAGGGCCTCCAGCCACTGCAAACGAACTCCAGATGTGTGCGCCCCCTTGTGCATCTGGCTAACGTGGGTCCTGGGGAATCGAGCCTCGAACCTGGGTCCTTAGGCTTCACAGGCAAGTGCTTAACCGCTAAGCCATCTCTCCAGCCCTAAAATATCTTTTTAAAAAAGAAACACTCAACAAGGCCCAAAGCAAAAAGCCTAGGGTTAGGAAAGGCAGGTCCTTGGGTACTGTGGCAGTTTGAATAGATGGCCCCCAATACATTCAGGGTTTTATTAGTTTGTAGTTTACATCTGCAGCCACCTGGCTGAGGGAGGTGTGGTGGTGGGTTTGAAATTCCGATCCAAAGATATGCAAAGCGCCTAGTTCTACCTGGAGTTCCCGAAGTGTGCAGTGTGGCTTCTCTCTCTCTCTCTCTCTCTCTGTGCTTGGTCCTGTGAAAGCGGGCCAGCTTCTTCTGCCATTATGGAACTTCCCCTGGATCTGTAAGCTTCAATAAATATCCCTTCCTCCATCACTGTGCCTGGCCTGGAAGTTCATCTCAGTGGACCAGAATCTGTCCGCTACAGGTAGGAACGGTTTATTCCAGAGGGTCCCGCACCCGGCACCCCTTTCTCCCCTCTGAGTGGCACGTGGGGGTTGCGTACCTCAGACGCCACCAAAGAGCACCACCAAGAGAAAAACACGCCTGGGATATGTGAATCGCGTGCGCACAGGTCCTGGGACAAACGTCCCCCTCTCAGCCCATGAGTCGCGAGTCTCGGGCTGGCAGACAAAAAGCCACATTAGCCAGAGAAGCTTCCCCAGTCCCCTTCGCCCGCCCAGCTTCCCGTCACGACATTGAGTTCCAACGTGGGGCGTCTGGCTCCTTGGCGGGAGGATGCCCCGTTCTAAGTGCAGGAGGCCACCGTTTAGGGAAGCCATCCAAAGCTGGGGCTGCCTGCTTCTCTGCCTCTTACTCCAGTCCTGACAGCATGAAGGGACAGGAGGAAGGGTGAGCTCAGGATCCTCACTGATTCCTTTCCTGAGGCAGAAGAGAGGACCAGTGGGCAGGGGGGGGGGGGTCCCAGGTCTATGAGGGGGTGTACAATGCCAGGCCTGCGGGTCTCGGAGTGAAACAGACCTGTGTCTGAATTACTAGCTACGTAAAACCCTGCGCATTGGCTTAGGCCTGGTTGTTTTAATGTACCGGTGAGGCCACACCAAGGGCCCTCCGCAGGGTGGGTTCATCAATACACTTGCTATATCACAACGGGGACCAGAGTCTGAGGCATGAGAGACAGTCCTCACAAAGCACAGGGCAGGTGGGTGTGCCAGGAACTAAAGGCCAGTGCAGGGCCCCAGGGCCTCTCTCACGTGCCTCACGCTCACTTCGTGGTCACTAGGACCCCGATCAGCAAGTGGAAAGAGTATCCATTAAGGAGCCAGAGAACCTCCAGTCTAAACATGTGTCAAGTCTTTACAAGCCAGAGATCTTCACCAAATAACTCGGGGGGGGGGGCGGGGGGAGGGTCCTCAAAACCCCAAAGTTCCCACCTGTAAAAGGAGCCCATTCATGACTGAAACAGAAAGCCCACCGAGGGGCTCCGTCATTTCCCTACAAAACCTCATTTCACCCACAGGGCCACCTGTGCAGCAGTCTCTGAGTCATCTCAGCGTTCATACTGGGGAAGTACACACTGAAAGGCCACAGCTTGGATGCCATCGACAGAAGACACCTGTTAGTAAGAAAAGCTGCTTCCACGCTGGACTGAGAGAGATGGCTTCATGGTTAAGGCACCTGCTTGTGAAGCCCAAGGACCCACGTTCCACTCTCCAGATCCCACATTAGCCAGACGTGCAAAGGCGAGGAAAGCGCAAGGTCGTGTGTGCCCACTAGGTGGCGCAAGCGTCTGGAGTTCCATTGCAGTGGCTGAGGCTCTGGCGGGCCAATTCACTCTCTCTCTCTCTCTCTCTCTTTCTCTCTCTAAAATAAAATAAAAGCTGCTTCCCAGCCAGGAGAGGAGGAGTCAGTAGAACTGCACGTGTAAGATCATGTCCTTAAAAGCCACTAGGTATTATGTACACGTGAGGGGCTTATTGGTTTTCCCTCCCTGAGCATGAATAGACTTACAATAAGCCAAGGAAATTCCACTTAAAGTCCTGCTCTCCCCTTAATCTTCAAGTGTAACAGTAAAATGAAGGCCACGGGGATTAAGCGGTAGGTCGTCAGGAGCCGGGGAACCGGCAGTCGAGGCACGAGACGGGAAGGAGTGACGTGCAGGGGCCTCCTGGCCCACCCAATTTGCAAGCTGACGTGCAAGCTATTTGCTGGGACCAATTACCCTCATCTTAATTAATGAACACACAACCCACAATCTGTCCGGGAAATATGAGAAATATGCGCGCATTTAGAGGTTTCAGAACGTGCCAAATGCAAGATCTGCAAGCACCTTCCTCCAACTGCTGGGCTGGGAGTCGCCATGGAGACCGCATTTTAGCATACTGACAATGCTGAAATTCGTTCTGTTCAAACCACCTTTCAAGGGCCATGTGGGGTGTGTGTGTGTGTGTGTGTGTGAGTGTGGTGGCGTTGGGCTAGGTATAGAGGAGGTAAAGGGAGACAGGCCACTCTGTACCCTGCATAGGCTGGGCAGGAAGAATTGCACCTCGAGCAGCCAGGGTTGAATTTGTACCTCCAGTCTAGTCAGCACCATGCCCCGTACTGTGAAGGACCCCACAGCTGCACCTGAACTGCCCTGCCCCACATCTAAGGAGAACACATCCCAGATGCTTCCTCTGATCTGAACAAAGCCTTGAGTTTTTTTAATTTTTTTTTTGTTTATTTATTTATTTGAGAGCGACAGAGAGAAGGAGGCAGAGAGAGAGAGAGAGAGGGAGAGAGAGAGAGAGAGAAACAGAGAGAGAGAGCATGGGCGCACCAGAGCTTCTAGCCTCTGTAAACGAACTCCAGACACGTGCGCCCCCTTGTGCATCTGGCTAACGTGGGTCCTGGGGAATTGAGCCTCGAACCGGGGTCCTTAGGCTTCACAGGCAAGTGCTTAACCGCTAAGCCATCTCTCCAGCCCCAAAGCCTTGAGTTTTGTTGTAGGCATCGTTATCTCATTCCGTCCTCTGAGATGAACCGAGAGTTAACCGTTAAGAGGTCTTTTTTTTAATTTTATTTATTTATTTGACAGCGACAGACAGACAGAGAGAGAAAGAGGCAGAGAGACAGAGAGAGTGAGAACGGGCGCGCCAGGGCCTCCAGCCACTGCAAACGAACTCCAGACGCGTGCGCCCCCTTGTGCATCTGGCTAACGTGGGTCCTGGGGAATCGAGCCTCGAACCGGGGTCCTTAGGCTTCACAGGCAAGCGCTTACCCGCTAAGCCATCTCTCCAGCGCAAGCGTTAAGATTTACCGAGAACTTTCCCTGTGCTGTGCATGCCGTAGGCCAAGCTCTGGTAATTCCCAGCACTTGAAAGCTTGTACAAGAACAAGGGTTAAGCCGGGCGCGGTGGCGCACGCCTTTCATCCCAGCACTCGGGAGGCAGAGGTAGGAGGATCGCCGTGAGTTCGAGACCACCCTGAGATTACACAGTGAATTCCAGGTCAGCCTGAGCTAGAGTGAGACCCTATCTCAAAAAAAAAAACTAAAATAATAATGATAAAATAAAATAATAGCCAGGTGTGGTGGCTCATGCCTTTCATCCCAGCACTAGGGAGGCAGAAGTAGGAAGATTACTATGAGTTCAAGGCTACCCTGAGACTACACAGTGAATTCCAGGTCAGCCTGAGCTAGAGT
The DNA here is from genome assembly GCA_036346955.1 of Dipus sagitta. Taxonomy (NCBI): domain Eukaryota; kingdom Metazoa; phylum Chordata; class Mammalia; order Rodentia; family Dipodidae; genus Dipus; species Dipus sagitta. Next base: position 37,383,973 of record CM070789.1, read on the forward strand.
GAGACCCTACCTAGAAAAACCAAAACCAAAACAAGGATTAATCAGTGTTACTCGTAGGATTTAAGCCCCCCCCCAACCCCCCAGAAGTTTAGGTGTTAAACACCAGGTGAGTTTATCCATTATATTAGATTCATACAGCTGTGTTTGCCGATTACCTTCAAGGCTGACCAGAATCTTAGATTCTAGCAATTTCTGAGTGCCCAGTTGACTAGTATTAACCGTAGCCAGTATGTAATCATACCTCCACAAGGCTGGATAACAGAAAAACCTTCAGAAAAGGAGAGAAAAAAATCCCCACAATTTTTTTTAAAGCAAATTTCAGGTAGGTAAGACAGCAGTACAAATCACTGTCATTGTGTTGTATGATTACATCACCTAAAAGCTGGCTTTAGGGGCTCGGCGGGGGCGGGGGGTGGCTCAGGCAAACACTAACTGCACAGGTATAAGGACATGAGTTCAAATCCCCATTACCCGCACATATGCTGGCTGCAATGCCTACTATGCCTGTAATAGCACAGCCAGGGAGGCAGGGCCAGGCTGTTGCCCTAGGGCAACGTGCCCAGCTAGATTAGCCAAATGATTGAGCTCTGGATTCCCTGAGAGACCATGACTCAACAAATAAGGTGGAAAAGAGACTGAGGAGCATGCCCAACATTGATCTCTGTCCTTCACACACGCGTGCACACGCAGGGCCGCCTGTACCCACGCACGCATATGAACACCCACAAATACACACACACACACACACACACAGCCAAAAAGGAGCTGGCTAAGACAAAATGTAAAAGGACAGAGATTGTCCCATTTTCTTTTTTTCAATTTTTTTTGTTTATTTTTATTTATTTATTTGAGAGCGACAGGCAGAGAGAAAGAGGGAGAGAGAGAGATACAGAGAGAGAGAGAGAGAATGGGCGCTCCAGGGCCTCCAGCCACTGCAAACGAACTCCAGACGCGTGCGCCCCCTTGTGCGTCTGGCTTAAGTGGGTCCTGGAGAATGGAGCCTGGAACCGGAGTCCTTAGGCTTCACAGGCAAGCGCTTAACCGCTAAGCCATCTCTCCAGCCCAATGGTCCCATTTTCATAAAGGGAACCAGGAGAGTAAATAAGCAAATATATATAGTTAATGGCAGATGGATGCGCACTAGAAGGAAAACAGTGGGGCGAGTTAACATGAAACGGAGCAAAGTGACGTCGCAGCCAAAAGCATGCCAGGGGGCATGTCTGCAGGTCACAGGACTCCCCAGGACCACAGGGTGGAAGATGATTTTCGGCACTCGCCGTGTCCTGGAGTGTACGCCCAGGGAGGGGGTACGGAAAGCAAGGGTCTGCGCACGGAGAAGGGAACTGCTTTAGAGCCCCAGGACAGTTATGCTTACTACGAGGGGAGGAACCTTGAAGCCTGAAGAGCCATGCAGATTTGTCCCCAGTTGACTTCTCTATAGCTTCAAGTCACTGATGAGGGCCACCAAGAGAGAGGGGGCCTGACCTTGGGCGAGGGGGCTCTGCTCTCTGAGGCCAAGGCCATCCTCGAACAGGCGGGCACTTAATAAGCTACCAACCCATGGCAGTGCCACCAGTGGAGCCAACAAGGCCTTGCTCAGGGTGCTTTTGCCTGGCATGTATGCCAGGCATGGCCCGGAAATACCAAGGAAACGTTGTCCCTTCTGGAACAGGGGGGGGAGCTGAGCGACACCTTGCAGCGCCCACACAAAGGGGTTTGGCATGAGGGGTGCTGTGAAGTTATTATTTAGGGTTGCTGGCTTGATGAAGCGCCTGACCCAAAGCAGCTGATGGCGGGAAAGGTTTTATTCTGGGGTCACCGTCTCGAGGGGAGGCTCCAGGACGTCAGGGGGAAGCGTGGCACGAGCAGAGGCTGGACGTCACCTCTGCCGCAGCAGGCGGTGGACCGCAGCAGGAGCATGGGCAAAACGAATGCCGGCAAGCAGTGACACCCCTCCTCCAGCAAGGCTCCACTTCCCAAGTTGTCATCAGCTGGGGACCAAGAAATCAGGCCACATGAGTTGATAGAGGACACCTAATTCAAACCACCACAGCGGGGGTGTGGTAGCAAGCGAAACACAGAATACAAGAAGTAGGGGGAAAATGGCCAGCTTGGGGGGCCAGGGGACAGCTCTCCCAGCAGGGGACAGAAAGCAGATCCTCAGATATAAAAAGTCAGCACAGAGAAGAAGTGACCAGAGTGCTCAGCACGGAGACATCTCTATCACACCTTCCAAGGCTCAGGGTCCACTGCGGAAGAGGTGGCGGAGAGAACGTAAGAGCCAAAGGAAGGGTAGGACTCCTTACAACGTGCTCCCTCCAGACACAAAATGGCCTGGACATCCATGACCTCACAGTGCCTGTCACTACCTACACAAGACTCTCATAAGAGGAGGAAAAGATGATGACATCAAAATGAAAGAGAGACTGATTGAGAGGGGGAGGGGATATGATGGAGAGTGGAGTTTCAAAGGGGAAAGTGGAGGAGGGGAGGGAATTACTGTAGTTTATGGTCCGTAATTAGGGAAGCTGTCAATGAAAGAAAAAAAAAGTTTAAAATAAAAAGAAATCACCAGAATTGGAGCAAAATAAATTAATAAGCAAACAAATAAATAAATAAGGCCAGGGACCTCAGAGTAGGTCAAACACAGAAGTAAAGAATGCACCTCCAGCTTCCAACTTAGCCCCCTAGGGTAGGGGCCTCATGAGCAGCGGAAGCAAACATGACAGCATGGTCTCTGGGTGTTTTGGGATGGCAACAGAGATTTATTGCTAAGCTTAAAACTCTCATAAACATATCTTTATGTTCTAATGATCTTATGAATTTAATTAACCACAACTGCTTTCAATCAACTGTGCGCAGCTGTAAAAAAAAATAATAGTAATTAAGTTCATAATAAAAAAAAGAATATAAGAGAAACAATAGGAATTGCAAAAATCACATTTTGCACGAGCCCTGTTGCAAGAGCTTTGCTTATAATTAATTCGCATGACCTCCCAGTCCGCGGAGAAAGCGGGTGTTATTCTCCAGATGGGGAAACTGAGGCAATAGAGAGCGTGGGCAACGTTGTCATCATTACCAATAGAGCTAATTCACTAAAGCTTTAATTTGGGGCAGTCGTGGTGTGGAGGGGTTCACAAACATGATCTCATTTCCTCTTCCCACCAGGATAGAGGCAGTCACTGTCATCCCAACTGACAGAGAGAGAGAGAGAGAGAGAGAGAGAGAGAGAGAGATGTCTCTTCGAACACAGCCTTGACACGCACCATCTATATGATGCAAGCAGGTACTTTGACTGCTCCAAACCTCAGTTTTCACTTGTGCAAGATCCGAGTCACCAGAGCCACGGAGTTCCTGTGAGAACCCTTTACCTGCCACTCATAGGGGACCCAAGCCACACGGCTCTGACTCCAGAGTCCAAACCTTAAAGCACAGATTTTGACTCTCGCGTGTCAATCAGGAAATGGCTAAGCAGAAGCGATTCTAGTAATGAGAAGAACGCAATATCGATACGGTAACGTATAAGACCCCTCACACCCCCCCCCCGATTCAGAAGCCCCGGCCATCGATGTCAAAAGAACCCCCTGCCTTTCCATGCCTCGGATTTCTCCCAGGGCTAAAACCAAAGGGAAAATGAACGAATGGTGTACACAAACCTGATATTTTCACAGGTTCCCTATTTACTGCCCAGGTGAGCTAAACGCATGCGTCCACCTGTACACACAGCCTGTATATATATATAACTATACGTTATATAACTATAACCACTACCATTGCTATAGTGTTTCTACAGCGTGGCATAGTCCAAGTTGCTGTAAACGTAATCACTCATCTCACCTTCGCTCATGAGCCATTCTTTATTTATTAGAGACAGAGACAGACAGACAGACAGACAGACAGACACACACACACACACACACAGAGAGAGAGAGAGAGAGAGAGAGATAGAGAGAGAATGGGCATGCCAGGGCCACCAGCCACTGCAAACGAACTCCAGACGTGTGCACCACCATGTGCATCTGGCTTACGTTGGGACCCGGAGAATCGAACCTGGGTCCTTAGGCTTCACAGGCAAGTGCCTTAAGCGCTAAGCCATCTCTGCAGCCCGTGAGCCATTCTTATTCATCTAATCTTCTCACGGGGAAACAGCAGCTTAGACCACGACTTTCACTGTGGTTTCCACTTAGCCTCAAACTGTATCTGGCAAGCTACCTGGAGCACAGGACGTCTTCCGGAAATATCCGTTAAGCATCTGTACAAGTTTAGCGCTGTTGGCCTATTCGATCTATGCACGGTTGAATTCCCAAGCACACGCGTTCATGATACCTTTGCTATGGACTTACACCTTCCAACTAGGGAAATTTCTAATGCTTATTGTTATTAACAACATATTTCGTATGGATACATCATGTGTTGGTACCATCTTTTCCCTCATTCCTGCCTCATTCCACTGGGCTGCTCCTCAGTGGGGTTACAGGGTTTCCCCATGGGGTTGTAGTTTACACATTGTGGGAGCAGCAGTCAGTTATTTTTGGGGGGAAGGGAATGCCTCTGGGCATGATGTCTCAACCTGTGGCTCTAACAATCTTTCCACCCTCCTCTTTCACAAAATTCCCTGAGCCATGGGGGATGAGTCCTAAGTCTCCTTCAGTGAGCTCTTAGGAGCCTCTGGATCTCTGCTTTGGTGGGTGTTGAGTGTCCTCATGGTCTGTCTCCTTCACCCTGGTGCTGATTATCAGGTTCAGCATGGAAGCAGCTCTCTTGCTCGTCTCCCCAAATCCAACTAGGGAACTTTCAAGTAAGACATTCAGGTAGAGTTTGGGATGGGGCATAGTTCAAGTCAATTTTCCACGGGACTTGTTCAGGAATGCACACACAAGTCACTCAGTACAACCCATCTCGCTAACCGAAATAATACAGGGGATGTAACTGATTGGTGAAGGTATGCCCGATGGGGAATGCAGCCCAGGCAGATATCAGCTATCATGAGACACCCCCCCAGAGATATGAAATGGACCCCGCAATAGGTAGATACAAGATAAAGCGTGTGACTCTGTGAATATTGACAGATTACAAATTCAAACCAACCCCTGCTTTCTCCCTACCTCTGGGCTCCACAAACACATGAGCCATTAAGTCTCGCAACTGAGCCCCCTTAAGGTGTGTTTTTCTATTACTTACAACAGTAACAACAGCAAAAATCCAAAGATGTTATCTGTCCAGCTGGAGGTGGGAGGAAGGATAGCATGGCACAGGAAGGGTTAAAATGGTCCAAAACCAAAAGGTGGGAAGGGGCAGATGGCACGAGAGATGACGCTGGAATGACACCCTAACTTTGCCCTGTGATCATGGGGGGGGGGACCCATGGGTGGACGCGGGGCCGGAGGGAAGTACTCTCAGAGCTGCGGCCTAGAAATGACATTGTATCTACTATGTATCTACTAGGGTTCAGCTGTTGCCGTACACCTACCGTGTTTTGTCTTCAGTTTCACAGACTAATAGTCATAAGGAATAAATGATAAATATCCCAGGATCTCATGTAGTAGGTAAAAATATGCATCTCTGAGATTTGAGTAGAAAATAACATTCTCAGTAAAGATTCTGAATATATATATATGTGTGTGTGTATATGTATATATATATATATATATATGAAAAAATATATACGAAACAGATGGAATCTCAGAACCTCAAGTCTGTTGGCGTGTAATACCAAGGCAACAGACTCGATGCCAATAATCAAGCGAGTCCTCCCGGTAAAATGGCAAACCTCTCAATCACGTGGATCCCAAAGATATCGCCAGTATGAAGTGTTTAGATTCCCCAGAGGAAAATAAGAAGACAACTTTGCAACAGCAATAACTAAAAAAAGAATTTTGTAGTGCCAGGAGATAAGGAAAGGCAGCTGACATTCCCCAAGCTAGTCCACGCTACGTTTTCCCGGCTAGGTGCCCGCTAACAGGCACCACCTCATTCTGCCCTGGAAACCAGGCATGCCGAGCTCCAGCTCACGTAATGCCAATGTCCACTGTGTTACATGTGCCTCTACTAATCATCAAGGTGCCAGGCAAAAGCTCCTACCTCGAAAGCAAAGCTGAGTATATAAAAGTTGAGAAGCAATGCGTGATTTTTCAGATTCATCTCCCCAACCCCCAATCATTTAATTCAGGGAACCGGAGGGAAGGCTTAGTGGTTAAGGCGTTTGCCTACGAAGCCTAAGGACCCTGGTTCGATTCCCCAGGACCCACGTTAGCCAGATGCACAGAGGGGGCGCACGCGTCCGGAGTTCGTTGGCAGTGGCTAGAGGCCCTGGCGCGCCCATTCTCTCTCTCTCTCAAATAAATAAATAAAATTTTTTTAAAAAGAAAAGAATTCAGGCATGAGCTGGAGAGACGTTTCAGTGGATAAAGCAAATGTGGGGACCTGATTTCAAATCCTCAGGACCCACAAAAAATGCCGAGTGGCTGCGACAGCCTCCTTATAACCCCAGCATGCAGGAAGCAGAGATGAGAGATCCCCGGGTCAGAGTGGCTGAGTCTATGACCCCTTGAGTTCACCTGAGAATGTGCCTCAGGAAAACACGGTGTAGAACAATCGAGAAGAAACACTTGATATTGACGCTGGGCTCTGCTTGCACACACACGTGCCTACCTGCATAAAAACACGCATACATGCACACATTTGCCTAACATTTTCATATATGCATATAATGTATTTGGATCTTATTCCCTCCAATTGCCCTGTTTTTCCCCCCAACCCTCCCATTAATAACCCATCTTCTTTCCTATTAATCCCTATATTACTTTAATGCCATCTTAAAACATACTTTTATTTATTTATGTCAGTGGGAGAGAAAGAGAAGATGAATATGGCGCAGCAGGGCCTATTGGAACTGCAAACAAATTCCAAACGCATGCACCACTTTGTGCATCTGGCTTTATATAGGTACTGGAGATTTGAACCCAGGCCATCAGGTTTTGCAAACAAGCATCTTTAACTGTTGAGCCATGGCCCTAACCTTTTCAGAATATTTCTTACACAATTTGTTTTCTTGTAACCTGATAGTGCAGGCAACCGAAACCAGTGAGGTTTGAAGACACTTCTTACAGCTGTACAGAATGTTTGTATGACGCAATGTCCACTAGGAATGCCGTGGGGTGACAGGGACACACTGGAACCAGAGGCTATGCAGCTGCCCTCCTCTGACTCTGTCCTGTGACCCCTCTGCATGTCCACTTCCGTCACTCTTGCCCTCCCTCCATCGCTTTCTGTCTACCTCTGCCTCTCTTTCTGCAAGTCTCTGTCTCTCCTTAAGCTCCTTCAGTCCACTCCAGTGGGAATCAGAAATATTTGGGCCCCCATGGGTCTCAGCCACGTTTGTCACAAGTCTCTCTCTCTCTTAAACACACACACACACACACACACACCATTACTTCACTTACTAATCAGTTTCCCACCGATCCAGTCTGGCCAGATGGTGAGAGATAATGAAATAGCTTTGATGAGGGGGCCTTGAAGTGTGCTATTGTAAGCTGGTTGTGCACTGATAGCGGCTAACACGTAAACAAAAAAACTCCTCTGTGGTGGTGCTGGTTCTAGAGCCTTCCACCTACTAGCTGTCTTCATCCTCAGAACAGCTCCATGTCATAGATACAAATATCCCAAGTCCCACTTTACAGTGAGAACATGGGACACACCAGGGTTAACATGCCCAAGTTGATTGCTCATAAATAGAGCAGAGACAGGCAATGATGGATACTTGTATTTGATCTCAATGCTGTTTCCTCTCTAGATAGATGATAGGTAGGTAGGTAGGTAGGTAGATAGATAGATAGATAGATAGATAGATAGATAGATAGATAGATAGATAGATAGATATAGATGATAGGTAGATAGAGATGATAGAGATAGATGATAGGTAGAGATGATAGAGATGATTGATTGATAGATGGATATAGATGATAGGTAGATATAGATGATAGATAGGCAGACAGATAGAAAGATAGAGATAGATAGACAGACAGAGATGATAGACAGATTAGACAGATGATAGATAGAGATGATAAATAGATAGATAGATACAGATGATAGACAGAAAGATAGAGATGGTAGATATAGATAGATATGATAGATAGATAGACAGACAGATAGAGATAATTGACAAATTAGATAGATGACAGAAAGATAGATAGATATGATTGATAGATAGAGATGATGGATAGATAGATATAGATGATAGATAGATAGATGATAGATAGGCAGACAGATAGAAAGATAGAGATGATAGATAGATAGACAGATAGAGATGATAGATTAGATAGATGATAGATAGACAGATGATAAATAGATAGATAGACAGATGATAGACAGACACATTAGATAGATAGATATATAGATAGATAGACAGACAGACAGACAGAGATGATAGATTAGATAGATGATAGATAGACAGATGATAGATAGATAGACAGACACATTAGAAAGATAGATAGATAGATAGATAGATAGATAGACAGACAGACAGAGATGATAGACAGATTAGATAGATAGATAGATAGATAGACAGACAGAGATGATAGATTAGATAGATGATAGATAGACAGATGATAGATAGATAGACACATTAGAAAGATAGATAGATAGATAGATAGATAGATAGACAGACAGACAGAGATGATAGACAGATTAGATAGATAGATAGATAGACAGACAGACAGAGATGATAGATTAGATAGATGATAGATAGATAGACAGATGATAGATAGATAAACAGATGATAGACAGACACATTAGATAGATAGATATATAGATAGATAGACAGATTAGATAGATAGATAGATGATAGATAGATAGATAGATAGATAGATAGATAGATAGATAGATAGACAGACAGACAGACAGAGATGATAGATTAGATAGATGGTAGATAGATAGATAGATAGATAGATAGATAGATAGATAGATAGACAGATGATAGATAGATAGATAGACGGATGATAGACAGACACATTAGATAGATAGATATATAGATAGACAGACAGAGATGATAGACAGATTAGATAAATGATAGATAGATAGATAGATAGATAGATAGATAGATAGATAGATAGACAGAGATGATAGATTAGATAGATGATAGATAGATAGATAGATAGATAGATAGATAGATAGATAGATAGATAGATAGATGGACATTTGACTCTTCAGATGACTTTGGGTTCCGACAGAGCAGAAATCCACTTCCAGTAGCCACCCGACAATGAAAGTGTTCAGCAAAAACATCAGCGTGTCCTGAGCACTGTGTGTTCGATGCATCCACGCCGTGTGGCCATTTGAGGGTAGGGTGTGCTCAGACGTAGAACTTGCCTTACGATGATGACAGGGCTGTGACTCAGAGCATGTCACCTAATCCCTAACCCCAGCACTTTTCAGTTCTGCTGCACCAGGAACTCACAAATAGATTTATTTCCCTCCTCTCATGGCCTCAGATGGCCCCGTCACCAACTGCTGGAGCACAAAAGAAGTTCGTTTCTTGAGTCGCTGCACCTGGCGAAGCTGAGAAGTCACCTCCAGGCGTGCCTCGCATCCCCACTTCCCCAGCAAATGGAACTTGTGGGTCACCTGTACCCTGTGACTAGGAGGAACAAGCCCTGAGCTCTGGAATCCAGAGCCGGCAGAGACTCGGGACCCAGCTAGGCTGCGGATCCCAGGCTGGGTTCCGATGCAAGCAAGAGCCTGGAGAGAGGGCTCGCTGGGATGCTCGCGGTGGAGGGACGGCGTTCTTCCTTAGATCACCCGAGTACCAGCTAAGCTGACACTGGTGTTGGGCAGTTGGCTTGTTTTGTGGTAAGCAAAGAACTCCTCACAGTCTGCTGGGATGTGCCTTCGTGGCTCAGGCTGGTCAAAGGTGCCCCGAAGGAGTACAACTATGACGGGTCCGGTGGGGCTTAGAGAGACAAGACGGACTGGAGCCATAGCTCATTTTTAATTTTTATTTATTTGTGAGTGACAGACAGACACAGAGAGAAAGAGGCAGAGAGAGAGAGAGAGAGGAGAGAGAGAGAGAGAGAGAGAATGGGCACACCAGGGCCTCCAGCCACTGCAAACCAACTCTAAACACGTGCGCCCCCTTGTGCATCTGGCTAATGTGGGTCCTGGGGAATTGAGCCTCGAACCAGGGTCCTTAGGCTTCACAGACAAGCGCTTAACCACTAAGCCATCTCTCCAGCCCCCCCCCCCAGCTCTTTTTATAGAGAATGGTAACTAATACAAGTGGCAGTAACCATGACGATGATGGGTCACCTGTCTCTGACCGGTGCCAAGCCTGATGGCAGAGGAAACAGAGGTAAGAGATTTGCCCAAGGTGGCATAGCAAACACCTCAACGGCTAGGATTTGGATTAAGATCTGTCTGATACACAAAGCTTTCCTCCGCATGCCAGCCTTGTCCCAGTGGGCAGATGGTCCACAGCAAGCCAGGAAATGGTCCCGAGGGTGAGCAAGTGGGCTCACGACTCGCTGGATGAAGGAGAGAGAGAGAAGGAAAGAGCAGAGAGGTTGGGGAAGTCACAAGAATGAAGGAGACAGAGACAACGACAGAGAGGCAGAGAGAAAAATGCAGGCTAGGGGGGAGACACGAGTGAACAAAGGTGGCACTGGCCATTCTCGGTGACTGCAGCGGCTCAGGGACAAAGCAAAGTAGAGAAGGATTACTGCTGGGTAAGTGTTCTCTCCTGACCTTAGCTCCCCAGAGGCGACAGGGTATGCTGTTGGCTAACTGACTAAGGACCCCACCATCCCTCAAAGCCACTGCCCTTCATGCAGGAAAAGAAGGGAGAGATGGGAGCCCTCTGAGGTCCAGGATAAGCCCTGTGTTGAGGCATACCTGTGACCCCACACTAGCTCGGCATCCAGGGCACCTGGCTCCTCGGATGGCAGGACACGTGGAAAGGACAGTATTTCATCAAGTTCTGACCACAGGTGGCACCGGGCTCCATGCCCTGTTGAGCATGAGTCTGAGAAGCAAACATGTGTGGCTCCTTGTTTGTTTGTTGTTTGTTTTTTCCCCTTTTCTCTTTAATCGCTCACTTTGTCTTTCTGTAGTGACTTTCCCCTGCGATGGGTAATTTACAATTCTCCAATTCTCCCTGAGCATGCTGCCTGGCCCCGGGGAAGTACGGAGGCAGATCTGAGGGTCCAGGTGACAGGTGACACCCCCTGTGCCATCTGCTTCCTGGCGTGACGTGCCTCCTCATCTTGGGGTTCTGGCCGTCCCTGAATCTCATCTGCCACCTTCAGGATTTAGGGAGAGGCAGCATGCACGAGGAGTCTTCCTTGCTGTTTTTGATTTTAACTCCTTGGAGATTTACTATGTTCTTTTATTATTATTATTATTATTATTATTATTATTTACTATGTTCTTGTTCTGGAGATGTGAGTTGGGTAGCACCCTGATTCCCTAGCGCAGTGACCTTGAAGGGCATGCTTAACATCACCTCGCCTCAGTTTCCATTATCTATACAATGGGGTAACGGCCACATGGATGACACGCTATTAATGTGAGTGTCGATAGGTGAGTAGAGTTGTAAACTGCTTAGAACAGAGTCTGCGTCAGTCAATGTGCAATGAAAAAAGTCCCCAAGAGAATAAAGCTCGCAGTCCCTCCTCCTTGTTCCTTTTGCTGGCAGCCAACAGGTGAAGAGAGATGCCAGACCCCTGCCAGGTCTGCCCAGACGCAACCCGGAGACAAAACGGCTGGAAAACAGGATGGGAAAGGAAATGATACCTGCCAAGTTTTACCCATTTGCCAGACAGGCTGACGGCTTCTTTATTAGTAACGAAGGTTTCAATAGGAGCATAATTGTGGTGAGTTGGATGTCAAAGCACGCCTTCCAAAACAAGTCCTATGAGAAGGCATCAGTTATAGGGACTGAATATGTAGGTTCTCTTCCTCACCCTGGCAAGACAGGTGGAGTACCTAGGGTGAGTAAGACCTGCCTGCCTTTGGCAACAAGATTTAAATTGAGCCTTAATGCTGGAGCTGAGCTGACAACCTCTTCCCTGTAGACCAGCTGACAGAAAATTGGAAAAAGCCATTCTGCATGCAGCTCTGTGGGAGAGAGAGAAGTCATCAGTGGAGATTAGCAATAGTGGACACTGAAAGCCTTAAATTTGGCCAGCCAGGCCAAATGAGCCAACAGGTACAATAATGGCATGTCTGTTATGGGGGAAACCAACCACTCTCTAATTGGACTGGAGGCCTGCTCCACGGGAGGGAATACATGCCTGGTACTGAAAAACCTATGATACAGGGAGGTTATGAGCCCTAGGGGTGTAACCTCTGCTGCTGTCTGGCTAAATGTATATACTATGCTCATCAAACTGCCCAGTGAACACTTGTCTTAATGTCCATACTCATATATTAATGCTACTCTCATTTTTGGTTAGAGAATCTTCTCTTTTCAGATGGCAGTGACCTTGGGATGACTCAGTAGGCACCATGGTGCTGGAAAAAGTGACAGGAGTGCTCAGCACTGAAACATCTCTATCACACCTTCCAAGGCTCAGGGTCCATTGCGGAAGAGGTGGCGGGAAGAATGTAAGAGCCAAAGGAAGGGTAGGACTCCTTACAACGTGCTCCACCAGACACAAAATGGCCTGGATATCCATGACCTCACAGTGCCTGACACTACCTACACAAGACCATCATAATAGGAGAAAAGATGATGACATCAAAATAAAAGAGAGACTAATTGAGAGGGGGAGGGATATGACAGAGAGTGGAGTTGTGAAGGGAAAGTGAGGGGGAGGAGAGGAAATTATCATGATTTATTGTCTATAATTATAGACACTGTCAATAAAACAATAAATAAATAAACAAAATTTCACCGTTAAATATTCTCAAACAAGAAACGCAAGAGGATTTTTAAAAAAGTTACACGTGATGTCTTTACAATAAAAATAAAAGTCTGCAGCCGGGCACGGTGGCACACGGCCTTTAATTCCAGCACTTGGGAGGCAGAGGTAGGAGGATCGCCGTGAGTTCGAGGCCACCCTGAGACTCCAGAGTGAATTCCAGGTCAGCCTGGACTAGAGCGAGACCCTACCTCGAAAAAGAAAAAAAAAAAAATAAACAAATAAAGTTCGCTAATTGAAAAATAAATAACTTGAGCCTCAGCCCGGAGCCACATCACTGAAGGATGAGACGGTTACGGGTCGCGGGCAAGTGGGGAGCCCAGTGGCGAGCGTCAGGCCCGGGTGTGGAAAGGGAGAGGAAGCTCGGCTCTTTGCTGCCTGTCAGCCCAGGAATCTGCAGGTAGACAGCACTGAACTTCCCCACCATCCACGGGCAAAGACTCAGAGGGCTCAGATGACCGAGCAAAGTCACCAAGGAGACGTGGGTCAAATGGGCAGGCGAGGGTGCCTCCTGAGGACATGGTGGGCCTCCTGGTAGCTGAATCATCACGCGACTTGCCTCAAACCTCACCTCCTCTGAGAGGGTAACCGCCCCCCCCCCATATCCTCACAGAAGAATGTCCCCGTCACCCTCTCCGCAATCACCACGTTTGTCCTAACACTGCTCATTTCCCCCCCTCGGTACCACACCTTACGTCCGTGTACTCCAACGGGCCAGATTTATGAGGGACAGACGTCTGTCTGTTTTCCTCACTGCTGTATCCCCAGCATTTAAATTTTATTTTCTAGAACTCCTTACAGCGTGCTCACTCCAGACACAAAATGGCCTGGGTATCCATCATGACCTCGCAGTGCCTGATACTACCTACACAAGACCATCATAAGAGGAGGAAAAGATCATGACACCAGAATAAAAGAGAGACTGATTGAGATGGGGAGGGGATATGATGGAGAATGGAGTTTCAAAGGAGAAAGTGGGGGAAGGGAAGGGATTACCATGGGATATTTTTTATAATCATGGAAGCTGTTAATAAAAATTGAGAAAAAATATTTTCTTTATTTATTTGAGAAACAGTGAAAGACAGAGAGAGCAAGAAAAAGAGGCAGATAGATAGAGAATGGGCGCTCCAGGGCCTCCGGCCACTGCAAACGAACTCCAGACGCATGCGCCACCTTGTGCATCTGGCTTACGTGGGTCCTGGGGAACCGAACCTGGGTCCTCTGGCTTTGCAGACAAGCACCTTAACTGCTGAGCCATCTCTCCAGCCCCATGTCCAACACTTAAAACGGGGCCTGTCATACGCTGAGCACTCAGTGTGGTTGAAAAAGGTAAATGACGAATGAATAAGCCAATTAAGAGTTGGTGTCCATGCCACATTTTGATTATAAAGTACACGTGGACCACCTGTCCTGCCAGGGTGAGGAAGGGAACCTCTTCATCGGGCTACTGTACGCTGATGCGAGTCCCTACCATCAGTGCCTTCCCGTGGGACTGGCTTTGGAAGGAGCACTCTGCCATCAAGCTCACTATAATTGTGTCCCCAGCCGGTCGTGGTGGCGCACGCCTTTAATCCCAGCACTCGGGAGGCAGAGGTAGGAGGATCGCCGTGAGTTCGAGGCCACCCTGAGACTCCACAGTGAATTCCAGGTCAGCCGGGGCTAGAGTGAGACCCTACCTCGAAAAACCAAAAAGATAAAAATAAAAAATAAAAAATAATTGTGCCCCCATGGCCACCTTCATTATTAATAAACTGTCTGGTGCAGTGCTTGGAACATCCTGGTTGGGATGTTCATGCTATTCTGGAAGGAAGGAAAAGAGAAAGGGAGGGAGAGAGGGAGGAAGAGGAGAGGAGAGAATAAGTTTTCTTTCTTTTTTTTTGGTTTTTCGAGGTAGGGTCTCACTTTAGGGCTGACCTAGAATTCACTATGTAGTCTCAGGCTGGCCTCGAACTCACGGCGATCCTCCTACCTCTGCCTCCCAAGCGCTGGGATTAAAGGCGTGCGCCACCACACCTGGCTAAGTTCTCCTTCTTGAAGAACCCTTCCTTCCTTCCTTCCCTCTCTTTTTCTTTCTTTCGGTTTTTTGAGGTAGGGTCTCTCTCTGGCCCAGGCTGACCTGGAATTCACTATGGAGTCTCAGGCTGGCCTCGAACTCACGGCGATCCTCCTACCTCTGCCTCCCGAGCGCTGGGATTAAAGGCGTGCACCACCACGCCCGGCTGAGAATAAGTTCTTAACTCCTATCCTCATCTTTGTGTTCTTTTCCCCAGGCCCTTGAATGTTCAGTGGAGAAGATGGGCTTGAAGGTGATTGTGCATAAATATGGCCTGGCCAATGAGAAGGAGAGAGATTTGCCCTGGACGGGTACCTTGGAAATGCGTAGTTCATCCGTGAAGGCGTACTTAACCCGTGTCGCCATCCCATTGCAGCGACTGCATCAGGAGGGTCTCCACCTGTCCTCTGTTGACGGTCCACATTCTGGAGCTGAGGGACTATGGGGGCACAAGTCGCTCTCTCGTCTTTTCAATAAAATCTTACGACTCAATCAAGATTCTGGGAGGTTTTCCTTAGATACACAAAGGGTCCGTGACTCCCGGGCATGTGGGAATTTTCCCTCCTATCTTGACAGTACATTTCTCCATCCAGGCGAGGAAAAAAATTAGCCCAGCCAAGGTAGGCGCAAGAAAGAAAACAGATGTGTTCTTGCAAGATTATGCTCAAGGGACAGAAAAAAAAAAACCAAAAAAATTAAGATTTTTCTGGATGCAGATGTCCTAAAAACCAGCAAGTTTATCCTGTAACCTTGCCAAGGCAATGCCTGCTGTTGTGAGTGCCACCCCTGGAATAAAGGAAGGGAGGGTATTCGCAGGCGGCATCAAGCTGAGGTTCTCAGCAGGCAGGAAGAGAAATCGGGAAGGTTTTCAGCTTTGAAGCCAGTTGTCAAAAGCAGGCTGCACCTCTCTTTCCTCACAGATGCACGATGCAAGCGGAACTGGTTTTACTAAGAAGCAGGAGAACGTTATAGAAGGACCCAGAGAAGGCTGTTTGGGATGAAAAAAAGACTGCCATGCATTCCATGACCACAGCCTGTCTCCTATGCCAAGGTTGACCTTACCCCAAACAGTCCCATAGATACTTGTCATCATACCATCAGCCGTAAGCGTTCTCTGCCGCGGGACCCACTCCCTGAAGTTCTGGCTGATTTTGACAAGCCAGGGGGGCAAACTACCACGCGCCAAGGATTTTGAACTAGTATATAGCAATGCTGAGACCCCAGCCTGTTTCCGCTGATCTACAAAGCCTCTGTTTGGCACTGGCCCTCACGGCCACTAAGGCAAGGTCACGAATGAAAAGACGTCAGGTGGCACGTACAAAGAAAAGAGCAATGGTGGGGATGGAGAGAGGGCTTAGTGGTTAATGCACTTGCCTGTGAAGTCTAAGGACCCAGGTTTGATTCCCCAGGTCTCACGTAAGCCAGCTGCACATGGTGGCGCACGTGTCCGGAGTTCGTTTGCAGTGGCTAGAGGCTCTGGCGTGCCCATTCTCACTCACTCTCTCTCTCTCCTTCTCTCTGTCTCTAATAAATTAATAAAATAAATCTTTGAAACAAAAATGAGCCGGGCGTGGTGGCGCATGCCTTTAATCCCAGCACTCGGGAGGCAGAGGTAGGAGGATCGCCGTGAGTTCAAGGCCACCCTGAGACTCCATAGTGAATTCCAGGTCAGCCTGGAAAGAAAGAAAGAAAGAAAGAAAGAAAGAAAGAAAGAAAGAAAGAAAGAAAGAAAGAAAGAAAGAGAGAAAGAAAGAGCGAGCGAGCATTGGTGACAACCCGTTCATTTATCCTCAGACCCACGCTTGGATACTTAGGAGAGTTGTGTGGTCCTGAGAAACTCTATTTCACTTGGACAAGCCTCAGTTTCCCCACGTTAAAATGGAGATAACCCACACGTCAGTGGGAAGAGGCTAAGTTGGAAACCGGTGATACGTAACAACGTAACGTACTGACTAGAGGCAGTAAAGGATGTTTTGACTGGATATCCACGACCTCGCGGCGCCTGATACCACTTACACAAGACCATCATAATAGGAGGAAAAGGTGATGACATCAAAATAAAAGAAAGGCTGATTGGGTGAGGGAAGGGGATATGATGGAGAGTGGAGTTGCAAGGGGGAAGGTCAGGGAGGGAGGAAACTGCCATGGGTTATTGTCTATAGTTATGGAAGTTGTAAATTTTTTAAAAAATGGGAAAAAATAAACGAATAACAATAAAAAAAGAATGCTTTGCTTCTGCTCGGTGTTCCTCTCGGTTCTCTTGGAGCTTGTCTCTCCTGCACTTCAATATTCACTACGAGAGGTGGCCAGGGTTACTCCTAGGAGCTCATAACTCCTTAGAATGCGTTGCACCTAATTAAGTGACTAAATAAGAAAAGATGTAGGAAACGATACAGGAGCGAGCACAAGGTGTGCCCCATTCAGTGGGCGTTAAATAGCCCCGCCCCTCCATCTCTTTTCTCCCTCCCTTGCAGGCACGAGAGAGAGAGAGAGAGAAGAGAGAGAGAGAGAGAGAGAAGTCCGGCTGGTGGGATCTGGCGAATTCCTGCTGAAGCCAGGCATCTGCACTTCCTGGTACATGATAGTCAGGGATGCAGTAACGGACAATGAAATAGTGATGTAATCTACGAGCCTGTGAGAAAGGTGAGGGGCACGATACAGTGATCACAGAACCCCTTGGGATTAGATCTGCAAGGGATATTGGCAGTCCCCACCAGCCCGTTCTCTCAGAGGAAGAAAGAGAAGGACCGTGACTTGCCCAGGGTCACCCAGCAGGGCTAAGACCAGCACACCTCCACGGTCCAGCTCTCCATGACTTTCCAGCGGTTTTGCGTGTGATGTTGAGCACTCGGGCCAAACTGAGAAGACTGGGTTGGGAGAAGGCAGCCTATCTCTCTAAGCTCTTATAATCACGGCATCCAGCTGCACCCCCAAACTGTCCCTCGGTGATCAAGTCTAGAAAGAGTGCCCGGGTCTGGATGTGTGGAAGGGAGGGGCGATTACAGCTAGTGTTTAACCGGTGTGCAAAGGTGCAATTTATTCATTTTTATTTTTATTTATTTATTTGAATGTGACAGAGAGAGAGAGAGAGAGAGAGGGAGAGATTGAGAATGGGCACGCCAGGGCCTCCAGGCACTGCAAATGAACTCCAGACGCGTGCCCCCCCTTGTGCATCTGGCCAACGTGGGTCCTGGGGAATCGAGCCTTGAACCGGGGTCCTTAGACTTCACAGGCAAGCGCTTAACCGCTAAGCCATCTCTCCAGCCCCAAAGGTGCAATTTAGTGAGCATCAGTTACATGGCCCCCAGAGAAGGATCCTAGGGATACAGAGAGTTAAACAACAGGGAAGACAAAAATGAAATTCCTTGCCCAAGTGGACAATGAGGGAGGAGTATCAAGACAGTCTTTCGAGAAGTTTCCCCCAGCTGACCCTCGGAAGACAATGGGAACCAAATAGGAAGATCATTAAAGAAAGGGCAGAAGAGAGAGGACGGCCAGGCAAAAAGAGAAGTGTGAATAGCCAACTGGAGCCAGATCTCAGCCCAACTCACACCACGAGGCTGAGCCTAGTCATACCAACAGAGGGATGGGAAGAAACCGGGAGACCCACAGGGGCCATGTCTCCAGGCCTTGGTTCTTTCCAAGCCTGGAGGGTGGATGTCGCCCTCTGAATGCTGGGAGCAGCATGGATCCATCCAGTGTTGTGGCTACTAGGGAGACTGTGGGAAGACAGGCTTTCAGAGAGCGTGAAATTTGCCCTCCCTTGGTGAAAACCAGCCAAGTGGATTAGAGGAGAAAATGAGCCCACTCGGAGAAAGCTCTAAATTGTGATTTTTTTTTTTTTTTTTTTTTGAGAAGTGGTGTTCTTAGATGTCAATAGCAGCCCAAGCCGGGGATTCCTTCAGCGTCCCTCTGCCAGGCTCCCTGAATTAAGGTGCAGACACCTCTTTTTTTCCAGATTAGCTCAGGTGTGAGGGGCGTTTGTGGGAGAAATAGAATCACGCCTACCAACTTGCCTTTTCTCATTCCTGCTCTCCTTTCCCGCACCCTAATCATGCTCTAAAAATCAAACTCTGGGTTTCATTGATTCAGTGTGAGGCCTTGTGATTCAGTGTGAGGCCTTGGAATTGATGCCTGACATTTTTCCCCTTGGTATCCCCCATCAGAGTGGACTCCTGACCCCCAGAGTGGACTCCTGACCCCCAAAGCACTTGACTGCGTAGTTTTCATTCATTAGTCGGTGGCTCTGAAGATCAAACCCGGGGCCTTGAAGCGTGCTGAGCCACGCTGTGCCCCTTAGCCTCACCCCATCCCCCACCCACCATACCCACTATCACTAGTCTTTTCACTTGTCTTCTTTCCCAAGGCCCTCTGGTTTCCTGCAAGCCATCCTTGCGTCCCAGCGTTCGCTGGGGGGACAATCTTAAGCTAGTGCTGACCACCGGACAGGGTGAATGGACGAATGTCTGTCATCCAACCTGCGAGTGTGATGTTCCCGGAGTGAGACCAACCCACGATGGCAGATGGCACTGGGTTCACACGAAGCAGCTTGCCCACCCAATAGCGCGGCCATGTGACCCGTACCGCCCTGCGCGAGGCCTCACTGAAGAAGAGACTGTGTTTGCCTGGGTCGTGTGTGGTCCAGACAAGGCGGCGAGCGGTAGGTACCCAGACAAACGCAGGGCACAACGGCACACAATCCCTGCGTAGAAAAGAGAAAACCGAGCCGTACGAGGGGATTACGAATTAGCTGGTGGTGGTCAGGAAAATCTCCTTTGAAGAGGTGGCACACGAGACTCACATTTAATGGGGGCGCAGCAGGCTGGAGAAATCAAGTCTGGGTAGAACATTCCAGAGAGAGAGAGGGAGAGAGAGAGAATAGCAAGTGTGGTCTCTGGAGAAGGATACCTGCTCATTGTGTTGATGGAACACCAGAAGGTTCCCTGTGCCAGAGCAAGGGGCATAGGGGAGAAAGTGGCCAGCAGTGTCTACCATCCACGGATAGGACCTCCAAATTGCCCATTAAACATTACTATATAAAGCCGTGAACAGGGCTGGAGGGATGGCTTAGCGGTTAAGGCATTTGCCTGCAAAGCCAAAGGACCCAGGTTCGATTCCCCAGGACCCACGTTAGCCAGATGCACAAGGGGGCGCATGTGTCTGGAGTTCATCTGCAGTGGCTGGAGGCCCTAGCATGCCCATTCTCTCTCTCTCTTTCTCCCTCCCTCCCTCTTTCTCTGTCAAATAAATAAATAAAAATAAAATATTTTTTTAAAAAGCTCTTAAATCTCGCTTGCTTAAGCCTTGATTTCCCCTTCTGTGAAATGGGCATAACTGCTTGTCATATACAGCATCGCTGAGGTTCAAATGAGACGTTCCTGTCAAAAGTAAAGCAGTCAGCATGCTACTGACTCTGCCTGGGAGCTAGTACACCATGTCTTTCCCTTCCGTTGCGCCCATGGGTGCCGCCAGGCACTGTCTTCTCCTTTTGTGGCTCTGTCCTCCTGCTTACCACAGCGAAGAGAGAAGACTGCTCAGGTTCATTCAGAAACAATACTGTTTTCAAAGGCACATCCGAGGAGACTTCAGAGTTCAGAAAGTGTAGCACTAGGCTATGACAGGAGCCCTTTGTCCCTGCATCTAAGCAGAATCCGGCTACTGGAATCATTCATTCACGAGCGGGTGTGACTATGTGAGCCCAAGGAAAAGTCTGGGCTTGGGTCACCAGAGACCTGAGTTCAAGACCAAGATCCCAAAGTTACTGGCCAGCCAAGTCCCTAGGCAAATATCTGAGCCTCTGTTTCGGGTCCACTGGTGAGAGAAATACAAACTTCAGAGGGGAAAATTATTTATTTATTTATTATTGCTTTTAATTTGTTTTGAGAGAGAGAGAGAGAGAGAATGGGTGTGCCAGGACCATCAGCCCCCAGGAAGTAACTCGAGAGTGTGTGCCCCCTTGTGGTGCATGGGTGACATTGCGTGCTTGCGTCCCTGCATCTGGCTGCGTGGGACCTGGAGATTTGAACATGAGTCCTTAGGCTTCTCAGGCAAATGCCTTAACCGCTAAGCCATCTCTCCAGCCCATGGAGAAAATTATTTATATGCGTATGGGTCTGGACACACACGTGTCATGAACATAGATGTGACAGAAAATGTGCAACAAATGATAATAGTCACCCTGGGAAAAATATGTTTGAAGGATGGAGAGATGGCTTAGCAGTTAAGGCGTTTGCCTGCAAAGCCAAAGGATCCCAGGTTCGATTTTCCAGGACCCACGTAAGCCAGATGCACAAGGGGGACGCATGTGTCTGGAGTTCGTTTGCAGTGGCTGGAGGCCTTGGCATGCCCATTCTCTCTCTCTCTCCCCCTCTCTGCCTCTTTCTCTCTCTCTCAAATAAATAAATAACACACACACACATGTACACACATATATTTTGTGTGTGTGTGGCCTCGAACTCACTGGTGATCCTCCTACCTCTGCCTCCCGAGTGCTGGGATTAAAGGTGTGCATCACCACACCTGGCTTATAACATGTATTTTAATAAAAGAAATATGTTTGAAAAAAAAATTGTATGTGTGGGAAGGCTAACATCACACCACACAGTGGGTTAATGGCATTGATGCGTTTTGTTACCCAGCTGTGAGACGGCCTTGGAAAGCAGATGGGAAAAGTCCAGTTGGGATTTTCTATTAGGCATTCCACAAGGCCAGTGAGATAAGAGCCAGTGTTTGATCAGAAGGAAAATACCGAATCCCCCTTTTATAGCGAATGCTGGCTCATGAAATTCTCTCTTCCCCAGTAGTGGTGGGACCCAGTGCAGACAGGACAGATGGGGAAAGCGGTTTCTCCTCAGTGTCGTTGTGGGATCTGCCGTGTAGTCCCCTGGGCTGGAGGAGGCTCACGTTCACAGAAGAGCAAGCTTCTTCTCCCCCCGCCCCCCGCAGGCCTGGAAGACTCTGGCCACCTTGATGTTTTGATTTCTCTTCCTTTGAAGCAATTGATAGAACCGTGTATCTGAAACACAATTTGTCTCCTAAAACTATCCCAAGACCTTCCAGTGAAATAAGATTTCCTCCTAAATACTCCACCTTTTTGTATTTATTTTTTTTCTTCCTGGGACGTTGTTACACATTGCCAATGAGGTGTTTAAATGTCTGTTCCTGAGATGGTGATCATGCACTATCGTCCGAGCCCACCCCGCATGGGGGTCGATCACCACTCATTACATTCCACTCCAAACAAGGGGGTCTGGACACGCCGGGCGTGGTGGCGCACGCCTTTAATCCCAGTGCCCGGGAGGCAGAGGTAGGAGGATCGCCGTGAGTTCGCGGCCACCCTGAGACCACAGAGTGAATTCCAGGTCAGCCTGGGCTAGAGCGAGACCCTACCCTACCTTGAAAAACCAAAACAAAACAAAATACAAACAAAAAAAAAAACAACGGGGTCTGGAAAGGAATTCATTAACAGAGCTCCTGAACGCCACGTACCAACCTCCCTTGACCATGCCCCCGCTGGGAGTCCAACTTCCAGTTCAGTGCTGAACGTCTGTAATGCGTGTTTATTTGCTGGCTTGAAGTCTCCCACCGGCAGATGTAGCTGGAATGATAAACCCCATACTGGCATTTCTCCATCTGTCCCTGCACAGCCCAGTCCTTAGGATCCCTAGTGTTCAGCCTGGGAGGAAGCGTACATCCAATCACTTGATCTGATGTTTGGGAGTCTCTGGCATACCTCATTAGCCAAAAGTTAAAGGGTTTTTGGCGTTAATTAATTAATTTACTTGACAGCAAAAGAAGGAGAGGGGGAGAGAGAGAGGAAGAGAGAGAGAGAGAATGGGCGCACCAGGGCCTCCAGCCACTGCACATGAACTCCAGACGCGTGAGCCCCCTTGTGCATCTGGCTGACGTGGGTCCTGGAGAATCGAACCTGGGTCCTTTAGCTTTGCAGGCACAGGCAAACATCTTAACCGCTAAGCCATCCCTCCTGCCCCCTCCTTTTTTTTTTTTTTTTTTTTTTTGAGGTAGGGATTCACTCTAGCCCAGGCTGACCTGGAACTCACTATGTAGTCTCAGGCTGGCCACGAACTCATGACGATCCTCCTCCTTCTGCTTTGAAGGGTCTGACCTACGTCTCCTCCCTGGTGCTGTCCTGCGATTTACTTCCTGCACCGTGGCGCCCGGTGCTTGGAACTGACCGTAGTGCTGAACGCGGCGGGCGTGGGGCATGGATGCTCACGCCTGCATTTTTACCCCTTTGCTCTCTAGTCAGCAAACCACCAGTGGCTTCTCAGAGCCCAAACTCACTTCAGCATGGTTTCCTTTGCAGCCTCTTATTGATTTAGGCATCAACCACGCTGAGCTCTTCCTCCAGCTAGAACGCAGAGCATGGGCCATGCAGCCCTACAATCACCCGTGGGGGGTGGGGGACAAACTGGCTAACCACCAGGAGGCCATGTGAGTGAAGGGAAGATGTCATCTTCCAAGTCCCCACTCCTCAAATACGTAACAGAAACACGAGCAATATCTTCGTGCTACGTGTGGGGTGAGAACTCCACAGGGCAGCATCGGAAGGTGTCGAGCACCAGCAGACAGCAGCTGTTACCTGTCCCCAGCTCTGTCATGGGGACTCGCTGACTGTGCCCCGTGTTTTATTACTCTCTAGCCGCGACCTCTTCAAACCAATTAACTTTTTAAAGGAGTAGCACTTTAAGAGGGGGAAACTTAACAGTGAATCAATCAGGAGCTGCAAAATAAAGGATTACCATTCTGTTACTGCCTGCATGTTAAATCTCATTATCTGCCCGTTAGCTCTCTCTCTCTCTGCCAAACACGGGGTTTCTGAAGGAAGGCTCCTGTGGCAGACAGCTTCAGGTTCACTGAGGTGAACTTGCAGACCAGGCACAGTCGTGGAGGAAGGGATTTATAGAAGCTTACAGATCCAGGGGAAGTTCCATAATGGCAGAAGAAGCTGGCCTGCCTTCACAGGCCCAAGCAGACAGAGAGAAGCACAAGCCTAAAAGCCAAAAGCCACAGCACACTTCAGGAACTCCAGCTAGGCACACTTTGCATATCTTTAGATTGCAATCCTGAAACCCACCACCACACCTTAAGATCCACCCAGTGACACCGCCTCCAGCCAGGTGGCTGCAGATACAAACTACAAACAAAAAAAAAACCTGAATATACTGGGGGCCATCTATTCAAACCACCACAGCTCCGATGATGGGAAGATCTCTTGGGACTGAAGGTTCTTGGTGTGATACTGGGGCTCAGAGAACGCCAATCACTTTGCTAGGCAGAGCAGATACAAAGCTCGCGGTACATCCCCGCCCCTCCCTTCCACGGAAACCCGGAACAGAGAGACAGTGGGCCAAGACAGGCGTCCAAACCATGGCTGACTGGGAAGTTTGCTCTCTCAGAAAGCAGAGTGGTGTTTTCTTAGAACTAGGAAGTTGAGGAGGAGGGAGAGAGATGAGAAACAAAAGAGACAGCTGCGAAAGTTTTTCAAGATCCAAGTGGCCGCAGCGCCTATGGGCATGAGGGCCCCTGCCGAGCTCTTCAGCACTGAGTTTGTTCACTCTTTCGAAATCTATCCACTCATTTATTCAAGTGTTGATTGAACACCCACTATGTTCCATGCGGAAGAGGGGCCAAGAGGGAACATGCATCAGTTACAGCTCTGCCTTCTTGGAACTCTAGATGAGCGGGTGCTGGGGAAAGTAACTATTTTTTTAATTATTTATTTGAGAGAGAGTGATACAGAAATAGGCAGGTAGAGAGAGAGAATGGGCGCTGCCAGGGCCTCCAGCCACTGCAAACGAACTCCAGACGCATGCGCCCCCTTGTGCATCTGGCTAACGTGGGTCCTGGGGAGTTGAACCTGGGTCCTTTGGCTTTGCAGGCAAGCGCCTTAACCGCTAAGCCATCCCTCCAGCCCTCAAGACTATTTTTACTTACTGCGTTCCTCTCAACCCTCTCCTCCAGGTTCTCCTAGCAGGTGCAGTAAAGTTCTTTCCACACACGTCAGCCTGGCACCTCTATGCTGAAGAGCTCAAGGGGAAGCTGGGTTTTCTGCCCACACTTACGCCAGAGTTTAAATCAGGCAATGCATAACCCACAAGTAAAACTGAGGGCTCCGACTCCTCTCCACGTTGACGTTTCTATATTTAGAGATCTTCTCTCACCTCAGTGGATCGGGGCACTGTTTGAGCAAGAGCTTTGCCTCAAGAGTTTATGGAGAGTATTTTTGAAAGAATTGAAGACGTGGAGTGCGACAAGGGCACTTTGCGATAGGATGAGTGTAAGCACTAACCAAAGGTCAGCATCTATCCAGCACGTGCTATTTGCTAAGTGCTGTGGACATTCACTTACCTATTAAAAACTTCATCCTCTGGGCTGGAGAGATGGCTTAGCGGTTAAGCGCTTGCCTGGGAAGCCTAAGGGCCCCGGTTCGAGGCTCAATTCCCCAGGACCCACGTTAGCCAGATGCACAAGGGGGCGCACGCGTCTGGAGTTCGTTTGCAGTGGCTGGAGGCCCTGGTGCATCCATTCTCTCTCTCTCTCTCTCTCTCTCTCTGCCTCTTTCTCTCTCTGAGTGCCTGTTGCTCTCAACTAAGTAAATAAAAATAAACAAAGAAAAAGAAACATTTATCTTTTGATTAATGAGTGAAGACTGTGTATGTGTGAGTGGGGGGGGGGCAGTATTATATGTTCTTTAATGGAATCTGTTTGGAAACTTCCAGTAGGGAGGAATGGTGGACACCACTCTATCCAATTTTAGAGTGAAAAGCAGAGAAGACACCCATTCTCAGAAGGAAAATGTGATTCTAGAAGTATTCTCCACCCAGTGTTAAGGAGAGTGACGCTAACTTTCTGGTGGTTGGGCACCCATTTCTCAGCCTCTTCACCCCATTCATTCATTCACTCATTCA
This sequence comes from Dipus sagitta, assembly GCA_036346955.1. Classification (NCBI taxonomy): domain Eukaryota; kingdom Metazoa; phylum Chordata; class Mammalia; order Rodentia; family Dipodidae; genus Dipus; species Dipus sagitta. Next base: position 37,409,871 of record CM070789.1, read on the forward strand.
TTCAATGTTTCTCACCAGTGCACCGTCCATGCACAAGTCACGGACCCAAGCCTTGGGTGCAGAGTTTACGCGGGAAGACGGGGCGTCTTGGCGAGGGATGCAGCCTTTCTTGGCTCTTGTGTGGGCTCTTACCTCAGAAGTTAGGGTGCTGCAAACTCAAAGTCACACAAAAGCTTCCACTGACCAAGCCAAGGGCCTCCAAGTTCTTGTCTAGTGAATTTGATGAATGGAATACACAGACTCTAGGGGGTGAGGTTCAGGAAGATTCTGTTATAGAATCTTTTAAGATTCTATATCCTTAATCCCAGCACCTGGGAGGCAGAGGTAGAAGGATTGCCGTGAGTTCGAGGCCACCCTGAGACTACATAGTGAATTCCAGGTCAGCCTGGGCCAGAGTGAGACCCTACCTTGAAAAACAAAAAAAACCAAAAAAGGTTCTATATCTTAATCTTTTTTTGTGTTTATTTTTATTTATTTATTTATTTATTTAAGAGTGACAGACAGAGACACAAAGAGGCAGATAGAGAGAGAGAGAGTGGGCGCACCAGGGCCTCCAGTCACTGCAAACAAACTCCAGACATGTGCGCCCCCTTGTGCATCTGGCTAACGTGGGTCCTAGGGAACCGAGCCTCAAACCGAGGTCCTTAGGCTTCACAGGCAAGCGCTTAACCGCTAAGCCCTCTCTCCAGCCCTATATCTTAATCTTTTAAGAGACGCAAAGAAGGCAGAGTTCCTGCATAGAAGAAGGAGCCCCCCAGAATTGGATATACCACTGAGGATTACTGTCTTGGAGTTAATAAGGCTTTATTCGATGCTGGACAAGCTGGCCAGTTTTGTCCCATGCCAGGCGTCCAGGTGCCTTGCAGTTTTAGTCATATCCCCAGGAAAGGGGAACTCCTTTAACGAAAAAGAGATCAATAAAAATTTAAAAAACAACAACAAAACAACAACAGAGCCCCATCTCCTGGCATTTCTGGCCTACAGCCAGGTGGAGGCTATTGAAGGAATTCTTCGGGGAAAATTTCACGTTATAGGCTCAAGGGCGTTTGTCGCTTTTAGCTAAGAAAACAACTGTTCACGTCTAGGGCTCTGCCACCCTGCACTGCCCAGTCAGTTTCTACCCCCTGCCCTCCATCCATGTCTGGCAAAACAGTGGTCACCAGGAGCCTGGTGGCGTTGATAAGTCACAGACCCCAAGGCTGGAGTACCATGCGACAGGACCATGGGAGAAGACGGGTCAAGAAGCCATAACGAGGTGAGGGAAGTCTTCCCCGTGAAGAAACCGGAGCCGGGACAGTGGGAAGGACTTTTTAGTAGAGCACCAAGGGACAGTTGTCAACCTGGTGCAGTTCTATAAGCTATTACCCAGCGAGATGGAGCGTGGGCCCCTTGCTCCACTATTGCCTTTTTTATTTTATTTTATTTATTTATTTTATTTTTTGACCTGGCTACAATTAACGGACTTGTGCAAATCCATACCACGCGACCATGCACCGTCATCTGTCTGCGGAGAAACACAGCCCCAGCGATTAGTGCAGAATCAAGGGCTCATTCTGACCTTAGCTCCTTTTTCCACTTGTACTGGGCGAAGGCATTTGACTTCTCTGAGCCTCGAACCTTCCCGTCTGCAAACCCGGAGCTCTCCTGGCTGCCTCTGCAGAGCCGAGGGAAGGTTAGGTGAGCGGAGCGAGGCGCAGCGCCTAGGCCGTGTCATGTGTCTACGGATGCGTGACATTTTCTGCTGCTCGTATTATTATTGCGGTCACCACTATTATCTCGAAGAAAGATTAAGGTTTTGAGTTAATGCCTTTGACTGTAACTGTTTCTGCAAGGAAAGACGTATGCGAGGAAAGATTGCCCTTCAATAAAAAAAAAAAAAAAAAAGGTTTTCAATGTTCTCTATTAGAAATCATGAGCAATCATGACCTTGCAGAGAATAAAACGGGTCTGAATTCTTTACATCTTGGCTTGGACTCCTAAAGGCAGCTCAAGTGATATTATAGACAAAGAGAAACATTGCGGGGGAAAGGCTGCCTTAATTTCCAAGGTGAATGAGATAGATAGCCCCGGTGCCCAGCGGTAAACCTCTTAGTATTTATGAAACTGAAATTACACCGTTCCAATGAAAGGGGCAGTTAAAGGACGCACTCTACATAATGGGCTCTTGTTAGGCCTTCTTGATCACCCGGGCTCTGTTTTCAGGAAAATGCCAGCACCCCTGTGTGTGTTTCGGGGCTACCCTCCGCCGGGGGCGGAGGGGGGGGCGCGCAGAGAGGAACTGTTTATTTATCCGAATAAAAGAAAAATTTACACTTAAATAAGGGGAATACTAGCAGTGTTTGTGTTGGAGAAACAATTACCTGGCCTTGACATCCCAGCTGCAAATTGCGTGTCGGTGTTAGAAACACAAGTCAGGGCCACCGATTACAACCCGCCGCGGCCTGACATCAAAGGCAGCCAGCCTTGTTCCTTCCTGCGCGGCTGGAACGAGATTCCTCGTTTGATCTTGGACACCACCAAGAAGCAGCATGGGGGTAGAGGGGAGGAGGGGCCTGGGCTGATGTGTCACAACATGCGGGACACGGCGGGGCGGAGGGGGCAGGGCTGCATGGTTAAAATGCCAAGCAGGGTTTTGCAGGTTCGGGGGGGTGGGGGGACAGCATTTGAAGGAGTAGCTGAAACCCAGAAAGAGAGCGGAGATCTAAGGGCTTCATTCGGTCACCAGCCACTAACTCAGCAAGCCTTTTGGGAGGCGGCTTTGTGTCCACGTTACGTGGCTGTGGGAGGAGGGAGAAGACAGGGGCTGACACGGGGTGACAGTCAGAGATCACCAGGTTGGGAAGGGTACCACTACTCACATACCGTGTCTCGGGCACATTGTTAAACCTTCCGCGTCTAGTAACAGAAGCTAATTCCACTGGGAGTTTAAATTTAGCCTTCACGGTTTTGCCGTTCTCTCCCCATCCTTTCTCGCCTCTCCCCTTTACCAAAACTCTGGAATTTTTGCAGTGAGCGCTCTGGTCCCTGTTCCTAGAGGTACCAGTAGGCTGGCACCTCTACCCATTGAGAAGGGCAGTTCAGCCAAATGCCACTCTCTGCGTTGATCATACAGGTGATAGAACTTGACAGGTCAGAGTGAGGGAGCAGAGGTTAAAAGGAGGCAGTTTCATTTAAAAGAAAGAGAGAGAGAGAAAGAAAGAAGAAGAAAGAAAGAAAGAGAAGGAAGGAAGGAAGGAAGGAAGGAAGGAAGGAAGGAAGGAAGGAAGGAAGGAAGGGAGGGAGGGGCTGGAGAGATGGCTTAGCAGTTAAGCGCTTGCCTGTAAAGCCTAAGGACCCCCTGTTTGAGGCTCGATTCCCCAGGACCCACGTTAGCCAGATGCACAAGGGGGCGCACGCATCTGGAGTTCATTTGCAGTGGCTGGAGGCCCTGGCGCGCCCATTCTCTCTCTCTCTCTCTCTCTATTTGCCTCTTTCTCTCTCTGTCTGTCACTCTCAAATAAGTAAATAAATAAAAGGGGGCAGTTTCTCTGGTAAGACACACACAGAAAGAACGCATGGTGACAGGCCAAGGAGAGCTTCCCAGAGAAGGTGATGCTGTAGCCGTCTTCTAGAGATGAGAGGAGTTACTGGGGGCGGGGGGGGGGACCTAGAATTATTCATTTGCATGGGCTCACTTGGTATTGCAAACTCCTTAACCACTAAGCCATCCCTCCAGCCCCACCCTCAACACCGCCAGTAGACCTTTTATTTAGAAAAGCAGGCACTGGAGGATTTAAACCCATGGCTGGAGCTTCTAGACTGTTATATCAGGATAACAACCAGCTAGCGGCTGGCTTTCCTGACCTTATCGTCAGACTCTAGCACAGAGCCTGACACCGACAAGTCACTCTACAGACTTGATGTGTGACTGGACAACGAGTCTCTATGGTCATAGCAGACAGCTTCAGGGTCGCTGAGATGAACTTCCAGACCAGGCACAGTCGTGGAGGAAGGGGATTTATGGAAGCTTACAGATCCAGGGGAAGTTCCATAATGGCAGAAGAAGCCGGCCTGCCTTCACAGGTCCAAACACACAGAGAGAGAGAAGCACAAGCCTAAAAGTCAAAAGCCACACAGCACAGCACACTTCAGGAACTCCAGCTAGGCACACTTTGCATATCTTTAGATTGGAATCCCAAACCCACCACCACACCTTAAGATTCCGCCCAGTGACAGCCGCCTCCAGCCAGGTGGCTGCAGATCCAAACTACAAACTAATGAAACAGTGAATAAATTGGGGGCCGTCTCTTCAAACCACCACAATGGTGGAACTGAAATCTCCGAGTCTCGTGTTATTCCGTGTTCACTATGTTCCACACGTACTCCGGTTACTTGATTGCATGCTGTTTTCTCTCACGGCCATCTGAAGAAGTCACTGTGGTTCTTACCCTCCTCTTGAGAGAGGCACATAGGGTTAGTCACCTCTCTTTAGGTCACAAGGGAGCCAGGTTTGAAAGTCTAGAATCATATCCACACTGTGTGTTTTTCTGGTTTTTTTTGGGGGGGGCAGGGGTTCGAGGTAGGGTCTCACTCTAGCCCAGGCTGACCTGGAATTCATTATGGAGTCTCAGGGTGGCTTCGAACTCACGGCGATCCTCCTACCTCTGCCTCCCGAGTGCTGGGATTAAAGGCGTGCACCACCACGCCCGACTATTTTTAAAATTTTATTATTATTTTCTGAGGTAGGGTCTCACCCTAGCCTAGGCTGACCTGGAATTCACTCTGTAGTCTCAGGCTGGCCTCGAACTCACGGCGATCCTCCCACCTCTGCCTCCCGAGTGCTGGGATATGCGTGCACCACCACGCCCGGCTTCTGTGTCTTTTTCTTATCACTCTCAGACCCCATCATAGCGTTGAGCACACAGTAATCGCTTACTGCAGAATTGCTGGTAGATGTCTCTAAATGTCCGGCCCTGAACACACACTGCTCGGAATCCGGGGCACAAGGAAGCACAGGGAGGACCTCTAGATTCTCAGTGCTCACATGGAAGTTGAGCCTTGAGGTGCCAATTACCATAGCTAAAATATGCACAGAAAGCATCAATAATTTAGCAGTTACATTTAAGTAGGAAAAGATTCCTGACACTGGGTGAATCCCCAGTGGTCAGACATTGTGTACCCAGTGAAGGCCTGAGTATTTAATGGCATTTCCCACGTATCTGTTGAGAGATAGGAGGAGGAAGTGATGTAATAAGGTCAGAAGAACAGGGAGGCGCTTCCAAGCGATGGGACTGACAGACTCACCTGTAGACTGGCTAGCATATTCACCCTTCGCTCTCTTAGAAGAAAGAGGGAGCTGTGGGCTAGAGATATGGCTTGGAACTTAAAGCACTTGCCTGTGAAGCCCAAGGACCCAGGTTCGATTCCCCAGGACCCATGTGAGTCAGATGCACGAGGTGGCACATGCATCTGGAGTTTGTTTGCAGTGTCTGGAGGCATGCCCACTCTCTCTAAATAAATAAATAGCCTTTTTTTTAAGTGGGGAGGGGCTTTGAGCCCCCACTTGGTTTCTTATGAGGCGTTTCTGTCGCAGAGGTATTTCCCTTGGATTAAAACATTCCTTCCTGAAGGGAGTTAAGTTCATGAAATTCGTAAGAAACAGATAAGACTCATGAGGGGTCTCCTGAGGTTATATGGAGGGGCAAGTGGAGGAAACGAGGCTCTTCCGTGGCATATCTACCTGCAAGTTGTGTAAGGACCTCCGCCCATGCTCAGGTGGACCTTTGTGTGATATCCCTGAGCAAGTCATTCCTGTGGTATAAGTGGCGTTCCCTCACGCTCCTCTCATTTAAACCCAACAAACTCACTGGCTCACAGTCTGAACTTGCGTTTGATGGAACCGTTTCCTTGGTGTTCCGTTACTCTCCGGCATGAATGAAATCGTCTCGCCAGGAGGAGTCATAGAGTCATGAAACACTTTCAAAAACCGTGGCGTTATCAAAGAGATTTTATTTTTTTATTTTTTTTTAAATTTTTTTTGTTTATTTATTTATTTGAGAGCGACGGAGAGAAGGAGGCAGAGAGAGAGAGAGAGAGAGAATGGGCGCGCCAGAGCTTCCAGCCTCTGTAAACGAACTCCAGATGCATGCGCCCCCTTGTGCATCTGGCTAACGTGGGTCCTGGGGAATTGAGCCTCGAACCGGGGTCCTTAGGCTTCACAGGCAAGCGCTTAACCGCTAAGCCATCTCTCCAGCCCTATCAAAGAGATTTTAGAGGACATTTCCCTCCACCGACATGACCCTGTGTGCTTCTGTGTGGTTGAGGTCCCTACTTCTGGAACTATGTCTTTATTTCAAAAATTTTTTTTTCTTTTTTTTTTTAATTATAGTGACAGCAAGAGAGAGAGAAAGAGAGAGAGAATTGGCACTCCAGGACTTCCAGCTACTGCAATTGAACTCCAGACACTTGCGCCACCTAGTGGGCATGTGAGGCCTTGCGCTTGCCTCACCTTTGTGCGTCTGGCTTACGTGGGATCTGGAGAGTCAAATACGGGTCCCTAGGCTTTGCAGGCAAGGGCCTTAACCACTAAGCCTTCTCTCCAGCCCTATTTTTATATTTTATTTAGTTATTAGAGAGAGAGGGATATGAGAGAGAGAGAGAATGAGCACACCAGGGCTTATAGCTACTGGAAACCAACTCAGATGCATGTGCCACCTTGTGCATCTGGCTTACATGGGTTCTGAGGAATCAAACCTGGGTCCTTAGGCTTCGCAGGCAAGTGCCTTAACCACTAAGCCATTTCTCCAGCCCTCTTCTGGCACTGTTAATCCTTTCCTATACCCTTGTCTTGTGCCACCACCCCTACCATTTTTAATTTATTTCTACTAAGAAATCAGATAATCAAGATTACTTACTATTAATTGTTTATAAAGTAAGTGTAAATCAATTATATGTAATGGTTTTGCAGACGTCTTTATTAATGAAGATGAGATCCCTCGTATGGGCTTCATGACAACTATTTCAACCGTGGTGTGAGACTCTTTGAATGTGTTATTGATTCACTTACCAGTGAAGTCATTAGACTCCGGACACAAGTTCTCATTAGGCCAGCTGTAGTGGTGTCTGCCTATAACTGCCAGCACTTGAGAGGTAGAGCCAAAAGGATAATCATGAGCTTAAAGCTAATCTGGGCGACACAGGAAGTTCCAGGCCAACTTGGGGTACAGAGTAAGACCCAATGTCAAACAAAAAGACAACACTAATTAAGACAGTTATAGGGCTGGAGAGATGGCTTAATGGTTAAGGCGTATGCCTATGAAGCCTAAGGACCCAGGTTCAATTCTCCAGGTCCCACTTAAGCCAGATGCACAAGGTGGCACATGCATCTGGAATTTATTTGCAGTGGCTAGAGGCCCTGGTGTGCCCATTCTCTGCTTCTCTCCCTCTCTCTGTCTCAAATAAATAAATTTAAAAAAGACAGTTATAATTGTGTGAGTGTCTTACTTTTATGAATGAAGTAAACGTTCATTGGGATTGTTGAACATTTACTCCAGAGGCCGCACTCAGCAGCTAGGCCTCCCGACTCCTAATACAGTATGACACCAGACAATGAATGCAGCAGCATCTATAGGCTCCAGAAATTTCCCAGGGTTCTGATTCTCGAATGCAAATAGACCAGACTTTGCCGCTACCTGCTCTTCAAAGCTGCCACGGGCAGACACGGAGGGCTGAAGTTGCGTTCATACGCACTAGCTTGCACCTTCTCTCCTTGGGAATAGGCAGTTCTAACCTGGACTCTTCCCCAATCACTGGGCCTCCACTGTGTCTAGTGGCTCATTCCCCAGCAAAATAAGAGTTACCACGGAGCCTCCCTGGTTGTGTGAATCCAAAGTGGAGGCAGGCGCTTACGAGGTTGAGCTAGAGGCAGTCTCCCCGCAGAAGTAAAAGGATGGGGGTGGGTAGAGACACTGGCACAAAGAGGGGCATGAAGTATTTTGGGAAAGCCAGGGTGAGAGGCTGTGTGGGGTTAGAGGGGGACTGGTACCAGATAAGGCTGAAGATGTGCCCAGTATCTGGACTCCTACTGTCTTAGCTCAGTAGCCACTATAGAGGGGACTGACGGGTGGCACTCTCTATTTTGAACATTGAGAAAAGGGGTGAAGACAGAGAAGTGAAGATTACCAGTCTCTCGGCGTCTGCCATCTGACCCTGGCCGCAGAGTCTTCTCGGAAAGGAATGGAGCATGTGTTGAACGTTTGCTCTCGTGTATTTAATCAATTCCTTACAACCAAATGTTTGAGGGTTTTTTGTTTGCTTGTTTTGGTTTGTTCGAGATAGGGTCTCACTCTAGCCCAGGCTGACCTGGAATTCACTATGGAGTCTCAGGCTGGCCTCGAACTCACGGCGATCCTCCTACCTCTGCCTCCCGAGGGCTGGGATTAAAGGCGTGCGCTACCACGCCTGGCTTTTGAGGTTTCTTTTCCACTCTGTGTATATAAAACAAAAGGGTCAGAAAGACAGAGGCAGCCACTTTTTTTTTTTTTTTACCAGCCAGGCACTGGTAAGCGGAGAAGCTAGACTTCACACCTTTGCTAGTCACACGTCTTTACTTCCCTCCAGTGTAAGCAGTCTGTGTAGGACGCCGCAAAAAGCCCCAAGAAAACATCTACAGGGGTCCAGGAGGCTATCCTACTGCCTTGTGAAGTCATCCCGACACCCCCAAGTTCCCCAGCGGTCACACATTAGGCAATTCTAGGAGAGTTTAGAGAAGATCTCTTTACAGTGCTATCAGTTGAGAAGAGACAGCCCATCAGAGATGGTCACTCTGGGCTCCATTGTCACCGTGTGTGTGTGTGTGTGTGTGTATGCACACACATATATGTGTAGATGCATGTGTGTGGGGGGGTGCACATATAAGCCACAGGAAAACATCTGTGTTATTCCTCAGGTGTTGTGGTGGTTTGATTCAGGCATCCCCCATAAACTCGGGTGTTCTGAATGCCAGGTCCCCAGCTGATGGAGATTTGGGAATTAATGCCCCCTGGAGGAGTGTATTGTTGGGGGCGGGCTTATGGGTGTTATAGCCAATTTCCCTTTGCCAGTGTTGGGCACACTCTCCTGTTGCTATTGTCCACCCGATGTTGGCCAGGGGGTGATGTCCACCCTCTGCTCATGCCATCGTTTTCCCCTGCCATCATGGAGTTTCCCCTCGAGCCTGTAAGCCAAAATAAACCTCTTTTTTTCCCACAAGCTGCTCTTGGTTGGGTGATTTCTACCAGCAATGTGAACCAGACTGCAACAGGTGTCATCTGTCTTACTGGGCTGCAGCTTGTCACGTGGGCTAAGCTGGATGGCCACTGAGCCCCTGGGACTTCCTGTGTCCACTGGGATCACGGGCATGTGCCACCATAATGCCCGGCATGTTTACACTTGTACATGGCTTCTGGGTATGGAACTCACGTCCTCATATTTACTAGGCAAGCACTTTACTCCCAAATCTATCTCCCATCACTCTATACCCCCACCTTTTTTGAAGAAGAAGAAAGGGGACGCAATGGATACTCAACTCTGGAGATGGCTGAGGTTTCGAAAGTGACAATACTCTCTCTCTCTCGCTCTCTCTAAAAAAAAAAACTTAAAAAAAAAAGGGCTGAAGAGGTGGCTTAGCAGTTAAGGTGCTTGCCTGCAAAGCCTAAGGACCCATGTTCAACTCTCCAGATTCCATGTAAGCCAGATTCATAAAGGTGAGGCAAGTGCAAGGTCTCACATGCCCACTAGGTGGCGCACGCATCTGGAGTTCGATTTCAGTGGCTGAGGGCCTGGCATGCCAGTTCTCTCTCTCTCTCCTCTCTCTAAAAATAAAAATAATAATAATAATAATAATAATAATAATAATAATAAAGTGACAATAGCTAGAATATGCTCTCCAGACCCCAGAAGGCAGCATTTAGGAGCATTTGTATAGCAACTCACTTCTATTTCCACATAACAACTGCTCAAAGATGCTCCCATTAACCAAACTCAGACAGAAGTCAGAGACTATTGGAAGATAAATTGAATTCATTCAAACGTCTTATTTTGAATCTTCACCTCTAGTCCCCTCAGCAGGTGTCTGCATTAAGGAGATATGGTCTACTCATAGTCAATCAGCACAAATACGGTCTTACGGATGGACTCTAATCTGGCTTGACTGGTGCGTTTTTGAAAAGGAGATTTGAATACAATATATACCGAAGAAAGAGGCAAAGACCTACACCAGATGGCGCTGTACTTTGGAGACAGCTATCCTGCACACGCGTGACCTCAGGTGTCCAATCTCAAGCTGGGAGAGAACACATCCCTGGGGGGTGGGCTATGCATGATGCGCGGCTTTGTGATGGCAGGGGGTCGGCAGTGTCACACAGCGTGCCAGGGAGGTGGTGGGTGTGGCACACCCAGGGCAGCCTCTGGAGACACGGGATATACGCTGGAGGAGGAGAGCCACGGAGGCCGAGGAAGAGTTCCATCTACTAAAGCAGCCATTCCACATCTTTCAGAATTGGGTGTGTCAAACGGAGCGTCTGTGAGTGTTTTCCAAAGAGTATCTTTCCACTGTCACTTGGAAAGAACCACTATTCGTGGTCAGAACTGTCTGGTTCATTACAAAGTGTTCAACATCTCTGATCCCCGCCCATTATATGCCAACCAACGCTTGGAGTCGCCGTGGTGACAGAAACTGTCCCTTATATATCCAGAGGCTACCTACGCGTACCACACTGGCTCTGGCAATGAGTCCTGGTTGATTTTTGTAAACACCAGGCAGATGTCTCTATAGGGCCTTGGGGCAACTGGGAGTCTAGTAAGACATGGGGGTGTGGGACGCAAGCTATCACCGAGGCCTCATGTACGTCTGATGCACAGTCTAATCTAACACCCAATGACAATGCTTCTCAAACATACAACGAACTATCCTCAAAGGCTAGGGCCCATCTCGCATCACAAATAAGTGCTGGACATTGTCTCTTGGTTTGGCGATGTTCATTTTCCTCTGTTTACTCCTTTATATTTGCTATCCTGTAAAATATATTTGCTTAAGATAATAAACTATTTAATTAATTAGTTTATTTTTTTATTTTAGAGAGAAAGAGAGATAGAAGGAGGGAGAGAGAATCCGCGCGGCAGATTCTGGCAACGGAACGCCAGGCGCTTGCGCCACCTAGTGGGCGTGTGCGACCTTGCTCTCCCGTCACCTTTGTGTGTCTGGCTTGCGTGGGACATGAAGAGTCGAACATGGGTCCTTAGGCTTTGCAGGCAAGCGCCTTAGCCTCTGAGCCGTCTCTCCAGCCCCTATTTCATTTCTTCTAAAGTAACTTTTATTAGGGCCCTCACCCTGTGGCAGGGACTCTGCTGGGCTTGGATGTCTCCGGTTCAGAAGCCATTTACTTACAAGAGATTTATGTAGGGCCGGTGGGGGGGGTGGTGGTGACGGTGCACGCCTTCCATCCAGTCACCATGAGTTTGAGGCCACCCTGAGACTACATAGTGAATTCCAGGCCAGCCTGGGCTACAGCGAGACCCTACCTCGAAAAACAAACACCAAAACTACAACAACAACAACAACAACATTGATGTAAATGCTTAGATATTTAAATAAAGACTGGCTCAGGATTCTGATTTTCCCTTTCCGATATGCCTCCACACAGCACAGTCAGTGGTCGTGCCGTCAGCTCAATTTTGATAATGTGCTTATCCTGGAGCTTTTTAATTATTTATTTATTTTTGACTTTTGGAGGTAGGGTCTCACTCTAGCCCAGGCTGACCTGGAATTCACTCTGTAGTCTCAGGGTGGCCTCGAACTCATAGCAATCCTCCCACCTCTGTCTCCCGAGTGCTGGGATTAAAGGTGTGCACCACCACGCCCAGCATTCTGGAACTTTTGATATGAATTTTGATCTTTTTTTTAATATACAAATTGCATTGGAATGTCACTGACGTTGCTTAGTGTCCCCTAAATTCTTGCATCCATGGCTAGTGTCACCAAAGTTAGCTCCCCTGCCTCATGCTCCCAGACTCCATCCCATCTCGTCTTTCTTAAACTATTACCTTCAGCCGTGTCCTGCCTCCATCACCCACCCCCTCGCTCTACCTCCCACATGAGGAGCCACAACAAATCACTTCCCATGTCCAGCGTTGGCGAGTTCTCATCTCCAGACCTGTGGAGGGTCAGCTCCTCCTTCAACGTGCCTTTCCTAGATTATCCGTGCCCCCCCCCCCACCAAGAATAATTTCCTAGTAGCTATCAAGAAAATTGTTCTTATCTTATCATGAACCTTCAGGTAGGCTGGGTATGGAGAGGAAAGTGCAAGACACATGTCCCCCTATGAAGCTGGAGATCCCCCCCACAGAGGGAAAGAACCCCCCCAGTTCCCAGTATGTAGACAGTGAGCCCTCGATATCTCTTTCTCATAGTGAACTGGACAAATCCTTCCGTTTAATTGCCAGTTTCAATGAATGGAGCCAAAGTGAGAAAGGCAGACTTCATGCGTTCACAGAGAGAGGAAGTCAGCGTGGTCCCGTGTGTTTTATTAGCTGAATAAAATTAACTGGGAAAAAAACAGTTGCCCAAATGGGAACTGTGGATAGCACCAAACCCACAGGACTGCTACCCAGCACCGCTGGCCTGGGCAGAAATGACCACGTGCTCCGCCATTCTAAGAAAGTGAGGGAGTCCGCTCAGAAATAAATCACCCTTTCTGCACAAAACCCCCATTTCCCAGCCCTCGAGCCTCCCTTTAACCCGTTTATTCAATTTCTCTTAACATATTCAAATCGATTGGAAGGAATTATGTGGGCGACAGATGAGGCAGGTCGCAACGTTTGTATGCACATTAAAATAAAGAAAATTAAGTGAAAGATTAATAGGGCAGACAGGTAACCATGTTAACGTGATTTCACTTTGGAGCAATTTATTTCCATTCAAACTGTGATAAATAACCGCCAAGTGATACAATAATTACCCATTTCCTGGTGTCGACTGGGACGTGGAAATTATTCTCTGAAGTGAAAACATCCCATGGACTTTACAAAGAGAATGCCATCCGTCCAATAGAGCTGCAAACCATGACCCCAAAAGAAATTGAATTGGCCTGCTCGTATTCCCGCCGCTATGTCTGCAAAGTACGTTCTCGCCCTCCAAGGCAAACTTCCCTTCCTGTTTGATGGAGTCTTGTGATTTGTGGCCACAAAAAGGCGGGGGTGGTGTGGGGAATGCCAAGGACTCCATAAATTTTGTGCCATGGCATACCCATAGAGCCCCCGAGAAAGATGGCCGCAGAAGACGACGTGTCTTAAGGTCAAGGGTTGCTCCGAACAACCTGGAGGCTCAGTAATAAACCCAGAGCGTTTTAACGTTAGGTTACATTCAGTTAAATATGCTCTTCTCTATCTGTTAGCAGGATCCTCTTTGCTGAAGCTCTACTGCTCATTAACACAGGAGCTGTCCACACTTCCTGGGCCACACGGGGATGTGTGCTCGTGGGTACCTTTGAGTACCAGACAGGGTGCTGATGTGGGCAAGGGAGGGAGGCCGGCAGACACAGGCTCCAGCGCACTGGGAATGGGAAGACCGAGCCCACTCCCGGACTGGACACTTGTCAATCACAAAAACCTGAACAGTTGGGCTGGAGAGATGGCTTAGTGGTTAAGCGCTTGCCTGTGAAGCCTAAGGACCCCGGTTCGAGGCTCGATTACCCAGGACCCACGTTAGCCAGGTGCACAAGGGGGCGCACGCGTCTGGAGTTCATTTGCAGTGGCTGGAGGCCCTGACGCACCCATTCTCTCTCTCTATCTCTATCTGCCTCTCTCGCAAATAAATAAATACATAAATAATAATAAAATCTGAACAGTCATCAAGTATCTTGGGGGCCTTAGTTTCTTCATTTATAAAATGGGGTGATGGTAGCCAGGCATGGTGGCGCACGCCTTTAATCCCAGCACTTGGGAGGGAGAGGTAGGAAGATCGCCATTGAGTTCGAGGCCACCCTGAGACTACAGAGTGAATTCCAGGTCAGCCTGAGCTAGAGAGGGACCCTACCTTGAAAAGGAAAAAAAAAAAAATGGAGTGATGGTATAATTGTGAAATCTTGCATAAATTCATTTCAGTTTAAGTTCCTTTTTTTCTTCCTTTTTGATTCTATGTATATATATATGTATATATATACATATATATATATATATATATATATATATATATATATATATATTTAGACAGGGTCTCACTCTTGTAGAACAGACTGGGTCAGAACTCACTTATGTATACCAGGCTGGCCTCAAACACAGGAATCAGCTTGCCTGGGCCTCCCAAGTGCTGGGGTGACAGGCACTGAACGGCCACACCCACCTCTAACTGCTGTTTCAAACACTAAAAGGGCCAGGCACCCAGAAGTGATGCGGGAAGTTTCACTTGGAGGAAAGACTAACACGTCACCCGCTGCAGGCCGTGCAGCTCAGTCCTGACTGCCCCAGCCACCCAAGGCCTAAGCGGCTGCTTGCTCTCTCTTCTAGTCTTTTTAAAAATATATTTTATTTATTTACTTATTTGAGAGAGAGAGAGAATGGGTGCACCAGGGCTTCCAGCAACTGCAAAGGAACTCCAAACACATGCGCCCCCTTGTGCATCTGGCTTATGTGGGTCCTGGGGAATTGAACCGGGGTCCTTTGGCTTTGTAGGCAAACACCTTAACTGCTAAGCCATCTCTCCAGCTCTTTTCCTGTCTTCTTGTTAGCTATTTAGCTGCCCTAGGGAGACAGAGATGGGTGACATACAGTCCCTCCCCTTTCACAGCTCCGAGTCTACCAAAGACATGGCTTTGCAGACACCAAAGTGCTTTTAAATACATGTTTTCTTATCTAATCTGAAAAAAATCAATGATACAGAATAAGTATTACTACCTCCTTTTAAAAATCGTTTTTGTTTTCAATTTTATTTATTTATTTGTGTGTGGAGGGGGTTTGGGAAGAAACAGATAAAGAGAGAGAAAGGACGTGCCAGGGCCTCCAGCCACTGCGAACAAACTCCAGACACATGTGCCACCTTGAGCATCTGGCTTACATGAGTCCTGGGGAATCGAACCGGGGTCCTTAGGCTTCACAGGCAAGCGCCTTAACTGCTAAGCCGTCTCTCCAGCCCCACAACCTCCATTTTAAAGATGAGGACTGAGAGGGGGGAAAAAGTCAAGTGACTTGCCACCCCAGGCAGATCTCAGTGACAGGGGCGATAGGGGAATTGTGGATTCATGATCCCAAGCGAGTGCTCCTTTCTGTGGGCCGTGGGTATGTTCCAGAAGAAATGCCCGTCTTGGACTCTCAGCTATCTTGCTAAGACACCATGTCATCCTTAAAGCTATTACCCCTGGAGAGCTGGGAGCAAGTCTCTGTATCCTTCACAAATGCCTACCCGAGGCCGGCTGAAACAAATACCTTTCCTCCTCCCTTCCTTTCTCCTTCCCTGTATTTGCTGAGCATCTGTATCTATTGCATGCCAGGCATTGTGCTAGGCCCTGGCACTTAAAGGGAGCTAAAAGGCACCAGTGTCTAGTGGGGGGCCTCGAAGAGCACCCTGCGACTTAACACGTGGCAGACATAGTAAGTAAGGTTCCACACATACATCAGGGAATGTCCCGCAGCATTCACCAAGGCTTCTCAGAGGAAGAACAGCGGAAGCTGGAAGGGTACAAGGCCACCAAAATGGGAAGCTGGCACACTTTCTTAAATGAAGGGCGCCAAACGGTCAAAGCCTCGGGGCAAAGTGAGGGGGAAGCTTTGGAGGACCTACGTTCGTTGCCTGCGGACGGACGCACGGATGGACAGACGCACAACACAGCAAGAGATGAGGGAAACTGATGAGGAATTAGTCACACCACACCACCCAGAGCGCTGCGGTGAGGTTGACCCTTCATGGGGAGAGCCATGGGGCACCGCCGTGGAGGGATTTTCAGCAGACGGACGTGCCATTGGCTTTGAAGTTTTGCAAAGCGATGCCGAAATGCTGAAAGCTCTTTTGAGAATTGACTCACACAGAGCAGACTGCAGTTAAAGATCAGGATGGCTGGAGGGTGACCTTGAACTAACGCAGTGAGTGTGAGGACAGAATTAGTGCATGTCAACCTGAGGGTCAGTTATGATTCCTTTTATTAATATTTGTTTGACAGAGAAAGAGGGGGAGAGAGAGAGAGAATGGGCACGCCAGGGCCTCCAGCCACTGCAAACGAACTCAGACGCATGCGCTACCTTGTGCATCTGGCTAACGTGGGTCCTGGGGAATCGAACTGAGGTCCTTTGGCTTTGCAGGCAAATGCCTTAACCGCTAAGCCATCCCTCCAGGCCATGGTCGTGATTCTTAATGTTCGCCTGAGCCAGTACTGGGTGAGTCCAACCAAAGACCCTATCACGGACAAAACGCTCACAACAATGGTTTCATTTACCTAGGTTTTATGATTAAAAACCAAGGAGCAGGCTTAAAACTTCAAATCTCTATTGCATTTAAAAATGAAAACAGGGCTGGAGAGATGGCTTGGTGGTTAAGGCACTTGCCTGCGAAGCCTAAGGATCCAGGTTCCATTCTCTAGGTTCCCCGTAAGCCAGATGCACAAGGTGGTGCATGCATCTGGAGTTTGTTTGCCATGGCTAGAGGCCTTGGCGGGCCCATTCTCTCTCTCTCTCTAATAAATAAATACATATTTAAAAAATGTAAATAAAAGTAAAGTGAAAATACCTCAGGCTGGAGAGATGGCTTAGTGGTTAAGGCGCTTGCCTATGAAACCTAAGGACCCAGGTTCAACTCCCCAGAACACACATAAGCTAGATGCACAGGGTGGCCCATGTGTCCAGGTGGTCTGCAGTGGCTAGAGGTCATGGTGTGCCCATTCTCTCCTCTCTCAATCTAATGAATGAATGAATGAATGAATGAATTAACTTAAAAGAATAAAAACATCTCAAGGAGGTCAACACAGCCACTTCCCGTGCTGTTCGAATGCAGATTCCCAGGGCTTCTGCTGGAACCAAGCCACACTTGCATGTCTGCTGAGCTGCTCTGAAACGGGTACTTGAGATCCAGCTGCGTGCATCTCCGAAGCACAGCCGCGATCTAAAACATCGTGTGTCATTTTAATCCTGGGGAACATCTTCAGTTCGTAGGGGAACAAAAAAAATAATTTCAATTCCAAAAATAACCATTTCAATTAACCTGGGCTGCCTTATTCTTAATGACATACAAACGCCCCAAATAGTATGAAATACCCTAGTGGCAAATGCACGTAAGACATTTATCCGAGAGGGAGACAGGCACTTGGAAGTTGAGACATTTCAAAGAAGGGTCCCAAAGCAGAGCCGGCTCGAGGTGAGAAGGTCCCTCCTGGCCCAGCTGCAGCCCCGGCAGGTGGTCAGACTGCAGACCATCGCCTCAGAAGGAACCTGCTGGATGCCAAGTCCACTGTTTCCAAACTGTGTTTCTGAGACGACGGGGTTCTCGAAACCTTCCCGAGGAACAAAACAGGGGGCAGATCCTCTAGGGTTTGGTCCTCCCTCTCACACGTCAACCAGCGTCTCTTTTTAATGATTTAGTTTATTCTGCTTTATGGAGAATCCGCTTTGAAGAAACAGGGACAGCCAATTAGGAAGAAAACAAATGAAAGAAGTTAATTCAGGCAAAAGCCTGTGGCCTGACTCCTGAGCACCTGGGCACCAGGTTGGCTCAGGGCGAGGTTTGCAGGACATGAGCTGTGACTCATGCGTAGCATCTGTTTGCACTTCGTTTTTTTTATTTTTAAAATATTTTTATTTTTATTTATTTGACAGAGAGAGAGAGAGAGAAAGAAAGGAAGAGAGAATGGATGCACCAGGGCCTCCAGCCACTGCAAACGAACTCCAGATACGTGCACCCCCACCTTGTGCATCTGGCTATCGTGGGTCCTGGGGAATCGAACCTGGGTCCTTTGGCTTTGCAGGCAAGTACCTTAACCATTAAGCCATCCCTCCAGCCCCTGGTTGCACTTCTTGAGGAACTGTGGTTGCAAGCAACCGAAATCAACTCAGCGCACTTCACCGAGTAGCAGGACTTTCTAGGTTGCTTAGGGGAGCTCTGAGAAGGCTTAGAGGAACTGAGCAATCGGGCACGAGGCAGGGCAAGAGCTACAAAGCTCTAGGAGCCTGAGTTGTAAGGACTTAGGGACCAATATATGATGGAGAGATGGCTTAGCGGTTAAGGCGTTTGCCTGCAAAGCCAAAGGACCTCGGTTCGATTCCCCAGGACCCATGTAAGCCAGATGCACAAGGGGGTGCACGCATCTGGAGTTCATTTTCAGTGGCTGGAAGCTCTGACGCACCCCATTCTCTCTCTCTCTCTCTCTCTCTCTCTCTCTCTCTCTCTCTGGCTCTTTCCCTCTCTTAAATAAATAAATAAATAAAATGTCAAAGAGACCCATGGTCATGTCTCTAAACCCAGCTTCTAGGAGAGAGCTACTGTCACCCATGCTCACCTGGGCCAGGTGTGTACAGCAGAGCACACTCAAGCAAGAATGAGTTCTGGGGCTGGAATGATGGCTCAGTAGTTAAGGCACTCGCCTGCAAGGCCTAAGGGCCTGAGTTCGAGTCTCCAGTGCTCACGTAAAGCCAGGTGCATAAGGTGGCACATATTTCTGGAGTTTGTTTGTATTGATTAGAGGCTCTGGTGGTGTGCCCAAGTTCTCGCTCTCTCTTTTTGTCTCTTCCTTTCTCAAATAAATAAAACATATTAAATAATAATAATAATAATAAAAGAATGAGTTCTGTGACCAGGTAAAGTACATGTGAAATGATAGGGCACTGAGGTGGGGGGGGGGGCAGGACCCTGGGAGAAGGAAGGCGGAATGGAAGTTGACTGACGGAGACTAGAGGAGCCACTAGACCTTCCCAAAGCATGTAGAACTGAAGAGAAGGTGCTGGAGATGAAGACGTCCTGCTACGTTCATCACTGCCTCTTCTGAATCCTTCTCTGCAGTAATCCCTCCAACCCACTCTCACGTGGAAGATGCTGGTGTGTTCTGGGTTCTGCGCCCTGTCTCTGCTAGGCAGAGATCGAGAGAGAGAGAGAGAGAGAGAGAGAGAGAGAGAATGGGCGCGCCAGGGCCTCCAGCCACTGCAAACGAACTCCAGACGCATGCGCCCCCTTGAGCATCTGGCTTACGTGGGTCCTGGGGAATTGCACCTGGGTCCTTTGGCTTTGCAGGCAAGCGCCTTAACCACTAAGCCATCTCTCCAGCCCCTGATTTACTTTTTGCATCAGCCCTTCAAGGACATATAAGATCCATCTCAGAGAGGTCGGAAAAGTCAAGCAGCTCACACGCTGTTGCCAGGCCAGAAAGATGGCCAAAATCGGGACTAAAATCTGATCCTCAAACCACCTTTGCCTTTCGGTCAGAAGGCACAGAGGCGCTTTGTGCTTTGCAGCCATGGGTGGTCCCCCATGAGTTCTAGATGGCTCCCCGCAGCCTCCTCAAAATGGGAGCTGGCTCTGAGCGGTTTCTGCCGAGTCTCGATTCAGTGTTAATTGTCACCTGATTACAGCCCATGATTATTTAGGATGTTATTGGGAGTTGAGTTTGCAAACATATTTCAATAGAACCCCAACCCCTCAGGCCACAAAGACTGTTGCATTTCTCAGTGTGTGCAGTTTCTTCTTTTATTTATTTTATTTTTTACAAGTCTCTGTTGTTCATTAGGGCAAGAATTTATAAGCCTGACATCTTGGCCAGGGAACGGTGCATCACTATTTCTGAGTTAGGGCTCTTCTGGGAGGATGGTGTGTGTGCGTAGGGGGGACGGGAGGCAGAGCGCTTTGTTCCTGCAGTATTCTGGGACGCTGGTTCTTTTTAATCAGGGCCGTTCAGTGCCACAGCGAGTTCTGTGCAAATACAGATGGAAGCCTAGGGTGGAAGAAGCCATGTGTTAAATCAGAGAAGCTACGATGTCTGCCAGGCGCTACTTCTACCCAGTCACGTGATCTTGGGCAAGTCACTTTGTTGTATTCATCTGGCCGTAAATAAAATAGAAATCCGGGGCTGGAGAGATGGCTTAGCGGTTGAGCGCTTGCCTGTGAAGCCTGAGGACCCCAGTTCGAGGCTCGATTCCCCCATGACCCACGTCAGCCAAGGGGGCGCACTGCGTCTGGAGTTCGTTTGCAGTGGCTGGAGGCCCTGGTGTGCCCATTTTCTCTCTCTCTCTCTTTCTCCCTCTCAAATAAATAAATAAAATGCATGTTTGAAATAGATTTCATAAGAATAAACAATGCACCAAGTACAGCGGACATTGTATGAAGAGTAGTTATTGGCTCTAAGTGGCTTCCTGTCAGTGGGACTGAATGTCCTCAGGTGCTAGGGAGATGGCTCAGTCAGTAAAAGTGCTTTCCGCGTAAGTGCAAGGACCTGAGTTTGGTTTTTCAGAACCCACGTACGATGCCGTAGTAGTGCATGCTTGTAATCCCAGGGCTGAGGGAGAGAGAGAGAGGAGAGATACTGGGGATCCCTAGGATTCACTGGCTAGCACGTCAAGCCAAAGTGACGATCTCCAGGTTCAGCAAAAGACCAGGTGAACAGTACTAGAGGAGGGTACTTAACGTTGAATTCCAGGGCTGGAGAGATGGCTTAGCGGTTAAGCACTTGCCTGTGAAGCCTAAGGACCCTGGTTCGAGGCTCAATTCCCCAGGACCCACATTAGCCAGATGCACAAGGGGGCGCACGCATCTGGAGTTCGTTTGCAGTGGCTGGAGGCCCTGGCGCACCCATTCTCTCTCTCCCCCCTCTCTCTTTCTCTCTGCCTCTTTCTTTCTCTCTCTCTCTCTCTCTCACTCTAAAATAAATAAAACAAGAACAACAAAAAAAAAACGTTGAACTCTGGCCCCTAACGTACCTGTACACACGTGTTCTTGTACACGTGTGCCTACACATACATGTACACCCAATGCAGAAACACACATACACACACACACACAAAAAAAAAAAAAATGCAGTCACTGGGCTGGAGAGATCTCTTAGCAGTTAAGGCACTTGCCTATGAAGCCTAAGGACCCAGGTTTGATTCTCCAGGTCCCACGTAAGCCAGATGCACAAGGTGGCATACGCTTCTGGAGTTCGTTTGCAGTGGCTGGAGGCCCTGGTGTGCCCATTCTCTCTCTCTTTCCCTCTCTCCAATAAATAAATAAATAATAAATAAATCATTAAAAAACTCATAAAATTTTTTTAAAAAATGTAGTCATTGGGCTGGAGAGATGGCTCAGCAGTTAAGGCACTTGCCTACAAAGCCTAAGGACCCAGGTTCGATTCTCCAGGTCCCACCTAAGCCAGATGCACAAGGTGGCGCATGCGTCTGGAGTTCATTTGCAATGGCTGGAGGGCCTGGTGTGCCCATTCCCACTTTCAATATATCATTAAAAAACCTCATAAAATTAAAAAATATATAGTCATCATTTTTTACCACAGTGACAAAAACGGGCATAGATTGGGTGTAAGCTCGGCCCAGGAGGACCTTCTACCAGGCTTCAAACGCCATGCCCTTGTTCCTGCATCTCCAAAGGCCGTAATGAATCCCTCTTGCGACAACTCTGAAAGAATCAAAGGGTCTCCACATACCCAGAGTCCGCGTGGTGGAGGGACCATTTTCCCAGTGCCCCCTTCCGTTTGACAGACTCAAGACAGCGTCACTCTCCTTTCAACTTTCACTGCCTAATGATGGCTAACTAAGGATGACGGAACTCGATACCGAAATCAATGAGCAGGAGCCACGTGCTTCTCGATCACAATCTGAAACGGCCGGGCCGTGGCCTGCAGGCTCCCCTCGGGGGGGGGGGCAGCTCTGTGACACAGACTTTTCAGCGTGGCTCATTCTGAGACGCAGGAGCCTTGGCAAAGTGGCCCTTCATCTTTAACGATGGGGTAGCGTTCCCACCTCGCAACTTAATTATGACCGTATGAAAAGGACAGTCTGGAAGACTAGGTGCAGGGTAGGGAGTTTCATCTCGTTAGGTTCCCTGACACCTCATTAGGGACTTTGAAAAACACTCTGCTTCCGGGCAATTTTGCTTACTATCTCAATTTTCTTTTTCCTACATTTATTTGACTTGACACGAGAAGAGAAATGGGATCTTTGATTCCCGCCTCCCCCCCAAGATCATCAACTAATACGTCAAGTCCCCACGTCAACCCACAAGGCTCTCTCTCTCTTGTGTCATGATCGCTGACGTCACAGCCTCAGGGCTGTCAGAGAGCCTTCCCGGGACAGGAGCTGAGCCACGCCTGTCCCCTGTCCCCACGTCATCCGTGCTGTCTGTGGGACCGTGTATAAGCAGAGAGGGTGTGGACGTATTGTCCTTCCTTAAGAACTCATCCCTGGCTCTTTTTTTTTTTAATTTTTTGTTATTTTTATTTATTTATTTGAGAGTGACAGACACAGAGAGAGAAAGAGGCAGATAGAGAGAGAGAGAATGGGCGCACCAGGGCTTCCAGCCACTGCAAACAAGCTCTATCCAGATGCGTGTGCCCCCTTGTGCATCTGGCTAACGTGGGTCCTGGGGAATTGAGCCTCGAACCGGGGTCCTTAGGCTTCACAGGCAAGCGCTTAACCGCTAAGCCACCTCTCCAGCCCATTCCTGGCTCTTTATTCCACAGTGTCAGCTTTGAAAGTAAGTCTAGTGTGAATGGCTGCTTCATATTTCTGCAAAACGCAAGAGAAAGGGCTTCGAGGGTTGTGATTTTTCCAGATCTTTCTCCTGCTATGCAAATACGTCCGCTTACAGGCTTAAGTTCTGTTCAGACTCCGTTCTGTCAGGGTGTTTGATTTTCCCGATCAGAACACGCTCTTCGCTCCTTTACGCAGCTAGAAGTTGTATACCCTGCCTCGGATAACAGCTGATACACATGTCCGCCTGCCCTGCTCACCCATGGAGCCCTGCCGGTGCCAACTTGCCACTGGGCATGAGTGCTATGTAAGTCTGTCCTGATCAGTGTGAGGTGTGCTAGAAACATCTGTCACCTCCGAAACAGCAAGCTTGGCCAGAGAGAGCAACGGGGCAGAAGAGAAAAAGGGAGTGGGAAAGAAGAGAGAAAAGGATCATCAGACTAATGCAAAACAAACCAAAGATTTAGAATTTTCTTTTAATTGATTTATTAGAGAGAGGAAGAGAGCAGGAGAAAGACAGATAGATAGAGAGAGAATGGGTACACCAGCCCCTGTAGCCACTGTAAACGAACTCCA
The DNA here is from genome assembly GCA_036346955.1 of Dipus sagitta. Lineage (NCBI taxonomy): Eukaryota > Metazoa > Chordata > Mammalia > Rodentia > Dipodidae > Dipus > Dipus sagitta. The sequence goes on from CM070789.1 coordinate 37,433,109, forward strand.
GATGCATGCGCCACCTTGTGCGTCTGGCTTACGTGGGATCTGGGGAACTGAACCTGCGTCCTTAGGCTTCACAGGCAAGTGCCTTAACCACTAAGCCATCTCTCCAGTCCCTAGAATTTTGTTTTAATAATATCCAGTCCAGGCCTTTCCTTGCCTGGAAGTAGAAAAAGGCCAAGTTAAAGTTATAATATGGGAAACAATGTGTATTTAAGATTTTCCATGAACATGTGTCTTGCATGAATTAAGACAAAAGTGAGAGTGGATAAGTTTCACTCATGTGATAATATGACACAAATATGGAAGACAGATGATGTTCTTAACCACACTCTGAAGCATGGGGTTTTTAAAAGTATTTTATTTATTTACTGGAGAGAGAGAGAGAGAGAGAATGGGCACACCAGGGCCTCCAGCCACTTCAAATGATCCCCAGACGCATGCACCACCTTGTGCATCTGGGTTATGTGGGTCCTGGGGAGTTGAATGTGGATCCTCAGGCTTCCCAAGCAAGTGCCTTAACCACTAAGCCATCTTTCCAGCCCCAGTCTGGGATTTTTAAAAAAAATATATATATATTATATTATTTATTTATTTATTTATTTATGAGGGAGAGAGAGAGAGAATGGGTGTGCCAGGGTCCAGCCACTGCAAACGAACTCCAGATGCATGCACCCCCATGTGCATCTGCCTAACGTGGGTCTTGGAGAGTAGAACCAGGATTCTTTTGCTTTGCAGGCAAACACCTTAACCACTAAGCTATCTTTCCAGCCCCCAATCTGTGTTTTTGTTTTTTTTTTTTTTTTTGGTTTGTTTTTTGGTTTTTTGGTTTTCTGATGTAGGGTCTCACTCTAGTTCAGGCTGACCTGGAATTCACTATGTAGTCTCAGGGTGGCCTTGAACTCACGGCAATCCTCCTACCTCTGCCTCCCGAGTGCTGGCATTAAAGGCGTGTGCCACCATGCCCTGCCAGTCTGGGATTTTTGATGCGCTGTCCACACGATGGCCAATAGAAGGAAAGTCTGGTGGCATCTGAAGCACCAGAGGAAAGCGGGTGTCTGAGAATCCTCGGTGCTGGGAGCTTATCTCGAGACTCTGCCACCACTGAGTTGAGACCCCATGTCAGACCGACTGTGGGCTGAACACAGGCAGGGCGCATGGAGTTACTGGGTGTAGGTCTGGTTTCCTGTGGGTGGCTATCATGTCGTGGTGGGACGGCTTGGGCACGCCCCTCTTGGAGCCTTGCTCACCTGTACAGCAATGTGAACATCACAGTAACCCCACCCCGTAGCTTTGTCCCACGGATCAAATGATATGACGCATGAAAAAAGAGTTCCTGGCAAGTGGCGACGTACCATCGCCGGGGCCGAATAGTTATTGGCCAAGGGTACCATGCGTCCTTCCATCTGGAGCCGTTCTGTAAGACAAGCAGGGTTTTGAATGTCAGCTGTTCTGTGTTCTAGAACCATGCCACCGCTTCCTACCAGGCGAACTCGAACGAGTCTTGTCAGCCCCCTGAGCTTCAAGGCTTTATCTGTACTATGGAGACGGACACGGCATTGGCGATACTCCTTAAGAACAAACGCGTGTGTGAACGACAGAGACAGGGACGTGTTGAACCCCAGCCCATCGCTTTGAATATGGCGCCACAAGGGTGGGCAGCCAGGACGAGGGCCAGGAGAGTGGCTGGCTGTGTGCTTTCTAGAAAAGACAAGTTGAGAAGAAATGCTGTGTGAAGCAGGGGACAGAAGTGAGACAGTCTTACAATCTCTGGGCTTCCCTTGATGTACAGTGAGGACACAAAAATCTGCCTCAGACCAACCTGGAACTCGCTATGGAGTCTCAGGGTGGCCTCGAACTCACGGTGCTCCTCCCAACTCTGCCTCCCGAGCGCTGGGATTAAAGGCCCGGGGCCTTGTCCTTATGACATAACTTGTGCAAAGGCAGGAAGACATACACACTCCAGACCCGGTCTCAAGCTGATACCCACAAGGTAAGCAATGACAAGGGCGGCATTTGATACCAGAGCAAAGGAGAAGATTGAAAATTGGAAATGTTTCTCATGTCTTCCCGCATTCGTCAGCTCTGTCTCTCCATGTGGGTCAGGATATGTCAAGATATTTGGTACAGGTAATGTAACGTACAGACACCAAATGGTCCTATTGTCTTGAGAACCTGTTCAGGAATGTATTTATTTATTTATGAAAGAGAGTCAGAGAAAGAATGGTCACGCCAGGGTGGGCCATGTTTTCTTAAGTCCCTGCTCCACCATCTTTAAAACTAGACCCTCAGAAGAAGTGACAGAGGAGCGCTCAGCACTGCAATGTCTCTATTTCACCTTCCAAGGCTCAGGGTCCATTGCGGAAGAGGTGGCGGAAAGAATGTAAGAGCCAAAGGAAGGGTAGGACTCCTTACAACGTGCTCCCCCAGACACAAAACGGCCTGGATATCCATGACCTCACAGTGTCTGACACTACCTATACAAGACCATCAAAACAGGAGGAAAAGATGATGACATCAAAATAAAAGAAGGACTGATTGAGAGGGGGAGGGGATATGATGGAGAGTGGAGTTTTAAAGGGGAAAGGTGGGGGGAGGGAGGAAATTACCATGGGATATTGTTTACAATCATGGAAGTCGTTAATATAAAATAAAACTAGATCCTCAGATAGAATAATAAACTATAGCGTGACTTTCCACGCTAAGGAAATTGGTGATGGGGCGGAGGTGGAAGGGAGATGAATAACAGAGCTAAGTAGGTCAAAAGAAAGTATTTGGGGGAGCTCTCTTGTTCTGCTATCAAAATGGAAGCGTCTTTATCTTGATGAGGCGCTCAGTTTTAAGCAGGCTTGCAATTTACCCTTTACAGAGTCCATCGTTCCCCTTTGTTCTACGAAATCATGTGGTACTGAGTGAGAAGACCTGCATAGAACCCTGGACTTCCCTTAGCAAGCTGTGTGATCTCAGGACTGAGCATTCAGGGTCTCTGGTCCTCAGATTTCCCGTTTAGTAAAAGAAGAGATTTGGTTTATTGAGTTGGGCCTGTTCTGGTTCTTAAAAGTCCTCCTAAGTAAATAAAAATAAAGTTTTTTGTTTTGTTTTGTTTTTTAAAGGGGGCTGGAGGGAAGGCTTAGTGGTTAAGGCATCTGCCTGCAAAGCCAAAGGACCTCGTTTCGATTCCCCAGGACCCTCGTAAGCCAGATGCACAAGGGGGCGCACGTGTCTGGAGTTCATTTGCAGTGGCTGGAAGCCCTGGCGCGCCCATTCTCTCTCTCTCTCTCTCTCTCTCTCTCCATCTCTCTGCCTCTTTCTCTCTCTCAAGTAGTTAAAAATAAAGTTTTTTTTTTTTTAAAGCCCTCTTCAGTTCATGCCAAGACAGTGTTAAGTACTAAGGAAGGGGAGGAGAGGTGCAATTATCAGATACAGGCTTAGCTGTGTTCAGTTTTCAGTCAGATATGATCATTGAAGGGAGATTTGTCAGTCGCCAAAGAGCTCCTGTGGAGGCACAACACATTCGACTCTGTGTGTCTGTTTGTAGAGTCAGGGTACTGCCACGCAGCTCAGGCTGCCCTTGAACACCCGATCCTCCTGCCTCAGCCCCCTGAGTCTTAGGTTTACAAGCGTACACCACCGTCCCTGGCCTTTTGCTGTGTTTCCAGGACCTGTGTTCTCACGTGAACTGTCACATCTGCCCCATGACGTGTCAGTGGGGAGCTAGCCAGCTGTTTCTTCAACCCGCAGCTCAGACCCCGTCGAGACACGCGTACAAAGTCAGGCAGAGCTAACGGGCACTGTGTTACCTCCAAGGTGGCTGGACTGCGAGAAATGCCAACCTGTACCCGGGACTAAGCTTTCTGCACATTCCCCCTCCTCGGGCTCCCTTGAAGAGGACACTGTGGCATCAAGGCAGGTGAAAAACAAACATGTTTGTTCTAGAAGCTTCTAACAGGGCTGACCAGGGACTGGAGAGATGGCTTAGCGGTTAAGCGCTTGCCTGTGAAGCCTATGGGCCCCCATTCAAGGCTCGATTCCCCAGGACCCACGTTAGCCAGATGCACAAGGGAGCACATGCATCTGGAGTTCATTTGCAGTGGCTGGAGGCCCTGGCATGCCCATTCTCTCTCTCTCTCTCTCTCTCTCTCTCTGCCTCTTTCTCTCTCTGTTGCTCTCAAATAAATAAAAATAAACAAAAAAAAAATTTTTAAAGGGCTGACCATGCGGAGGCCGCCTCCCCTATGGAAATGTGGGGCTCCCACATGGGGTAAGCAGCCCCCCCCTTCAACCCCGTAACTAAGCTCAGGGGAGTGGGTCACACTGCCCGTGGTGGCCCAGCCAGAAGAGGCAGGCGCGGGCCTACGCCTGCCAAGCTCGAAGTCACGTGCCGACACCCAGGAGCAACTTGGGTGCAAGGCAGTCCGCGGCTTGTGTATTGTGTAAGTGGCAGAAGTGGTGTAGACTATTTTAAAAACATGTAGTGCAAACATCTAGTCTTCCACAAGAAACGTGTCATCTCAGAATCTCAGCTACTGTGACTGTAGCTCACGAGATGTACGAGGAGTCTGTGTGCGTTTCCGTGGTATCGCCCTGTAGCAAGAAGATCTGGGATACAAATCAACGGGGGGGGGGGGGGGGGGAATAAGGAAGTTGCTGGAAAATTGTAATCTTAGATTTGTTCATATAAAGCCCAAGACCCTATTTTTTTTTTCAAATTTTTATTAACAACTTCCATGATTGTAAACACTATCCCATGGTAATATCCTCCCTCCCCCCACTTTCCCCTTTGAAACTCCACTCTCCATCACATCACCTCCCCATCTCAATCAGTCTCTCTTTTATTTTGATGTCATGATCTTTTCCTTCTCTTATGATGGTCTTGCGTAGGTAGTGTTTTTGACCTTATTTTCATTTTATTTTTTATTTACTTTGAGAGCAACAGACAGGGGAGGCAGACAGAGGGGGAGAGAGAGAGAGAGAGAGAGGGCATACCAGGGCCTCCAACCACTGCAAACGAACTCCAGATGCGTGCGCCCCCTTGTGCATCTGGCTAATGTGGGTCCTGGGGACTCGAGCCTCGAACCGGGGTCCTTAGGCTTCACAGGCAAGCGCTTAACCGCTAAGCCATCTCTCCAGCCCCGCCAAGACCTTCTTTACCCGGACTCATGAACTCATGCCGAAATGAGCAAGTACGGATTTCAGCACTGGGATCCGTGACCCTTAAATCAGGTCATCGTTAGGAATACCAGTCGCCACGCAGGGCCGCGACGCCAGGTCAACCGAGGAGCTGCCTCGCGTCCCAAGAGCAGAACTGCGTGGTTCTTCATGACTAACCAGGCTTTGCCAAAGACACACGTCTCCTGAATACCATCTATAAGTGCTTCATTTCAATGTGCGTGGTCGTAGTAAATAATAAGCAATACGTTACATATGAAAAACAAAAAAAAAAACCAGACAAATGAGTAAGTATTGGATTATCTGTGTTTTGGTTTTCAGGGTAGGGTCACGCTCTAGCCCAGGCTGACTTGGAATTCGCTATAGAGGCTCGGGGTGGCCTTGAACTCACATTGATCCTCTTGTTGTAGAAATTTCTCTGGAAAGATCACTCCAGGGCCAGGATGAGAGAAAGTACAGGAGTTTATTACCTGGAGGCAAAGAGCTTTGAGGTCGCCCTCCAAAGAACCTTTGGCCTCAAAGGGAGATTTTATTTCCATTATTTTATAGTTTCCATAGCCGAGGGGAGGGGGAAGGGAACAGACAAGACGTGGCAATTTGCATATCAATCATTTCTGCAGTCAGGCCACCCTAACAATGGACTCCATTTTACTTGGTTTTAGCCTAAACTCTCTTTCCTTTTTATCCGTCCCTTTGAGCCCTTTCTGGACAGTCCCTTCTTTGGGATTTTTCCATCTGCTGACAAAGATAAGTTTTAGCAATGGACTCTGACAGTAACTCAGTGAATCGGTTGAACTCTTAGCTTCTTTTCTACCAGTCTCTTACCTCTGACTCCCAAGAGCTGAGATTAAAAAGTGTGCGCTCCCCAGGCCCAGTACAAAATGCTAGATATCAGACTTCACCTTGGAGTTTCCTCTTTTATGTAAGGAAGCAATCGGGCAGCACGTAAGAGCCCTTGCCAGCCAGGTGTCCTTCCCATTCTGAGCCTCCAGGCCTTCTTTATAAAGGAAGTGATAGCAACCCCAGGAGAGCATCTGTGAGCACCAGATTCAGCAGGTATCAAGCAGTTGGAAGGAACACAGTGGGCTACCGTACCATGAGGGGCCAGTGTGTGACGATAACAGACCTGGGTCTAGAGCCATCTGCCATGTTTCACCGTGACCACTGATACATTTTATTTTTATTTTTTAAAAATATGTTTTATTTATTTATTTATTTGAGAGAGAGATACAGGCAGAGAGAGGGAGAGAATGGGCGCACCAGGGCCTCCAGCCACTGCAGACGAACTCCAGACGGTGCGCCCCCTTGTGCATCTGGCTTACGGGGATCCTGGGGAATTGAACCGGGATCCTTTGGCTTTGCAGGCAAACGCCTTAACTGCTAAGCCATCTCTCCAGCCCCCGTCCCCTTTTAATCACTGATACATTTTAATCAAACGCCACGTTTCCTTTGTTTTCTGGCCCTATTTAAGTTGTAACAAACAAAAGACATTATAAATTCACATAAAATTATTAGCGGGTTGGAGAGTTGCCTCAGCAGTTAAAGTGCTTGACTGCAGAGCCCAATGACCTGGGTTCGGTTCCCCAGTACCCACATAAAAGCCAGACGCACAAACAGCACGTGCATTTGGAGTTTGCTTGCGGCAGCTAGAGGTCCTGGTGTGCCTATTCTCTCTGTCTCTCTCTCTCTCCTCTCTCTCTCTCTGCTTGAAATAAATAAATAAAAATATTTTTTAAAATATTAGGCTTCTTTTTTTTTGAGGTAGGGTCTCACTCTAGCTCAGGCTGACCTGGAATTCACTATGTAGTTTCAGGGTGGCCTCGAACTCACGGCGAGCCTCCTACTTCTGCCTCCCAAATGCTGGGATTAAAGGCATGTGCCACCACGCCAGGCAAATTAGGCATTTCATTAAGCATTTGTGTTAACTAGTGATTGGCTCAGGTATCCAAAGGTCTTGAAACAAATAGAAATCCAGCAGGACTAGGAACGGAATCATTGCATTGCATTGTGTTTGGCTCTTAATCCTACGCATTAAAAATATGATTTGAAGAGCTGGAGGGATGGTTTAGCAATTAAGGCGTTTGCCTGCAAAACCAAAGGACCCGGGATCAACTCCCCAGGACCCACGTAAGCCAGCTGCACAAGGGGGCGCATGCGTCTGGAGTTCCTTTGCAGTGGCTGGAGGCCCTGGTATGCCCACTCTCTATCTGTCCTTTCTCTGTCCTTCTCTCTCTCTCAAATAAATAAAAATATTTTTTGTTTATTTATTTATTTATTTGAGAGCAACAGAGAAGGAGGCAGAGAGAGAGAGAAAATGGGCACGCCAGAGCTTCCAGCCACTGCAAACGAACTCCAGACGCGTGCACCCCCTTGTGCGTCTGGCTAACGTGGGTCCTGGGGAATCGAGCCTCGAACCGGGGTATTTAGGCTTCACAGGCAAGCGCTTAACCGCTAAGCCATCTCTCCAGCCCAATAAAAATATTTTTTAAAAAACATGATTTGGTAGTGTATTTGATCCTCACCTAGTTCAATGCCTACTTTATATAGGGCCTTTTATTCCTATAAGACATCTCTATTAGCGAATACCAATGACCCCACGGAGGAGGACCCTCAGTGGAGTGGGGGTGGGGTAGAGGGGTATAAGAACATAATCTTTAAAAATTTTTCAATTTTTAAAAAAGAACTCTTTATTAAAAGGGTGCAATGATGCTGGTGATCATAATACAACCGGCACGTCTATTACTCTGTAGTTTTCACGTTACTTTCCAGCACATGATCTGCTGTTGATCACTCTGGGAATGGAGCCCGTACAACCAGCCCATTTTACAGATGGGAACACCGGCAAGGCGAAGGAATTCGGAGAGTGCCAGAAACTCAAAAACTAGGGGGCCCAGAAGGGGGCAGGGTGTCACTGCGAAAGGGAGCAGGCAGGTCCAACTTCTAGGAATTCCAGACTCCAGGATGTGAGACCCCTCCCCTCCCTTCCTCCCTCAGATATTCAATCGCAAGGGGAAAAAAAAAAAGAGCCTCATGCTGATTTGGTCCTGGCAAGCCAGCAGCCTGGATTTTCACACAGACTGTGCTTCACAGAAAGAAAGGGCTTCCGTGGCCTTGTCTGGCAGGACCGCCTGCTGCTGCTCCTGAGACCGGGGCCAAGATGCCTGCTGGGAAACAGGATATGTAGGAAACTGCACTGGCCCCTTGATACTCCTCTCTCTGCCCCCACCCCCCAACAAGTCAAAACTCCTAGGACTCCTGCAGGCAAGCCCAGCTGGGAGAAGTCCTTTGAGGCTCCCTTTGAACCCGCAAAGCCTTCCAGAGCACAGAAACATTGAGCGTAACTGGTTCAGGCCTCATGTGGAAAGGGCTTAGAAAGGGATGGATCTGCGCCTCTCCCTCCCACAGAGAGAGATCTGGTAGGATCTGCCTACCTCTATGTACTGGTTACCACCCCCAAGAGCTTCCTGCTTGGTCCCCCGGCTGTGACTTGGGGCAGAGTCCAGCGCTGCTCCCAGAACCTGGACCCACGGAAAGGGGCCACCAAGCCTCACGTGGCGGCTAGGCTGGCTCCTGCTCAGACCACCCGGCTGGCTTGCAGCCTGAGCAGGTGGCATAGTTTCGGTGGATTAGCATATCCTGGAGGTCAGCTCTGACCCACCTGCCCTTTAATAACATAAGCGCAATTTCCTGACCCTCCATTCAGAATCCTCCCCAAGATTGTTTTATATGTTCCCGTGTTCTCTTGGGCATATCTCTATTTATGTCTCAAAACGTGATCATTATTAGGTGTTATTTATTTATGTATTTATTTATTTATTTGCTAGGGAGAGAGAAGGAGAGGGAGCTAGAGAGAATGAGCGCCCTAAGGCCTCCAGCCACTGCAGACAAGCTCCAGATGCAAGCGCCACCTTGTGCAGCTGGCTTATGTGGATAATGGAGAATCGAACCTGGGTCCTTAAGCTTCGCAGGCAAGCACCTTAACCACTAAGCCATCTCTCCAGCCCCCATTATTAGGTATTCCTAAAAGCTGAACATACCACTACTCCCTTCCTCCAGTTTTAATTCTTGGCATCCAGGCTGTTATGTTTTGAGAGATGGACTGGTTTATCATGGTGTAGCTTTCTGCTCTAGATGCACGATGCTGTTTTCAAAAAAAAAAAATCTTCTCGGGCTGGAGAAAGGGCTTAGCAGCTAAGGTGCTTGACTGTGAAGCCTAAGGCACTAGTTCGATTCCCCAGAACTCACGTGAGCCAGATGTACATGGTGGCACATGTGTCTGGAGTCCGTTTACAGTGGCTAGAGGGCCTGGCACACCCACATTCTCTCTCTCTCTCTCTCTCTCTCTTTCTTTCTCTGTGTGTATCTCTGCATCTAATGAATAAATAAATAACTAAAAATACTTTATTAAAAGAAATTCTTCTCCAGGGCTAGAGAGATGGCTTGGCAGTTAAGTCACTTGCCTACAAGCCTAAGGACCCATATTCAACTCTCCAGGTGCCATGTAACCCAGACGCACAAGGTGATGCAAGCATGCAATGTCGCACATGCCCAATAGGTGGCACATGTGTCTCTGAAATTTATCTGCAGTGGCTGGAGGCCCTGGTGTGCCAATTCCCTCTTTGTCTCTCACATTAAAAAAAAAAAAAATTCTCCACACTGGCGTTTTACCCACCACACATCTACCACTGACACTTGGTTAACATCATCTTAGGTTACACTTCTGTACTCCTACAGTGGCTTCAGTTTTTGTGTTTCTTCACATATCCTTTTCTATTTTTCTTCTTAAAAAGGTTTTGTTGTTGTTGTTGTTTATTTTTATTTATTTATTTGCGAATGACAGAGAGAGAAAGAGGCAGAGAGAGAAAGAGAGAGAGAATGGGCGCTCCAGGGCCTCCAGCCACTGCAAATGAACTCCAGACACATGCGCCCCCTTGTGCATCTGGCTAACATGGATCCTGGGGAATCGAGCCTCGAACCGGGGTCCTTAGGCTTCACAGGCAAGCGCTTAACCGCTAAGCCATCTCTCCAGCCCTCCTTTCCTTTATTTAATAAAACTTCTTATATCGACAATTTTCATAAATGTATATTTTGATCATAATCCCTTCATGTTACTTTCTCTTATTCCTCTTCCACCGAACCCCTTCTTCCCAATTAGTCCCTCTTCTACTGGCCCCCTATCTCTCTCACAGGCACATGAAAGAAAAAAAGATAATCATACTCTCTTTTCCAGCCAGTGTTTCTCACTGGCCTGAAACTTGCCTAACAGGCTAGACTGGTTGGCCGGAGAGGCCTTGGGATGTGTCTGTCCTCACGTTCCCAGGGCGAAGGTTACAAGAACACACACTACTGTGCCTAGCAGCTTTACGTGAGACCTGGGGATTGAACTCAGGCCAGCATTATACCCAAATGAGCTGTCTCCCCAAACCCACCCTGCCTTTTAACACTATCACCTTGGGGTTTAAGTCTCAACATATGAATTTGGAAAGTTCCAACAGGTAAGATGGAAAATGAAGGTATAATATGAAGTCAAAGTCTAGGAGGCAGATAACTGCCTGATCAGCTGAGCTGGGCCAAGGAACTAGATACCTGTGGAGAGGAGGCCTCCTCCAACCTCATTCCTGCCTCAGGCTTTTTGTTGAAGGCAATAGATTTTTCTCCCAGAAAGTCTGTTGTAAATCAAGACAGGTGATATCGGGGCAGGAGAGATGGCTTAGCGGTGAAGGCGCTTGCCTGAGAAGCCTAAGGACCCATGTTCCACTCTCCAGATCCCACGTAAGCCAGATGCACAGAGGTGAGGCAAGTGCAAGGCCGCACATGCCCACTAGGTGGCGCAAGCGTCCGGAGTTCGATTGCAGTGCCGTGAAATGGTGAACGTCTACATCAGTATAATCCACGTGAACCACACGCAGCACTGGTGGCGTGTCTGTGATGAGAAAACCAGTGGCTCCCTGAGTAGATCTGAGGTCCACTCCATGGAAGGGAATCCATGCCTGGTACTGAAAACCCAATCAAAAGCCGGTGGCTGGGGAGTTCATAAGCCCCTAGGAGGATAGCTACCAGTCTTGTTTGGCTAAATGGATATTTTATGCCCACCAAATTACCCTCTAAACGTTTACGATTATGTCCACGCACTAGTGCCGCTCTTTCGCTTTTGGGTCGAGAAGCTCCTCTGTTCAGATGGCAGTGACCACTGGGGACAGCCAAAATGCATCAACGTGCTGAGAGCAAGAGACGGCGGAGCGTCCAGCACCAGGCCACTCTATCTCACCCTTCAAGGCCCAGGGACCACTGCAGAAGAGGTGGCAGAAAGAATTTAGGAGAAGCCGGGCGTGGTGGCGCACGCCTTTCATCCCAGCGCCCGGGAGGCAGAGGTAGGAGGATGGACGTGAGTTCGAGGCCACCCTGAGACTCCATAGTGAATTCCAGGTCAGCCTGGGCTAGAGTGAGACCCTACCTCGAAAAACCAAAAAAAAAAAAAAAGGAATTTAGGAGACAGAGAAAGGATGTGTGTGTGTTGGGGGTGGGGGGATGCTTTGCAATACTTTCTTTCAGACACAAAGTGGATGTGGGATTCATAACCTCAAGGTGCCTGCAGCTACCCACACAAGACCCGCAGAATAGGAGGGGAAAATGACACCAAAACAGACCAGGGACTGGATGGGAAGAAGGAGGGGTTCCGTGGAGGTGAGACTAGGAGATGAGAGAAGACAGAGGGTGGTAAAATGAGATTACGATCAGAGGACGTGTGTATATGTATGGAGGTTGTCAATAAAATAAAATAAAAAATTGAAAATATACATGCACCACTGAGAAAATCAGCTGTCAGAAGCCATTTGCTAACGTGCACCTGGGAAGGTGAGAGGTATTTTTAGGAGCCTGGGAGCCAGACTGAATACGGAGGAGGTTGTCAGGTGAACACCGGCCTTCGTCTCTCAGCTTCCTGACTGTAGAGCAATGCGGCAGCCGCTTTCCGTGCCTACCACCGCGTCTGTCCCAAACAGACGGACACTGCCTTCCTTTGTACATATTTCCAAATGTTTTCAAAGGAGCACATTGACCATGTTCCCCCTCACGCCCTCTCTTGCCTCCCCCTTCCCTCCTCACATCAGTCTTTTTGGTCCTCCTATTTCTATTTTCATGTCCTATATACATATCCGACTTTATGTGTCTACGTGAACTCTAGGAGCCATACATTCAATTTTAGTCCCTTTCCTTCCTTGAGTTGCTTCTGTCACATATTTCATCACGGAGACAAGAAGAGCTACTGAGACAGACACCGGTCACCTGTGCTTGACAGCAGCGGCTGCACGTCACTTGGCAAACACGGAAGGAGACGTGAGGTGGAAAGTTTAGACATGGTTAAGGGGCTGGGGGGTAGCTAAGAAGGCCTTCCAGCACCTTCCCTGAGGGAAGACCCTCACCGTGTCCATGAAATGCTGCAGTCAGGACCCCCTCCCTGGGTTGTGATCCTCCCTCTGCCACCAAACTGCCCGTGTGATCCTGGGCCATTCAGCCACCCACTCCAAAGCTTTGCAAAACGCAGGGGGCCGAACGGCTGAATATCGGGACCCCCAGAGACTGGGCACGCAGCTCAGATCACTGCCAACAAAGGTTTCCCGAGGGGCATGAACGGGAAGAGCGAGGTGGCACACGCATTTGATGCCACATTCAAACACGACGGTGCTCAGTTCTCAGATCCCTGATGCAGGAGCAGGTGGATTGGAACTCAAGGTTCCCCAGCGATAGTGCCGCCCAGACAATATAAACTGAGGTAATTATATGAATAGCGCTGGCAAGAAGTGTGTGTGTGTATCTGTGTGTGTGTGTGTGTGTGTGTGTCAGGGATGCCTGCACCCACGTTTCTCTAACAATTTTATATATATATATATATATATATATATATATATATATATATATATATATCATCACTCCTTCTGAAGCCAGGGTCACTTTCTTTCTTTTTTTTTTTTTTTAAAGTTTTTTGAGGTAGGGTCTCACTCTGGTCCAGGCTGATCTGGAATTAACTCTGTCGTCTCAGGGTGGCCTTGAACTCATGGCGATCCTCCTACCTCTGCCTCCTGAGTGCTGGGATTAAAGGCGTGCGCCACCACGCCTGGCCTGCCAGGATCACTTTCGAAGTTGTTGGAATGTTTTCCACAGGCCACACAGTCCTCTTGTTCTCTAGACCCCCCCTCACAGCATGTCAGACACCAGGAAGGTCAGTGGCCAACGGCCTCGCAATACCCAAGGTCGCATTAATGCTGCACTGTACATAGCAACCAAACAAACACACACACAAAAAGCTGAGCTCACTATTCCCAGCCAGGCTCTGGAAACAACCAGATTTATGACATGTGCAGACCGTTTCCAGAGTGTCGCATTCATGTCACCTTCCCTGTTGGTGACAGATTGAAGGCATTGGGCGTCAAAGCCAGTGGAACCCAGAGGCGGCATGCCATTCAAACCCGCCGCTGACGCTGTCACGGAGCGGGAGGGAGGCTGCCATCCATCCCGGCTTCCGAGGCCTGTGGCCTTCCCAGCATAGCTGTGCACTTTACCCCTCCCTCACTACGGGCCATCAGCGTCAGCATTTGACAGGCGAGGGACTGAGAAGTCAGTCGCTTACCAAACTCCACAAACAAGTGAGGAAGCCAGAATCTGAGGCTAGGCAACAATCAACGACACCAGACTTTGGCCAAGACTGTTTGTTTATTTATGGGGCGGGGACAGAGAGAGAATGAGTGCACCAGGGCCTCCAGCCACTGTAAACGAACTCCAGACGCATGCGCCCCCTTGTGCATCTGGCCAACGTGGGTCCTGGGGAATCGGACCGAGGTCCTTTGGCTTTGCAGGCAGGCGCCTTTAACGGCTAAGCCATTTCTCCAGCCCAAGAAATTAATTACACACAATGCCTCTTGCCTCTGCCTTAATTCGTCCTCAGTTTAAACCTAAAATTCATTTCAGTACCCTCACAATAAACTTGAGGTCACTGGAGACATTGACATTTTTTTTGTTTTTGGTTTTTTTGAGGTAGGGTCTCACTCTAGCCCAGGTTGACCTGGAATTCACTCTGTATTCTCAGGGTGGCCTTGAACTCACAGCAATCCTCCTACCTCTGCCTCCCAAGTGCTGGGATTAAAGGCATGCACCACCACACCCAGCTGAGACATTTCCTTTTTAACTTCCCTTTCCTAATGTGGCCACACTGAATAGATCTATCTCTGTTTTCAACATTACTTGTCTCTTTTTTAAAAAAAATTTTCTGACACACACCTTTAATCCCAGCACTCGGGAGGCAAAGGTAGGAGGATCACTATGAGTTCAAGGCCACCCTAAAACTACAGAGTGAGTTCCTGGTCAGCCTGAACTAGGGTGACACCCTACCTCGAAAAACCAAAAAATAATAATAATTTCTGTATATTGGGCTGGAGAGATTGCTTAGTGGTTAAGGTGCTTGCCCATGAAGCCTAAGGACCCATGTTTGACTTTCCAGATCCCACGGAAGCCAGACGCACAAGGGTGACACAAGAATGCAGTGTTGAACATGTGCACAAGATGGCAAAGGTGGCTACTGTCACTTCTGGTTAGAGAAGCTTCTCTGTTCAGATGGCAGTGACCTTGGGATGACTCAGAAGGCACCATGGTGCTGAGAAGAAGTGACAGAGGAGTGCTCAGCACTGAAACATCTCTATCACACCTTCCAAGGCTCAGGGTCCATTGCGGAAGAGGTGGCGGAAAGAATGTAAGAGCCAAAGGAAGGGTAGGACTCCTTACAACGTACTCCCCCCAGACACAAATGGCCTGGATATCCATGACCTCACAGTGCCTGACACTACCTACACAAGACCATCATACTAAGAGAAAAAGATGATGACATCAAAATAAAAGAGAGACTGATTGAGAGCGGAGGGAATATGATGGAGAGTGGAGTTTCAAAGGGAAAAGTGGGGGAGGGAGGGAATTACCATGGGTTATTGTCTATAATTATGGAAGGTGCCAATAAAAAAACCAATTAAATTGAAAAAAATATGGCACACATGTCTGGAGTTCATTTGCAGTGGCTGGAGGCCCTGGTGTGCCAACTCTCTCTCTCTGTCTCTCTCTCATAAAAAAATAGAAAAAACCAGTCTGTATGTGTAGGTATGTGCATGTGTGTATATGTGTAGGTATGTGCATGCGTGTATATGTGTATGGTTATGCTTGTGCCATAGCACATGTAGAGATCAGAGGACAAATTTGAGGTGTTGGTCCTCTCCCTCCATGTCATTTGAAAGGAGGTCTTTCTTCTTGTTCCTTGCCTCTGGGAAGGCCAGTCTAACTGGGCTACAAGCTTCAGGATTCCTCACTCTGTTTCGCCTTGTCTAGGTACATTTGGGATCACACACTTATATGCCACTTGCATCCAGCTTTCTGTGGGTGCTGGTTGGCAGCCTCACAAGCAATGAGCCATCTGCCCAGCTCCTACTTGTCTCCTTAATTGGCATACTGAGACGGGGGGGGGGGGTTGAGTCTAGCCCGTTGGGGCCGCAGAAGCCCGGGCTTTTGCCCCCAAATTCCCAGTTACAAAAGTACCTTCCAGTTTCACGCTAATGGAATTTCCTGCGTAACTCCAGCTGGACACAACGCTGCTCAGATCGTCACCGGCTTGACGGCACTCCCCAGTCACTACATCTTTGTGCCCGTTGGTCACTACATCTTTGTGCCCGTTGGTCCTCCCGATCCGCTAAGATTCTCTGCCTATAACCAACCTTCATAGACCAACACCGTGGCTCCTGCTGCGGGAGCTGCCTCTCTATCCTGACCAGGAGGCCGAGGACAGCCTTACACAGCTGGCTCACCCGTGCAGGGGCAAGGAACGGCAGTCTGCCATCTTCACCTCTCCTGCCAAGTTCCTGCCACACCTCATCATGTCCCCTGTCACTGGCTGCCCTTTGTCCCTCAGTCATACGAGAAAGCAACAGGGGTTCCATGTAGCAGCGTTAAGTGGGTGTCTCAGAAACCAGTGGTCAGGGACCAGCGAGCTAAGCAGATAGTTTCTTTTTATTGTTTAATTTTTTATTTTTATTTATTTATTTGAGAGCGATAGACACAGAGAGAGAGACAGAGAGACAGAGAGAGAGAGAGAGAGAGAGAGAGGGAGGGAGTGAATGGGTGCGCCAGGGCCTCCAGCCATTGCAAACGAACTCCAGACGCGTGCGCCCCCTTGTGCATCTGGCTTAACGTGGGTCCTGGGGAATCGAGCCTCGAACCGGGGTCCTTAGGCTTCACAGGCAAGCGCTTAACCTCTAAGCCATCTCTCTAGCCCGCAGGTGGGTGGTTTTTAAAAAGAAGGTTTCCAGATGAACTGTTAGTTCCATTTTGAATTTCTTGGAGGTGCCCTGGGGCACACAGAGGGATGGTGGTCTTGTTTCTGCAAGAAGTGGATCCTTTCTAGCCTGTTCCAAGGGACAGGCACTGCCTTTGAACAGCAGGTATCATGTGGGAGGCCCCACGAGAGTTACAGCCACCCACGCACGCAGAGAAGAGACTTCCGTGGGTCCCGTCCTTTGCTCCCTTCCGCCGGCCCAGACCAGGGAGGAGGAGGAAGAGGAGACAACCCCTTCTGCGCCTTTGACTCCTGCCTATTCCTCCCCAGGCTTCAAGGTGTTACCTATAGGCTCCCGCCTCTCCCAACTTTTCCTATTGCTCTGCTGTGTATTAATTGCTCCCTTCTCTCTGCAGCCAGAGCCTTTTCTCTACACGCCTTCAACCCTGTTGCAGTCGGGTCCGCATTGCTGGTAGAAACCACCCCACCAAGAGCAGCTTGTGGGAAAAGAAAGTGGATTCTTTTGGCTTACAGACTCGAGGAGAAGCTCCACGATGGCAGGGGAAAACGACGGCATGAGCAGAGGGTGGACATCACCCTCTGGCCAACATCAGGTGGACCATAGCAACAGGAGAGTGTGCCCAACACTGGCATGGGGAAACTGGCTATAACACCCATAAGCCCGCCCCCAACCATACACTGCCTCCAGGGGGCGCTAATTCCCAAATCTCCATCAGCTGGGAACCTAGCATTCGGAACACCTGAGTTTATGGGGGACACCCGAATCAAACCACCACAACCTCCATGCCTGTTATGGGATACTTTTTTCTAGGAACCAGTTATCTGTGCTTACCACGTATGCCAGGAGTCCTCGACGGCACTGAAGGACCCCTAAGGTCCTCGCGGCATCAGGGTCACTGTGGATAATTGTGCAAAAACCATGGATAATTGTGGAAGATTCAAATTCTCACCATTTCCAGTTAGACCTATTGAGTCAGTAACTCCAGAGATGGGCCTAGCAATTAGAGATGCTTTTGTTTCCATTTTTTGTGGTGTGTGTGTGTGTGTGTGTGTGTGCAGTATGTATCGGGTGGTGTGTGATGTACTATATATGAAGTGCATGCATGTGTGTGCAAATACACATGCCCTGTACACACGCATGAGTAGACCGGAGGAACGTGTCAAGGGTCCTCCTCTTTCCCCTCATCTACCAGCTTCCTGCAGACAGAGTCTCTCCCTCAACCCAGAGCTACTGTTCTAACCGTTTTTCCCTAGGCAGGTCCCAGTGATTCCGCAGTCCCCAGCCCCCTCCCCCGCCACAGGACTGGGGTTAGGCATGCATAGCCCCGGCCTGCTGTCTACATGGGTCCTGGGGCATTGAACTCTGGTGGTCTCATTCTTGTGTGCAAGCACTCTTAACCACTGAGCTAAGTCTCCAGTCCCCAAGTGGAGTTTTAATAAGTGCTGTAGAAAATTCTAAAGCATGCTGCAGTTTGAGGTCCACTGGCCGAGTATTCACACACACACACACACACACACACACACCCTCAATTAATTCTTTCTTTTTTAAAAATATATTTTATATTTATTTATTTGACAGAGAAAGAGGGAGAGAGAGAGAGAGAGAGAGAGAATGGGTGCACCAGGGCCTCCAGCCACTGCAAACAAACTCCAGACATGTGCGCCCCCTTGTGCATCTGGCTCACGTGGGTCCTGGGGAATCGAACTGGGATTTTTTTTTTTTTGGCTTTGCAGGCAAGTGCCTTAACCGCTAAGCCATCCCCCCAGCCCTTATTTTCTTTTCAAAATTTAGTTTGTTTGTTTATTTAGAGAGAAAGAATCACATAGATAGAGGGAGAGAATGGGCATGTCAGGGCGGTATCCACTGTGCATGAACTGTAGGCGCATGCGCCCCCTTGTGTATCTGGCTAACGTGGGTCCTGGGGAATCGAACCTAGGTCCTTTGGCTTGGCAGGCAAATGCCTTAACCTCTAAGCCATCCCTCCAGCCCAGTTAATTCCTTCTTGATCAGAAGTGTGTAACAGGTAGTCTCTAACGTAAAAGAAGATGCATGAAGGAAAGAGATGAGGGCTACGAATGGAACTGGGTTGCTTTCTGTAGCACTGGGAAATCTTAAACCGGCAGGAAAAAAGAATCCAAAAAAACAAACAAACAAACAACAACAAAACAAACCAATGCTTCAACAGACCATTCCACCTAACAGCAGGCATCAAATCAGCTGATAACTGCTTTGTTTCGGAGGCCTTTCTGAAACATTTTACCACCAGGAGTCCCCCATGATTAAGGATGGTACTGGGCTAGACAGTTGCAAGACCTCCTTTTGCATTCAGAGCAGTTTCTCACTCCCAGAGGATAAGGCTGTAGTGTTGGGCGTCCTGGGGGGAGAGGCAGATAAGAACAGTTCTTGTTATGGCGCGGATCCAATAAAAAGCAGGTTAAAATCCTGGTCAGCGGAACACACACACACAAAAAACTACCTGCGACGAGAGCTTGAAATCACACAGGTATCCCATAAGCTGTCATTATTTCCCTCCAGCACCAGCATTTTCGAGGGCTTCTCTTCACTTACCTTCCTGGGAAAAGACTACTAGTGGCAAAATGAAAAACAGCAACCTCCAGCCCATGATCCTCTCTGCCACAGGCTCTGCCCAACGGCAAGGCCAGGCTGTCACCACAGGAATGAGGCGACATCTCCACAGTACACTTGCTTTTCCCTTCCTGTCCATTCTTTTCTTCCGTTTCATCGCCTTGTTATTTCTTTTTTTTTTATTATTTTTTTATTTTTATTTATTTATTTGAGAGCAACAGACAGAGAGAGAGAGAGAATGGGCGTGCCAGGGCCTCCAGCCACCGCAAACGAACTCCAGACACGTGCGCCCCCTTGTGCAGCTGGCTTAACGTGGGTCCTGGGGAATCGAGCCTTGAACCCTGGGTCCTCAGGCTTCCCAGGCAAGCGCTTTACTGCTAAGCCATCTCTCTAGCCCGCCTTGTTATTTCTTTAAAGAGGGTCAGTGCATTTTAACCGCAGTATACACCGGTTTGCCAGAGCTACTGATAAAGGAATTCTAAGTCCAGCCCCTCGGTTAATTTAAACAGGAACTACTACCTGGTTCAATGAAACAGTGAAGGCTAAAATGAAATCAGCCAGGCTTTTGGCTGATTTCTCATTTCTGGGTGTATCAGAGGATGGGATGGCCTCTGAAGCCCTAGATTCAGGGAGAATAAGGGTCTGGAAGGATTTCATATAATATGAATAGTATGTTATTGAAGGCTAAAACTACAAAACCCAAATTAAAAAAAAAAGACGACCAGAAGTCAAAACAGCAATCACTGAAATATAGATGTAACGAACACTGGTTTGGTCCTTTGCAGTTTACAAAATGCTTTTAGATCCATCACGTCTGTTAAGCACTACGGTCATGATGAATAGCTGAGATTTATGGAGAGCTTACGATACTCCAGGCATTGTGCCAAACATCTTCTGTGGATTATGTAACTTAATCTTTATAACAACCCTCGTGGACGTACTCACTTTGCACAAACAAAAACTGAGGTTAAGTGACTTACAAGAGGTCACGTAGCTCATAAGTGGTAAATGTATGATGTAAACCCAGGCTCCCAGATTCCACCCGCATCGGTAGCAGCATTTTATAGACAAGCACTTCAGGATCAGGATGGTTTACCGATAGCCCCTGAGTTATACAGTGGCTCTCCATTCCCAGGGTCAGGTTGAGTATGCTAAGTAAAATCTCCCTGGTGAGGCCCAGGAAAGACAATGGCCTTGCCATTGTTCACTCCCTCCTTTTTAGTCAAAACGAATGTGTCTAATTGAATATGTGTGAAAGCAACATAGAAAAGGATGAAAGGGTAAAAATTATATATATATATATATATATATATATATATATATATATATATATATACACACATACATACATATACTTACATACATACATATATATACATATACATACATATATATATGTGTGTATGTATATGTGTGCATATATATATATATATATATAGAGAGAGAGAGAGAGAGAGAGAAACAATGTAGAATGAGAAGTGTGACTAAGAAAGAATATAAGCCGACACACACACAGGGAAGAGCTGTGGACTTGAACACGAGAACGCAGACAGAAGGCATGGCCTTTGGTATTGGCCAAATTTGCAGAGGCGACATTGTCGTGCATGAAAGAGCAGCCTGCACTCATTATCTTCAGAATGGGCCATCCCGCAGAACGGGGGAAGAACGGCGAGAGCGAGCACGGCTCCCCTGATGAAGGCAAGGACGTACCTGCAGTTTTAACATTTAACAAACTGCCCGGCACATTTGGAACACCCCGAGTTCTGCTGAGTGGAGCTGGACAGAATCTATGTGCTGATGTTACCAGGAAGACAGGATGCCTTCACATCTGTTGCTGGGTTTTCCTTCTGTACAGTGGGAACAACAGAAGCATTTCCTCAGGAATGTTCTGGAAATCAAATATGATGGTGCAGACAATGCACCGTGTTAGTCAGCTTTCTCCTGTCAGGGCAAAACTCCCAAGAAAGTCAACCCAGAGGGATAAAAATTTATTTTGATTTAAGGACTAAGCTCATGGTCACTTCACTCTTGATTCTGCAGTTGTGTTGAAGCAGATCAATGTTTTCAAAAGAGGTGGAGAGGCTTGCTCACCTCATGGACCTGCGGTGAGCCAGATCATCCCCGTGGAAGGACACGTGGAGGAAACTGTTCACCTCATGGACCTGTGGTGAGACGGATCATCACTGTGGAAGGACACGGTGGAGTAAACTGTTCACCTCATGGACCTGTGGTGAGACAGGTCATCACTCTGGAAGGACACGGTGGAGGAAACTGTTCACCTCATGGACCTGTGGTGAGACAGATCATCACTGTGGAAGGACACGGTGGAGGAAACTGTTCACCTCATGGATCTGTGGTGAGACAGATCATCACTGTGGAAGGACACGGTGGAGGAAACTGTTCACCTCATGGACCTGTGGTGAGACGGATCATCACTGTGGAAGGACATGGTGGAAGAAACTGTTCACCTCATGGACCTGTGGTGAGACGGGTCATCACTGTGGAAGGACACGGTGGAGGAAACTGTTCACCTCATGGACCTGTGGTGAGACGGGTCATCACTGTGGAAGGACACGGTGGAGGAAACTGTTCACCTCATGGACCTGTGGTGAGACGGATCATCACTGTGGAAGGACACGGTGGAGGAAACTGTTCACCTCATGGACCTGTGGTGAGACGGATCATCACTGTGGAAGGACACGGTGGAGGAAACTGTTCACCTCATGGACCTGTGGTGAGACGGGTCATCACTGTGGAAGGACACAGTGCAGTAACTGTTCACCTCATGGACCTGTGGTGAGACGGGTCATCACTGTGGAAAGACACGGTGGAGGAAACTGTTCACCTCATGGACCTGTGGTGAGACGGATAATCACTGTGGAAGGACACGGTGGAGGAAACTGTTCACCTCATGGACCTGTGGTGAGACGGATCACCACTGTGGAAGGACACGGTGGAGTAACTGTTCACCTCATGGACCTGTGGTGACACAGATCATCACTGTGGAAGGACACGGTGGAGTAACTGTTCACCTCATGGACCTGTGGTGAGACAGGTCATCACTGTGGAAGGACACAGTGGAGTAACTGTTCACCTCATGGACCTGTGGTGAGACGGGTCATCACTGTGGAAGGACACGGTGGAGGAAACTGTTTACCTCATGGACTTGTGGTGAGATGGATCATCACTGTGGAAGGACACGGTGGAGGAAACTGTTCACCTCATGGACCTGTGGTGAGACGGGTCATCACTGTGGAAGGACACAGTGGAGGAAACTGTTCACCTCATGGACCTGTGGTGAGACGGATCATCACTGTGGAAGGACATGGTGGAGTAACTGTTCACCTCATGGACCTGTGGTGAGAGGGATCATCACTGTGGAAGGACATGGTGGAAGAAACTGTTCACCTCATGGACCTGTGGTGAGATGGGTCATCACTGTGGAAGGACACAGTGGGGGAAACTGTTCACCTCATGGACCTGTGGTGAGACGGGTCATCACTGTGGAAGGACACAGTGGAGGAAACTGTTCACCTCATGGACCTGTGGTGAGATGGATCATCACTGTGGAAGGACACGGTGGAGGAAACTGTTCACCTCATGGACCTGTGGTGAGACGGATCATCACTGTGGAAGGACATGGTGGAGTAACTGTTCACCTCATGGGCCTGTGGTGAGATGGGTCATCACTGTGGAAGGACACGGTGGAGGAAACTGTTCACCTCATGGACCTGTGGTGAGACAGATCATCACTGTGGAAGGACATGGTGGAGGAAACTGTTCACCTCATGGACCTGTGGTGAGACGGATCATCACTGTGGAAGGACACGGTGGAGGAAACTGTTCACCTCATGGACCTGTGGTGAGATGGGTCATCACTGTGGAAGGACACGGTGGAGGAAACTGTTCACCTCATGGACCTGTGGTGAGATGGGTCATCACTGTGGAAGGACACGGTGGAGTAAACTGTTCACCTCATGGACCTGTGGTGAGATGGGTCATCACTGTGGAAGGACACGGTGGAGTAACTGTTCACCTCATGGGCCTGTGGTGAGATGGGTCATCACTGTGGAAGGACACGGTGGAGTAAACTGTTCACCTCATGGACCTGTGGTGAGATGGGTCATCAATGTGGAAGGACACGGTGGAGTAAACTGTTCACCTCATGGACCTGTGGTGAGATGGGTCATCAATGTGGAAGGACATGGTTGAGTAACTGTTCACCTCATGGACCTGTGGTGAGACGGATCATCACTGTGGAAGGACACGGTGGAGGAAACTGTTCACCTCATGGACCTGTGGTGAGACGGGTCATCACTGTGGAAGGACACGGTGGAGGAAACTTCATGGCCCTGTGGTGAGACAGGTCATCACTGTGGAAGGATATAGTTGAGTAACTGTTCACCTCATGGATCTGTGGTGAGATGGGTCATCACTGTGGAAGGACACAGTGGAGGAAACTGTTCACCTCATGGACCTGTGGTGAGATGGATCATCACTGTGGAAGGACATGGTTGAGTAACTGTTCACTTCATGGATCTGTGGTGAGATGGATCATCACTGTGGAAGGACATGGTTGAGTAACTGTTCACTTCATGGATCTGTGGTGAGATGGGTCATCACTGTGGAAGGACATGGTTGAGTAACTGCTCACTTCATGGATCTGTGGTGAGACGGGTCCACACTGTGGAAGGACATGGTTGAGTAACTGTTCACTTCATGGATCTGTGGTGAGCAGGATCATCGCTCTGGAAGGAGTGAAGCTATACAATGCATGATAGCCAACAATCAAAGAGAGACCTGAAAATGCTGGGATCCTAATCCTTTTCGAAAGGATAACACCAATTTTCTAATTCCTCCAATCAGGTCCTACCTTTCCAATGTTGCACCATCTCTCAGTAGCACCAGACACTTTTTATCGCCCCTCTGTATTTGAAAATTATTTTTTTGAATGAGATATGTAGTAATCAATTTCCTCATGTAATTTTCATACATTATGCTTGGGTTGATTCTTTCTTCTCCCTTCTTAGATTCTTTGGCCCCAGTTCTTCTTTTCCTTTTCATATCATATGTGACCTATTTTCCTTCCCCAACCCCTTCCTTAAAGAAGATACAGAGGAAACGGAACTCTTGTACGCTGTGGATGAGAATGTGAGCAGCATTGCCTTTATGGGAGACTGAATGGAGATTTCTTAAAGACTAAAAGTAGACCAACCATATGGTCTGGCAATCCCATTTTTAGGAATGCACACAAATCAAATAACTTTCATCGAGGCCTTCCTATGCACTAGAGTAGGTATTTTCAGTGAGACCTTACTGTGCACTGGAGTAGGTATTTTCAGTGAGACCTTACTGTGCACTGGAGTAGGTATTTTCAGTGAGACCTTACTGTGCACTGGAGTAGGTATTTTCAGTGAGGCCTTACTATGCACTGGAGTAGGTATTTTCAGTGACCCCTTACTATGCACTGGAGTATGTATTTTCAGTAAGAACTTACTATGCACTGGAGTAGGTATTTTCAGTGACCCCTTACTATGCACCGGAGTATGTATTTTCAGTAAGAACTTACTATGCACTGGAGTAGGTATTTTCAGTGAGGCCTTACTATGCACTGAAGTAGGTATTTTCACTGAGGCCTTACTATGCACTGAAGTAGGTATTTTCAGTGAGACCTTACTATGCACTGGAGTAGGTATTTTCAGTAAGAACTTACTATGCACTGGAGTAGGTATTTTCAGTGAGGCCTTACTATGCACTGGAGTAGGTATTTTAAGTGAGAACTTACTATGCACTGGAGTAGGTATTTTCAGTGAGGCCTTACTATGCACTGGAGTAGGTATTTTCAGTGAGGCCTTACTATGCACTGGAGTAGGTATTTTCAGTGAGGCCTTACTATGCACTGGAGTAGGTATTTTCAGTGAGAACTTACTATGCACTGGAGTAGGTATTTTCAGTGAGACCTTACTATGCACTGGAGTAGGTATTTTCAGTGAGGCCTTACTATGCACTGGAGTAGGTATTTTCAGTGAGACCTTACTATGCACTGGAGTAGGTATTTTCAGTGAGACCTTACTGTGCACTGGAGTAGGTATTTTCAGTGAGGCTTTACTATGCACTGGAGTAGGTATTTTCAGTGAGACCTTACTATGCACTGCAGTAGGTATTTTCAGTGAGACCTTACTATGCACTGGAGTAGGTATTTTCAGTGAGGCCTTACTATGCACTGGAGTAGGTATTTTCAGTGAGACCTTACTATGCACTGGAGTAGGTATTTTCAGTGAGACCTTACTATGCACTGGAGTAGGTATTTTCAGTGAGGCCTTACTATGCACTGGAGTAGGTATTTTCAGTGAGGCCTTACTATGCACTGGAGTAGGTATTTTCAGTGAGACCTTACTGTGCACTGGAGTAGGTATTTTCAGTGAGACCTTACTATGCACTGGAGTAGGTATTTTCAGTGAGGCCTTACTGTGCACTGGAGTAGGTATTTTCAGTGAGGCCTTACTGTGCACTGGAGTAGGTATTTTCAGTGAGGCCTTACTGTGCACTGGAGTAGGTATTTTCAATGAGACCTTCCTATGCACTGGAGTAGGTATTTTCAGTGAGACCTTACTGTGCACTGGAGTAGGTATTTTCAGTGAGACCTTACTATGCACTGGAGTAGGTATTTTTCAGTGAGACCTTACTATGCACTGGAGTAGGTATTTCAGTGAGACCTACTATGCACTGGAGTAGGTATTTTCAGTGAGGCCTCACTATGCACTGGAGTAGTATTTTCAGTGAGGCCTTACTATTGCACTGGAGTAGGTATTTTCAGTGAGACCTTTACTATGCACTGAGTAGGTATTTTCAGTGAGACCTTACTGTGCACTGGAGTAGGTATTATCAGTGAGACCATACGGTGCACTGGAGTAGGTATTTTCAGTGAGACCTTACTATGCACTGGAGTAGGTATTTACAGGAGACCTTACTATGCACTGGAGTAGGTATATTTCAGTGAGGCCTTACTATGCACTGAGTAGGTATTTTCAGTGAGACCTTACTATGCACTGGAGTAGGTATTTTCAGTGAGGCCTTACTATGCACTGGAGTAGGTATTTTCAGTGAGACCTTACTGTGCACTGGAGTAGGTATTTTCAGTGAGACCTTACTGTGCACTGGAGTAGGTATTTTCAGTGAGACCTTACTATGCACTGGAGTAGGTATTTTCAGTGAGGCCTTACTATGCACTGGAGTAGGTATTTTCAGTGAGGCCTTACTATGCACTGGAGTAGGTATTTTCAGTGAGACCTTACTATGCACTGGAGTAGGTATTTTCAGTGAGACCTTACTATGCACTGGAGTAGGTATTTTCAGTGAGACCTTACTATGCACTGGAGTAGGTATTTTCAGTGAGGCCTTACTATGCACTGGAGTAGGTATTTTCAGTGAGGCCTTACTATGCACTGGAGTAGGTATTTTCAGTGAGGCCTTACTATGCACTGGAGTAGGTATTTTCAGTGAGACCTTACTGTGCACTGGAGTAGGTATTTTCAGTGAGGCCTTACTGTGCACTGGAGTAGGTATTTTCAGTGAGGCCTTACTGTGCACTGGAGTAGGTATTTTCAGTGAGACCTTACTGTGCACTGGAGTAGGTATTTTCAATGAGACCTTCCTATGCACTGGAGTAGGTATTTTCAGTGAGAACTTACTATGCACTGGAGTAGGTATTTTCAGTGAGAACTTACTATGCACTGGAGTAGGTATTTTCAGTGAGACCTTACTGTGCACTGGAGTAGGTATTTTCAGTGAGACCTTCCTATGCACTGAAGTAGGTATTTTCAGTGAGGCCTTACTATGCACTGGAGTAGTATTTTCAGTGAGGCCTTACTATGCACTGGAGTGGGTATTTTCAGTGAGAACTTACTATGCACTGGAGTAGGTATTTTCAGTGAGGCCTTACTATGCACTGGAGTAGTATTTTCAGTGAGGCCTTACTATGCACTGGAGTAGGTATTTTCAATGAGACCTTCCTATGCACTGAAGTAGGTGTTTTCACTGAGGCCTTACTATACACTGGAGTAGGTATTTTCAATGAGACCTTCCTATGCACTGAAGTAGGTATTTTCACATGTGCCATTGCAACTGAAATCTCAGCATGTAAGTGCAAGAAACAGGCTTATCAGTAAGCCCACTCTGTATCCTGGAAAATTGAAGGTTTGAAGCATTGATTTAGAAAGGTACCTCGGGCTGGAGAGCAGTTAAGGCACTTGTTGGCAAAGCCAAAGGACTCAGGTCCAATTCCCCTAGACCCACATAAGCCAGATGCACAAGATATCACATGTGCCTGGAGTTTGTCTGCAGTGGCTGGATGCCCTGGAGCACCCATTCCATCTGCCTCTTTCTCTCTCTGTCTCAAATAAATAAAAAATTAAAAAAATGAATATCAGAAAGGTACCCCCAGTCAACCATTTAAGGGTTTTAACTCAGGCCAGTCTTGCCCTGAAACCCACGATCTTTTATAAGACATACTAAAGCTGGAGGATATATATATATATATATATATATATATATATATATATATATATATACAAAGTCTGAAATGCCAAAGAAATCCACCAACAATTTTCTCCCCATGACAAGCAGAGTTCAAAATTTACAAAGCCAGGGAAGCTTTTATGGGATCCGTCACACAGACACAGGTACCACTATTGACTTGGGAGCCAAACTTGCCTGTCATCTGCCTTGCCAAGTTCAAATCCTGCTAACGTTGCTACTCATGCACACCTTAGCCCCACTGTCAGTAACTGATAGCCAAGAAAATTGTTTTACCTTCTTACTGCTCGCTCTCTCTCTCCCTTTCTCATGACTACAGTATATTCACCTTTGCATTGCTGGGACAAACACCCGATTGAAAGCAGCCTATGGGAGTAAAAGGTTCATTCCAGGCTTACAGACTCCAGGAGCAGCTTCACCATGGTGGGAGGAGATGGCTCACTTCTGCATCCATCCACAGCAGAGGGAGAAAGAAACCAGTATCAGCAAGCATGAGCTGACTCAGAACACACCAGCAGAGGTCAACTCAAGATCTGTGTCCTCCACCCTTCCACCCACACACTCACAGTGACACACCTTCTCTAGCAGGGACCACTAAGCTTCCTTTCTATCACCAGATCATGGTCCTGTGGCCTCAGGACCAAGGAATGAGCTGGTTCACCACTGAGACCCTCCCGCCCAGGCTCCCCGCAGACCGCTGCCTCTCATCCTTCCGTCTTTTCTTTTGTCTGATCCTCTTTACTCCCTCCCTTCCTGCTTCCATCTCCTGCTTCCCTTCTACTTTACTTCTATATACTTCTTCCCATAGTATTCTCTGTTTTCTCTTTTTTTTGGTCATGCTGCAATCACAATCCTTACCCTCCACGACACTTTCTTCAGAGCACTTTTCACTAACTAATAATGCCTTATCTGTATGTAAGCTTAAGAATTGTCTGTCTCTCAATCCTGCTGGAGCTGAGCTGAGAACCTCTTCCATGTAGACCAGCTGACAGAAAGCTGGAAGAAGCCATTCTGCATGCAGTTCAATGGGAGGAAGAGAAATCACCAGTGAAGACACTCAACAGTGGACACTGCAAGCCTTATATCTGGTCAGCCAGGCCAAATGAGCCAACGGGTGCAATAGTGGCACATCTGTCATGGTGGGAACCAACTGCCCTCTAATTGGACTGGAGGCCTGCTACATGGGAGGGAATACATCCCTGATACTGAAAACTTAAAACAGGGGTAGTCATGAGCCCTAGGGGTGTAACGTCTGCTGCTGTCTGGCTAAATGTACATACTATGCTCATCAAACTGCCCAGTAAGCACTTCTCTTAATGTCCATACCTATATATTAATGCTACTATCACTTTTGGTTAGAGAAGCTTCTCTTTTCAGATGGCAGTGACCTTGGGATGACTCAGAAGGCATCATGGTGCTGGGAAGAAGTGACAGAGGAGTGCTCAGTACTGCAATATCTGTATCACACCTTCCAAGGCTCAGGGTCTATTGCAGAAGAGGTGGCGGAAAGAATGTAAGAGCCAAAGGAAGGGTACGACTCCTTACAACATGCTCCCCCCAGACACAAAATGGCCTGGATATCCATGACCTCGCAGTGCCTGACACTACCTACACAAGACCATCATAATAGGAGGAAAAGATCATAACATCAAAATAAAAGAGAGACTGATTGAGAGCGGGAGGGGATATGATGGAGAATGGAGTTTCAAAGCAGAAAGTGGGGGGGAGGAGGGCATTACCATGGGATATTGTTTATAATCATGGAAGGTTGTTAATAAAAAGTAAATTAATTTTAAAAAAAGGAATTTTCTGTCTCTCTCGGGCCAGCAGTTAGTAAGCACTAAGAACTAATGGTTTTTATAAATAAGTAGCCACAAACAAGAGATTACACTAGGGGTTGTCTCTGAGCACAAGGAAGTGCAGGTGTTAATCATATAATTATGAGTAAGGGAGGCCAGAGGAATACTACCTGCAGAGAACAGAATGTTGTTTCTCTCTCTCTCCCTACCTCTCTCTCTCTCTTCTCTCTGTCTCTTGAAAATGAGTAGTTATGAGGACACAATATCTTTAAGACTATTTAAGGGCAACACATAGCAGGAGAGAAGCCATCAACTGGTACCCTTGATGATAGTTATCCAGATAGCAGCTGCCACAGATACATTTCTTGAATACTAAACTGGGTTCATACAAGGCTTCCGCTCTAAGGTTTGATAAGCTTTGCACTTGGGCCCTGAATCATCCACCTGACATAGATCAAATCGATCCCCAGGGCAAGCAGCACCTGCAGAAACTTGTCACGACTGAGTGTTGAAACCAACAGCTGTGTGTGCATGCTTACACACACACACACACACAGGGCTACATGGTCGCAACGAACATACCAAGAAGTTATTCATAAAGCCTACCACTTTGCTCTTCTATCCACCCCACTCCATGAACATCAGGATTCTACTGATAAATTTAGGCTGAAACTTGAACACAATTTCATTGTAAAAAAAAAAAAAAAAAAATCAAGGTTGCTGTTATAAATAATAGCAGAAATAACAACAGCTCCTTATTCCGGGATACCAGGTTGATTATTCACTGAGGATGCTTTAGACCCCCAAGGAAAGATGAATAAAAGGGGGAAATGGTTATGCTTATGAAAACAAGCAGGAGACACACAGTTTTGCTCATTTCCACCCACTGAATGCTTTTCTTGTAGCGGGCATCTTAACCCAGCACCTCCAAGTCATAGCAATGCCAGCAAAACAAACGGCGATTGTCTGCCTTTTACACATAAGGAAGGAAGACCTCAAGGAGCCTGAGCACTTATCTGTGCTTCACAAGAAGTTGCAGGGCCAAGACAGGAAGCCCGGCTAGCTCCGGCCTGAGCCTGTGGTGGTGTCTCCACTCCCAGGCCTTTATAAGCTGAGGCTCTTAGACTCACAGACACTGAACTCCTATGACGCCCCAAACTGGTAACGGGTTTGAAAAAAGAAATGCAGCCGTCGAAGATAACGTCCTCTGTGTCTGAGCAAGGCACCTTCACAAGCCTTTCTCATGTCCTGGTCACCGCTGAGTTTTCTCCCGTAGCAGAGCTTTCCCTAAAATAACTCTGTGACCATCTAAAATAAGAAAAGGGACATAGATAAAATGTGGCAAGTTGCCCAAAGGGGTTTCTTCTTGGCTCCACTCTCTCCAAGGAAACAAATTTGCCTTTAGGAAAAATAAAAAGGACACGGGAAGTATTTATTTTTTTATTTTTTTTATTAACAACTTCCATGATTATAAAAAATATCTCATGGTAATTTCCTCCCTCCCCCACTTTCCCGTTAGAAACTCCACTCTCCATCATATCCTCTCCCCATCTCAATCAGTCTCTCTTTTAATTTGATGTCATGATCTTTTCCTCCTATTAGGATGGTCTTGTGTAGGTAGTGTCAGGCACTGTGAGGTCAGGGATATCCAGGCCATTTTGTGTCTGGAGGAGCACGTTGTAAGGAGTCCTACCCTTCCTTTGGCTCTTACATTCTTTCCACCACCTCTGCCGCATTAGACCTGAGCCCTGGAAGGTGTGATAGAGATATTGCAGTACTGAGCACTCTGGTCAGAGAAGTATTTTTTTTTAATTTTTTGTTTTTGTTTTTCGAGGTAGGGTCTCACTCTAGTTCAGGCTGACCTGGGATTCACTCTGTAGTCTCAGGGTAGCCTCGAACTCGCGGCGATCCTCCTACCTCTACCTCCCCAGTGCTGGGATTAAAGGCGTGTGCCACTATACCTGGCTGACGAGAAGTATTTAAAAAGAGAGAAAGGAAGAAAGACAGACAGAGAGAGAGAGAGAGAGGAAGGAAGGAAGGAAGGAAGGAAGGAAGGAAGGAAGGAAGGAAGGAAGGAAGGAGGGAAGGAAGAAGGCTGGGTGAGAGGCCAACTTCACTGTACCAAATAGGTCCACTGTGAGCCCCACAGCCCTGGAGTAATTTGTAGAGACAAGAATCGAGTTGCGTCCCAGGCAGTAGTGGGTCCTGAACACCCGCTGTGTAAAGCATCTGCTAGGTAGTCAGGTTCAAGGGGGACCTCATCTCCAGCTCCTGTTCCCAGAGAGTTCAAGTTCATTCTGGGGTGGGGAGGTGGGTAGAGGGAGAGAGACCAGCACCCACAGTTCCATTCAGCTACACAAAGAAATGAGGTAGGAGGTTGGAGAAAAGAAGGAGACCATCACCTCTCTGGAGCTTCCTGAGCAGGCCCTGAAAAATAAGTAGGTCTGTATCAGAGTTGAGGAAGAGGAGGAGGAGGAAGAAGAGGAGAAGGAAGAGGAAGAGGAGGAAGAGGAAGAAGAGGAGAAGGAGGAGGACAGGAAAGAAGAGGGAGGAGGAGGAAGAAGAGGGTCCTTTGGGCAGAATAAACAGGATCAGCAACAGCATAGGCGTGAGGAGCTAGGCTAACTCTAGGACGAAAATGATTCGAATGTGGAGGGATTGGGGTAGGGGAGTGTTCACGCTATTTCTTACACAATACATGTTAGATCCCCTTTGTAATTAATCATTCATAGAAAACAATACCACCAGTTTCTCTGATCCTTTTTATATTTTCTATTTATATGGCCCAGGCTGACCTTGAACTCGCTACCCTCCCGCCTCAGCCCCTCGAGCAGCTGAGATTACATTAACACGCCACGGCACCTGGCTCTAATGGACCTACAGTTGTTGAGCAGTACAAGTTACAGCTTTGAAAGCACTTGAGCAGCTGTTAGCCGATACAGCCGTCACTAACTTTGTGGGTTACATGGCAATCACCAGCACAGAGGCCATTTCGCTGACTGTCACAGAAGTAGTAATCCCTCATAATTTATGTCAGCCTTTTCCCATGGCATAATAAGTCTCTTTGTCAAAGCTCATCTGCCCATCTAGAGTTCTGAAAGACAGAGACCATCTCTGATTTATGGCTGCACCCCCAAGTGCCTGACAATCCCGTTACATTACAGGACAAATTGAACACGTGTTTACTCAAAGACAGGACGGGTCTGGTGGGCAGTTAGTGACTTATAGAGTACTGCCACATCCTTCATCTAACTTGACTTTCTAAAAATCCCCTGGAACATCAAGGAAAGCCGATAGCACCATCTGCACCTCACAGAAGAGGAGATGCAGGTCACAGCCTGGCTGTTGTTGGCATCTTTCTTTCAAGGATTACAATGGACTCTCCTGCAGGAGAGCAATAGCTGAATTCTATACGTTACCTCTTGGCCCTGCCACACAAGCCTGCTTAGAAGCCAGAATAGGCCGTTTCCTTATTATCTTTCATATCTTAAAAATACATCAAAATCTGAAAAACTGTGATAATTAGACAGGAAAAAAAAAAAACCCTGAACCATTCAACCTGTAACTGTAACAGTAATGTGAGATGATTGTTACACTCCCATTCTTTCCTGTTCTCACCTCCTTTTGGTCTCCATTGTCTGTAGCAGGGCGTATTCACCTTCCTCCACAAAAAGAATCTGCTTCCAGCAGAATAGAGCTGTCAGGACGGTGGGAGCCTTGCTCTGTGCATTCACGCCCTCCTGTTGGGGCTCACAGCATCATCTCCCCACCCCAGCAAGCGGAGAAGTGTGCTTCCCTCCCCAGGTGGGAATCTCTGCGATGCCATCCCCTTGCCTAAGGACCGTGGGATGCTGCCCAGAGCTTTGCCATATTCCTGATGCTTCAGAGAAGCCGAGACCTGGATCCCTACCCAGTTCTGAAGCCTCGGGCTCTCAGTTTCTCTCCCTGTGTCACTACGACACAATACAGGCAGTGAGTAAGGAAAGGGCAGTCACACTATCAGACCAGGCTGGAAAAGGGTCAGGAGTCCCGGGCCACGCGGCTCTCCATTCATTTATCCACTCGCTGACTCACCCACTTATATCCACTGGGTCAGGAATGCAGAAACAACGGGTAGGTGGCTCTTGCTTGCAAGAGTGTACAGTGTAGCAGGAGAAACAAAGATAGAGGTGCATAGGGCGCTATCACAGGTGAGGTGCACCTTTGCCAAGTGCTAAGGGATGAGGGAGAGGTGCTGCCCTGCTTAGCGGAGCCAAAGAAGGCAACAGAATGAGATGATGGTTATCAGAGCTCTCAGTAAGCAGGAGTTTGCTGCTATAAAACAGGAGAGAAGGGGAAAAAAAAAGAAAGATAAAAGACCATAGTCTCAATCCGATGTAGAGGAAAAATAATCCATCATGTTAACAGAGAGACTTTAATGTAAAAGAAGTATTTAGCAGGGCTGGAGAGATGGCTGAGCGGTTAAGGCGCTGGCCTGCGAAGCCTAAGGACCCACATTCGACTCTCCAGGTCCCACGTGAGCCAGACGCACGAAGGTAAGGCAAGCGCAAGGTCGCACATGCCCACTAGGTGGCGCAAGTGTCTGGAGTTCGATTGCAGTGGCTGAGGCCCTGGCACACCGATTCTCTCTGCCCCTCTCTAGCTCTCTCTATAAAATAAGAAATAAAGAAAGTGTTAGGCAGATAGGAAATTATTATCCACAAAACTGGGACATTGTGAACAGGGGCTGCTTGGAGCTACCACGCCTGCAGGACGGACAGAGAGCAAACCCACAGCCTGGAGGAAGAGCGCCCAGGCTCTCCAGGAGGGGCACACCTCTGTGGTAGCAGGGTCTCCTGGGCTGGCCCAGGCCTCTGAGCAAGGACACTCACAAAGCCACAGTTAGCCTCTCCTAACTGAGCAGTGGCAAAGCCGGCTCTGCCAAGCACTGAGGGAAGCCGGGATGGCTCAGCTGCAGCTGTGGGGCGGACCTGAGGCTTCCAGGATGGGGTGCTATACACCCAAATTCTGGGCCGGTGCCTCAAAGCTGGACGTGATTTTTTTCCCAACAGAGGATGTTTGCCAACACATAGAGAAAGCCTTAATCGTCACAACTTGGGGTTTCCTGCTGGAATGTACTGGTTGGAGGACAAAGATAATGTGAAAATCCTACAGTTCATAAGACTCCCCCCCAAACATCCCCCCCGCCCAAAAAATATTGAGCCAGTCCAAAATGTTAGCACTGTCAAAACTGAAAACCCTTGGGGTAGAGACGTGGCTTAGGCGTTAAGGCACTTGCCTACAAAGCCGAAGGACCCAGGTTCGATTCCCCAGGACCCATGTAAGCCAGATGCACAAGGTGGCGCATGCGTCTGGAGTTCATTTGCATTGGCCTAGAGACCCTGGCGTGCCCATTCTTTCTTTCTCTCTCTCTCTCTCTTTCAAATAAATATATCTTGTTGTTGTTTATTTTTATTTATTTATTTGAGAGTGACAGACAGAGAGAGAGAGTCAGAGAAAGAGAAAGAGAGAGAGAGAATGGGCACGCCACTGCAAATGAACTCCAGATGCGTGCGCCCCCTTGTGCATCTGGCTAACGCGGGTCCTTGGGAATCGAGCCTCGAACCAGGGTCCTTAGGCTTCACAGGCAAGCGCTTAACCGCTAAGCCATCTCTCCAGCCCGAATTTTTTAAAATTGAAAACACTATTGTAGGTAATCACAGGAGCTGACAAGTCCCATCTTCATCCAGCAACCGGAATCTCCTTCTAGCGTCCTCTACCGGCAGGGCTCAAGCGGGAGCCAGCGGGCAAAGCAGAAAGAGGGACTGTGTGTCCGAACCACCCGTCACACAGCTGAGCATCAAGGACCCCAAAGCCAGTGTAAGCCTCACAGGGCTGGACCAAAGGTGCGGTGACAAGTGCTGGGCTGGCATTACAGGGGACGAGCCGGCAGGAAGGTTTGCTCAGAAATGTTTGCTCCCCACGTAGGTGCTCAGGCAGAATGGGCAACGCAGGTATTCTTCGTCTCACAAATGTCTCCGTGAGGAGAGGTTTGTTAGCACCACGGCTTCCAAACTAGTGCCCTTGACATTTAAGATCCTGATGTGCAGGCTGGAGAGATGGCTGAGCAGTTAAGGTGCTTGGCTGCAGAGCCTAAGGACCCAGGTTCTATTCCCTCGGACCCCCTTTAAGCCAGATGCACAAGGTAATACATGCATCTCGAGTTCATCTGCAATGGCTAGAGGCCCTAGCATGCCCATTCTCTCCCTCCCTCCCTCTCTCTCTCTCTCCCTAACCCCTCTAATTATTCTACATAGTGACAAGATTATAGAACTCACTTGCCAGTAGCATCAGGATTATTTTTGGAACACCAGACAAAGGTTAAAGTTACCACCTAGGATTTATAATATATAATATATAATATATATAATATATAATAATACGTATAATATAATAATAAGGGCACTCTTAATTTACTTCATCTGGAACTTTCTTTCCTATTCCTCCTACAAAACCGAGGCTCAAAGTGGGTGGAACAATTGAGTCTCCAGCAGCAGGGAAAGATAAGGGACACTCGAAGGTGGTGGAAGAGCGGCCTCTACGATGTCTGAAGGCAGGTGACAATCCTGTAAACTTTGGCCTTTTGCATTGTGGTATGACCAAGCATAACTAAGTCCTTGTGAGGTATTAGGTCCCTGTGAGGGTTAAGTTTTGCGTCAACTTAATCTGTTTAGGAATCCTTCCCCCAGGGTGAGCCCTTCCCCTAGAGTGAGTGGCCTGGGGCGGGGGGGGGGGAGGGGGAGAGGGGGGGCTTTATCTAAGGAAGCTCTGGGAAGAAAGTATTCCCTCCTCCCACCTGGTTCCAGTGCTGCTGCTGCTTTCCAGTGTGGACTGAAGAGCAGCGTGGACTGAAGACCAGTGTGGACTGAAGAGCAGCGTCTCTCCAGGCCGCCTCCAGGCCTTCAATGGCGGGTCAGGACAGCTGGGGCATCCAGCCTCGGGGACTGAGAAGCTACTGGCTTCCTTAACTCTCGGGCCTGCAACCTGCTGTTCTTGGAAAGGGCTCACAATATCCATGAGAACAAGAAATCACCCAAGGGATGGGATTTCCAACGTCATGGTTAGCAAAATATAATAGCACTTCTGCAGGCCTGAGAGTCAAGGAAGCTGGCAGGTGCTCAGTCCACGAGGCTGGATGCTCAGCAGTCCTGACCCGGCATTGAAGGCCTGGAGCCTTCGTGGAGAGATGCTGCTCTTCAGTCCACACTGGTCTCCAGTCCACGCTGCTCTTCAGTCCATGCTGGTCCTCAGTCCACGCTGGTCTTCAGTCCAGGCTACTCTTCAGTCCACACTGCTCTTCAGTCCACACTGGTCCTCAGTCCATGCTGGTCCTCAGTCCACGCTGTTCTTCAGTCCACACTGCTCTTCAGTCCACACTGGTCCTCAGTCCACACTGCTCTTCAG
Source organism: Dipus sagitta (assembly GCA_036346955.1). Classification (NCBI taxonomy): domain Eukaryota; kingdom Metazoa; phylum Chordata; class Mammalia; order Rodentia; family Dipodidae; genus Dipus; species Dipus sagitta. The sequence continues at coordinate 37,469,962 of CM070789.1, forward strand.
TCCACACTGCTCTTCAGTCCACGCTGCTCTTCAGTCCACACTGCTCTTCAGTCCACGCTGGTCCTCAGTCCATGCTGCTCTTCAGTCCACACTGCTCTTCAGTCCACACTGCTCTTCAGTCCACGCTGGTCCTCAGTCCACACTGGTCTTCAGTCCACGCTGCTCTTCAGTCCACACTGGTCTCCAGTCCACACTGGTCTCCAGTCCATGCTGGTCCTCAGTCCACGCTACTCTTCAGTCCATGCTGCTCTTCAGTCCACACTGGTCTTCAGTCCACACTGGTCTCCAGTCCACGCTGGTCTTCAGTCCACAATGCTCTTCAGTCCACACTGCTCTTCAGTCCATGCTGGTCCTCAGTCCACACTGGTCTTCAGTCCACACTGCTCTTCAGTCCACACTGCTCTTCAGTCCATGCTGGTCCTCAGTCCACACTGCTCTTCAGTTCACACTGCTCTTCAGTCCATGCTGCTCTTCAGCCCACACTGCTCTTCAGTCCACACTGCTCTTCAGTCCATGCTGGTCTTCAGTCCACACTGCTCTTCAGTCTACACTGCTCTTCAGTCCACACTGGTCCTCAGTCCACATTGCTCTTCAGTCCACGCTGGTCCTCAGTCCACACTGGTCTTCAGTCCACGCTGCTCTTCAGTCCACACTGGTCTCCAGTCCACACTGTTCTCCAGTCCATGCTGGTCCTCAGTCCACGCTACTCTTCAGTCCATGCTGCTCTTCAGTCCACACTGTTCTTCAGTCTACACTGGTCTTCAGTCCACGCTACTCTTCAGTCCATGCTGCTCTTCAGTCCACACTGCTCTTCAGTCCACGCTGGTCCTCAGTCCACATTGCTCTTCAGTCCACGCTGCTCTTCAGTCCATGCTGCTCTTCAGTCCACACTGCTCTTTAGTCCACGCTGGTCTTCAGTCCATGCTGGTCCTCAGTCCACGCTGCTCTTCAGTCCATGCTGCTCTTGAGTCCACGCTGGTCTTCAGTCCATGCTGGTCTTCAGTCCATGCTGCTCTTCAGTCCATGCTGCTCTTGAGTCCACGCTGGTCTTCAGTCCATGCTGCTCTTCAGTCCACGCTGCTCTTCAGTCCACACTGCTCTTCAGTCCACACTGCTCTTCAGTCCACACTGCTCTTCAGTCCACGCTGCTCTTCAGTCCACGCTGCTCTTCAGTCCACAGTGGTCTTCAGTCCACACTGGTCTTCAGTTGACAGCGGTCTTCAGTCCACACTGCTCTTCAGTCCATGCTGGTCTTCAGTCCACACTGCTCTTCAGTCCACAGTGGTCTTCAGTCCATGCTGCTCTTCAGTCCACACTGGTCTTCAGTCCACACTGCTCTTCAGTCCACAGTGGTTCAGTCCACACGGCTCTTCAGTCCACGCTGCTCTTCAGTCCACACTGGAAAGCAGCAGCAGCACCAGCAGCCAGGTGGGAGGAGGGGATACTTTCTTCCCAGAGTTTCCTTAGATAAAGCCCCCCCCCCCCCAGAGGGGCTGCCCACTCTCAGGGAAAGGTTTCAAAACAGATCAAGTTGACACAAAACTTAACCATCACAATCCCCCAAACCCCATGGTCTAAAGTGAAAGGCAGAGTTATCAGTGGACAATGTCAGCACTGAATGCTAGGTCAGCCGTGGGCTCAGGGTACATGGACAGTACTCCAGGGCCAAAGTGGAGTAACAACTCAACAGCTGAGAGGCCAGAGGAGCTTTTCCTCCACCAGGCAAGAATGGAAGGCAGAGAAGGAGGGGAGAGAAGCTAGGCTGCGCAGGAAGGAACAGCGTGTGCGAAGCTCAGAGGCCGTCTGATGCATCAAAGGTCTACGCATGCGCTATGGAAGGAGTTTAGACTGGAAATGAGACGAGTCTGCAAGAGGAGACTGCAGTGATCAAGTGAGAGCTGGAATGAAGGAAGGCGAGCTATGCTGAGGAAGTTGAACTTTAAGATGCTGCTAATTAGGCGAGCACAGTCATTTTTATCTTCATTGAATTTTGGGTCTCCACGTGTGGAAAATGGTAATAAAAGAGCACCTGTTCTGCCTGCCAAACGGGCCCCCACCCCCGTACTATTCAAAGACAATATGCACAGCGTCCCACGGAGAGGCTGGCTTAGGAAACCGTCACACATGATCACTACAGCATCCCAAGTCAGCTTTAGAAAGCAGAAACAGGAGTCTGTCATATCCCTCCACCCCTGCAGAGGCGGAGTAAAAAGCCCCTCTGGAAGAGAAAGCCTTCCCCTCCAGCCTTTGCCAAGGCTTTCTCAAGCAGTAATCCATGAGGCAATCTCCATGGAAGTTGTTTTTCAGCCCCCCTTCTGTTAAAAATACAAATCCATCTTGACTGCAGCCTCAGAATGGCCTTTGTGCCTGGCGAGCGCCTTCCAATGCCACTGTCTTCACCGTGGGCACCAGCCTGTGTGATGACATTGTAATTTTGTGTGCACTGTGCTCCTGGAGGCCCTGGCGGGGGGGGGGGGGGAACAATACCTCTTTCACAGGCCCATGAGTGTCTAGCCACTGGGTTAGATAACTGGCCCTGAAAGACCTCCATACGGGTGCTGTGTCTCCCAGGTCTGTGGAAAGGGAGACAGCGTGGAATTGTGGGTTGCCTAGGCACGGAAGACGGTTTGTGGCATGCTGGCCTCTAAAGGCCCAGGTGTGAGGCCTAGTGGAACTTCCTGAGCCTAGCTAAAGTTTGGTGATCTGCCTCTGGCCAGACGTGACTCAGCAAGACGCCTAATGGCTTCTTACCTGCTACCTCCACATGGGAGTTAGAATTATCATTTCAATAGTCACAGTTTACTATTGGCCCTTACCTTTCCCCACCATCCTACAATCCCCGCCTTCACCCCCAACATTATATAGGCAACTGTTCATAGCAATAAATCGAGTTCCTGCTTCTACAAGACTCCCGACTCAGTGTGGTTTTTCTCCGGTGGCCAGGAGAGGTCTGAGTCGTCGGACGCTCATCTCCTCCTCAGCCCCTCGGGAGGAACCAGCGGGCCTGGTCCTTCCCTCGGCACTACCTGCCCCCGCCGGCGGAGCCCGGCATCTGGCGCCCAACGTGGGGCTCTTGGAATCCGGCAGACTAGTGCCCCCTGAGAGACATTCGTTGAGGAGGTCAATCGGTGTACATATGCGGGTGAGCGTACCCCTATAAGTAGTCTTTATATTTAATGTGCTAAACTTTGCTTCTATAACCTGTACTTGTTGATCAACGTCTCTTTGTTCTCTTTCTCTTCCTTTCACTTTTAGTTTGCAGACAAGCTACATCTGCGGCTTTTGTACAGCATGTTTACATATCTTTTGGATCCTTGTGGTTGTATTGTACTCATGTGTATGTGGGTTGCTATTGCCCTAATTTTATAGACATTTTTCTCTCAACTTTATAATGTGGGACAGTCTAACTGTAAATCCAATCCTGCCTTAGAATCTCTCAGGGCACTCCTAAAGAGTAGAGGGCTTAATTTGACTGATAATCAGGCTCAACAGACCTGGGATTGCCTTCTCAAACTGGCGCCATGGCTGCCGGAAGGAAATCTCTTTGATTGGGACACGTGGGATAGGGTAGAGGCCCTTGTTTGTCGGACACATGTGGAGAAGGGTCAAATACCCCCCTCAGGGGTCCTCCCTATGATCTCAGCCCTCAAGGCCTGCTTCCCTCCAAGGCCAACCAAACATAAACAAAAGACAGAAGAAAAAGATAATATACAGCCTAATCCAGCTACTCCTCCTGGAGATACAGCTTTTAAAAAACCCCAAAAGAATACATCTTTATGCTCCTCACTCGATCCCTTTGAGAGTGCTCCCTGGCCTTCCGGGGACCTCCTCCACCTCCTCCATCAACTAACCCTTTCTGGACCCCCTCGGCCCCTCCTTCATATTCGGCCGCCGAGACCCCCTCAGGCCCCTCCATATTCGGCAGCCAAGCCGTCAGAAAATAAAGCTACTTTTTATTTCCCGTCAATCTAAATCCTGGGGGCAATCGCCCTGCTGCCTGGTATCCGTGGGAAGCTCAGGACCTTAAGGAGCTTAAAAAAGGCGGTCTCAGAGGATGGACCCAACTCTCCTTGGGCTGAGACCCTATTACAGGGACTTGCCCATCAACCTTGTACAACCCAAGATTGAAAAAATCTAGTCAGGGCTGTCTTGTCAGGTCCCCTATACATTAAGTGGTGTGCCTTTTTTAGAGATAAATGCCATACACAGGCAGAACGAAACCAAAATCAACAGCCCCCTGTGCCGATAACTTTTGGGATGCTCTCTGGTACCTCTGATCAATATGCTACAGGCACTCAACAGGGCGGCTATACCTGACCCGTATAGGGACCAGGTCAGGGCACTGGGCTTGGCGGCATGGAAAAAAGCTTGATGAGGGACCCTCTGAAACTCCCCTTATGAGTATTACTCAAAAACCATCTGAGGATTTGGCTACATTTATAGATAGGGTGGAAAAAAGTCTCCAAAGAAAATTTCCCCCAGGGGCATTACGGGATCAGTTTACTAAAATGTTGGTCTGGGATGGGATGACGGCCGATCACCGCCTCGCCTGTGCGGGTCTCAAGGACAACTCCATGAGTAGATGGATTGTAGCCACCAAGGACGTTGGCACTATCTCCCATCAGGCTAGGGCCATGGCTGCCGCCCTTCAGGAAAATAAACAGAGAGATTTGGCCAATACGATCTGTACATTACAGTTAAATTCTAAAAACTTGACATGTTTTGGATGCGGGGACGAGGGCCACTTTAAAAAGGAGTGCCCCAACAGGACAAAGCCTCCTCCGCGCTCTGGGGGGACGACCAACGCCCCTCACCACCCTTTGCCCTAAATGCAATAAAGGGGTTTCATTGGGCTAAGGAATGTAAATGGAAGTTTAACATACAGGGAAAGCCTTTAAACTCCTCCAGGGGCTTCCCCCAGCCCCGTTAAATAAGGGGAAAGAGACCATCAAAGCCTATTGGACCGTCCCCCTGGTCCCCGGCCTTAGACCCCAAAATTATTTTGAATATTGGCAATAAAAAATTCAAACTTCTCATTGACACTGGAGCGGACCGAACGGTCCTGAAAAAGGAGGAAGTGCCCCCCTCCTGGCAGCTTGTGCCCCGGCCCTCCCCTACTGGGAATTGGCGGACAATCCACCTCCTGGGAGACTGCCACGTGGCTCCCTTGGACTGACCCAGGTGGGGACAGGGGAAAAGTCCGCCCTCTCGTGGTGACTGGCTCACTGCTAACTTACTGGGGCAAGACATCCTTGGAGATGCCGAGGCTTTCATCACTACTGACCATAAGGCCTTTTATAATGATTTGTTAGATAAAAAAAAATATCAACAACAGTCTGAGGAAGGGAGGAAATATCATCCCAATTATAGAGATGACCCTTACTTTGAGCAACTCAGACAAAAGTACTCCAATAAACACCCCCAATACTAAGGGCCACTGCCCAGCCCCCCCCATTTAAAATCCAGTGGAGACCGGGGGATCCTGTATGGGTTGAGCAGTGGCCTCTCCCTTCTTCTAAGTTACACCAACTCCACATACTTATTGATCAACAGTTGGAGGCCGGACATATTCGTCCCTCCACTAGTCCCTGGAACTCTCCTGTCTTTGTCATAAAAAAGCCTAATGGGTCCTGGAGATTTTTACATGATTTAAAAAAGATCAATAAACACATGATCCCCTTCGGAACTCCCCAGAGGGGACTCCCATGGATCCCAGCTATTCCCAATATATACCATATTACTATCATTGACGTTAAAGATTGCTTCTTCTCTATCCCTCTCCATCCAGGAGACATGGAAAAATTTACATTCTCTGTACCTGCTGTTAATTTTTGTGGCCCAGATAGGAGATTTGAATGGACTGTCTTACCTCAGGGCATGGCAAATAGCCCACCCATTTGTCAATATTACCTGTCATCCATTTTCTCTTCTCTTATCAATCTCCCTGATACTCTGTTTTATATTTACATGGATGATATTATTCTTGGGTGCCTAGATTCCTCCACACTCCAGGACCTTACCCACCAATGTCTAACTATCCTACATACTCACGGCTTTAAAGTAGCTCCAGAAAAAGTTCAAACTGTGCCTCCCTTTAAGATCTTGGGCTCAATCCTTACCCTAGATACAGTTTCACCTGTTAAACCACAACTTTATATTCAGGATTCTTACACCTTGCCTCAACTCCAGAAGCTTTTGGGAGAAATTAATTGGATGAGGCCTTGGATACCCATAACTACTGAAGAGCTGTCCCCTTTATTTGACCTCCTAAAGGACCTTAACTTCTCCTCTCAGGTAATTTTGTCCCCTTGTCATCAACAAATTTTTCATAAGGTACAACAGGCTATAAATACTGTGACCCTAAGAGGTTCAATCCTGATTTGCCCATCTCCCTCTACATTTTCTCTGGGGAAACATTATGCACTACACTGTTGGCCCAGGAAGGTGAACCCATCCAATGGGTCCACCTCTCAATCGGTGGGGTCCCCAGAGTTTATTCTATACCAACCAGGTTGCTGATTGCATTATCAAGGACAGAGACACCTCTGTCCGGTTGTTTGGCACAGAACCTCACCTTATTGTCACCCCCCTTTAAGATAACAGATTTCACCTGGCTTCAGAGAAATAATAATAGAGTTGCTATGGCTCTCGAGGGGTTTCTAGGTAAAATTGATTGCCATTATGGCCCCCACAAATGGATGAGTTCTTTCTCCAGATTAGAATGGAAGCCCCCCAGGCTTTTTCTGTCTCAACCTAACCCTGACTTTCTTACCGTGTTTACTGATGGAGGGCACCTGGGGGCTTCCCTAGTCGTTTACCCTCCCTTAAAACAGAAAAAGAGCCTATGCCCATAAAGTCAGTCTCTCATGAGGTTGAGGGGGTCAGCACAATTCAAAGAACTATTTGCTGTCGTTCTAGCTTTGGACACTATTCAAGAGCCATTTAACTTATTTTCTGACAGCCTTTATGTTGTTAATTTATTACCCAACCTGGTTGGAGGCCCATATTAGACTGGACTCCAACCCTATATCTCCTCTGATGATTCAAGCTCGTTCCCTACTCAAACAAAGAATTAACCCCATTTTTCTTCAACATCTCAGGGGTCATCAAAACTTACCGGGATTTCTTTCTCGAGGAAACAATTTGGCTGATAAAATGGCTTCTATGCCTCAGTGTAATACTATTACAGAAGCTACACCTTCCACTTATTGACCCATGTCAACTGGAGAGGTCTCAAACACGAGGTTTCCACAGGTACCAGTCAAGGACCTTAAAAAAATTGTCCGGACTTGTAAGTCCTGTCAGCCCTTCCTCCAAGTACCCCCCCCTTCAAACTACAGGAAACAATCCTAGAGGGGCTACGCCCTAATCATCTGTGACAAATTGATGTCACACACTATTCTCCATTTGAGAAACTTAAATATATTTTTCTTTCAGTTGATACCTTTTCCCGTGCCTGCTGGGCATCAGCACATGCCGGGGAAAAATCTAAACATGCCATTAGTCATATGCTTCAATGTTTTTGCCACTCTTGGGCTGCCTGATCAAATTAAAACAGATAATGGCCCCTGCTTCGTAAGCAAGGCCTTTGTAGATTTTCTCCAGAACTGGAAAAACTCACATTCTACAGACATCCCATACAAACCCCCGGGGGCCAAGCTATCGTTAAAAGATATAAATCAGACTCTCAAGTCTGAATGCTAGGACAGGTGGGGCCAGTGTACATGGACAGTACTCAGGGCAAGTGGAGTATCCCTCTCAAACAGCTGGCTGTGCCAGAGGAGCTTTCCTCCACCAGGCAAGAATGAAAGGCAGAGGAGGAGGGGAGAGAAGTGAGGAGAGAAGCTAGGCTGCGCAGGAAGGAACGCGTGTGGCGAAGCTCAGAGGCCCTTTCTGAATGCATCAAAAGGTCTAGCATCGTGCGCTATGGACGGAGTTTAGGACTGGAAAATGAGACGAGTCTGCTAGAGGAGACGGCAGTGAGCAAGTCAGAGATGGATTGAAGGAGGCGAGTATATGCTGAGGAAGATGAACTTTAAGATGCTGCTAATTAGGCGAGCACAGTCATTTTTATCTTCATTGAATTTTGGGTCTCCACGTGTGGAAAAATGGTAATAAAAGAGCACCTGTTCTGCCTGCCCAAACGGGCCCCCCACCCCCGTACTATTCAAAGACAATATGCACAGCGTCCCACGGAGAGGCTGGCTTAGGAAACCGTCACACATGATCACTACAGCATCCCAAGTCAGCTTTAGAAAGCAGAAACAGGAGTCTGTCATATCCCTCCACCCTGCAGAGGCGGGGTAAAAAGCCCCTCTGGAAGAGAAAGCCTTCCCCTCCAGCCTTTGCCAAGGCTTTCTCAAGCAGTAATCCATGGGGCAATCTCCATGGAAGTTGTTTTTTCAGCCCCCCCTTCTGTTAAAAATACAAATCCATCTTGACTGCAGCCTCAGAATGGCCTTTGTGCCTGGCGAGCGCCTTCCAATGCCACTGTCTTCACCGTGGGCACCAGCCTGTGTGATGACATTGTAATTTTGTGTGTACTGTGCTCCTGGAGGCCCTGGAGGGGGGGAACAATACCTCCTTCGCGGGCCCATGGGTGTCTAGCCACTGGGTTAGGTAACTGGCCCTGAAAGACCTCCATACGGGTGCTGTGTCTCCCAGGTCTGTGGAAAGGGAGACAGCGTGGAATTGTGGGTTGCCTAGGCACGGAAGACGGTTTGTGGCATGCTGGCCTCTAAAGGCCCAGGTGTGAGGCCTAGTGGAACTTCCTGAGCCTAGCTAAAGTTTGGTGATCTGCCTCTGGCCAGACGTGACTCAGCAAGACGCCTAATGGCTTCTTACCTGCTACCTCCACATGGGAGTTAGAATTATCATTTCAATAGTCACAGTTTACTATTGGCCCTTACCTTTCACCACCATCCTACAATCCCCGCCTTCACCCCCAACATATATAGGCAACTGTTCATAGCAATAAATCGAGTTCCTGCTTCTTACAAGACTCCCGACTCAGTGTGGTTTTTTCTCCGGTGGCCAGGAGAGGTCTGAGTCGTCGGACGCTCATCTCCTCCTCAGCCCCTCGGGAGGAACCAGCGGGCCTGGTCCTTCCCTCGGCACTACCTGCCCCCGCCGGCGGGAGCCCGGCATCTGGCGCCCAACGTGGGGCTCTTGGAATCCGGCAGGACTAGTGCCCCCTGAGAGACATTCGTTGAGGAGGTCAATCGGTGTACATATGCGGGTGAGGCGTACCCCTATAAGTAGTCTTTATATTTAATGTGCCTAAACTTTGCTTCTATAACCCTGTACTTGTTGATCAACGTCTCTTTGTTCTCTTTCTCTTTCCTTTCACTTTTAGTTTGCAGACAAGCTACATCTGCGGCTTTTGTACAGCATGTTTACCTATCTTTTGGATCCTTGTGGTTGTATTGTACTCATGTGTATGTGGGTTGCTATTGCCCTAATTTTATAGACATTTTTCTCTCAACTTTATAATGTGGGACAGTCTAACTGTAAATCCAATCCTGCCCTTAGAATCTCTCAGGGCACTCCTAAAGAGTAGAGGGCTTAATTTGACTGATAATCAGGCTCAACAGACCTGGGATTGCCTTCTCAAACTGGCGCCATGGCTGCCGGAAGGAAATCTCTTTGATTGGGACACGTGGGATAGGGTAGAGGCCCTTGTTTGTCGGACACATGTGGAGAAGGGGTCAAATACCCCCCTCAGGGGTCCTCCCTATGATCTCAGCCCTCAAGGCCTGCTTCCCTCCAAGGCCAACCAAACATAAACAAAAGACAGAAGAAAAAGATAATATACAGCCTAATCCAGCTACTCCTCCTGGAGATACAGCTTTTAAAAAACCCCCAAAAGAATACATCTTTATGCTCCTCACTCGATCCCTTTGAGAGTGCTCCCTGGCCTTCGGGGGGACCTCCTCCACCTCCTCCATCAACTAACCCTTTCTGGACCCCCTCGGCCCCCTCCTTCATATTCGGCCGCCGAGACCCCCCTCAGCCCCTCCATATTCGGCAGCCAAGCCGTCAGAAAATAAAGCTACTTTTTTATTTCCCGTCAATCTAAATCCTGGGGGCAATCGCCCTGCTGCCTGGTATCCGTGGGAAGCTCAGGACCTTAAGGAGCTTAAAAAGGCGGTCTCAGAGGATGGACCCAACTCTCCTTGGGCTGAGACCCTATTACAGGGACTTGCCCATCAACCTTGTACAACCCAAGATTGAAAAAATCTAGTCAGGGCTGTCTTGTCAGGTCCCCTATACATTAAGTGGTGTGCCCTTTTTTAGAGATAAATGCCATACACAGGCAGAACGAAACCAAAATCAACAGCCCCCTGTGCCGATAACTTTTGGGATGCTCTCTGGTACCTCTGATCAATATGCTACAGGCACTCAACAGGCGGCTATACCTGACCCGTATAGGGACCAGGTCAGGGCACTGGGCTTGGCGGCATGGAAAAAGCTTGATGAGGGACCCTCTGAAACTCCCCTTATGAGTATTACTCAAAAACCATCTGAGGATTTGGCTACATTTATAGATAGGGTGGAAAAAAGTCTCCAAAGAAAATTTCCCCCAGGGGCATTACGGGATCAGTTTACTAAAATGTTGGTCTGGGATGGGATGACGGCCGATCACCGCCTCGCCTGTGCGGGTCTCAAGGACAACTCCATGAGTAGATGGATTGTAGCCACCAAGGACGTTGGCACTATCTCCCATCAGGCTAGGGCCATGGCTGCCGCCCCTTCAGGAAAATAACAGAGAGATTTGGCCAATACGATCTGTACATTACAGTTAAATTCTAAAAACCTTGACATGTTTTGGATGCGGGGACGAGGGCCACTTTAAAAAGGAGTGCCCCAACAGGACAAAGCCTCCTCCGCGCTCTGGGGGGACGACCAACGCCCCTCACACCCTTTGCCCTAAATGCAATAAAGGGTTTCATTGGGCTAAGGAATGTAAATGGAAGTTTAACATACAGGGAAAGCCTTTAAACTCCCTCCAGGGGCTTCCCCCAGCCCCGTTAAATAAGGGGAAAGAGACCATCAAAGCCTATTGGACCGTCCCCCTGGTCCCCGGCCTTAGACCCAAAATTATTTTGAATATTGGCAATAAAAAATTCAAACTTCTCATTGACACTGGAGCGGACCGAACGGTCCTGAAAAAGGAGGAAGTGCCCCCCTCCTGGCAGCTTGTGCCCGGCCCTCCCTACTGGGAATTGGCGGACAATCCACCTCCTGGGAGACTGCCACGTGGCTCCCTTGGACTGACCCAGGTGGGGACAGGGGAAAAGTCCGCCCTCTCGTGGTGACTGGGCTCACTGCTAACTTACTGGGGCAAGACATCCTTGGAGATGCGAGGCTTTCATCACTACTGACCATAAGGCCTTTTATAATGATTTGTTAGATAAAAAAAAATATCAACAACAGTCTGAGGAAGGGAGGAAATATCATCCCAATTATAGAGATGACCCTTACTTTGAGCAACTCAGACAAAAGTACTCCAATAAACACCCCCAATTCTAAGGGCCACTGCCCAGCCCCCCCCCATTTAAAATCCAGTGGAGACCGGGGGATCCTGTATGGGTTGAGCAGTGGCCTCTCCCTTCTTCTAAGTTACACCAACTCCACATACTTATTGATCAACAGTTGGAGGCCGGACATATTCGTCCCTCCACTAGTCCCTGGAACTCTCCTGTCTTTGTCATAAAAAAGCCTAATGGGTCCTGGAGATTTTTACATGATTTAAAAAAGATCAATAAACACATGATCCCCTTCGGAACTCCCCAGAGGGGACTCCCATGGATCCCAGCTATTCCCAATATATACCATATTACTATCATTGACGTTAAAGATTGCTTCTTCTCTATCCCTCTCCATCCAGGAGACATGGAAAAATTTACATTCTCTGTACCTGCTGTTAATTTTTGTGGCCCCAGATAGGAGATTTGAATGGACTGTCTTACCTCAGGGCATGGCAAATAGCCCACCCATTTGTCAATATTACCTGTCATCCATTTTCTCTTCTCTTATCAATCTCCCTGATACTCTGTTTTATATTTACATGGATGATATTATTCTTGGGTGCCTAGATTCCTCCACACTCCAGGACCCTTACCCACCAATGTCTAACTATCCTACATACTCACGGCTTTAAAGTAGCTCCAGAAAAAGTTCAAACTGTGCCTCCCTTTAAGATCTTGGGCTCAATCCTTACCCTAGATACAGTTTCACCTGTTAAAACCACAACTTTATATTCAGGATTCTTACACCTTGCCTCAACTCCAGAAGCTTTTGGGAGAAATTAATTGGATGAGGCCTTGGATACCCATAACTACTGAAGAGCTGTCCCCTTTATTTGACCTCCCTAAAGGACCTTAACTTCTCCTCTCAGGTAATTTTGTCCCCTTGTCATCAACAAATTTTTCATAAGGTACAACAGGCTATAAATACTGTGACCCCTAAAGAGGTTCAATCCTGATTTGCCCATCTCCCTCTACCATTTTCTCTGGGGAAACATTATGCACTACACTGTTGGCCCAGGAAGGTGAACCCATCCAATGGGTCCACCTCTCAATCGGTGGGGTCCCCCAGAGTTTATTCTATAACCAACCAGGTTGCTGATTGCATTATCAAGGACAGAGACACCTCTGTCCGGTTGTTTGGCACAGAACCTAACCTTATTGTCACCCCCTTTAAGATAACAGATTTCACCTGGCCTTCAGAGAAATAATAATAGAGTTGCTATGGCTCTCGAGGGGTTTCTAGGTAAAATTGATTGCATTATGGCCCCCACAAATGGATGAGTTCTTTCTCCAGATTAGAATGGAAGCCCCCCAGGCTTTTTCTGTCTCAACCTAACCCTGACTTTCTTACCGTGTTTACTGATGGAGGGCACCTGGGGGCTTCCCTAGTCGTTTACCCTCCCTTAAAACAGAAAAAAGAGCCTATGCCCATAAGTCAGTCTCTCATGAGGTTGAGGGGTCAGCACAATTCAAAGAACTATTTGCTGTCGTTCTAGCTTTGGACACTATTCAAGAGCCATTTAACTTATTTTCTGACAGCCTTTATGTTGTTAATTTATTACCCAACCTGGTTGAGGCCCATATTAGACTGGACTCCAACCCTATATCTCCTCTGATGATTCAAGCTCGTTCCCTACTCAAACAAAGAATTAACCCCATTTTTCTTCAACATCTCAGGGGTCATCAAAACTTACCGGGATTTCTTTCTCGAGGAAACAATTTGGCTGATAAAATGGCTTCTATGCCTCAGTGTAATACTATTACAGAAGCTACACGCTTCCACTTATTGACCCATGTCAACTGGAGAGGTCTCAAACACAGGTTTCCACAGGTACCAGTCAAGGACCTTAAAAAAATTGTCCGGACTTGTAAGTCCTGTCAGCCCTTCCTCCAAGTACCCCCCCCTTCAAACTACAGGAAACAATCCTAGAGGGCTACGCCCTAATCATCTGTGACAAATTGATGTCACACACTATTCTCCATTTGAGAAAACTTAAATATATTTTTCTTTCAGTTGATACCTTTTCCCGTGCCTGCTGGGCATCAGCACATGCCGGGGAAAAATCTAAACATGCCATTAGTCATATGCTTCAATGTTTTGCCACTCTTGGGCTGCCTGATCAAATTAAAACAGATAATGGCCCCTGCTTCGTAAGCAAGGCCTTTGTAGATTTTCTCCAGAACTGGAAAATCTCACATTCTACAGACATCCCATACAACCCCCGGGGCCAAGCTATCGTTAAAAGATATAATCAGACTCTCAAGTCTCAATTACAAAAACAAAAGGGGGAATCCTTACCCCCACACGACCAACTAAAAAAGGCATTATTTACCCTAAATATTTTAAACTTTTCTAAAGAAGATAAACAACTCTCCCCTTTTCAAAAACATTGGTCTTCATCCATTACCTACAGTTCTATCTGGGTAAGATGGAGGGACCCATTGACTGGGGCCTGGAGAGGGCCTGATCCGCTCCTCACAGCAGGGAGAGGGTTTGGATGTGTCTTCCCTCAAGATGAAAAAAGACCCATTTGGGTACCAGCGAGAGACCTAAAATATTTGTCCCAACAAGAGGACACTGACAGTCACTTCTCTAGGGAGTGTCCCACCCCTGAGGACTGTTCCTAAAATGGTCCTTCACCCTACTAAACTAAACAATTCCCTCCCTTGTGGAGGATTGCTGGCTTTGCCTCCAATCTGGGCCTCTCTGGCTGCTTGCAGTACAGTTGCCTGTACGACCTTAAAACATTACTCAGCCACCTTCCCCATCCCCGTCCAGCTTTTCCCAATGTTTCCCCTGGAACTTGCATTTGGGCCCCGCCTTCCCCTAATAATTCCAGTATAGATGTGGGATACATTCATCCTTCCTTCTGTACTTTTAACACAGCTGATCCCAATGCTCAATGCTGCCCACCTTCTGGAATGGTTTATGTTTGTGGAGGCGGGATGGCCTATGACTTTCTGCCCACCAATTGGACGGGCCTTTGTGCCCCAGCCACCTTAATCCCAGATGTAAATATCATCCCTGGAAATGAGGCCCTCCCTGTATCAGAGGGAGACCTATCTTCAACAACAGCTAGATTCCCTGGCTGAGGTAGTCCCACAAAACAGGAGAGGACTAAACCTACTAACGGCCGAAAAAGGAGGCGTATGTTTGTTTTTACAGGAAAAATGCTGCTTTTACGCCAATAAATCAGGAATCGTCCAGGACAAGATTAAGAGGCTCCAGGAAGACTTGGAGAGGTGACAGCGGGACCTCCAGGACAACCTGCTGTGGACGGGCTTACATGACTTCTTACCCTACCTTCTCCCTCTACTTGGGCCCCTCCCCCTCCTTCTTCTCCTTTTCCTTCTCCTCACTGTCGGGCCTTGTGTAATTAATAAGATTACACAATTTATTCACCAATGGCTAGAGACAATAAAACCTCATCAGGTCAAAATACAGGCTGGCAACTCAGGAATTAAGTTCCTCAGATGACCCACTGCCACCTCCTCTGCCCTCCATGTGACCAATGACGGGTAAGATCCCCATAGGGGGACAACCTAAGACAGGCCATGGGGTGGATTCTCACCGAGCTAAACACATGGTACCCAGTGACGGGTAAGATCCCCAGAGGGGGACAACCTAAGACAGGGGCCATGATGAATGCTCTGAGCTAAACACCTGGTACCCAATGACGGTTAAGACCCCCAGAGGGGGACAACCTAAAACAGGGGCCATGGTGACTAATGCTCTTACAAAAACAAAAGGGGGAGATGCTGGCCTCTAAAGGCCCAGGTGTGAGGCCTAGTGGAACTTCCTGAGCCTAGCTAAAGTTTGGTGATCTGCCTCTGGCCAGACGTGACTCAGCAAGACGCCTAATGGCTTCTTACCTGCTACCTCCACATGGGAGTTAGAATTATCATTTCAATAGTCACAGTTTACTATTGGCCCTTACCTTTCCCCACCATCCTACAATCCCCGCCTTCACCCCCAACATTATATAGGCAACTGTTCATAGCAATAAATCGAGTTCCTGCTTCTACAAGACTCCCGACTCAGTGTGGTTTTTCTCCGGTGGCCAGGAGAGGTCTGAGTCGTCGGACGCTCATCTCCTCCTCAGCCCCTCGGGAGGAACCAGCGGGCCTGGTCCTTCCCTCGGCACTACCTGCCCCCGCCGGCGGAGCCCGGCAGTGGCAGACAGCAGGCAGCAGATGCAAAGCTAACCTTCCGTCCCGGGCCAGGTCAAGTCTGCATTGCTGGAAACCAGTCTGCCAAGCAAGGCCTTAGAAACCACCGTGGTTTAGTCCATGGCCTTTGCGCTTTACTGTCGCCCAAATGACTTTCATACCGCTAATTAACAACTCTATAAATGTTGGGGAAGTATTTATTAAATGCCCCTCATGAGCTAGTACGTATGGGCGCTGGACCTACAGTGATGAACAAGACGCGATTCATCGTGCGTGGAATGGGACTTGCACGGAGGAGGAATCAATCGTGCAGTTAGTGCGAACGCTGATCTTTCTTGATTGTGGGACCTTGCTGGAGGACAACAGCCCCCTGGGGGGGGGTTAAATGAAAGGCCATATTCTGCCTGTCTTAGTGACTCCGGGGACAGGATTGACAAAGGTTCAAGCCCCGTCCCTATTCCCTGGTACTTACTCTCTTCATTTGCATGGAGGGAGGCAGGACAAAGCCTCTTACCAATTACCTTATGCAGTGAGCCACAGACCCAAACAGCTCAGATTATCTACTTAATTCCCCAGCCTGCAAGAGGGCATTTGCCATTCATTGTCTATGTCTTATCCACGCATAATGGATTAGTTCAGAACCCGGGGGGGAGGGAAAGGCAGGAATACCGTGTCTAGCAGGGAAGCAATACAGTAGAGATATGAATCCAGAGGATGAGTTTCTAAGAAAAGAGCCCGGTGGGTTTTGGGATGGCCCTTGTGAGCCCAGGCATCGGGACTCAAAGCCGTGGCATGTGCAAGATATGTGCAAGGTCTCCAGCATCCCCAAGCTCACCTCCGGCAGGGGGTCACCCACCACCAGGGAATGAGGTAGGGACTGGAGGTGGAAAGACAGCAAATCAGTTATGCTCCATGTAAAGAAAAAAATCCAGAGCAGGGGCATTTCCTTAGAAATCCTCATGAGGGGCTGGAGGGATGGCTTAGCGGTTAAGGCGTTTGCCTGCAAATCCAAAGGAACCAGGTTCAATTCCCCAGGACCCACTGTGAGCCAGATGCAGAAGGGGGCACACACGTCGTTTGCAGTGACTGGAGGCCCTGGTGCACCCATTCTCCCTCTCTCTCTCTCCCTCTCTCTTTCTCTGTCAAATAAATAAATAAAAATAAAAATATTAAAGGCATGTGCCTCCCTGCCCAGGTAAAAAAAAAATGTTTAAAAACAAATAAATAAATAAAAAGAAATCCTCAGGAGGGCTGGAGAGATAGCTTAGCAGTTAAGGCAGTTGCCTGCAAAGCCTAAGGACCCATGTTCAACTCCCCAGATCCCAGGTAAGCCAGATGCACAAAGGTGACACAAGCGTACAAGGCTGCACGTGCCCATTAGGTGGCACAAGCGTCTGGAGTTCAATTATAGTGGCTGGAGGTCCTGGTACACCAATTTTCTCTCTCAACCTCTCTGTCTCTCTGTCTCTCTTTCTCTCTCACACACACACACATACACACACACTTTTTCTTGTTAAAAAAAAAAAGGGGGGGCTGGAGAGATGGCTTAGTGGTTAAGCGCTTGCCTGTGAAACCTAAGGACCCCGGTTCGAGGCTCGATTCCCCAGGACCCACGTTAGCCAGATGCACAAGGGGGCGCACGTGTCTGGAGTTCGTTTGCAGTGGCTGGAGGCCCTGGCGCACCCATTCTCTCTCTCCCTCTCTCTCTCTTTCTCCCTCTTTCTATCTGTCGCTCTCAAATAAATAAATAAAAATAAACAAAAACAATTTTTTTTTAAAGGCCAGTCTGTTAGGCTTTCTTCAAAGAAAAAAAAGAAAAGAAAATATCTACAAAGCACTTGAGAGAGTGGATACAAGCTGAGGTAAAACCAGTGCCACCAAAGTCACCCACCTCCGTAGCCCAAGAGAAGCCACAGGGAGCACGTAATATATTGTCACGATCATGCAAGGCTCAAGTTGGTCACTACAAGGCTGGGGAGGTTGCCCAGTGGTTAAAGGCACCTGCTTGCCAAGACCGCTGGCCTGGGGTTCGATTCCCCAGTACCCACAGAAAGCCAAATGCACAAAGCAGTGCATGCATCCGGGCTTTGTTCGCAGTGGTGAGAGGCCCTAGCGTGCCCATTCTGTGTCTCTGAGCTTGCAAGTTAATTTAATTTATTAGTTTTTAAAACAATGAGTCACTAGCGCCAGGCCTGGGAAGGCGAGGACGTGAGTATGCGACCTTCCTTCCCATCAGGGACCTGTCTCCGTCAGGCAGCACCTGCAAAACTCTCCAGTTCTTCCCGTGTTGTTGCTCTCAGTCTGCAAAAGGAGTCTGTCCTCTGGTCCCTGGTCCCCGCCCCTCATGGGACAGGCAGCAGGAACGGCTGGGCGATAATGTCTGCAAAGAGCCATGAGTGTCCAAGACAGAAGCAAGTGCAAGACGGCCGCATGTTCACGTGTCCAGTGTGATTAAAGTTGCTTATCTGCCTCCAGGTGACGCTCTCATATAAGTGGTAGCAACCCATGGGCAGACAATGTGAAACAGCCTCCCAAGCTCGGACCGCTCAGCAGGCCTGTAAACCGACCAGGCTGTGCGGAGAAAATCTGGGATTGAGGAGGGAGCGGGAGGAGGAGGAGGACCTTTTATCATCATCATCATCACTGGCAGAGGGGCGGTGATGAATCTGGAAGGTGATGTTGCTTGTCAGCCGTGGTGGACTTAGCTGGCAGGCATGATCTTCTTTGATTCTTAAATACATCGACGAGGTAGCTATGCCAGTTTTCAGTTTTCCAGGGATGAGGCCGAGGCTTAGAGAGTTAAGTGATGTTGCCCAGGACATAGGACTAGAAAGCAGAAGGAGGGTCTGGAATTTAGCCTCATGGTCTGAGGAGTTTATTGCAAAGCAATTTTTCTTCTCTACTTATGGGGAAAGCTTAAAAAGTTGCATTTATCGGCTGGAGAGATGGCTTAGCGGTTAAGGCGCTTGCCTGCGGAGCCTAAGGACCCATGTTCGACTCTCCAGATCCCACGTAAGCCAGACGCACAAAGGTGAGGCAAGCGCAAGGTCGCACATGCCCACTAGGTGGCGCAAGCATCTGGAGTTCGATTGCAGTGGCTCAGGCCCTGGCGCCCCAATTCTCTCTCTCTCTCTCTCTCTCTCTTTCCCTCTCTCACTCTCATTAAAAAAAAAAAAATATATCCAGTCTGTTGGGCTTGCCTCAAAAACAAAAGTTGCATTTATTAAGTAATTACTATGTGCCAAGCTAGGGTTTATTTTTTTCAAATTTTCTTTTGTTTTAATCACCCAAGTATAATCCACATACCCTACAATTCACAGATTTTATTGTATAATTCCAGGATCTTTAGTAAACTTAGGGTTTACCAACACAATGTATTTTTAAAACAAAAATATCCCTTACATCAATTCTGCTTCCACTCCCAGCTCCAGGCAACCACTAATCTACTTCGTGCCTCTGTGGATTGGCTGGTCTGGAAACTTCTTACAAACGGAGTTAGGTGATGAGAGACTATGGGAGTGGGCGGATGGTGCGCATCCCCCCCGCCCCCCCCCCCCCCCCCCGTCCTCCTGGTGTACCTGAGGCCCATCCGCAAGCTGGTCTCACCGGCACGCGGTGCGTCTTTACCTCCACCGTGCGGATGCTCTGCGAATCCTCACATGAGCACGTGGACATCGGACTCATTTCCATTCATGGCTCTCTCTCACTAACCCTTCTCCAACCCTCCCAGAGAAATCTTCCGGGGGACATGCTTTCAGGTCTAGATCCCCACGAGCGGGATGGCTGGGTTACGTGGTTAATTTACGTCTAACCGTTTTAAGAAACAGTTTCCAAAATAGCTGCCACCGCCTGTAGTTTTCACTAGAATACCCGAAACAATTACATATACCTTGTATTCCAGTTTCTTCATCTCCTCATCCATACCTATTATTTCACTTTTTTAAAAAAAATATTTTTTAGGGCTGGAGAGATGGCTTAGCGGTTAAGCGTTTGCCTGTGAAGCCTAAGGACCCCGGGTTCGAGGCTCAATTCCCCAGGACCCACGTTAGCCAGATGCACAAGGGGGCGCATGTGTCTGGAGTTTGTTTGCAGTGGCTGGAGGCCCTGGCGTGCCCATTCTCTCTGTCTCTCTATCTGCCTCTTTCTCTCTGTCTGTCACATATATATATATATTTAAATTTCATTTATTTATTAGAGTCAGAAAGGGAGAGAGAGAGAGAGAGAGAGAGAGAGAGAGAGAGAGAGAGAGAATGGGCTCACTAGGGCCTCCAGCCACTGCAAACGAACTCCAGATGCATGCACCCCCTTGTGCATTTGGCTTATGTGGGTCCTGGGGAATTGAACCTGGGTCCTCTGGCTTCACAGGCAAGTGCCTTAACCACTAAGCCATCCCTCTAGCCCTATTTCACTTTATTTTTTTTGATGGCATCTCCTCTGCTCACCATAGAGTACTTTGTAACTTGAATGTTCCCAATGATCAGTGGTAGAGTAGGTCTTTTGTGTGCTCTTTGTACAATTTCTGGGGTAGAAATTTTAATTTTAATAAAAACAGTTTTTTCCCATTTTAAAATTGGGTTGCATTCAATATAATTCAGTATAGTCTTCACTTATGCAGGCAAAGAGACAAAGTCAGAGAAAGATTCCAGCCACTTCCCGATGCCAGCCAGGGTTGCACACCCCAACAAGGGTAGCCGTTCTCTTGCTCTCAGAGCCCAGGGCTTTTTCCTCTGTGAACACTGCAAACTGGTCATCAGTGGCCAACAGCAGCTCACGGGCATGTCTGTGTCTCCCACGCTGGGATAAATACAACCAGACTTAAAGATCAAAATGAAAGAGATGCAGGTTCTGGCTTCTTCTGAAATGACAAGTTCTGACAGGATGGGGCCCACGTGCCTTCCGCTCCAAGGGTCCCCGCAGGAGCTGGGCAGCCGCTGCCCCCTCTCGATAGACCCTGTGCCCACCAGAGAGACAGCACAGCCGGCTGGCCCCCTGCTGGCCTTCTAGGCCCCCGTAGAGGCGGAAACTAGGGTTTGTAGCATCCTACTTCCATGACATGCCTACCTCCTTGCGTATGGGCCATTTCAGGATAACGTGAAGCTGGCTTTACTGGGACACAAGCACGTGAAAACCTAACAGCGGACTGTATGATAGAATGAGTCCATCATTAGAACGGTTTTCACAGCACCTAAACTCCTTGGGGCAGAGGTAGAAAAACAATGGCTACAACCCTAGCTCTTCAAGTCCAATAATATAAGACATTTAGAGCTGGAGTTGCTCTGAATCCAAAAAAAAAAAAAAAAGACCCAGGCATGGTGGCGCACGCCTTTAATCCCAGCACTCGGGAGGTAGAGGTAGGAGGATCGTCATGAGTTCGAGGCCACCCTGAGACTCCATAGTGAATTCCAGGTCAGCCTGGGCCAGAATGAGACCGTACCTCGAAAAACCAAAACCGAAACCAAAAAAAAATGAAAGAAAGAGAGAGAGAGAGAGAGAGAGAGATAAAAAGTGAAGCCAGGGTCATGTTATTAATGCTGCTTTCAGGAAAACAAACAAACAAAAAAAAAAAAGCTGGTGCCCTGAAAAGGTGAACAGCCCACAGTTAGCCAGCTGATGGGGGAAATTATAGTGAGCACTCGAATCTGAAGTCAGCATGTGACCTGTATGAGAGCTGCCCACCGGGAGCCTTCCCGCTCAGAAGCATTGACCTTACTGTTACCTATCTTGGTGCACCCGCTAGGTGGGGTATCTTATACACAGCGCACCAGGACAAGCTGTCAAATGCATGAAAATACTCCGCAAACATTTGTAATTAAAATGACACACTGTAAGCCAGGCATGGCGGTACGTGCCCGTAATCCCAGCACTCGCGAGATGGCGACGGGAGAATCAGGAGTTCAAGGCCACAGTGAGATCTAGGACAGCCTGAGACATGACGAGAGCCTCCCCCTCTCAAAACAAACGAATAAAAAGACCGCCACCCAACAAAGGACACATTGTACATTGTAGTTTGGTGATTCCCTGAGGTTCAGGTGAGAGAAGAATGAACAAGCTCAATATAAGCGTCTTAGTGCAGCTTGAAGGGTTTCTATGGAGGGCACGAGGGCTGTACCATTGTGCCTGTCGCAGCAGAGGGAACTCTAACACTCTGGGTCTGATGTTTTTTGGACTTACGGAAGCACTGGAAAAAAAGATTGATGAGGTACCTCGTTGCCCTACTTCTTCTCTTCCTTTTCGGCCCCACAATACCCCTGAGAGGTATAAATCCACCTCACCTCATTACCAAAAATAATAAAAAAAAAAAAGAACATGACCTGCCCAAAGTTACCCATATTTGATGAAACGGACTTCAAAGCGGAATTCACACTACGCCACTTGATATTTTATTGTATTAGTGAAGTTCCGAGGAAAACAATGTTGGAGCATTCCAAACTCACTGCATGAGGGTATTCGTTTAAAAACAGAGCAGCTCTCTGAGCCTCTACCCCCTAATCCACAGAAATGGGTACAAATACGTCCTTTCCCAGGGCACTGTGAAGATCGGTGGCTTCAGTAAGTTTAGGCAGGCTTTGAGAACACAGCAGAGGGCTAGTGATCTCTAAACCCTACCAACCTTGCATCTGTCTTCTAAGTGTTTCTAGGCCACTGTTTCCAAGGGTACCATTGATCACCTAGCAATCGATGTATAGTTACAGAGAATGGGAGCAGAATAACTTTTGTTAAAATTAGGTAGTCAGGGGCTGGAGAGATGGCTTAGCGGTTAAGCGCTTGCCAGTGAAGCCTAAGGACCCTGGTTCAAGGCTCAATTCTCCAGGACCCACGTAAGCCATACACACAAGGGGGTACACACTTCTGGAGTTTGTTTACAGTGGCTGGAGGCCCTGGTGTGACCATTCTCTCTCTATCTATCTGCCTCTTTCTCTCTCTGTCACTCTCAAATAAATAAATAAATAATAAGCAAAAATTTTAAAAATTAGGTAGTCAAGGCTTAGGGGTTAAGGTGCTTGCCTGCGAAGCCTAAGGACCCATGTTCTACTCTCCAGGTCCCACGTGAGCCAGACGCACAAAGGTGAGGCAAGCGCAAGGTCGCACAGGCCCACTAGGTGGCGCAAGCGTCTGGAGTTTGATTGCAGTGGCTGAGGCCCTGGTGCACCAATTCTTTCTCTCTCTTTCTCTCTTTCTCTTTCCCTTCCTCTTTCTCTTCCTCTTGCTCTCTCTAAAATAAAAAAATAAAAATTAAATAAATAGGTAGTCAATCAGGGACACAGGCCCAAGAAGAACATGGATACCCCCTGCCCTGGCAAGACTAGAACTACAGTGGTTCAGTCTGACCCTAGAGGGCCACCATAAACTACTTCCTGGTCCTTCATCCTGGAAAGTTTTCACAGGCTTTCTTCAAACCTCCATTTTCACCCTCTTCCAGGTTACCAGGCCCTCCCTGAACCTGTGTTGCCACCTGTCAATCAATCAGGGTCCTTCCAACACACCTGAACTTAGCAATGAGTCTCATTCCCGACTAGTGCCCAACTTACATTTCTAAAGTTATAAAGAGGACCAATCCTAAGAGCTTGGGAGCTTGTCTGCTTTTTCCCTCGCCTCATTTCTCCCCTGATAAATCTTTCATAATTTATCCTGCTTTGTGTTCGTGTCTCTTAATTCTTTGTCAATAGTGGACAAGAACTTGGAAGCCACTGGCCTGGTGGTAGCTTGGTGGATTCATTGAGAGTCACTGAATTGGGGAATTCTAATTTCACCCAGAACTTTCTCTCTCCTGCAACTCTAGCCTCTTTTCCAAACCCCTCACCTCAGAATCTTTGAGAAATAGGCAACTCTTCTCCTTTCTCCCTGAAACAATCTCATCCTTATCTCTTTCTCTCTTTCAAGCACAAAGACATACCGATGTACACACACACACACTTTGTGGACTATACTACATGCTGACAAAATTCATATGTTCAAGTCCAAATCTCCAACATTTCAAAACGATCTTTGCTTTGCCAGAGGTGATCAACTTAAACTGAGATCATTCCACTGAATTCTAGTCCACTATGACTGGCATCTTCCTAGGAGGAAATTTAGACACCAAGACTCAAATGCCAGGAGATCACTCTGTGAAGACTGGGAGTCATGCTGCCCCAAGCCCATGCATGCCAGAAGCTAGGGAGATGTCACATGACTCCTGGCCATTTCTTAACTCGTTCCTCTCATTTCTGTAGTTCATCCAACCTCGCCTTGGTTGTTCCAATGCAGTGTCAAGGCTTCAGCGATGCCATTGGGGCAGATCCTGTTTGTTTCGCCCACCTGACATTTTTATTTCGAGTGTGCGTCGTCAGAACATCTGGAGACACCTTCCACCAGGTGGCAGGTAAGTCCTAGCTCCTGTGATCGTTGGGCCACAACGTGATAAACTCTCACCTGGGTGAACATGCGCCCTCTTTATGAGCTAGCGTGTTGAAAAGCCTGGCTTTGAAAATAACCAACTGAGCATCCATACCTGGTTGGCTCCCCTCAATTTAAAAATGATTAAAAAACAGCCTTTGCTGGGTATGGTGGTTCATGCCTTTAACCCCAGCACTTGGGAGGCAGAGGTAGGAGGATCGCTGTGAGTTCAAGGCCACCCTGAGACTACAGAGTGAATTCCAGGTCAGCCTGGGCTAGAGTGAGATCCTACTTCGAAAAAACAAAATAAATAAATTAATAATAAAGCCAGGCATGGTGGCACATGCCTTTCATCCCAGCACTCGGGAGGCAGAGGTAGGAGGAGCGCCGTGAGTTCGAGGCCACCCTGAGACTCCAGAGTGAATTCCAGGTCAACCTGGGCTAGAGTGAGACCCTACCTCGAAAACAAACAAACGAAAAGAAAGAAAGAAACATGGATGTGTGAGTATCTTTGTGTTATATTAACTTATAGACTTTCAGGTACATGTACACAAATGGGGTACACCTGGGTTAAATTTTTTAAACTTGTGTGAAAAAGTGTTGTAAAGGAAAGCTATATGCCAAAGTTGTTGGCAAGTGATGGTAAATAGATTGTAGGAAACCTTATTAACGGTCCCAATGCCACGTGTGGAAGCTTTCCTGTTGACTACGGTCAGAAGTCGTCAAACTCCTCCATGAAGATAGCAGTTTAGGCTTCTCAGAACACATAAAGTCTCGGCTACATTTTCTCCTCCATTTCGTTTTTTAAATTCTACTTATTTATTTGAGAGAGAGAAAGAGTGTGCCAGGGCCTCCAACCACTGCAAACGAACTCCAGATACATGCACCACCTTGTGCATCTGGCTTACGTGGGCTCTGGGGAGTTGAACCTGGATCCTCAGGCTTCACAGGCAAGCACTTTAACCACTAAGCCATCTCTCCAGCCCTCTCCTCCATTTTTTTGTTTGCTTTACAGTTATTAAAATGCAAGAAGCATTTTTAACTGTTGGTGCATACTCTCAAAATGCAAGCCAACACCCCCACTACAGTTTGCAGAGCAGCAGCGAGACCAGACACCCAATCCTCCCCCAAGCTTAGCAAAAAAGCATTCAGCCCTCCTCCATGAGGAAGACATTAACAATAGCTCCTTTTTAGATACGGTCTGTAATTTACCATCAGGGTTTTTTTTTTTTCTCTCTCTCTTAAGTGGGTATTGAATTGTATTAAGATGATCTAAACTATCAATAAATTCTATTAATACAGCATATTCAACTAATTGCTTCTGGGATGTTAAACCTAATTTGTGTTCCTGAGATAAATTCCACTTGGACTGCCTAAAACCTTGAGAACTTTGCATCTGCATTCACAAAAACTATTGCTCCATAATTTCAGTTCTTGCCTGGCATGGTGTCAGGTTAATATTGGCCTCGCTGATTGAGCTGAGAAGTTTCCTTTTTTTATATATCTTGGAAGAGTTTACAACAAAATGATGTCAATTCTTCAAAAGTTTCCCACGTTTACAAATCCATTTAGACCTGAACTTTGGTTGGAAGATTCTTAGTTACTAATAATTTTCTTTCCTTGTTATAAATGTAATTCGATTTTAACCTATTTGGATCAATTTTATTAAACTGCATTTTTTTTTCTAGATCGTTGTCCTTTTCCTCTAAGTTGCCTAATTTGTTGGCATAAAGTCACTCATAGAATTCCTTAATAATCCTGTTAAATTATATAAGATGCTTAGTAGTGTCACCTCTTTTGGTACCTCTTTCTTTTTTTATTTATGCTTTGCTTTTTTTAATCTTGATGACTGTGGCAAGAGTCTCTCCTTTTCTTATTCTTTCTTTTTTTTTTTTTTTTGTTTTGTTTTGTTTTTCAAGGTAGGGTTTGGCTCTGGCTCAGGCTGACCTGGAATTCACTATGTAGTCTCAGGGTGGCCTCGAACTCATGGCGATCCTCCTACCTCTGCCTCCCGAGTGCTGGGATTAATGGTGTGTGCCACCATGCCCGGCTTTCTCCTTTAAAAAAAAAATTTTTATTTATTTATTTGACAGAGAAAGCCGGGGGGGGGGGTAGAGAGAATGAATGGGTGCACCAGGGCCTCCAGCCACTGCAAACGAACTCCAGATGCATGTGCTGCCTTGTGCATCTGGCTAACGTGGGCCCTGGGAAGAGTCTCTCCTTTTTAAAATATGTATTTATTTGCAAGGAGAAAGAGAGAGAGAGAAAGAGACAGCAACAAAGGGAAAATATGAGTGTACCTGGGCATCTTGCTGCAACAAACACCCTTGAAACGCACACACCACTTTGCCCATGTGGCCTTATGTGAGCACCAGGGAATTGAACATAGACCAGCAGGCTTTGCAAACAAGCACCTTAGCTGCTGAACCATCTCTGTAGCCCAAGAGGCTCTACTTCCTGAGAGGCATCTGTTCCCATAACACCAATAGTCAACTCTTGAGTACAGTAAGGCTTTCCCTAACTATAATGCCTATGGCTTAAAAGTTAAACATTTCAAGGAATGAAGTAACAAAGAGTAAAACAGAATACTTATAACAAAATATCTGAATAAAAGCTACGTAAACCTGGGAGATGGCTCGGGATTAAAACCACCACAGAAGCTTGAGGACCTGCGTTTTGATCCTGTTGCAGTCAGGTTCGCATTGCTGGTAGAAATCACCCAACCCAGAGCAGCTTGTGGGGAAAGAAAAAGAGGTTTATTTTGGCTTACAGACTCGAAGGGGAAGCTCCATGATGGCAGGGGAAAATGACGACATGAGCACAGGGCGGACATCACCCCCTGGCCAACGTAAGGTGGACAACAGCAACATGAGAGTGTGCCAAACACTGGCAAGGGGACACTGGCTATAACCCCCATAAGCCCGCCCCCAACAATACACTCCCTCCAGGAGGTGTTAATTCCATCATCTCCATCAGCTGAGATCCTAGCATTCAGAACATCTAAGTTTATGGGGGACACCTGAATCAAATCACCACATTCTGCCCCCCGGCCCCCATAAACTGTTAACCGTCCATGATGCAAAAGGCAATGCATTCAGTCCATCTTTAAAAGTCTCCATAGTTTTTAATCAATCTTAATGATGTTCAAAAATCCCCATAATCCAAGATCTTTTAACTGAGCCATAATACCAAAAAAATACCCCCCCAAACCCATAATGACACAGAATAAACATTCACACTGCAAAAGATGGCATTGGGCATAGCAAAGAAATATTCAACCAATACAAGATTTAAAACAACCAGGCCAAACACCAAACTCTGTAGCTCCAAGTCCAACAATTCTAGCCAGTGACAAATCTCCAAGTCTGATCATTCTAACCAGCAACAAGTCTCTGGCATTCCAATCCCGCCCCTCCAGCTAGGCTACTCACTGTCCTGGAAAACTTCAATGGGGCTGGCAGCTTTCCTGAGCAGCCATCTTGTGGTCCTGGCATCTCCACTGGGTCTCCACTGCAATCCATGGTTCATCCTCATGGCCCCATAGGGTCTCCATGCAGGCATCCAGCAAACCTGCTTCACACTGCCCATGGCCATTTCCAAAACACAAGACTGTGTTGCAAACTCAATGACCCTCTCTTTCCTGCATTTCTTATATTCCACAATACCAGGTCGGGTGCCAATTTGTTAATCCAGGGGGGAATAAGGCAGACTTTGAAGAACAGGACACTCCTTGAGCACCCAGGCCCCTTCAAAAGAGTCCGCATTATTCCTGTTGCCCCAGTGCAGGTCAGATGGCCCAATCTCAAAGGCTGTAATCTCCCACTTGCAGCTGAACGGGCTGCAGTTCACCCATAGATTTTTTGTTGTTTTTCTGTGCCATATCCCTCTGCCCACACCAGTTCATTTTTACACAGAACAACCCTGCACACACAACTTCTCAGGACACGGGCATAACAGCAAGCTTCCCACACAAACTGATAGTCCATCCAGGCAAAACTCTTTCTAAACTTCATAAGCCAGACCTCACAGTCCATAGTTCTTACTGCATTCGGGTCTTTCAACTGTGACCAGAATAGTCCATCAAGCTGTACTTATAGCGCTGCAAGGAGTCTCTTAGGCCAAGTTTCAAGTCTTTCCACATTGCTCTTGAAAATCAGCTCCAAAAGGCCAAAGCCACACAGTCAGCAATCCCACTCCTCAGTACCACTTTACTGTTGCAGTCAGGTCGCATTGCTGGTAGAAATCACCCAACCAAGAGCATCTTGTGGGGAAAAAAAGAGGCTTATTTTGGCTTACAGGCTCAAGGGGGAAGCTCCATGATGGCAGGGGAAAACGATGGCATGAGCAGAAGGTGGACATCACCCCTTGGCCCATGTAAAGTGGACAACAGGAACAGGAGAGTGTGCCAAACACTAGCAAGGGGGAGCTGGCTGTAACACCCATAAGCCCGCCCCCAACAATACACCGCCTCCAGGGGGCGCTAATTCCCAAATCTCCATCAGCTGGGAACCTAGCACTCAGAACACCTGAGCTTATGGGGGACACCTGAGTCAAACCACCACACATCCCTAGGACCCATGTAAAATTCTGGGCACGGTGGCCCTCTGATGACAGTGTTGGAGAGACAGAGAAAGGGAGTCTTTGGAACTTGCTGGCCAGCTAGTCTAGCTGAATGAGGGCACTTTACATCTAGCTAGAGTCTCCTCCATGCCAAAGAATAACACAGAATGCGATTGAGGAAGAGACTGAGCACCAACCTCTGGTCTCCACACCCACAAGCACACATGTGCACACACACTGCATACACACATATCCCCGACACATAAAAGCATGCGTACATACATACATCACATGCACACCACATACGTACACATGTAAAAAAAAAAAAAAAAACTTCTATGCATGTTCTCTCTCCCTCCATCCCTCTGGTAAAGCACATTATTATGACATTCTCAGCCTTTTCTTGCATGTAGTGATGTGAAGTGATACTTGTATAAATTCTTCTGCCTATCCAAATTGCCATCTTATACTTTGAGGGTCATTGTAAGGTGACCTAAAGTATTACTTGTGCACAAGCGTATTAACACCACGACCGTCAACCTGATAACCTCCAGGGTGACCAATCAGTGGGTAACATACGTGCTGTGGGTACATTGGGCAAAGGGGAAATTTATGTCCTGAGATAGAGTCGGACAGCAAGGGAGTTCATTGTGACACCCGGAACGACAGACAATTTAAAACTAGCAGAATTTCTACTTCTAGCACTTTCCATTTAATAGGTTGGGGCTATAGTTTACCGCTGACGGTTGAAAATGTAGAAAGCTAACTGTGGGTGAGCATGGGATGCTATGTTTTCATTAACTTTTAGTTTAGCTAGTTTTTTTTTTCTATTTTTTCCCATTGTCTGTTTCATTATTTTCCACTCAAATTCACATCATTTCCTTCCTTTTACTTCCTTTCCTGGTGACTTGTCTTATTTTTCTATGTCTCAAAATGGGGGCTTGGGTGCAGAGATGGCTTAGTGGTTAAGGCGCTCGCCTGCAGAGCCAAAGCACCCAGGTTTGACTCCCCAGGACCCACGTCAGCCAGATGCACAAGGTGGCGCATGCGTCTGGAGTTCGTTTGCAGTGGCTGGAGGCCCTGGTGCACCCATTCTCTCTCTCTCTCTCTGCCTCTTTCCCTCTCTCTAATAAATAAGTTTTCAAAAATAAATATTTTTTAAATAATTTTTTAATTTAATTTTAATTTATTTATTTGAGAGAGAGAGAAATAGGCAGGTAGGGAGAGAGAAAGAGAGAGAATGGGTGCGCCAGGGCCTCCAGCCACTGCAAATGAACTCCAGACGCATGCGCCACCTTGTGCATCTGGCTGACGTGGGTCCTGGGGAGTCAAACCTGGGTGCTTTGGCTCTGCAGGCGAGCGCCTTAACTGCAAAGCCATCTCTCCAGCCCAAAATAACTATTTTTTTAAAAGTGAGGGCTAGAGAGATATCTCAGTGAATAAAGATGTTTTGCTTGCAAAGCCTGAAGGCCTGGGTTCAATTCTCCAGTACCCACATAAAGCCAGATGTACAAAGTGGTACGTGCATTTGAAGTCCGTTTACAGTGGTAGGAGGCCCTGGCATGCCCATGCCGTCTCTTCTCTTTCTCTTCTTTCTCTAAAGTTAGTTAATTTAAAAAATTTTTAAAATGGAAGCCTAGATCATGGATTTAAGATTTCCCCCCCCACCAATATATAGAAAAAAAATCATGTGTTCCTTGGATACTACTCTCGTTGGACCCTTCAAAGTGTGCTGTCTATTTTCATTCCCATCAGCGAAAGATATCTCTTCACATCCTTTGCAATTTAGTCTGACTGAGGGTGCGTATAAGTTTGTGCCGAGGGGCTTTCTAAATTCCGCTCGGCTGTGGAGTCTGAGTCGATGTGCACTACTGGGAAACATACCGTGCCCAATTAAAGTTATTTTTAACTTATTGAGCGCAGCTCTATGTTCTCATGTATCCCCAGCCTAGAGACTTGTCCTGTGCGTGCTCAGAAAGAACGCGCCCTTCTGCTGTGAGCGAGGGAGCTCCCTGCGCAGGTCACGCTGATTGATGGAGCTGTCCAAGTCACCTGGACAGTTGCTGGTTCTCGGTCTAGCAGGTCTGTTAGTGATGCGAACAAGAAACTGCCATCAACAACTACTGTTAAATATGACTGACGGTGGGGCTGGAAATACCGTAAGTCAAATGTTCATGTAACACACCTCCCCAAAAACCCATCATCATCTCTATCGGGACGGCCTCGATTCCTACGGGAGTGAGAAGGATCTTCTGTGATCCAGCGCTTCCTGCAGTCATGCAGCTGTGCATGTGAACGCCTTCCGAGTCTCTAATTTAGAATCAAGAAACTTACTCACCTAAGGACATAACCATCTATTTTTTTTTCTGAAAAAGGAGTGTTTATCATTATTTATTATTATTATTTATTTATTTGAGAGCGAAAGACAGAGAGAAAGAGGCAGAGAGAGAGAGAGAAAATGGGCGCTCCAGGGCCTCCAGCCACTGCAGAGGAACTCCAGACATGTGCGCCCCCTTGTGCATCTGGCTAACATGGGTCCCGGGGAATCGAGCCTCGAACTGGGGTCTTTAGGCTTCACAGGCAAGTGTTTAACTGCTAAGCCATCTCTCCAGCCCAGGAGTGTTTTTTTTGAATAATTTTTTAAACTTTATTTTTATTTATTTGTTTGAGAGAGAGAGAATGGGCGCGCCAGGGCCTCCAGCCACTGCAAACGAACTCCCGATGCGTGCGCCCTCTTGTGCATCTGGCTAACGTGGGTCCTGGGGAATCAAACCGAGGTCCTTTGGCTTTGCAGGCAAACACCTTAGCCACTAAGCCATCCCATCCCTCCAGCCTTTTTTTTTTTTCCAATAAAGACATTTTAATGTAATACGCTTTTCTACTTCTAATCTTCGAATTAATGCAAACAGTTCCCAATAGTTGGGATAGAACCCCAACCCCATGAACTCTAGGTCAAATTTGATTCAGCTAGATCATCCTACCTTCTCCTCAGGCTTCTTAGTTTATAATCACAGTAAGTAAAACAGAAAATGTGGATCTCGGATCAACTATCAAATGCACAGAAAAGCCAACTGGTACTAACGGCTTGAAACATGGTGGTACATACACAAAAAGAGAGAGAGAGAGAGCTAGAGAGAGAGAGACTGAGAAATGTTCTCTCCCTTAATCCAATTCAGTGTTCATGAGAATGGCTGTAGCAGGAACTCTGAGAAATGGCTAGCCGGTCACAGCAGGCACTAGGGTGAGCCTGTGTTCTGTGGAAGGCCATGTTTTCTCGGGCTAACAGATGTTTTGCAACTGACATTTAGGCAGAAGTCAAGGTTGTCCTTTGTTGCTTCGCATAACGGGCCTCAAAGAATAAATGACAATCCTTCCACGCTAATTCAGAATGCATCCTGCCTCTCCGAGGGTTACAGTGGTCGAGGTTTGAAAACAGCAGGCGCGAGGACAAGGCAGAGAGATGAATGTGACGGAGTCTGTGTCTATGGGAACAGTCGGAGAGTGGTCGGGTCTCGTACGAAAAGCAGACTGTGCCCAGTCAACCTATTACGCTCAAAAGAAATGCGACAGGGCTCCTCGCTGCCTCCTTGGCTGGATGAATGCTCTCATCATACACGCGGTGTTATCTTTTCTTTTTTTATGAGAGCAAGAGAGAGAATTGGCACACCAGGGCCTCAGCCACTGCAAATGAACTCCAGACGCTTGCGCCACCTAGTGGGCACGTGCGACCTTGCGCTTGCCTCACCTTGGTGCGTCTGGCTCACGTGGGATCTGGAGAGTCGAACGTGGGTCCTTAGGCTTTGCAGACAAGCGCCTTACCTGCTAAGCCATCTCTCCAGCCCTGTGTTATGTCCTCCAATCCCCAGCATGATATAAGAGAAACCACTAGTATTTTGATGAGAATGTCAACATACTCTAGTGCTAAGTCCAAGTCTTCACATCAAAGCAAGCCCTTCCTGGGGTCTGAAAAATAAAAAGGAACGCGGAGCAGGATGGGTAGAGCACTGTGGGTTCATGAGCTCATTGTCCGCAGACGTCTGAGGGCTTGGGTGATGTGCGGAGGACATGCACAGAGGAGCTCACAGTGTTCTCTTCCTGACGCCGCCCCAGAGCAACGCTTCTCCCCCATGCGGGCCCTGTCCAGCCCGAAGCCCCTCCAGACAGCACAGGAATCCGGAATGCTTTTCTGACTGGGACCACTGGCCTGGCCATCGGTCCACGCTGATTGCCAAATCCTACTGTGGCTCTATGAAGACCGAGAATATTTCTCTAATATATGACATCCCTTCACCAAGCTTGCTGGCCAAGGGTTCCGTGCCAGGCCAGCTGCCCTCCTCGCTCTCCAGCCAACAGTGCCACCTGCCTCAAGATGCTGCAAGTGGCAAGCGAAGACTGTTGGGTGCTAGGAATGCATAAACTCCTGCTACTTGAGGCCTGCCTTTAGAACAGACTCAGTAATCTTCAACCGACAGACAGAATCTCCTTGTCTTATGGAAGATGTGACGGAAGTGAAGGAACCATATAAACTGCGAGCTAGACAAATGGTAGAAAATTATGCTGAATAACTTTTTTAAACATTGTAGAAAAACCTATAAAAGGAATGTGGTTTTTTTTTTTTTCTTTTTTCTGTGAACATTTCTGTGCTCTGTGCATTAGTTCTATTGGCTCTCTGGTTCTGCAATAATGCTAAATAACAAATGACCCCCCACAACTCAATTATTTGAGGGTCACCTAGGTGGTAATTCTAGTTAAGCCTGGGTCTCTTCATAAGTTTGGGACTTCGTTGGCTTTTGAATAGCCTAGGCTGGCTTTGGCTGAGCCAACCACTCTCTTTTCCTCCATCAGACTAGAACCAGAAGGTTTTCATGACCAGGGTGGGGGGATGGACACAGGTGGAACATATGAACAATATTGCTTTCTTTCTTTCTTTCTTTTTTTTTTTTTTTTTTTTTTGAGGTAGAGTCTCACTCTAACTCAGGCTGACCTGGAATTCACTATGGAGTCTCAGGGTGGCCTCGAACTCACGGCGATCCCTACTTCCGCCTCCTGAGCACTGGGATTAAAGGCGTGTGCCGCCATGCCCAGCTCATGAGCATTATTTCTTTGTTTCACATGTGCCAAGACCTCACTGACCAGGGCCTGTCACACAGGACCAGGGTGTGACCAGCACCACTAAGGGACCTGGCAGCAGGTATGGATAAAGAAGAGAAGGGTGAAGAATTGAAGCTCTTACCAGAACCTGTCACCACATGCACCTCTCAATTTTATAGATTACTGAAGAGGCTCAGAGAGATTAAGTCAATTTTCCTACCTGCTGAACATAGTAAGATATGATAATAAAAGATTGATCTGGTTTAATCTGTCTCCAGAGCACTCAGAAACATTCTACTAAACACAAATATATGTATTCATATGTTTATAAACATTTAAGAATATATGTACTTATAAACACTCACATATATGCTGACATATTTATATATGTTGTATACTAATATACAAATGTACTTCTATATTTACATATTATATAGTATGTATATTTATATTTAAGTATGCTTATAAATCTTTATAAAACATATGCTATTATAAATGTATATATAGGTACATATGTACACAGAGTTCTACATATATGTAAATATTCATATAGATATGCCAGCTATATATTTATGTGTGTGTAAATGTGTAAGGATTGGACATACACATTAAGAGCTGCAAAACTGTGATTCATAAATTAAATCTACTTAAAAGCCTATTCTTTTATAACTTTTGAAATAAAAATGGCTTCTACACTTGCAAAATCTATGAAAGGATATAAAAATACAAAGAACAAGAGATAGAGACCATATTTTGCTGGCCTGCATAAGCCAAAATAACTGTATCATATGTCTTTTTGTCTATATATTTTATTTATTTATTTGAGAGAGAGAAAGGAATACACACACACACACACACACACACACACACATATATGGCTCATGACATCATTTTCCCCTGCCATCGTGGAGCTTCCCCTCGAGCCTGTAAGCCAAAGTAAACCTCTTTTTCCCACAAGCTGCTCTTGGTTGGGTGATTTCTACCAGCAATGCAAACCTGACTGCGACAAAAGTATATTCTCAATTTCAAAAAGTTCTACTTTGGATTAATTTTTAAAGTTCGCAATATCTCTATTAATGAGAATTCTTCACAAACAAAAAAGGGTCTGGTTCATCAAGTGCTGTATGTCCTAATATCAAAAATATTCACTCTTTCTTTCTCTAATAAATAAATAAAAATAACTATAAATAAAAATAACTTTTTTAAAGGCTGGAGAAATTACTTAGTGGTGCCTGCCAGCAAAACCAAATGACCCAGGTTCGATTCCCTAGTACCCACGGAAAGCCAGATGCACAAGGTGGCACATGTGTCTGGAGTTCGTTTACAGTGGCTAGAGGCCCTGGCGTGCCCAATCTCCCTTTCTCTCTCTCGCTCTAGTAAAGAAATAAAAATAAAATATTAAAAAAACATTCAACTTGGAAATATACATTCATTAGAAACAGCACCTTTCTTACTCTGGATGCGAGTTAAACCAGATGTCCCCAAGGTCTGTCTAATGCTAAGACCCCACGTTTATAATTATAACGCTAAGCTTTCATAATCTACAGGTAAACACTGGAAGATTCAGTTGCTCAAAAAGTAAGAAAGCACCCCTGATGGAAATATTCTAGTTTGGAAATAATTTTCCATGACTTGTTTTTTTAAATAATTTCATAGATATATGAAATATGAAAAATATGGGCCCTGGCTGGTATGCAAGGGCTGGTTTATCTCCTCAGTTGTGCTCCCAGTGAGCCCTTCCCCTGGTGAGCAGGCCTTCCATCCAAAGTGTATCTAAAAATATATATTTATTCATGTTTAGCCCCTCCTCTCTTCCCACCCCCCCAAAAAGAATCCTCTTCCCAGCTATCTCCTTCCTACTCCCATGTCTCTCTCTGTCTCTCTCTCTCTGTCTCTCTCTGAGAGAGAGGGGTGGGGAGAGACCCTATGAGTTTAATTAGGGTTCTCACATGAGCATGGGTAAGAAATTATTAACTGAAGCACGGACAGCTCACCAATGCCATTGCCGTCAAAGAACATAACTCCCCACGGCACTTTTGAGGGTGTATTCACCGTGTGTTCATTGTACATAGGGATGGGCTTCATAAAGACATTTTCTTACAAGCATGTCACGTGCAGTGGCCATATCGACCTTCCCATCCTCTCCTTCCCCTCCCCTCCCACGACTCCCATCCGTTCCCTCAGACAGCCTCGCTTCTTCTACCGTGTTCCGTGCACACAGAGGATTTCACGTGTCTGTATAAAAGCCCAGGATCCAAACATGAGACAAAACAGGCAACATCCGTCTGACTTATTTCGCTCTGTATGATAATCTCCAGTTGCACCTATTTTCCTGTGAAGGATATCCTTTTGTGTTTTTTTTGATGGCCGAATAAACCTCCATTCTATACGTATGCACGCACCGCGTTCAATTTAAATGCTACCCTGGATAATTTGTGCATGTACATAATATACTTGGATCCTAGTCACTCCTATTGCCCTCTCTTACCCCCGTCCTGGTTGCCCTAAACTCCTTCTTCTCAGCCGAAATCCCCTTCCTCTCGGGGTTGCTTGTACAAGCATGGATGGGGATTTGCTCCTTGAAATACCGCAAAGCATCAGGGGCTACACGGCAGAAGAAGAGCCTGGCTTCCCCTCTCCCAGCAAACCGGTAACTGTCAGTGTTTGCTCCATGAGGAGCAGGAGTCTGGTGAGCACCCCTCCACCCGACGGCGCGATGCCAGCAGGCCCAGTGCTCTAAAGACAACCTCAGCCGCTGTGAGTTGATGCTCGTCACAGCCACGCCGCACCCCGGAGGCAGCGTATCACAGCACTCCGCCCCATCCTCCGGCTCGTACATTAGTCCCTTCACCCACTCTTCCACCGTGTTTCCCGGGCCCCGGGGAGGGTAATAACACACGTTATGCTCTGAGCCCAGCCCGTAAGTAGCCACTTCTCCTCAGCATCGTTTTCAATTATAACTCTCTTCAGTGACCTGTGCTCAACGGTAGTGGGTTTCCCCTCTCTGGCGGCCCAGGGCCTCTGACCTTCCCAGCCACAGTCTCGTGACCAGATTTTCAGTACCAGGCCCTCATTTCTTCCTGGGCACTGGGCCTCAGACCCAATCACAAAGTGGTTGGTTACCCCCGTAACAACGAGGCCACTATTGTCCACTCACCTGTTGACGGGTACCTGGGCCGATTCCATAACTCTGCCGTTGTGAATACTGACGCAGTAGACATGGATGTACAAGTGTCTCTGTGCTGCGTTGCTTGGGAGTCCTTTGGGTATAGCTGGATCCAATGGTAAGTTCTAGATTTTTTTTTTTTTTTTTTTTTTTTTTTGGTTTTTTGAGGTAGGGTCTCATTCTGGCTCAGGCTGACCTGGAATTCACTATGGAGTCTCAGGGTGGCCTCGAACTCTCCGTGATCCTCCTACCTCTGCCTCCCGAGTGCTGGGATGAAAGACGTGCGCCACCACGCCCGGCTAGTTCTAGCTTTTGTTGGAGGACCTTCCATACCGATTTCCATAGTGGCTGGACCAGTTGGCATGCCCATGCCATCTTAATAATCGAGAATGTATTCGATTATATCATTATTATGTCAAAAATTGGTAGTGGTGGCCATATATAGTTGCCATCAAAGACTGAGAAAGGAAGTAACTCACTAGCTGGTTTTTTTGTTTGTTTGTTTTTTTGCAGAATAAACACATGTATGACCAGAGCTAAAGGTAGCTGAGCCTCCGGTAAATGGGAGTTTGTTTGTGTACCTGAATTTCATGGGCCTCGAATGTTCCACAAGGGAGCCACACACCGCAAAAGTATTTATCCATCGCGACCACTAATCAGGGTTTAATTAGCCTTATAATTAGGAGGGTAAACAGAAGTACAATTCCCAAATTACTCACTGTTTTCTTCCCCACCTGTCTATGGAGCACTGTTTCATTTGCGTTTGTACGTATAGCAATTCAGCACAAAGTTAGCCATGAAAATTTATTAACTGTTTGGAAGAATTGCTTGCTGCTTTCTACCAACTCCTGCTGCGTTTTGATTTCTTGCAATGTCCACAAGTGCCAACCCGGAGTTGAACCAGCTCCGTGGATGCCTCTGAAAGCACAAAAGGAGAGTTTTGTTGCCAGCCGTCCTGGGCCGAGTCATGGGATCTGCTAATGGTCTAAGTTGCTTTTCCAGGAGGCATACTTAATACTGCCCTCAGAAAAGTGAGTGTATTTCCCAAATGATGACACTGGCAGGCCGAGAAGCCTTTTTTTAAAAAAACAAAAAAAAATATATTTTATTCATTTATTTGACAGAGAAAGAGAGAGAGAGAGAGAATGGCCACACCAGGGCCTCCAGCCACTGAAAACGGACTCCAGACACATGCGCCCCCTTGTGCATCTGGCTAATGTGGGTCCTGGGGAATCAAACCTGGGTCCTTTGGCTTTGCAGACAAACGCCTTAACCGCTAAGCCATCTCTCCAGACCACTTTTTTTTTTTTTTTAATCCAAGATCACACTGCCTGGGGACAGGCTTCCCGTTACTTTCATGGACTTCTGTGTACCAGAGACTCATGTGCACTCCTGGAGATACATCTGGTTTTGACTCTCTCTTTGCTCTTTGACTGTCTGTTTGAGGTCCACCCCCCAATTGTAACCCCCCACTCTGCCCACCACTCTGTGACTCACTGGGCGGGCACTTTGTTAATGCTGACGGTCTTGCCTTCATGGCTTACCATCGCTGCCCCAGCTAAGGTACAAAGTACCACAAGATCTACTGGGCACCACGTCTCCACAATCTGCCAATGCAGAGGAATTGGCGCTCTGTGGGGATAAGCCTTTAACCTAGGGGGGCACAGAAGACAGCGGGTCATTCTTCCCCGTGCCCACTTCCTGATCTGACCACCCTGAGGGACTGTCGGCTATCACACAACAGTCTTGTACAAAGTGCTTCCATTTGGCGTGATGTGGTAACAGGCATCCCTCTGTTATGCCCAGTCCTCGGCGGCCCCCCTCCTCTCTGTCCCCTGTGCCAGGTTCAAAGGATGTAGCGTCTAGTGTTTTCTTTCTACTCGTACGTGTTGGCAAAAGAAAGACAGCTGTGCTGTCATGTTGGGTCAGGATGGAGACAGGAGCCCAGTGCGACTTTCCAGCATCCTCCATGCTTCAAGGGACCCCCCGAAGTGGTTTCTGGTATCCAGAAGCTCCCACACAGTGAACTAACTCATCTACCCATTTGGGTGCAGGGCTAAGCTGTCTGGGCCACACTGATTTGTGTGTGATGTCACACAGGCTACGCCTCTCAGTTTCCTGCTCGCAGCTGACAAATGCATGGCCTAAATGTTGGCCACGATTTTGATTTAGGTCCTCTTTCTTCTCGCTCTTTCTCCTTCTCTTCCTCCCTTCCTTCTTTTCTTCTTCTTCCTTTCTCCTTTTTTGTTTTGGAAACAAGTTATTCAGATCCTAAAGAGCCTCGTGACTTTCCACGGTGTCTTTTTTGGGAAAAGATCACGTTAATATATACGTACACACATGGTGCTCCGACCCTAAGAGCAGGCTGGGTCCAGTGGCCTGGGGCACTTGGCGGTGGCTGTCTCGGCCCTTGGTGGCACATCTTTGAGGAGGAGTATAAGGGTACCGCTGACAAACATCTTTGGAAACGCTATAAATAGCACCTCGGCAAGATCAGGAAACAAAGGAGAAACAGCCAGTGTAATTAGCTCACTTACTGAGCAAGTTGGCTATTCCGAGGCTGCGAATGGCATTCCAGCTGATGAGGGGGAGAAAAGTCTCGGCTTCCTGCCCAGCTGAGGGGTGGGCGCACGCAGGCTGCGCCCCGGCTCACGGGACCCCAGCAGCCTCGCCGCATTATCGCTAGAAGCCCATGCAAGGAATTTTGGGAAGGAGCCACG
Organism: Dipus sagitta; assembly: GCA_036346955.1. Classification (NCBI taxonomy): domain Eukaryota; kingdom Metazoa; phylum Chordata; class Mammalia; order Rodentia; family Dipodidae; genus Dipus; species Dipus sagitta. Next base: position 37,509,576 of record CM070789.1, read on the forward strand.
GAGCCGGATGACAAAAAGCAACAAACCCCGGGGCCTCTGTGGAAGACAGTGGTGAGATCCAGGCTGTCACAAGAAGAAACAGAGGTGCTCTCACCCAGAGATCCAGAATTTCCCAAGCAAGAGTGACAACGGTCACACCGGGTAATGTTTCTTTCCTGAGCACGCATTTTGACCGTGAGCGCATTTGGGCTTCACAAGAACTCCCTAAGGCCGGCACTGCTGTGAGTCGTATTTTACAAAGAGGAAACTGAGGTTGAGAAAGATCAGGTACCCTGTCATACTCATGGTTAGATGTCTACTTGTAAACTTTTTCTTTTTCTTTTTTCCTTTTTTTTTGTTTTTCAAGGTAGGGTCTCACCCTGGCTCAGGCTGACCTGGAATTCACTATGGAGTCTCAGGGTGGCCTCGAACTCATGGCAATCCTCCTACTTCTGCCTCCCTGAGTGCTGGGATTAAAGGCATGCACCACTACATCCAGCCTGTAAACTTTTTAATATGTTATATTTATTTATTTATTTAGAGAGAGAGACGAAGCAGGAATACACACACACACACACACACACACACATATATGGCTCATGACATCATTTTCCCCTGCCATCGTGGAGCTTCCCCTTGAGCCTGTAAGCCAAAGTAAACCTCTTTTTCCCACAAGCTGCTCTTGGTTGGGTGATTTCTACCAGCAATGCAAACCTGACTGCAACAAAAGTATATTCTCAATTTCAAAAAGTTCTACTTTGGATTAATTTTTAAAGTTCGCAATATCTCTATTAATGAGAATTCTTCACAAACAAAAAAGGGTCTGGTTCATCAAGTGCTGTATTTCCTAATATCAAAAAATTCACTCTTTCTCTAATAGATAAATAAAAATAACTATAAATAAAAATAACTTTTTTTTAAAGGCTGGAGAAATTACTTAGTGGTGCCTGCCAGCAAAACCAAAGGACCCAGGTTCAATTCACAAGTACCCACGGAAAGCCAGATGCACAAGGTGGCGCATGCGTCTGGAGTTCGTTTACAGTGGCTAGAGGCCCTGGCGTGCCCATTCTCCCTTTCTCTCTCTCGCTCTAGTAAATAAATAAAATAAAATATTAAAAAAACATTCAACTTGAAATATACATTCATTAGAAACAGCACCTTTCTTACTCTGGATGCGAGTTAAACCAGATGTCCCCAAGGTCCGTCTAATGCTAAGACCCCACATTTATAATTATAACGCTAAGCTTTCATACTCTACAGGTAAACACTGGAAGATTCAGTTGCTCAAAAAGTAAGAAAGCACCCCTGATGGAAATATTCTAGTTTGGAAATAATTTTCCATGACTTGTTTTTTTTAAAATAATTTCATAAATATATGAAATATGAAAAATATGGGCTCTGGCTGGTATGCAAGGGGTGGTTTATCTCCTCAGTTGTGCTCCCAGTGAGCCCTTGCCCTGGCCAGCAGGCCTTCCATCCAAAGTGTATCCAAAAATATATATTTATTCATGTTTAGCCCCTCCTCTCTTCCCACCCCCCCAAAAAGAATCCTCTTCCCAGCTATCTCCTTCCTACTCCCATGTCTCTCTCTGTCTCTCTCTCTCTGTCTCTCTCTGAGAGAGAGGGGTGGGGAGAGACCCTATGAGTTTAATTAGGGTTCTCACATGAGCATGGGTAAGAAATTATTAACTGAAGCACGGACAGCTCACCAATGCCATTGCCGTCAAAGAACATAACTCCCCACGGCACTTTTGAGGGTGTATTCACCGTGTGTTCATTGTACATAGGGATGGGCTTCATAAAGACATTTTCTTACAAGCATGTCACGTGCAGTGGCCATATCGACCTTCCCATCCTCTCCTTCCCCTCCCCTCCCACGACTCCCATCCGTTCCCTCAGACAGCCTCGCTTCTTCTACCGTGTTCCGTGCACACAGAGGATTTCACGTGTCTGTATAAAAGCCCAGGATCCAAACATGAGACAAAACAGGCAACATCCGTCTGACTTATTTCGCTCTGTATGATAATCTCCAGTTTGCACCTATTTTCCTGTGAAGGATATCCTTTTGTGTTTTTTTTGATGGCCGAATAAACCTCCATTCTATACGTATGCACGCACCGCGTTCAATTTAAATGCTACCCTGGATAATTTGTGCATGTACATAATATACTTGGATCCTAGTCACTCCTATTGCCCTCTCTTACCCCCGTCCTGGTTGCCCTAAACTCCTTCTTCTCAGCCGAAATCCCCTTCCTCTCGGGGTTGCTTGTACAAGCATGGATGGGGATTTGCTCCTTGAAATACCGCAAAGCATCAGGGGCTACACGGCAGAAGAAGAGCCTGGCTTCCCCTCTCCCAGCAAACCGGTAACTGTCAGTGTTTGCTCCATGAGGAGCAGGAGTCTGGTGGGCACCCCTCCACCCGACGGCGCGATGCCAGCAGGCCCAGTGCTCTAAAGACAACCTCAGCCACTGTGAGTTGATGCGCGTCATAGCCACGCTGCACCCAGGAGGCAGCGTATCACAGCACTCCGCCCCATCCTCCGGCTCGTACGTTAGTTCCTTCACCCACTCTTCCGCCGTGTTTCCCGGGCCCCGGGGAGGGTAATAACACACGTTATGCTCTGAGCCCAGCCCGTAAGTAGCCACTTCTGCTCAGCATCGTTTTCAATTATAACTCTCTTCAATGACCTGTGCTCAACGGTAGTGGGTTTCCCCTCTCTGGCGGGCCAGGGCCTCTGACCTTCCCAGCCACAGTCTCGTGACCAGATTTTCAGTACCAGGCCCTCATTTCTTCCTGGGCACTGGGCCTCAGACCCAATCACAAAGTGGTTGGTTACCCCCGTAACAACGAGGCCGCTGTTATCCACTCACCTGTTGACGGGCACCTGGGCCGATTCCGTAACTCTGCCATTGTGAATACTGACGCAGTAGACATGGATGTACAAGTGTCTCTGTGGTGTGTTGCTTGGGAGTCCTTTGGGTATAGCTGGATCCAATGGTAAGTTCTAGATTTTTTTTTTTTTTTTTTTTTTTTTTTTGGTTTTTTTGAGGTAGGGTCTCATTCTGGCTCAGGCTGACCTGGAATTCACTATGGAGTCTCAGGGTGGCCTCGAACTCTCCGTGATCCTCCTACCTCTGCCTCCCGAGTGCTGGGATGAAAGACGTGCGCCACCACGCCCGGCTAGTTCTAGCTTTTGTTGGAGGACCTTCCATACCGATTTCCATAGTGGCTGGACCAGTTGGCATGCCCATGCCATCTTAATAATCGAGAATGTATTCGATTATATCATTATTATGTCAAAAATTGGTAGTGGTGGCCATATATAGTTGCCATCAAAGACTGAGAAAGGAAGTAACTCACTAGCTGGTTTTTTTGTTTGTTTGTTTTTTTGCAGAATAAACACATGTATGACCAGAGCTAAAGGTAGCTGAGCCTCCGGTAAATGGGAGTTTGTTTGTGTACCTGAATTTCATGGGCCTCGAATGTTCCACAAGGGAGCCACACACCGCAAAAGTATTTATCCATCGCGACCACTAATCAGGGTTTAATTAGCCTTATAATTAGGAGGGTAAACAGAAGTACAATTCCCAAATTACTCACTGTTTTCTTCCCCACCTGTCTATGGAGCACTGTTTCATTTGCGTTTGTACGTATAGCAATTCAGCACAAAGTTAGCCATGAAAATTTATTAACTGTTTGGAAGAATTGCTTGCTGCTTTCTACCAACTCCTGCTGCGTTTTGATTTCTTGCAATGTCCACAAGTGCCAACCCGGAGTTGAACCAGCTCCGTGGATGCCTCTGAAAGCACAAAAGGAGAGTTTTGTTGCCAGCCGTCCTGGGCCGAGTCATGGGATCTGCTAATGGTCTAAGTTGCTTTTCCAGGAGGCATACTTAATACTGCCCTCAGAAAAGTGAGTGTATTTCCCAAATGATGACACTGGCAGGCCGAGAAGCCTTTTTTTAAAAAAACAAAAAAAATATATTTTATTCATTTATTTGACAGAGAAAGAGAGAGAGAGAGAGAATGGCCACACCAGGGCCTCCAGCCACTGAAAACGGACTCCAGACACATGCGCCCCCTTGTGCATCTGGCTAATGTGGGTCCTGGGGAATCAAACCTGGGTCCTTTGGCTTTGCAGACAAACGCCTTAACCGCTAAGCCATCTCTCCAGACCACTTTTTTTTTTTTTTTAATCCAAGATCACACTGCCTGGGGACAGGCTTCCCGTTACTTTCATGGACTTCTGTGTACCAGAGACTCATGTGCACTCCTGGAGATACATCTGGTTTTGACTCTCTCTTTGCTCTTTGACTGTCTGTTTGAGGTCCACCCCCCAATTGTAACCCCCCACTCTGCCCACCACTCTGTGACTCACTGGGCGGGCACTTTGTTAATGCTGACGGTCTTGCCTTCATGGCTTACCATCGCTGCCCCAGCTAAGGTACAAAGTACCACAAGATCTACTGGGCACCACGTCTCCACAATCTGCCAATGCAGAGGAATTGGCGCTCTGTGGGGATAAGCCTTTAACCTAGGGGGGCACAGAAGACAGCGGGTCATTCTTCCCCGTGCCCACTTCCTGATCTGACCACCCTGAGGGACTGTCGGCTATCACACAACAGTCTTGTACAAAGTGCTTCCATTTGGCGTGATGTGGTAACAGGCATCCCTCTGTTATGCCCAGTCCTCGGCGGCCCCCCCTCCTCTCTGTCCCCTGTGCCAGGTTCAAAGGATGTAGCGTCTAGTGTTTTCTTTCTACTCGTACGTGTTGGCAAAAGAAAGACAGCTGTGCTGTCATGTTGGGTCAGGATGGAGACAGGAGCCCAGTGCGACTTTCCAGCATCCTCCATGCTTCAAGGGACCCCCCGAAGTGGTTTCTGGTATCCAGAAGCTCCCACACAGTGAACTAACTCATCTACCCATTTGGGTGCAGGGCTAAGCTGTCTGGGCCACACTGATTTGTGTGTGATGTCACACAGGCTACGCCTCTCAGTTTCCTGCTCGCAGCTGACAAATGCATGGCCTAAATGTTGGCCACGATTTTGATTTAGGTCCTCTTTCTTCTCGCTCTTTCTCCTTCTCTTCCTCCCTTCCTTCTTTTCTTCTTCTTCCTTTCTCCTTTTTTGTTTTGGAAACAAGTTATTCAGATCCTAAAGAGCCTCGTGACTTTCCACGGTGTCTTTTTTGGGAAAAGATCACGTTAATATATACGTACACACATGGTGCTCCGACCCTAAGAGCAGGCTGGGTCCAGTGGCCTGGGGCACTTGGCGGTGGCTGTCTCGGCCCTTGGTGGCACATCTTTGAGGAGGAGTATAAGGGTACCGCTGACAAACATCTTTGGAAACGCTATAAATAGCACCTCGGCAAGATCAGGAAACAAAGGAGAAACAGCCAGTGTAATTAGCTCACTTACTGAGCAAGTTGGCTATTCCGAGGCTGCGAATGGCATTCCAGCTGATGAGGGGGAGAAAAGTCTCGGCTTCCTGCCCAGCTGAGGGGTGGGCGCACGCAGGCTGCGCCCCGGCTCACGGGACCCCAGCAGCCTCGCCGCATTATCGCTAGAAGCCCATGCAAGGAATTTTGGGAAGGAGCCACGGAGCCGGATGACAAAAGCAACAAACCCCGGGGCCTCTGTGGAAGACAGTGGTGAGATCCAGGCTGTCACAAGAAGAAACAGAGGTGCTCTCACCCAGAGATCCAGAATTTCCCAAGCAAGAGTGACAACGGTCACACGGGTAATGTTTCTTTCCTGAGCACGCATTTTGACCGTGAGCGCATTTGGGCTTCACAAGAACTCCCTAAGGCCGGCACTGCTGTGAGCCCTATTTTACAAAGAGGAAACTGAGGTTGAGAAAGATCAGGTACCCTGTCATACTCATGGTTAGATGTCTACTTGTAAACTTTTTCTTTTTTTTTCTTTTTTCTTTTTTTTTTTTCGAGGTAGGGTCTCACCCTGGCTCGGGCTGACCTGGAATTCACTATGTAGTCTCAGGGTGGCCTCGAACTCACGGCAATCCTCCTACCTCTGCCTCCCTGAGTGCTGGGATTAAAGGCATGCACCACTACATCCAGCCTGTAAACTTTTTAATATGTTATATTTATTTATTTTAGAGAGAGAACGAAGCAGAGGAAGAGGGGGGGAGAGAGAAAGACAGAGAGAGAGAGAGAATGGGTGCACCAGGCCCTCCAGCCACTGCAAACTCCAGATGCATGCGCCCCCTTGTGCACCTGGCTTAACGTGGGTCCTGGGGAATCGAGCCTCGAACCAGGGTCCTTAGGCTTCACAGGCAAGAGCTTAACCGCTAAGCCATCTCTCCAGCCCGCTTCCAATATTTTGCCAGTGCTTTGCTGACTACCAAAGGTCTGTAAACAGAACTGATGAAAAGGCAGCTGCCTTCCCCACCCTGGACACTCCCAACCCCGTGGGGAGAAAAATGTTAGGAACACTGTCAAGGATGTCTATAATTCCGGAAGTTGACAAACATACGCTTAAAAGAGGATGAAGATACTTCACAATTTGCCTGTTCAATGGTCTGTGTCCACCGTTGCCTTTGGTCCCAGCAGAGGTCGTCCTGAGCAAGGCAGTTACCACCTCAGAAACACCAAGGAGCCTGGCGTTGTGGCACACGCCTTTAATCCCAGCACTCGGGAGGCAGAGGTAGGAGGATCGCCATGAGTTCAAGGCCACCCTGAGACTCCACAGTGAATTCCAGGTCAGCCTGGGCTAGAGTGGGACCCTACCTCGAAAAACCAAAATAAATAAATAAATAAATAAATAAACAAACAAATAAATAATAAAGCCCGGCGTGGTGGCGCACTGCCTTTAATCCCAGCACTCGGGAGGCAGAGGTAGGAGGATCACCATGAGTTCGAGGCCACCCTGAGACTCCATAGTGAATTCCAGGTCAGCCTGAACTAGAGTGAAACCTTACCTCAGGAAAACAAAGCAAAAACAAACAAACAAACAAACAAAAGCACCAAGGAGCTCCTGGCTGGTAGGATTCTTCCATGACTCAGAGTGGACTGGCTGAGTTCTTTTTGTTTCCACAAACCTCTCCATTTATTTAAGTTTCCTCAAGATGTCATTGGGAAGTCCGCATTCACTAGTTGGCAGTCTGGATGAAGCTGTGATTTAACTATTTGTTTTCAAAGCCAGGACCCTTGCGCTTCAGAGTGGGGGAGTCACTTGCAGTACAGGTGACATATCTGGTAGGGGCAGAGGAGGACATTAAAAAGTACGGCCTCGGGACCAGTACCGGAGCTGTGGCTCCTAGCAGCTCGTAGCAGTAATCTTCTCATGGCTGGGAGGAAGAAAAAAAAAAACACCAGACAAGAGGCAGCTTATGGGGGGGGGGGGGGACGCCTTGGTATGGTTCATCATGCCAAGGAATGGACAGTACAAGTGAGAAGTCTGGGTCCCGTATCACATTAGAGGGCAGAGGGAAGCTTTGGATCTGGGCTATTTCGCCCCAACTCATGCCTCCAGTGACAGATCTCCTCAGCAAGTCTCCTCCTCCCAAAGGCCCAACAGTTCTCCCAGAATTGCCATCAGCTGAGGACCAAGTCTTCAAAACACACGAGCCTACCGGAGACGTTTCAGTTCAAACGACCACACTCATCTACCCTTCTAGGCCCCAGTTTACCCAACTGTGGAATGGGGACAACAGTCTCACAGGGGGACTATTGAGAATTAAGCAAATCAGTAAGTGTACAAGACCTGAAATAGCGTTTGGCACGTGGAAAGTTCTCTACGAATATCAGGTTCTAAAGAGAAACGCGACCTGGAGTCAAGGGTCTACGCAAGACCCCCACAGAATCTGGACTTTGCCATATGGCCACATATTTTCAGTTGTGAGCGAGGCAAGTCATACATGGAACGGCTCCAGCGACTTCCTCACTGGTTAAAGGTAAGAGCTACCTGTACCTGAATCCCCACCTTCACTCTGACGATGTTAAGCATCTGTATGAAACGGAGGACGCTGAGAGGTGTGACCTGTCCCCCCTCATGAAGCTTGACTGGTCTACGACTGCTTTGGCCACCAGAGCTTGGCAGAAACACTACTTCCTCCCATAGCTTCTCCTGCCTGAGGAAAAAAACCATGCTAACAGTGCCTGCCAATCTCTGTTTTGCGAAGTTGTGGGGATCACATGGGTTAGTGGATGGGAGTGTGTGCTGGGAAACGGAAAACACTGCAGGCATTAGGAATTACAATCATTTGCACACGCTAATTACACTGCGTATTATTCTGTAACAATAAAAAAAAAAGTCACCCGCGCGATAGGATTTCTTGGTCGATATGTGTAATTTAGACTCTGGGAACCCTCAGAAACGCTCCCCAACAATCGCTCTCCACAGGCACGTGTGTCTGTGCTACAGGAAAACATCTATTCCGTTCAGTCCAGCCCTTCCCACTTAACGTGACTTAAACCGATGGCTCAGTGGCATGTGGTCCAAAGGGGGGAAAAAAGATTAGGGGCAGATCGACTACTTCTCGTCACTTGTTTCTGGAAAATTAAAACTGAGAAATATTTGCTTAGCATTAGGCACAGAGCATTGTGCTGGGGCTTGGAGATTTAAATAAGGAAAGTCAAATCAGAAAGATCCTGATCGCATGCAGTTCAAAAACATAATGGAAGCCGGGACATGGTGGCGCACACCTTTAATCCCAGCACTCGGGAGGCAGAGGTGGGAGGATCGTCGTGAGTTCGAGGCCACCCTGAGACTCCATAGTGAATTCCAGGTCAGCCTGGGCTAGAGTGAGACCCTACCTCGAACCCCCCCAAAAATAATAATGATGGAGAACAGGAAGAAGGAGTGGCACTGTTTAAGGGACACCCAAAGTGGAACTTTAATAATAAAGGTCCCTGTCAGATTAGATTCCAGAAACTTCCATTCTGTGATCCTGAGTTGATAACATTTTCTTCTTTAAATATATTTTTGGGGCTGGAAAGATGGCTTGGTGGTTAAGGCGCTTGCCTAAATATATTTTTCATTTATTTATTTGCAAGCAGGGAGAGATAGAAGAGAGAGAGAGAGAATGGGTGCATCTGGACCTCCAGACACTGCAAACAAACTCCAGACGCATGCGCCACCGTGCTTCTGGTTTTACATGGGTCCTGCAGACTTGAACCGGGGTCGTCAGGCTTTGTAAGGCAAGCAAGTGAACCGCTGAGCCATCTCTCCAGTCCCCGTAACATTTTCTTTAATCAAGAAACACTGGTAGAGTAACCCACTCAGACTTCAGGGGGAGGGGGAGGGGGTTCTGTCTGTTCTGTTACCACCTTCATTTCCTGTTTCACTAATTAAACCCTCCTTTAACTTGCAAAAAAGAAAGAAAGAAAGAAAGAAAGAAGAGAGAAGAAAGAAAGAAAGAAAGAAAGAAAGAAAGGAAAGAAAGAAAGAAAGAAAGAAAAGAAACACTCCTATTAAAAACACCACTTGCTTTTGACTCGTCATCAGGAATGTCTGGCCCTTCCATTATTTCTGTGATCTCAGAATAGGTCTGTACCAAACAACGGTGCTGATACTCACACCGTTTCTCAAGAATTACTTCCCAGCTTCCTACTCCAGGAAGGCTTACTGGGTTTCTTCTCTCACACACGCCCATTCTTCTCCCCATGCATCCTTCACACACACTCAGAAACACACAGACTCTGCTCTCTTCTTTTTCTAGTATCCTAACATGGTTAGTTCAGTGCCCCCCCCCCAGAACTTGACGTCATGGCTAGCCTCTTTGTCAGGATGGCCTCTAGCTCAGACCAGTCGCTGTCCCCGGCCCACCACCATGAGGTCATAAATACATTTTACCAAGGGAGGGCAATCTCAATCTCTCCCTCCCTTTCTTTCTCTCTCCCTCCCTTTCTTTCTCTCTTGGCTGCCTGACCACTCGTGAACCTCCTAATCCCACTTCCCACATGGGCTCTAGACCCCCCTCCTACTCTCCACACGGCAAGAGCTCTCTGTTCTGTCTTTTCTGTCCTCTCCACGGTTCTTCCAAGCCCACCTGTGTGGGCTCTCAAGCCACGTGTGTGTATTTCTTTTCCTTCCCTTGATTCTGGAAATAAATATAATAATTTAATAATTATCCTCCTCAGTCTTATTTTATTCAATTCTTTGGTTCAGAGTAGATACAGACCATGGGGTTTGGGGTTCAAGGACTTCTCTGAACCCCTAGAACCCTGTTTTACTCTCACCGTGGATTGGCTACTTAAAAAGAAAAAGAAAAAGAAAAAGCGATCAGGGTGTGGGGGTGCATGCCTTTAATCTCAGCACTCGTGAGGCAGAGGTAGGAGGATTGCTGTGAGTTCGAGGCCACCCTGAGACTCCATAGTGAATTCCAGCTCAGCCTGGGCAAGAGTGAAAAAAAAAAAAAAAAAAGCAATGTGCTCAGCACTGGAAATATGATGATACGAATTCGAGGCTCGAGTTCCTTTTCTCAAGTTACTTCTTGCCTAGTGAGAGTGATCATGGCCAGACATTCCACTTTCCTTTCCTTCCAGTTTCAATTTCCTCATGTCATGGAAGAAAATGAAATCTCAGATGAAATCAATGACTTGCCCAAGACACAAGCTAGTTAGCTGGATGTGGTGGTGCACGTCTTTAATCCCAGCACTCGGGAGGCAGAGGTAGGAGGATCTCCCTGAGTTGGAGGCCAGCCTGAAACGACATAGTGAATTCCAGGTCGGCCTGGGCTAGAGTGAAAACCTACTGAGAAAAACCAAAAAACAAGTAAAATTCAAATTCCATCTTGAGCTGTCTCACTCTTTAAACTAGTCTCTTAAACACTAAGCTGCCCTGCTCCCCTATGCCTCTGCACATACCCCACACAGAGCTGGAAGAGAAGAGGTTAAGCCATCCAAAGAGGGCTTCCTGGAGGAAGAGACACTGCTTCAGGAGAGGTGAGCGAGATCGTTCAGGAAGGGACGAGGGTCGTGTCCAAAGTGTCTCGAGAGAACACGAGTCATGGTGGGAAGCCACAGTCTGTCACCTTAAGGCAGTGCAGAGTGTGAAGTGGGCTTTCTAGAACATACGGCCAACCGAACCACTTTAGCTAGAGCTTCTTGGTAGAGGCGGTCTATCGGGATCCAGTGAGAGACAGGCTTCCTTCCCTTTCAAAACGTTTACCCAGGAAAGACGATTAATTGCCTTTATTGCGGAACATTTTCCATGTGATGAACTTATCTGCGAACTATCGTTACTGCACTTGCAAATCCAGAATAGAAAGAATGGTGTATCACGGTGTATCACAAAGCGGGGGGGCTCTCTTATGAGAAGCGACTGGTAAATGTGTTGAGTAGCTGTTTTCCCACGCAAATAGTTGAGAGAATGAAGTAAAACCACCACTTAACCATTGTTCTTTTAAAGACCTACAACCTCGTGCAGACCTTTTAGCAGAAAGGTTAAAAGTGCTTGATTGAGACCCATGTGAAAGCTTCCAGCAAATTAAGGAGCCAATCAAAATGCCTGGTCCAAGTTTCCTTTCTTATACTGAATGCATTTTCCTAACCCGGTTTAGGAATAATTCATTTATTCACGCATTGGAAGAGTCAGCAAACATTAGTATTAGCCAGTATTATCTTCATGCCTGAAAACATATTTGGGAGATTCTTGATCTATTTCTTTAAGAACATGACATGGGGGCTGGGGAAAAAGCACTTGGAGGGCTGGAGAGATGGCTTAGCGGTTCAGCGCTTGCCTGTGAAGCCTAAGGACCCCGGTTCGAGGCTCTATTCCCCAGGACCCACGTTAGCCAGATGCACAAGGGCGTGCACGCATCTGGAGTTCGTTTGCAGTGGCTGGAGGCCCTGGCACGCCCATTCTCTCTCTCTCTCTCTCTCATTCTCTCTCCCCCACTTTCTCTCGCTGTCTGTCACTCTCAAATTAAAAAAAAAAAAGAAAAAAAAAGCACTTGGAGTGTAAGTAAGGCGGAATTCAGCTCTCTAGAACCCATATGAAATGCCAGATGGGCCCAGGGACTGCCTGTAATCCCAGAACTTGAGAGATAGTGACAGGGGCTCCCTAGGGTAAGCTGTCTAGCTAGACTAGCCCAATCAGCGAATTTTCAGTTCAACTGAGAAAGTCCACCTCAGTAAACAAGGTGGAGCACAATAGAGGAAGACACCCAACATTCTCATCTGGCCTCTATGCACACCCACGCACACATGTGCACCCACGTGCATACAAGATGCACACATGCTACACACGCTCACACAGGTTTTGAAAAATTACAGGGCTGGAGAGATGGCTCAGCGGTTAAGGCGCTTGCCTGCAAAGCCTAAGGACCCATGTTTGACTCTCCAGATCCCACATGAGCCAGACGCACAAAGGTGAGGCAAGCGCAAGGTCGCACGTGACCACTAGGTGGCGCAAGCGTCTGGAGTTCAATTTCAGTGGCTGAAGCCCTGGTGCACCAATTCCCTCTCTGTGTCTCTGTCTCTCTCTCTTTCTCTCTCTCTGTTTCTCGCTCTCTAAAAAAATGGAAAAATGTATACAGAGAGTGACAGAATATATGGAGTAATGAAATGAAGGCAAGGTACATAGGAGAGCTGTCCATAGCTTGCCAAGGACAGTTGAAAAAGACTCCAGATGACCTTGGACCTGACTCCTACTAGGAGGATTCTTCCAGAAAAATTCAGCAACAAGAGCTCTACCATCTAACAAGCGCCATGTGCCATCCAAGTCCTCAAGCTCTCTCTGTGCATTTCCTAATGTAACCTTCAGAGCAGTTCTATGAGAGAGATAGTGTCACCATTTCTAAAGTGTGAAAACTGACCGTCAAGAAGTCCAGACTTAGCAATTAAAGTCATAGAAATGAGAGATGCGCATGCAGGTCTGCTTGACTCCAGGGCTGGGGCTCTTGACGCTGAGCTTCATGTTTTCTTGCTAGAGAAGGAAGGGCTTTCCCAAGGAGAGGGAAACCTACCCCGAAAGGCAGACAGGCTGCAACTGGCCTCACGTGTTCACAAGCTACGGGCAGCTCTGCACGGGCTACAAGTGGAAAGCAAGGAGAGGTTAGCCTAAAGCCACATCATGTAGCTCTTGGTATGTGGTAAGAAGTCATCTGCACTCACCCCTGTCCCTCCTCACAAGACGGATGAATAGGAAAAGATAACAGGAGAACATTCTTCCTGGCCAGTGTTTCCTCTCAGCTGAGGAATGTCTATGGTGGGACGTGGGGAGATGGTTCAGTGGCTGAAGGTGCTTGCAAAGCCTGCTGGCCCCTGGGTTCAATGTCCCCAGCCAACACCCACATAAAGCCAGACAAGAATCAGACTGCAGTAGCAAGAGACCCTGGCACACCCATACACACACACCCCTCACTAACTAACTAACTAAATATTTTAAAAAGAAAGAAGACGTCATCGCTCACTGATCCAGGGCTGTTTTTTTTTTTTTTTTTTTTTTTTCCGCACCTCGTAGATAAAGGTATAAAATGGACAAGGACCAAGCCCGAAGTCACCAGCTAAGGTGGGCTCTATGCGGGGAAGGTTCCGTGAGGGGTAAGCAGTGGTCAGCTGGTGGCTTGGATACATTCTCTGGGGGGGAAAAAAAATCCAAATGAGGATATTTGGGAAAGTAAATAGAAACTAAATAGGGGAAGTTCGGCAAAGGTAGTCAGTTGTACAGTGGCTCTAAGGTAGCTTTTCTGTCGTTGTTTTCTGGCTTTTGTTCCCACCTAGACAGCCACACAGCTAAGAGAGCTTCCATGGTAAGACGGAAGACCAGGATGAATCACTGAGCAAGAAGATAAAAGTGAGGGGCACAGGAAGTGAGGCAGAGAGGCAGGTAGAGGCCACACCCGCCACGGCAGGATGTCAAGATCTGTATGCTTGCACAAATATCTTGAGGATGTTTCTATACTCACGAGTTCCCCTGGAAACATCTCCACTGCCTGACAAAATCATCTATGTAACATACAGAATTTCCTTTTCGTCTTGGCTGCTTAAAACACACACACACACACACACACACAACAAATCACAGCTAAATTACTCTAGACATTCTATTCTAATCAATACGGTGATATGCAGTCTGCTGGGTTCTTCCAGAAATTTCCTCTGAAGTGCTACTGATTTTTCACACTCAGAAATTCATCCTAATGAAATCACTTGTTCTGAAGATCACACTGCACCTGTTCTTTGCTCTGTGAGGTTTGGAATGGATTTTAGCCAAAGCATAAAGGATTTGACAATTGCCAGGAGTAAGTCCTCCGTCTACACGCTCCAGGCAGACAAGTGGAAGAGGAGGAAATTAAAACAAGCAAGTCAGGAGGCACACAAGTTTAAATTGGCAAAAATTGATAATATGCTTCCTATTGCTGAGGACTTTAAGGTGTAAAGACATGTCCTCTGGGGCTGGAGAGATGGCTTAGTGGTTAAGGCGCTTGCCTGCGAAGCCCAAGGACCCAGGTTCTACTCTCCAGATCCCACATAAGCCAGACGCACAAAGGTGAGGCAAGTGCAAGGTCGTTCATGCCCACTAGGTGGCGCAAGCATCTGGGGTTCGATTGCAGTGGCTGAGGCCCTGGCACACCATTTCTCTCTCTCTCCCTCTCTCTCTCTAAAATAAAAAAAAAAAAAGTAGAAATCAAACTAACTTAAAATAAAGAAATGTCCTTTTTTGTTTCCTAATGAGTTAAATCAGGGTCATTTTTATAAGCATTGTGGGGGTTATTCATTGATTATACCACTTAAGATTAGGTGGGAAGAAGGCAGGGGCTAAGAGAAGGCGATGGGGACGGATGCAATCAAAATACCTTACATTAGTGTATGATATTGTCAAAAATAAAATTAGTTTAAAAAGATATAAAAAAAAAAACCCAGTGTCCTCAAACTACTTTCTCCTGGATTCTCTAATTCTCCAACTCACGATTCTCCCCATTTTTTAGATGAGGAAATGGGGGCGATGAGATGGAGTCACTTCCCCCTCGGTGAGGGAGGGTGCGCTCAAGGCAGCCCCCAGTCTTGGGCTCTTTGCTCCGGGCCCCCCCCCAGCTCACAAAACTTACAGCCTTGCAAAATAGCTGTGACCCCCCCTGCTCCCCAGATCCCACTCCAAACACGCTGCTGCCCTCCTGCTGGGCCTGAGAATCATCTCCCCATGCAGCTCCATCAAGGACACCCCAGGAATTTAATGACCTTGTTACCACCATTGGCGCTTAATGACCCTGCAGATCCCCGCGGTGCAGATTCTCCTTGGACTGGTTGGTTGTTAATGAACCCCTGCTCCATTCACTGGTTCTGACTGAAGTCTCTTCCCGCAGGATCACGGGTTCAGAGCCAGAAAACAACAACTTGAATGTCCACTAGGAGCAGGCACCGCACGATGCATGTTACATACGCTGCCTGGTTTGTAACACCCCCCACCCAAAAAAGATCATGTGGCGTAGAGGTGGTGTCCTCCCCATTTTACAGATAGATAAAGCAAGCCACAGACTGGAGAACTTGCCAGGGACTGGACAATGAGTAAGAGTGAGATGCACATTTGAATCCGTGGAGTTGGGCTGCAAGATTCCACGGCACTGACCACCTGCAGGCCCATGGCGTGACATCAAGGTCCCCTGGTTGGTGTACTTTACAAAGACGGACCTCGCAGTGCCTGGCACTACCTACACAAGACCCTCATCATAGGAGGAAAAGATGATGACATCAAAATAAAAGACACTAGCCGAGTGTGGTGGCGCACGCCTTTAATCCCAGCACTCGGGAGGCAGAGGTAGGAGGATCGCCGTGAGTTCGAGGCTACCCTGAGACTACAGAGTGAATTCCAGGTTAGCCTGGGCTAGAGTGAGACCATACCTCAAAAAAGTAAAAAAAAAAAGTAAAAGAGACTGATTTAGAAGGGGAGGGGATATGATGGAGACTGAGGTTGTGAAGGGGAAAGTGAGGAGGGGGAGGGAATTATCATAGTTTACTGTCTATAATTATGGACGTTGTCAATAATAAAATGCAAAATTAAATAAATAAATAGTGCCTTGCTTCTTAGGCATGTTGAGGAGTCTAAGGGGAGGGGATATGATGGAGAGTGGGGTTGTTAAGGGGATAACGGGGGGGGGGAGGGAATTATCATAGTTTATAGTCTATAATTATGGAAGTTGTCAATAATAAAATGTAAAATTAAATAAATAGTGCCTCGCTCCTTACGCATGTTGAGGAGTCTAGAAATGACATGTCTACTCATCTTGGAACCCCCTGAAATTAAGATAAATGCAGTCAGCGGGCAGAAACTTAAACCCATCCTATCTTGTGTTCATTTCATGGAGAATTGAACACCTGGGGCATTTATTTCTTTCAACTGCTCCACCCCCCAAATTACGAGGAAAATTCCATCATGAGGATAGAGCGGTGAGTCAGGGAGGATTTCCAGTTTCTCCCAGTTCCAGTTCCGGTGAGCTACACGTATCCACTGGTGGCCGGAAACGTCCACTTAATCAACACCGAGAGAGCTGCTTGGATATGGCAGGGTTATTGGGGTTCAGAGCCAGTAGGAAAAAAAAAAAATCTCATTTGGTATCTTTTTGTTGCCCTTACATGCTGATTCTTAGGATCAATTGTAGAAAAATAATAATACTAGTAATCTGAAAACACTCCAAATAAAGTCAGTCTGCAGCTGTGCCCTAAGAACTAACTGTCCACCCAGGTCAGGGTCTCAGTCTGTGAATGAAGACCCTCGGGGGTCTTGTCATGTTTAGAAGTCAGATTTGGCCTGAGGAGCAGCAGAACTCTCTGAGGAGTCTTACCCTACCGTGCGCCCTAGGTTTCACATCTCAAGGATGGTTCTGAGAACTACTGAGGCCCCTGCGACCCAGACAGTTCACAGAGAGAGCCTGTAAGTCTTCAGATGAAAGGGAAGGGCCATGCATCTGTCCACAGCCCCACGTACTCCTCTCTGCCTCTCTTGCCATCCCCTTAGAAAGAGCCCTCTCTAAAACTCTGCTCAAACTTCCAGTGAAACGTGTTCAAAAAAAAAAAAAAAAAAGACCTCCAGGGCTGGAGAGATGGCTTAGCAGTTGAGCTCTTGCCTGTGAAGCCTAAGGACCCCCGTTCGAGGCTCGATTCCCCAGGACCCACGTTAGCCAGATGCACAAGGGGGCGCATGTGTCTGGAGTTTGTTTGCAGTGGCTGGAGGCCCTGGAGCACCCATTCACTCTCTGTCTTTCTCTCTCTCTCTCTCTCCGTGTCTCTCTCTCCCTCTTTCTCTGTCAAATAAATAAATAAATAAAAATAAAAATAAATGACCTCCAAATTCAGTAGGACAGAAATTCTGGGTGACCTTGAGAAAACAACCTGGGGTTTATTGCGTGGTGAAGAGCACCCAGGTTAAATTCGCTATTCGGGGCTGGAGAGATGGCTTAGTGGTTAAGACACTTGCCTGGGAAGCCTAAGGATCCAGGCTCCATTTCCCCAGGGCCCACATGAGCCAGATGCACAACATGACACATGCAACCGGAGTTTGTTTGCAGTGGCAAGAGGTCCTGGTGTGCCCATTCACAATATCTATCTGTCGATCTCAAATAAATAAGTAAATTTTAAGAACTAAAGCTGCTTAGGGTCAGAAGTGACCCAGGCCAGGACTGAAGTCAGAGATCTTCCCGCGAGGGCAGAGAAGCAAGTCTCTGGGCCGTAACATCAGGCAGGTCACTCACTGTAGCTGCAGACAGAGTCGCTGACATCACTAGGCCAGCGGAGGCGGGTAAATACAATCACGGTTAACTAGCCATGCCCTTGCCTTCTGTTTCTGGGGGTGCATATACTAGGCAAGTGCCCTACCACTGAGCTATACCTCTGGTCCTCATTTCATTTTTATTGACTCTTCCCATACTGTTTTTTTTTTAATTTTTATTTATTTATTTGAGAGCAACAGACAGAGAGAGAGAGAAAGAGGCAGAGAGAGAGAGAGAGAGAGAGAATGAATGGGCGCGCCAGGGCCTCCAGTCAATGCAGACCATCTCCAGATTCATACAGCACTGCATCTGGCTAACGACGGACCTGAGGAATCGAACCCCGGTCCTTTGGCTTTGCAGGCAAACGCCTTAACCGCTAAGCCATCCCTCCAGCCCTATCTTAAACTTTAAAATTGCAGATGTAGAACTACAGAGCCAGTCACGGGGCGATCTAAAGGGCAGTGGCTTTGCAATTGCCCATCCTCTCCTGAGGAACAGTGGTCCTCCACAGCTGAGAAACTTGGGTTAAGTCCCTCCACCCCATTTGAAACGAATACAGTGGCAACATCCTCGTAGACAATGTGGAGGTATTACCAAAAAAAAAAAAAAAAAGTAAATAAATAAGATAGAAAAAGGGGCCCAGCAAGTATCAGCACAACCTAAGACATCCTTGGCACAGATCTGCTATGTACATAAGCCAAAGTGTGAATATGTTTTGCAAAGCAAGCATTGATGTAAGACATTATCACTTCCATTTTTTTTTTTACATTTGATATTTTATTTCTTTATTTTAGAGCAAGAAAAAGGCACAGAGAGAAAGAGAGAGAGAGAATGGGTGCGCCAGGGCCTCCAGCCACTGCAAACGAACTCCAGACGCGTGCGCCATCTTGTGCATCTGGCTTACGTGGGTCCTGGGGAGTCGAACCTGGGTCCTTAGTACTCACAGGCAAGTGCCTTAACCGCTAAGCCATCTCTCCAGCTCTGGACCCTTCAGTTTTAAGAGAACTCTCGGGCTGGAGAGATGGCTTAGCGGTTAAGCACTTGCCTGTGAAGCCTAAGGACCCCGGTTCGAGGCTCAATTCCCCAGGGCCCACGTTAGCCAGATGCACAAGGGGGCGCACACGTCTTGAGTTCGTTTGCAGTGGCTGGAGGCCCTGGCACTCCCATTCTCTCTCTCTCTCTCTCTCCCCTCTTTCTCTCTCTGTCTGTCGCTCTTAAATAAATAAATAAAAGTAAACAAAAAAAAAATTAAGAGAACTCTCAAGATCCTAACTTTGCTCAAGAAAATGTCCTTCTTGCATCGATTCAGTAGATGACCTAATCCTACGACTAGAGTATCTAACTATTCCTGGGCCTGGTGTTTGCTCACAGTGCTGGAAATGGAACCCAGGGCCTCAGGCATGATGGGAAAACCCTCTTATCACTGCGTTACACGCTCAGCACAGCTTCCCGGCTGCCGTGATCCCGGCTGGACTCGGAGCGATGAACGTGAAGCAACGAGATTCGGCCACTGATGGGAATCCCAGCAGAACAGCGCCGTGGGCAGAGGGTGAGGTGCAACGGCTTGGCCCCAAGCAGAAAGGGAAGTGCGGAACGCAACGTTAGAGAAGGGGGGTGGATGCCGGCTTACTGCACAGGGATCCGACCATGTGTGCCCTGCAGATTCTGGTGTTCTTTGGACAAGAGAAAAGTTGGTTCTGAGGTACAGGAGCAATTGTTCCCCATCACTCTTCTCCGCCCGTCTATACTGAGAACTGCAACTCCAAACCCTTTTCCTGCACACAGACACTCACTATACCAGGGGTGGGGGCTTGTTGGCCCTCCAGCCACCTGCTGGCCCCTGGCCCCTCCCTTCCTACAGAGCTGACACTGGTGCTGTATGTAACACGGTAGTTATGATCACAGGGACAGGGGGACACTCCTGCTAGACGTTCCGATCACTTGGCTATCTTGTTTCGGTACCCATAACTTCATCCCCTTCCGGCAGAAGAGGAGCCCGAGGCTCAGAGGAGTCATGTGAGGCATTACGCTAAGGACACATGGCCAGAAGAGGTAACTTCTCCTTTCCAGATGCCTGTTCTGTGCACCACGAAGGGGCCGAAGGTCTGCTCTGAGACTCCACAGTGTGGGGACTGCGTTCATTCCGGTCCGCTTTGTCGCCTGGCCCCAAGACTGTGGCCTCTCGAAAGACAAGACCCAGGGGGACCCGGGTCCCCCACAGCCGTCCCGCTGCTGTGCATACGACATGTGTGGATAAATATCACAGTGCCCGGAGCACAAGCATGGGACTGGGCTTTTTGAACTTACACCCCAACCCTGCATGTTCCATTTGGTTCTGTCAAAATGGCCCACGAACAGCTATCACTGAGTTTCCGATGGAAGAACTCCAACCCTGTCAACCAAGGACCACAGTGCCTGCAGGAGACGATCTGGCTAGGCATAAGCAGAACCAAATTCTTCCCCCAGTCTGGCTAAGGAGAGCCATGTCCCGGTTACAAATTTCCCGAGAAAATCGCTCCTCGACTGGGCAGATTCTCAAGGCATTGGCATCTAGGCGGTGGGCCGGCTTATTAGATGCGGGGGAGTGGGGCGGGGCCGGGAAGGGGTCACCTTAGGAAGCTGGTTTTTCAGCCCAGTGAATCTGAAGAAATTCTCTTTATTGGTCTGCGAGAGGAGTTGGGGCTGAGGGAGGCAGCACCAGATCTAATAAGGGAGATTAAATGGCCTTATACGTCCGACAGCAGAGCACTGTCCCCGTGGGAGTCCCCAATCCTGCCGGTGCTGATAAAGTGTGCAATATTACCCCCCAGTAATATAGTGTACGATCTAAGGCGTCTGGATGCCGGGGCCAGAGCGCGAGCTACATCTTCTGCAAACCAATTTGCTGTTGCGTTGGGTGTGTAAAGAAAAGAAAAGAATCTGAATACAGACTTGTCTCTTTGAGAAAAGAATTGCTTCCCTGGCATCTTTCTCTTGGCCTTCCTGCTCCTCCAATGCCGGCGTCTGCCAACAGAGAAATGCCTTTAATCCTGTTGCATGAGAAGCCACTGCCTTGCCTGGGCTGCTGTTCTTGTTAGCTTTCCAGGGGGGTATAAGGAAAACCTGCCTGGAACCTGCATTCACACAAGCCAGGGTCAGGTCTTCATTATTCCATGTAGGAGATATGACCCTGAGGGCTGGAGAGATGGCTTAGCGGTTAAGGCGCTTGCCTGAGAAGCCAAAGGATCCAGGTTCGACTCCCCAGGGCCCACGTAAGCCACATGCACAAGGGGGCGCATGCGTCTGGTGTTCATTTGCAGTGGCTGGCGGCCCTGGCGTGCCCATTCTCTCTCTTTGTCTCTCTCTCTCTCTCTCTCTCTCTTCCTGCCTATTTCTGTATCTCTCTCTCTCTCTACCTGCCTATTTCTGTATCTCTCTCTCTGTCTCTCTCTACCTGCCTATTTCTATCTCTCTCTCAAATAAATAAATAAAAATATTGTAAATGTATTTTTATTTATTTATTTATTTATTTGAGAGCGAGAGAGAGAGAATGGGCACACCAGGGCCTCCAGCCACTGCAAATGAACTCCAGAAGCATGAGCCCCCTTATACATCTGGCTTACGTGGGTCCTGGAGAGTTGAACCGTGGTCCTTAGGCTTCTCAGGCAAATGCCTTAATGGATATGCCATTTCCCCAGCCCATAAATTTTTTTTTAAAAAAAAGATATGACCTTGAGGGGTTGGGGAGATGGCTTAGCGGTGAAGTGCTTGCCTGTGAAGCCTGAGGACCCCGGTTCAAGGCTTGACTCCCCAGGACCCACGTTAGCCAGATGCACAAGGGGGCGCACACATCTGGAGTTTGTTTGCAGTGGCTAGAGGCCCTGGTGCGCCTATTCTCTCTCCCTCTCTCTATCTGCCTCTTTCTCTCTCTGTCTGTCGCTCTCAAATAAATAAATAAGTAATAATAACAAAAAAAAATTTTTTTTAATTAAAAAAAAAAGATATGACCTTGAGCTTCACCGTAGGTTCTGGGAGCCTGGGCTGCATAGTCCCACACAGAGGTGTCTGGGTCCTGACTATAACTCATGTAGAGTGCGGAGCACAGGCGTGCACAGCAAGATAGTATCTAATACGTAGAGACGTGTGTTGGTAACAGTGGCCTCCATCAGTATTTGCTTAAAAGCGACCTTACTAAAGGAACAACATTTTTTTTTATTTTTTTTTAAAGGTGAATGCAATGAAACTTTCTAAAAAGGTCAACAGCAGCACCTCACTTATGCGTTACCAATTACAGAGCATCGCCGAGAGTCTGGTAGCATTATTTTTAATGTATATTTTAGCCGGGCGTGGTGGCGCACACCTTTAATCCCAGCACTCAGGAGGCAGAGGTAGGAGGATCGCCGTGAGTTCGAGGCCACCCTGAGACTCCATAGTGAATTCCAGGTCAGCCTGAGCTAGAGTGAGACCCTACCTCGAAAAACCAAAAAACAAACAAAAAAAAAGTATATTTATTTATTTGACAGGGAGATAGAAAGAGAGAATGGGCACACCAGGACCTCTAGCCACTGCCAGCGAACTCCAGATGCCTGGGTCATCTTATGCATCTGGCTTACGTGGGCCCCGGGGAATTGAACCTGGGTCCTTAGGCTTCGCAGGCAAGTGCCCTAACCGCTGAGCCGTCTCCCCAGCCCAAGAGGATGGTAGCTTTCTGAGCACTGAGGAGAGAAGCTAACCTGTAGCCCATCTCCCTGAAGACTTTGTAGAGCAGGGCGGGCACCAGCAGTTCTCACGGGACTTGTTCTCTGCCACTGTGTCCTCAACAACTTACCATTGGGCATCGGATTTGAAAATGGGCAAGACATGACTCATGATTCCCTGCTTGGTAGATGTGAAAGCTCAAGGCAGCTGAACCGAAATAAAAACAAGGGCTGGAAGGATGGCTTAGCAGTTAAGGCGCTTGCCTGCTAAGCCAAAGGAGTCCAGGTTCGGTTCCCCAGATCCCACGTAAGCCAGAATCACAAGGGGGCGCACGTGTCCGGAGCTCGTTTGCATGACTGGAGGTCCTGGAACTCCCCCCCCCCACCCTCTTTCTCTGTCAAATAAATAAATAAAAATATATTTTAAAAATCCAGCAACTGGCACTGAGAGAGTTGAGGTGGCTTAAGAGGGAGGGAGCTAGGATGTGGCCAGGACTTACAATCATGTTGTCCAGCTAGCTCCTGGCTGCTTTGGGCCTGCAGGACCCTCTGCCTCTGCCAGGAACCGGAGCACGGGCTCTGATCATTTCAAAATCCATCGCATCTCTACTAACCACAATTACTTTGTTCAAAAGAACGTTGGGGATTTCCTCAGCTCCCATTCAATGTGGTGTATAAGAGATCCAGTGACAACAGATTATATTTTTATTTATTTATTTTTAATTTTTGTTTATTTTTATTTTTATTTATTTATTTGAGAGAGACAGACAGACAGAGAAAGAGAGAGAGAAAGAATAGGTGCACCAAGGCCTCCAGCTACTGCAAATGAACTCCAAATACATGTTCCACCTTGTGCATCTGGTTTACATGGGTCCTGGGGAATCAAGCCTCAAACCGGGGTCGTTAGGCTTCACAGGCAAGCACTTAACTGCTAAGCCATCTCTCCAGCCCCAGATTATATTTTTAATTCACAGCATACTTTTCAGCCCCCCCAAAATTTTAATTTTACATATTAAAAACAAAACAAAACAGGGCTGGAGAGATGGCTCAGCAGTTAAAGGTGCTTTCTTGAAAGCCTGATGGGGCCTGGGTTGGATTCCTCAAGACCCACATAAAGCCAGATGCACAAAGTGGTCCATGCATCTGAAATTCATTTGTAGGAGCAAGAGGCCCTGGTGCACTCATTCTCTCTCATCTCACAAATAAGTAATAAATAAAATATTTTAAAAAATAAGTTCTAAGCCGGGCGTGGTGGCGCACGCCTTTAATCCCAGCCCTCGGGAGGCAGAGGTAGGAGGATCACCTTGAGTTCGAGGCCACCCTGAGACTACATAGTGAATTCCAGATCAGCCTGAAGTAGAGCAAGACCTGACCACAAAAAAAAAAAAAAAAGTTCTAAAGATTAACCCTATCATCCTATTGTCCAGATATATGAAGGGATTCATAAAGGTTCGCTTGCTTTAAGCCACAAAGGGAGCACGTTCCAGAAGCTGGGCTCAGTGGCAGGTGTTAGCTTTCCAACACTTAAAAGGTAACTGAGAGAAGTTAGGAGGAGAAGACCTTCACCTCAGCTCCCAGTTTCAGAAGGTTCCGTTCAGGGTCGCTGATCCATGACGGGAACTACTGTGAGACAAAGCACCATGACATTGGGCTCTGGTTCTCGCAGCCAAGCAAGCCAAGACAGAGGGAGAAAGAAGGAGGGTCCCAATATACCCCTCCCCTTGAGAGCAAAACCTTAACGACCCACTTCCTCCATCTGGCTCCATTTCTAAGTTCCCAGCACTTAACAGTAGTGTCATCAGCTGGGGCCTCAACCTTTACCACAGGAGCATTTAGGGGGAACATTCACGATTAAAATCCTAACAGTGATGTGCAAGACTACAGGTTATCCCACTGCTAGGGACGATGACTTTACAGTGTCCGCAGCTCCCTAAGAAGTGGGGTTCCATGCAATGGCGCTATGAGGAGAAACCAGATAGCCCACCCCCACAAAGACAGCCACCACTCACTAGGTGCTTGCCAGCTCGGGGGCCCCTCATCAATGCTTCCTATAAATTCCTATGGGTGATCCTTAGGAGCCAGGTTCTCTGATTATTTTATATATGAGGACACTGAGTAATAACTTCCTCGAGGCACGGGGGGTGGCGGGTGGGTCGTGGATTTGGATGGCTGGCCCAGTTTCCCATCAATGACTTCTGGAAGAATCCAATGTTTATTGACAGCATTTATTGACCACCCCTAAGTGCCAGATTCAGCCTGCCTTCATGCTAGTCATGTGCACCCATTGGATTCTCGCAAGCATTCCATACAGTGCAACTGCTCAGAGATGCCGATTATTTATTTATTTATTTATTTTTGCCCAACATTGCTGGAACATCTTCAAACAGAAATGCCTGGGGAGGGCTGGAGAGATGGCTTAGCGGTTAAGCACTTGCCTGTGAAGCCTAAGGACCCCAGCTCGAGGCTCAATTCCCCAGGACCCACGTTAGCCAGATGCACAAGGGGGCGCACGCGTCTGGAGTTCGTTGGCACTGGCTGGAGGCCCTGGTGCGCCCATTCTCTCTCTCTCTCTCTCTCTCTCTGCCTCTTTCTCTCTCTCTGTCTGTCTGTCCCTCTCAAATAAAACAAAAATGCCCGAGGAAAAGCCTATGCCCCCCTCCAGCAACTGTATAATCTGCAAAGGAGGTCTGGCAAGGACACTGGAGAAGTGAGCAAAGAAGCAAAAAAGAAGGCACAAGAGTAAAACAGGCATCTTCAGGGTTCTGAGTGCAGTGGTCAGTGAGAACTGAGCTAGGGAGGGTTGAGTTAAGCTTGGAAGGTGCAGTGGAGGAGCAAAACTGCAGGTAGGTGGTGATGAAACACAATTTAGATGGGCAAGGTGCTCCAGGCTGGGGAACAGAATATTCGGAATTAAGATGTGGGTTAGACACAGATCCAGGTAGCAAAAGGGATGGGTCAAACAATATTCCTTTGAGAAACACCAACTCAGTAGGGTTCAAACTGTCTAGCCTATTTCTCAAGCCCAGTGCCTATAATACCCCGAACTCTGTGTCCTCTAGTGTGTAGCAATCAGGTAGCCAAAGCTACAATGGAAATAGTTACAGAAATTACCAATAAAAAAAGCAAAATAAGAAAGAGAATATGCTATGCACGTTTCACCTGAGGCCTCTGTGGAGGGGAGAGTTTCACCTTGCCCCCAATGTAGCTGCCCCCAACTCTCCCACTGTGACTGTCTTCTGCCCCGTCTTTTCCCTTCCTGACGTTCTGCATGCTGCGGCAAGTGTTGGCATGTGTGGATGGCAAAAGCTTCAAGATTTCTTTCTCTCAGACAATCTTTCTTCCCTTCCTGACAATTCTGTCATCAGCGAACCCTCTGTGAGGCTGTGAGGTCACAGATGAAAGACCTGATCACACAGCCCCGCTTAAAGACCAGACCAAGCCAAGAACCCATCCTCCCTGGAATGAGGGGGACCCTGCCGTGTGCCACTGGTTTCACTGCCCGGGGTCAGTGACAGCTCAGCATGTCTTAGTTTGAATGTGAACTATCCCCCACCCCAATAGGCTCATGCGTTTGGGTATTTGGTTCCCCAGACGGTGGCGCTAGTTTCGCGCCTTCACGGACTCTTCTGGATAAAAGTCTAGCTGGAGGTGAGTCACTGGGGGTGAGCCTTGAAGGTTACTTACTACCCATCTCTGGTTCCCACATAGAGCTCTTAGCAGGCTGTGATGTGACCAGTTGACATGCACTGAGCTGCTCCCAACGCTCTGCCTTCCCCACCAGGATGGGCTGAAATGTCCCAAAACCATGAGCCTAGATAGATGTTTCCTCTCACGAGTTGCTTCTGTCAAGTCACAGCAGTGAGAAGTAACTAATGCATTACCTGGGCTAGCAAACCACTCGGGCTAGCAGGCAGGGCGAGAAACCTCACGGAGTCCTGTCAGAAGAAAGCAAGACAGACAGCGTTGCCTGGGGAATTTTCCCGTAGTTCAAACCCGAATCTAGTCAGATGAGCTCCAGCATCTGCCTTGGACTATTTTGAATGTGCATGCAGATGAACTGTTGGGTAGTAGGTACCGGTAAAATAAATGTGAGAAATGTTTTGTCAAGTGTGAATTTTTACATGAACATAAAGAATAGTAATGATTACCTTTTTTTTTTTTTTTTTTTTTTAGTGAAAAGAAGAAAATAGTGTCTTTTATATCTGTTTGGGAAATGAGTCACCCAGGATAGCAAATACACGTAGAAGAACAGAATTTCAAAGACGGAAAGACATGCTGTCGTTCCATCAGCGAGATCCAGAGACCCTCTGGGAGCCAGGCCCTGTGGGAGGCTCCCCGACACTGTCTCTGAGACCCCCAAAGTGTGATAAGTACAATGACAGGAGAACTGTTGGGGCGACAGGGACATGAATGTCTCAGTGAGCCTGGAAATCAGAGGAGGTCTACCACTCAAAGGGAAGTTAGGGGTGATCTCCCCCAAACAGGAAGCATGAGAGTAGCCAGACGAGGAAACAGAGAACGTGTTGCTAAGTGGTCACAAGTTCAAGCCAGGCCTCCAAGTCCTTCGTGTGAACACTGAGGTTCCGAGGGGTACAGAGTTTTACCCAAGTTACCCAGGTGGAGAGTGGTACAATGAAGGAACCATCTCACAGCTCTCTTTGACCACGCTATATGCTAGATTTGGGATCTCAAACCCACAAAAGGGTTAGTAATGAGCCACCCCACAAACAGGTAGCGGCCGATATGAGACCTGTCTCTCCATCCCCAAGCCGGCTCACCAACCTCCTCCCTCACTGAGTCCAGAATGTCATGCCAACCTGTCGCTTTTCTAGCCTCCCCATGGCTCCCTCACGATGGACGGAGCTCAACCATCAAGACCCACGTCGTCCTTTAATTTTTTCATAAAACTGACGAAGAAGGAATGGAGTCCCCCTCTGTGCCCATGGTCTTTCACACCCCTGAAAACGAGCCAGGTCAGGAAGCCACCAAACAGTCCCACTTCTAAGCCATCCTTGTCACAGGCCAGCTAGTCTGGGAATAAAACAGCAGGCCAAGTGTTTAGTTTTTCAAGAAAGAGCCAAGAGTTGAAAAGCTGCTCCTAGCTCTGTGTGTAATCGCCAGCCCGGCTAGAGGTCATCACCCATCCCGACACCTCTGGAGACTCCCAGGTTTACAGAAGCAGGGGAGCTATTTGTTCCTGGAGCTGAAGAAAATTGCAGCCCTGACCCTACCATCCATCCTCTGCTCAGAAAGGGTCCGCCTCTGTGACAAAGACCAAGTCCTTATTGAACAGCAAGCCTTCAGCCGGCCAGGCCCCCCCCCCCCCCCACCAATAGCTTTGACCACCAACAAAGAATTCGAAGTGACCTCGTCGCATAAGAATTCCCCAGAGGTCGTGTTACATACGACAGCTTAAGCTTGCAGAAAGACAATAGTTCCAAATAAATACCTGGGCCAGGAAAAAAAAAAAAAATCCCTGTTCATCTGCTGCAGAGCCATGCCCAAACATAGCAACAAAATGAGTGTATATTATGACCAGGCTGTGCCAAGCTGCTAGGGGGTGGCACGTCATAATTCTAACACCGATTGGATATTTATGACGTGTCGCCACACTCTGTTTTGTCCTTCGAAACCATAGAACAAGTCTACAAAACAGAGATCATAGCGTCACGGCTGTGAGTGTGGTGTGATGATTAAGAAACTGGCTCAGCTCTGTCTGTCTGTCTGTCTCTAACAGATACATAAAAATAAAAAATATGGCCGGGCGTGGTGGCGCACGCCTTTAATCCCAGCACTCGGGAGGCAGAGGTAGGAGGATCGCCGTGAGTTCGAGGCCACCCTGAGACTCCATAGTGAATTCCAGTTCAGCCTGAGCTAGAGTGAGACCCTACCTCGAAAAACAAAAAAAAATAAAAAAATAAATAAAATAAAAAATATGTATTTAAAATATTAAAATAAAACCAGATACACATGGCAGTGCCTGTGTCTGAAGTTCATTTGCAGTGGCCAGAGGCCCCAGCACACCCACTTCTCTCTCTAATAAATAACTAAAAATAAAATATTCTGGGCTAGAGAGATGGCTCAGCAGTGAAGCTGTTTGCCTGCAAAGCCAAAGGACCCAGGTTCAATTCCCCAGGACCCACATAAGCGGGAAGTATGCTCAGGGCAGGGGACGTGTGAGAGCATTTTCTTTCTCCATTCTTTTTTTTTTTTTTAATTTTTAGAGAGAGAGAATTGGTGCGCCAGGGCCTCAGCCACTGCACTAGCACTCCAGACGCTTGCGCCACCTAGTGGGCGTGTGTGACCTTGCGCTTGCCTCACCTCTGCGGGTCTGGCTCACATGGGATCTGGAGAGTGGAACGTGGGTCCTTAGGCTTCGCATTTTCTCATGATAGATTTGCTGGTGGGATAGGGTGACAAGCGAGAAGGGTGGCAAAGCAAGGATCACCAAGAACAAGGGCTTGGTTAAATATCACCTTCCCTGACCATTCAACACCTGAATAGTGACCCTGTTTTATTCCTACTTTATATCTCTTCCCATTTATTCTTTTTTTTTTTTTTGAGGCAAGCCCAACAGATTGGCCTTTTTTTTTTTTAATGTGAGAGAGCAAGAGTAAGAGAGAGAAAAATGATAGATACATAGATAGATACATAGATGATAGAGAATTGGCACACCAGGGCCTCAGCCACTGCCATTGAACTCCAGACTCTCACGCCACCTAGTGGGCACGTGCGACCTTGCGCTTGCCTCACCTCTGTGCGTCTGGCTTATGTGGGATCTGGAGAGTGGAACGTGGGTCCTTAGGCTTCGCAGGACGTACTCAGTCTCCTGGCTAGTAAGTGAAGCAGAGCTGGATTACTTACCCACAGTTGCTCAAGCCCCAGGGCCCACCTATGGGTCCTAGGGATTCTCCTAGGGAACCTGTACACACGGCCTTATAGGAGCAGAAGGTGTCTGTGGCGAAAGGAACTGGCAGAATGATCCACGGCTTTGCAGAGGGTCTGCCCTCAATCTCGAGTCTTCGTGCCATCAGTAACTCTCACAGTGGCCTCTGATGCAAGGCCTTCATTCATAGCCCTTTGTTTGAAAACTTATGTAAGTACTTGAGGGAGACAGAGAGAGAGAGAAAGAGGTGGACAGAGAGTGAGACAGTATTGGTACTCCAGGGCCACTTCAGAGGAGGCACGCACCACTTTGTGCATCTGGCTTTACGTGGGTACTGGGGCATCAGAACCCAGGCCATCAGGCTTTGCAAACAAGGGCCTTTGACCACTGAGCCATCTCTCCCGTGACTTCATATTCCTTTTAATTGTCTAAAGAAACAGGCTGACACCCTAAGCAAACTGGTGAGGGAAACAAGAAGCTCAAACCCAAGTCCAGAAAAGTTCGATTCTCAAGTCTGTGAGTTCTCTGAGCCCGGGCCACAGGCATTTGAAATTTAAAAAAAAGAAAAAAAAAAAAAAGAAAGAAAGAAATCTCCATTTTAGCTTCCAGAACACATGACAGTTTCTCACCCCAGACTGCTCTCTGCTCAGTGTGAAAACATATAACCGAATATGAATGCTTGAGTGAAAGAAAAGACCTAAACTTAAATTATTCCAGAGCGGCAAGCTATTGTCAGTGATTGGCAAGCAGTCTCGACGCTCAACCAGTGACAGCCACGCACAGAGCAGAGCCTCCAAAGAGAGTTCAGTTTTCTTCAATTAGCGGAGCTGAAATGAAACCATTTAGGAAATCATACTATGGGGCGACTGGTGGATTTTAAACATAATGAGAAAAATAAAGGCTGGGCCCGATGTTAACCATCAGCAGAGCCGGAGACGTCAAATGCGCCAGGGTTTGGGGACCACGCACTCTCCTAGACAAGCGGGTGTGTTTGTCTCCCTGGCCCAGAGCCCACCTCGGGCCCATCCGCTCTTTTATTCGTTTAGTAAGTCACCACTGATTTCCCCTACTGCAGCGACACGAGCCACCGCGGGCAGTGACCTCAAAACGGATGTAGGCTGTGTCTCCTGGCGCTTTCTACGCAACATCCAGCCTGGGTCCCTTTGCGACAGGTGACATAATGAGCAAACACAGAGGGCTAGGAGCAGAGCATCGAAGGAGCCCCAGGGTTGGAAGATTTTTCTCGTGTAGCAGAAATGTGGGCCCAGTGACAATGTGCTCAGCCATCAGGAGAAAGACAAGGGTGGCCAGTGTAGGAGGAAGGTGACCATAGGAAGGGAGGACTCTCTTCCTGCTAGATCCACTTATCCATTCACACCACAGTGCTAGGATCACATCTCTGGGAAGCTGGGAGGGCTCCAAGTCGCTCTTGGCCATTCACTCAGCAAAAAAAAAATAAACTATCCCAGAATGTCCCAGCCTCAGGAGAGACCAGGAATATGGAACACACAAGGATTATAGTTCCCCAGTAATACAGGAATTTGGGGTTCTTTGTACACCAATGCACCAATAATTTGGAGTGTTCCCAGATCCTTGTCCTATGACTTGGAAGAATGGAACCCATGGAGCGGAGGAGAAGGTCTAGAAAGATTTTTATTACAGTTTAAAGCTTTAGGGGCTGGAGAGATGGCTTAGCGGTTAAGCGCTTGCCTGTGAAGCCTAAGGACCCGGTTCGAGGCTCAATTCCCCAGGACCCATGTTAGCCAGATGCACAAGGGGGCGCACGCATCTGGAATTCGTTTGCAATGGCTGGAGGCCCTGGCGTGCCCATTCTCTCTCCCTCTCTCTATCTGCTTCTTTCTCTCTGTCTGTCGTTCTCAAATAAATAAATAAAAATAACAAAAAAAATTAAAAAATAAAAAAAGCTTTAGGAGGACAAAGAGAAGGGGGCTTAAGCCTAGAACATGAGGAGGCAAGGTGGAGCTCTTGCCCAGGGAGGCAAGAGGGGGGTTGACAAAAACCTCCTTTGATTCTCATATCTGGGGTTTTTATGGGGAGTAGCTATGTGAGGAAGACCAGGTTGGCAGGTTGTGATGGACAAAGACCAGATTTTAAGGCTTGGCCAGTCATCCTTGGTAAGGATCATAGTTTCTGTCCTCTAGCGAGAGTGCAAACTTCATCTAGAGATCTTTCCTGGAGGGTGCAACATCCAGGTCTCTGCAAGCTTAGCCACATGTCCTGCTTTTAGTCAGGGAATAAAACACCATTACGTTTGGGGTTCTGTTACCCCTGACTACCTAGCCAATGTCTGTCTCCTATCACCAGCGCTGCACTGCCTGAACCCAGTCCTCAAAGTAGGACCATGTGAAGGGAGAAGGCATCACCCAGGGACAGTGCGGAGCCACAGAAGGTTTGAGACGCGGGAAGCAATACCAAGAGTCTGAGACGTCCACCCCGCTCCATCCCCATGGGACTTCTGGATTCAGCAGCTACAAGTCATGAGGACATGGACAAGAGCAACCACAGAGAGCCACGTATCCACTTGGTCAAATGATTAGAAAGGTTTTTTGGGGTTTTTTTTGTTTGTTTGTTTTTGTTTTTGAGGTAGGATCTTGTTCTAGCTCAGGCTGACCTGGAATTCACTATGTAGTCCCAGGATGGCCTAGAACTCAGCGATCCTCCTACCTCTGCCTCCTCAGTGCTGGGATTAAAGGCGTGAGCCACCACACCTAGTTCAACCTGGTTGAATGATACATACAGTTAGTTATAGGCTGGCTTCTGGGGTCTGAATCACAATGGAATGGGACAAACATGAAGACACAATCCCGCTCCTGGCTCTGTGTCCAACTAGCTGTGTAACTGGACAAGCCAAGCTTCCATACTCTTCCTCTGTATCTTCACCTACCTGTACATGGGCAGAGTGATAGGCAGCGAATTTAAAATGGGTCTGGAGGGATGGCTTAGCAGTTAAGGCGTTTTCCTGCAAAGCCAAAGGACCCAGGTTCGATCCCCCAGGACCCACGTGAGCCAGATGCACAAGGGGGCGCACGCATCCGGAGTTCATTCGCAGTGGCTGGAGGCCCTGGCGCGCCCATCCTCTCTCTCTCTCTCTCTCTCTCTTTCTCTATTAAATAAATAAAAACAAAATATTTTTTTAAAAATGCTAAGTGGCTGGTAGCCCCATGTTGGCTCCCCTTAGTGCAAGCAAGCGCATTCTGAAAGCAAAATCCACCCCCGTGTGCACAGCCAGGAAAACGGAAACAAGATGGTGCTGAAGGCCGTGTGGAGTGTCAGCTCTCTCCTAAGTGGCAGAATGGGATCTAAACAGAGCACTCAAGTCCTCAGGCACGCAACGCCTTGTATCAAGGTCCTTAGACATGAGGAGTTCCTAAGCACCTGTGATGCACAGTGATAAAAGGAAGAAGAAAAGTCGTCCCCAGTACAGGGGACGGGCACCGGTCCTCTTACACTGGGGGCCGCGTTGCACCATTACCTCATTTTTGCCACCACATATTACAGAAAGATGAGTGGGAGAAATGGTTCGAGACCCGTGGGATCTCTGGGGCTCTCCCCTGCACCTCGAAGCTATCCTGGGCCAAAAGGATGCGGCGAGACCCCAGGGCGAGGGAAGCCACGCCTCGCAGGTACCCAGCTCAGCATCATGTACAGTGAGCGAAACCCCAAACTCCCCACGCACCCGGGGTCAAGAACCAACTGGGGGCGGGGCGCTTGCAGACCCGAGAGGCTATTACAGCCCGACAGAAACTGCGTCCTGGTCGGTCTCTGCCAGGCAGGCCCCCAGTGGTGGGAATGTGCCAGAGGTGTCCTCTGAGAGTGAGGGGCTTGGCTCTGTGGGCCATGGGATCAGAGCTGGCCTGGAGCCCAACCTAGAGAGAGAGAGAGAGAGAGAGCGCAGGCCACCCCGACTGGATGTGAGCGGAGCTGTCCAAGGTACCTGGAGCCCAGTGCAGCCAATTAGAGCTAATTAGCCACCTGTAGAACCCGAGCCCCGGCAGGCTGAGCCCACTGTCGGCCTGTCGGGAAGCCTGTGACCGACGTTGTTCCTGCGAAGTGCCCTCCCACTCCCCCAGGTAGCTGCCCCTGCACTGACTAATGAGCCGAAGCTGGCAAGGGAGGGCACAACCTGCCGAGAAAACCCATTCTCTTCTAATAAACTTTCCAGGGAGGCTCCCGAGAGCCACGGCTGGATTCTCCCGCAAATGCAGCCCCAGGTACCGGGGGGGGGGGGGCAGCAGCAGCTCATTTAGCACAGGACAAATGGGGTCCCTCCAGAACAACAGATCACGCTGTCACACGGGGCGGGATGTACGATGCGGACGACAAACCCACCGCTTCAGGAACCAAACAACCCCAAAGCAAACGTTTCCTTCAAACAAGCCGGAAGGCAAAAGAGCAAACCGTGCTGGAAACACATTAAAACCAAGGTGACTGTGTAGTCATAACACCTCGCATGCGTGTGCGCAGACCCCCGCATCCTCGGCCCACGGTCACATGCCGATCTCTTAGAAGTTCCAGGAAAAGCAAGTGGCCATTTTTATAGAAAAGGTCTCCCCCCCCACCTCCATGGGCTGGAGAGATGGCTTAGCGGTTAAGCGCTTGCCTGTGAAGCCTAAGGACCCCGGTTCAAAGCCCGATTCCCCAGGACCCACGTTAGCCAGATGCACAAGGGGGCGCACGCGTCTGGAGTTCGTTTGCAGTGGCTGGAGGCCCTGGCGCGCCCATTCTCACTCTCTCTCTCTCTCTCTCTATGCCTTTCTCTCTGTGTCTGTCTCTCTCAAATAGATATAAAAAATGAACAAAAAAATAAAACAAAATAAAATAAAAGCCCCCCACCTCCAGTGGGCTGGGAGTTCACACAGACCCCAGGGCCAAACCAGTGTTCAAACCAGGTCTACTTCTACAACCAGAACGTAATCGTGTTCCACTTACACTTTTGCTAGTCAATATATGTTGGGGCTGGGAAAAAAAAATGAGTAATTATCAGGCATTAAACCCAGAGAAATGAAACACCGCACTCAAAAGCAGACAGCAAATTCGAATTAGACTAGGCCCCTCGGCCCTTGTTTCTCTCCCAGTCTCTTCCTCTCCCCTTCTGAACTATAACCGAGGCTCTAATAACAATGAATGTTTCTACACAAATTACTAATGGAAATAGCATTGCCCTTATAGACAGTCGGTGCCCGCCACTCATATTTCTTTGAACACGGCTTTCTTTTGACTAAGACATAAGTGCGGATAGGGTGCAGGAGAGAGGTGGCAGAGCTTCTGCTAACATAGGGGGTTCCAGAAATGTTCAATGACCTGCATGTAACGAAGTACATGTGGATCCATGGGGAACAGAGAGAGAGAGAGAGAGAGGAAGAGAGAGAGAAAGAAAGAGAGAGAGAGAAGGAGAAAGAGAGAGAGAGAGAAAGAGAGGGGGAGAGAGAGAGAGAGAGAAAGAAAGAGAGAGAAAGAGAAAGAGAGAGAGACAGAGAAAGAGAGAGAGAGAGGGAGAGAGAGGGAGAGAGACAGAGAGAGAAAGAGAGAGAGAGAGGGAGAGAGAGAGACAGAGAGAGAAAGAGAGACAGAAAGAGAGAGAGAGAGAAAGAGAGAGAGACAGAGAAAGAGAGATAGAGAAAGAGAGAGAGAGAAAGACAGAGAGAGAGAAAGAGAGAGAGAGAAAGAGAGAAAGAGAGAGAGAGGGAGAGAGACAGAGAAAGAGAGAGAGAGAGAGAGAAAGAGAAAGAGAGAGAACGAGAGAGAAAGAGAGAGAAACAGAGAGAGAGAGAGAGAGAGAAGAGAAAGAGAGAGAGAGAAAGAGAGAGAGACAGAAAGAAAGAGAGAGAGAGACAGAGAAAGAGAAAGGGAGAGAGAGACAGAGAAAGAGAGATAGAGAGAGAGAGAAAGAGAGAAAGAAAGAAAGAGAGAGAGAGAGAGGAGGTGATGTGTACATACAGGGATGGAAGCGCGCAGACTCCAGTAAGACACTCTGCTGGGACTTTGGCACGGAGAAGACATTTGCTTTCTCTCAAGCTGGTTCCTGACATCAGCTTGAAGCTCCCAGTGTCTCCACGTGGAGCTGTCACAGTGAAAACCCAGCAGGAGGCGTGCTCCCACGCAGTCCTGGGGCCATGGGTGACCTTCGCGGGAGTCCTGACAGTGTTTTCTGGCTCTCCTTGGAGTCATCCTTCCTTCTTTCCTTCCTTCCTTCCCTCCCTCTTTCCCTCCTTCCTTCCTTCCTTCCTCTTTCTTTAAATTTAAAAAAAATTTTATTTATTATTTGACAGAGAAAGAGGGAGACAGAGAGAGAGAGAAAGAGAGAGAGAGAGAGAATGGGCACAGCAGGGCCTCCAGCCACTGCAAACAAACTCCAGACACATGCGCCACCTTGTGCATCTGGCTAATGTGGGTCCTGGAGAATTGAACCTGGCTCCTTTGGTTTTGCAGGCAAATGCCTTCACCATTAAGCCATCCCTCCAGCCCACCTCTCTCTCTCTCTCTCTCTCTCTCTCTCTCTCGTGGCAGGGCTGTTACTGAGAACGGATGCCAGAAGGTCTTCGTGAGTGATTTTGCCCGACGGTGATGACGGTGACCTCGGTCACTTTGTCTGCTTTCGCTCAAGCCAGTGGTGGCTCCGGAGCTCTCTGAACGTGGGAAATGTCACAGGACGCCACCTCGCCCTTTCACCGCAGAAGTGCATCAGCGGTCCTGAACACTTGTAGTAGTGCTCCTCTTACCCTCGTCAAAATAATGGATGGATGGCTGAGCGGTTAAGGCATTAGCCTGCAAAGCCAAAGGGACCCAGGTTCGATTCCCCAGGACCCACAAGGGGACGCATGTGTCTGGGGTGCATTTTCAGTGGCTGGAGGCCCTGACATGTCCATTCTCTCTCTCTCTCTCTCTCTCTCCCTCTTTTTCTGTCAAATAAATAAATAAATAAAAATAAAATATTTTTAAAAATAATGGCTGACGTTTACTGCTTCCTCTGTGATCCTTGCAAGCGCTCTGTGCACATGGGTACATTCTTTCTCTGAATGTCACTGAGAGACCGTGGGGTGTGTAACCTTCCAGACTGTGTCCTTCACTGTTCTCTTCTGCTCATTCCTTTTTTTTGGGGGGGGAGGGGGTTTCAAAGTAGGGCCTCGATCTAGCTCAGGCTGACCTGGAATTCACTATGTAGTCTCAGGGTGGCCTCGAACTCATGGCGATCCTCCTACCTCTGCCTCCTAAGTGCTGGGACTAAAGGCATGTGCCAACATATCCAGCTAAATATTTTATTTCTTTTTTAATTTTATTTATTTTGGTTTTTTGAGGTAGGGTCTTGCTCTAGCCCAGGCTGGCCTGGAATTCACTATATAGTCTCAGGGTGGCCTCGAACTCACAGCGATCCTCCTACCTCTGCCTCCCGAGTGCTGGGACTAAAGGCATGTATCATCCCATTCAGCTAAATATATATTTTTTAAATTTTATTTATTTTGGTTTCTTCAAGGTAGGGTCTCGCTCTAGTCCAGGCTGACCTGGAATTCACTACGTAGTCTCAGGGTGGCCTCGAACTCACAGCGATCCTCCTACCTCTGCCCCCCAAGTGCTGGGATCAAAGATGTGCACCACCATGCCTGGCCTCTGCAGCTCATTCTCGCATTTGTGACACAACCACTATATTCCCAGTACGTGTGAAGCACTGTGCTAGCTACCAGGACACAAAGAGAGAGAGAGAGAGAGAGAACATTCGGGGCATTCACAGTAAGACTATCACCATGCTATGTGCTAAATGTAGAGACACAGTGATCGCTGGCCATGTTCACCCAGTCTGGAAAGGAGCAGACACGGTGCCCCAGAGCAAATCGTGCCCCAGTCTGAAAGGAGAGGTGGAGCCCTGTCACATGACAAAGGGTGAAAAGGGAAGGTCAGCTGCTGGGGGGAGCAGCAGATGCAGGTGTTGGGGGAAGGGGGAGAGCCTGGTTTCAGGCAGGCTGTACTCCCCCCTCGCCCTCCCCCCACAGTGCAGAGGAGGCAAGTGAGGATAAAGCCAGCAGCAGGAGAGGAATGAGACTAAAGCTGTGGGGTACGAATGGAGGAATGGAGGGGAGGCCTTCTGTCCTGATAGCAGTGCGGAGCTCATCCTGGAGACCACGGTGGCTCCCCAGGGTTTCTCAACAAGTGAGTCACGTTTCGAAAGAAATGACTGGGCTGGAGGGATGGCTTAGCGGTTAGGGCGTTTGCCAGCAAAGCCAAAGGACCCAGGTTTGATTCCCCAGGACCCACCTTAACCAGATGCACGGCGGGGGGGCGGGCATGTGTTTGGAGTTTGTTTCTCTCTCTCCCTCTTTCTCTGTCAAATAAATAAATAAATAAAAATAAAATATTTTTTTAAAAAGAAATGATCACTGCCCGCCTCCACTCCACTCTCCAGAGGGAAAGAAAACAGGCCACAGCACTTGCAGCCTGTCCTCACAAAGGAAAGGAAGTTATTTATATTTTGGCTAAAACCAGGGCAAGACAGCAAACGTGTAGTGACCGCAGATGTGCCGTAGGGTCCCTCAGTACCACGCCTGCCCCATTCTATGGTCACTTCCATTGCTCCATGGGAACCAGGCACGACCTCAGCATACTTTGGGAACACCGGCTGACATGCCTGCATGGGGCTTCAGAGGACGAAGTAAAAGACACCACCACAGGCTGGAGAGATGGCTCAGCGGTTAAGGCGCTTGCCTGCGAAGCCTAAGGACCCATGTTCGACTCTCCAGATCCCACGTAAGCCAGACGCACAAAGGCGAGGAAAGTGCAAGGTCGCGCATGCCCACTAGGTGGCGCAAGCGTCTGGAGTTCAATTGCAGTGGCTGAGGCCCTGGTGCACCAAGTCTCTCTCTCTCTCAAAATAAAATTGAAAAAAAGAGACATGCTTGCATAGAGTAACTCTCTGAGCAGCTCAAATGAAGAAACCCCTACCTGTTCCTGACACTGGTCCATCTGCCTTGAATGCCAAGTGTGGCTCCCAGGCTTCTCTCCTGGAACACTGGGGGTTCCCCCAACACCCCTTCACAAGTCTCTTTCAGTTCAGTTGATGTCGCTAGCAGCTCGGGATCAGCTTAGAAAGTGGCAGGAGTCTGATGCAGTTGGATCCTGCCGTGGGAGACGGGAGGCTGTGTTGATGAGCCATCCCTCTCCTTCCAAAAACACATCGCATTTCCACTGTGGAAACCACGCAGAGCGGTGGTAATCAGCCGCTGGGCTATAGGGAACTCAACCCCGGAGCTGTCAGTCTGGGGTAAGGGAAGGGGTGTTTCTTCCGTTCATCAGAGTGGGGTGCAGAGGCTTCAGCCAGCAGATGTTGCAATCTGTTGATTAGCGAGAGATCCTCCTTTGGAAAAGGGGTCAGACTCTCTCAAGCCCTCCCTCAGCCCACTTGTATCAATTGCAGGGGGCTGATTTCCCCCTTGGGGTCCCCCACGGTTGTTCCAATACACCTGCTTGCAAAAGTGTGTGGTCTCCATACTTGAGCCCCCTGCAGCTGGAAATGAGACACAAGGAAGAGCTAAGGGTAATCACCCTCGAGTGGAATCTTACAGGATTAGACGGGACGTGAAACAGGTCACGGCAAAAAGCCGGCCGAGAAACCCAAGGGGGCCCCTGGGCACGTTCGGTTCTCTTCCTTGCGCTTTGCCCTCACTAAAACAAGGAGTTTGCAAATCAAGCTGTCCTCGCCAAAGAGCTGCTGCCACACTCCACGTAGCGGGGAGTGGATGGCAAAGGAAGGGGACAACGTCTGCTTGGCACGCAAGTGCTGGCAAACTGTACAGGAACCTGGACGACACAAGTGAGAACGGTTGCTTGTGGTGCCCACCGATGCCCACCCTCCTCGTCTCCTATAAAGGGAACCTCAATCCTGACGTGTGTGCACTCAACGTGAAAACAAGAAGCCCGTATTCTTTTTCTCTTTCTTCCTGTTAGGAGTGAGGGTGGAAAATTAACTTATCAGTGTAATTATGACGATGCACTTAAAGTAAACGAGAAGCGGTCTTCTGATCGCTTTTCTCTCTTCCATCCGTCTGGCAGGAATGAGGACGTGGCGAGGTGGCATTACAGGTCAAGAAGGGAGTGCCTCAGCCTGCAGCCTGCAGCCTGCCAGGAGGCGGGGACCTGTCAGACTTACTTCTCAGCTCCAAGCCTCCCTGTGAGCTCAGACTTTTTTTTTTTTAATATTTATTTATTTATTTATTTGAGAGCAACAGAGAGAAAAAGGCAGAGAGAGAGAGAGAATGGGCACGCCAGGGCCTCCAGCCACTGCAAACGAACTCCAGACGCGTGCGCCCCCCTTGTGCATCTGGCTAACGTGGGTCCTGGGGAGTTGAGCCTCGAACCGGGGTCCTTAGGCTTCACAGGCAAGCGCTTAACCGCTAAGCCACCTCTCCAGCCCGAGCTCAGACTTTTTACAGAACAGGCAAGTACACACCCACAGCGCAAAGACACTCTGACTGCAGACTGGGTGACAAGCGACTTCTTGTCGGTTAGTTGAGGTGACAGCTCACTACTTCACTTATCCAGGAGCCAAAGTTATCCAGAAAGAAAGAAACAAAAATAAAGAAAAGAAAAGAAAAACACGCCCTTAAGTAAAGTTCTATTTCCACAGATAGTTGATGCTTTTTATGCAGGGGAATGGCACCTGGGCTTACTATGGAGTCTCAGGGTGGCCTCGAACTCACGGCGATCCTCCTACCTCTGCCTCCCGAGTGCTGGGATGAAAGGCGTGCGCCACCACGCCCGGCTGTTTTATTTATTTATTTTTTTGATGTGTGTGAGTTGGGTATAGGCACACGGGTGCCACAGTGCATATGTGGAGGTCAGAGGACAATCTTGGATGTCAGTCCATGCCTTCCACCTTGTTCAAGGCAAGGCTTCTCATTGTTAGCCATTGTATCCACCAAGCTAGGTAGGCCCCGAAGCTTCTGGAAGCTTCTGCTATCTCCACTCATCATCTCATCATAGCTGCTACAGTAACCAGTTTATTATATGAGTTCTGGTGAGCCAAACACAGGCACTCATGCTTCTATGACAAGCACCTTATCCACAAGCCACCTCCCCAGCCTGACTAGTAACTCTTAGCATATCAATGATATATTTTTTTAATTTGTTTGTTTGTTTATTTGAGAGCGACAGAGAGAAGGAGGGAAAGAGAGAGAGAGAATGGGCACGCCAGAGCTTCCAGCCTCTGTAAACGAATTCCAGGTGCGTGCGCCCCCTTGTGCATCTGGCTAACGTGGGTCCTGAAGAATCGAGCCTCGAACCGGGGTCCTTAGGCTTCACAGGCAAGCGCTTAACCGCTAAGCCATCTCTCCAGCCCTCAATGATATTTTTAATAGACACAGTCCCTGGTATATTAGTCCACAACCAAGGCAAAGATGGGTAGAAAGGGAATAGGGTTGATTGTAAAGGCAGACTAATTGGCAATCCCAGGACATGGGAGTGCAATCTAACATTGAGGGAAAAGACTACAAAATATTTTTAAAATACATGACACACCTTCCAAGGCTCAGGGTCTAATGTGGAAGAGGTGGCGGAAAGAATGTAAGAGCCACAGGAAGGGTAGGACTCCTTACAACGTGCCTCCCTCCAGACACAAAATGGCCTGGATATCCATGACCTCATAGTGCCTGACACTACCTACACAAGACCATCATAAGAGGAGGAAAAGATCATAACATCAAAATGAAAGAAAGACTGATTGAGATGGGGAGGGGATATGAGGGCGAATGGAATTTCAAAGGGGAAAGTGGGGGGAGGGAGGGTAGCACCATGGGATATTTTTTATAATCATGGAAAAATGTTAATAAAAATGAAGAAAAAAAGTACATGAGAATTTTTCAATCTATACACTAACTATGAGAATTAGAATCCACGTATTCTTATGTCTGGAACTGCTTTTTTTTTGAGGGGCAAACAGTCTTGTATCTCGAAGAGCCCTCAAGGATCTCAAGTGCACAGCGTGGCGTAACATTTCTTAACCATGCTCTATTTAAAAAACGTGGAATGTATACATATTTCTAGAACATTAGTCATCTCGAAATTTCCTCATTCAAACTGCCTCAGCCTCTGTAGCACCATGTACATAAATAACTCCACACGGTTCATCATTAGATGAGATGTATCTGGTTATCACAATGCAGTCATTAGCGTAACCATGTATTCTACGTCCACACTGGTTCCGGCCTGGCCCGGATGCGACGTCCTTGAGATGAATTACATACCCTGGGAGCGTGTGTGTCGAGAGGCACTGTGGTACAGTGGGTAACTCCTGACCTCATTTGGCCACAGACAAATAAATCGATCACTTGACTCCACCTCGAGAGGGAAATTAAATACAACGTCGATAGAAGAAATTAAAAAAAAAAAACACATCTGCAAGGTAAAAGAGCCCTTATGAAATGACAAGAAAAAGACAGGCCAACTGAGAGGAAAGACCAGCCACCTGGGCTTTCACAAAATCCAAATCTCATAAGAAATGGGAGATGTTCTCCTGCCTGGAAAATACCAAGAAAGCACAAAGTAAAATAGCAATGCGACGCCCTCCTTACCTACCAGGCTTGCAGAGTGAAAGAGAATGGTTATGCATGCTCCCAGCAAGTGGGGGACAGGCCATTTCACACATGGGAAGGGGAATGTGGGTACATTCTCTTGAAAAGCAACATGCGCCATCTACTAAAACTTTAGTGAGTACCTATCCTTTAGTTCAGAGAAACTAATTTTGACGACCTACCCATACCAACCAAAGCACCAATAAAATGACAAATGCACAAGGTAGATCATCTCAGCATTGTTTAAAATATTTTATTATTCATTTATCTATTTGAAGAGAGAGAGAGGCAGAGAGAGAAAGACAGACAGAGAGAGAGAGAGAGAGAGAGAATGAGTGCACCAGGGCCTCTAGCCACTGCAAATGAACTTTACCCTCATGCGCCACCTAGTGTATCTGGCTTACATGGGTCCTGGGGAATCAAACCTGGGTCCTTAGTCCTCACAGGCAAGCGCCTTACCCACTAAGCCATCTCTCCAGCCCCTCATCATTGTTTATAAAAAAAACGAATTGACAAAAATAAAATGCCTATCAGCAGGGAGATTGTTGAAAAAAATGTGTGGTGTTTTCATTCTGTCAAAAGTTACACAGCCATTGAAAACA
This sequence comes from Dipus sagitta, assembly GCA_036346955.1. Lineage (NCBI taxonomy): Eukaryota > Metazoa > Chordata > Mammalia > Rodentia > Dipodidae > Dipus > Dipus sagitta. The sequence goes on from CM070789.1 coordinate 37,551,965, forward strand.
GCAATATATCTATACAAGTTGACCCAAAGAGAAAGATGGCAGGAAGAATGTAAGAGCCAAAGGAAGGGTAGGACTCCTTACAACGTGCTCCTCCAGACACAAAATGGCCTGGATATCCATGACCTCACAGTGCCTGACACTACCTACACAAGACCCTCATAACAGGAGGAAAAGATGATGACATCTAAATGAAAGAGAGACTGACTAAGAGGGGGAGGGGATATGATGGAGAGTAGAGTTTCAAAGGGGAAAGTTGGGGAAGGGAGGGAATTACCATGAGATATTATTTATAATCATGGAAGTTGTTAATAAAAACATTACACAGCCATTGAAAATAGCAACATATCTATACCAGATGACCCAAAGAGAAAAGCAGCATGCTTGAAATGTACATATGATTTTGTTTTTAAGTGAACGGCCTGCGTGTGAGGGCGGCTGTTTACGTCAGCATGAAAGTGTGTGGCGTGGCGGGTGTGCGTGTGCACACGTGGTTCTGTGCACGTGTGCAGTGGGGTTTGTAGAGCTCGGTGCATGTGTGTAAATAAATATGCCTGCGTATAAGTGACAATAGAACTTAAAAAGGTAATACACAGGAAATCTAGGCAGTCAGATCAACTTGAAAACAATCAAATAGCTGTATTAAAAAGCAGATGTACAGGGCCGAAGAGATGGCTTAGGGTTCAAGACGTCTGCTTGTGAAGCCTAAGAACTCATGTTCAAATCCCCAGGTCCCACGTAAGCCCGGTGCACACTGACGCAAGCACACAAGGTTGCATGCACGCCACAGGAGAGCGCACGCATCTGGAGTTTGTTCACAGTGGCTGAAGGCCCTGGCGTGCCCATTCTCCCTCTCTCTCTCTCTCTCTCAAAAAAACAAGTAAGTAGTTGTACAGAATAAAAGACAAATAGCCTATATAATACAATGCCTTATATAAAATTACTTCCATCCACATGTTACATACATACACACAAGAGTCACAAAGTGATAGGGAACACAAAGAGCTAGAATTAAATGATTTTTTTTGAAATAACACCATATACTTTCTATACTTCCTTCTTTATACAACTAACTTCTATTATGTATGTAAAGTTTTAAAACCAAAGTAGTAATAAAACCCACCATCGTCAGTGGTGGTCAACATCGGCCGCAGTGCAGGACAAAGAGATCCTTCATGCCATAGGAGCTGCCTTCAAAGACCCGAGCTTGCGGCTTTGAAAGACAGGGCGTTCCAGGCAGGAAAACAGCACGAGAACCCTATGAGGGTTGGGATAAAGCTTGAGATCCAGCAAGATGCCCTAGCTTATCTATAGCATAAAATAAACAGAAGCAGGGCTGTGGGGGATGGCTTGGCGGTTAAGGCATTTGCCTGCAAAGCCCAAGGACCTAGGTTCGATTCCCCAGGACCCACGTAAGCCAGGTGCACAAGGGGGCGCACGCATCTGGAGTTCGTTTGCAGTGGCTGGAGGCCCTGGTGCGCCCATACTCTCTCTCCCCTCTCCCTCTTTCTCTGTCAAATAAATAAATAAAATATTTTTTAAAATATACGCAAATAGCAGAGGTTCATGACCAACACGAGGACCAGATCAGAAGTGGAAACAGTCTCCATGGGGCACGTGTGAGATGATCTTTAGAGCTAACACAAACCAACAAAAACAGCTTGGTTTTGTGGGTTTTGTTTTTCCCCCTGACAAACACACCCTGAGCCCTCAGGACTCCGTCCATGGTGACGACATGTGCGAACTTCGGTTCGCTAACATTTTCATTTTAAGTCCTCCGTCTTGTCAGTTCCCAACTTGGCTGTAAATATTTGCTTGGAGAAAAATGTCACTTAAGCTCTAAGCTCAAGCATCAAAACAAATGGCCATTTCGCAACACGAAGAAGCCATTAGAGAAGCTGCATCCTGGGCTGGAGAGCTGGCTGAGCGGTTAAGGCACGTGCCTGCGAAGCCTAAGGACTCAGGTTCGATTCCCCAGGTCCCACGTTAGCCAGATGCAAAAGGTGGCGCATGCACTTGGAGTTCGTTTGCAGTTCGTTTGCAGTGGCTGGAGGCTCTGGTGTGCCCATTCTCTCTCTCTTACTCTCTGTCTTCTCTCTCTCTCTCTGTCTCTCTCTCCCTCTCTCCCTCTGTATCTAATAAATAAATAAATAAAATGATTAAAAAAATTTAAAAAAAGAAAGAACCTGCCCCCCCAATGTTAACTAAACCACAGTCCCAGGGTCTATGGCGCACAGCTCATTGCAAAAAAAAAAAAAAAAAAAAACACACACACAAAAAAAAAACACAAAAAACAAAAACTGCTTTTATGTATTAAAGGCCTATGAATACAAATGAATTCCTTATGTGGAATTCACTCTTCTTTAACTCCGCCTGCCCCCTTTGAGACGGGAACCACGCGCGTGTTGGGCCAGTATACTAAAAGGTTGTCTGATGTTACGGGGTCGCCTGTCCTCTGGAATGCGGCTGTGAACACCTCGTCATGATAGAAGATTTCTGCAGGTCTTCAATAAGAAAGGAAGCCAGGTATCACTAAGCAACGGCCGCTTCCTTTGCCAAACTAAACAGCATGGCACAGTGGCTCAAGGTGCTTTACTTCAACCTGAGGAACACTTGATCTCTGTCACAAGGAGTCTTCCACACTCGGGGACTTCAAATCACAGGGACCCCAATTTGCCCAATCCCAATACCCCGTTAGAAAACACGGTAGGAAATACTATTATTCTATCTCCATGGCATTGAAAGAGATTTAAAAAAAAAAATCAGGCAACCCTGCAGATACTTAATCATGCAATGGGAGAAAAACAAAAAAAAACTTGTAAGAAAAATACTCAGGTCACTGAAATGCAAACACTATATTTTTTTAGGCACCAGACCCGCTGAGTGTTGAGTTAACAACAAAAAGTACAAGAAAAAAAATTTCATGATGTCATGCTTTGCGGAATGTTAATAATAGCAACAAGGATCCATTGAAAAGTAGAAAGAGCCTAGAGAAAGAAAAATGGGAAATGATGTGGATACTAGACCCACAGGGACCCAATCCCAGTGCCAGGCTCAATTCCCATGTGACTCCCGGCCCTCACCGAGCCCGAAGGTAGCCTCGGTTTCCTTCTAGGAAATCAGGATGGTATTTTGAATATATAGCAGAATAACAAGAAAAGTGCCCAAAAGCCTAAGGTAGAAAGAATAAGGTCACGTGGTGGTGATGGTGGTGGTGGTGTGGTCCGTGTATAAGTGAGAGGATGTAATGCCATTGTATTTGTGTGTATTTGTGGATCTCTGTGGAGTCTTCGTAGGTGTGAGCATTGGAAGCACACGTGAGCCTGACATGATGAGAGTGTAGCGTGTGTGTGTGAAGGCATGTTTGGTGTGGTGTGTGAGTAGGTGTTTGGTGTGTGTGGGTTAGCAGAGGGGGTGGAGATCTGCGAAGGCGAGTGTATGTGCGCCCACGTGTGCGCACACGTGTGAATAGTGTACTATGTACATGTTTATGTGACAGAGGACATGCAACGTTCTGTACATATGCATGAGAACGTATGTGAAGCCTAAGGGCCCAGGCTCTATTCCCCAGAACCCACATATAACCGGATGCACATGGTGAAGCGTGTGTCTGGGGACTCGTATGCACGGACTGGAGGCCATTCTCTCTATCTTTCTCCCTCCCTCCCTCTCTCTCTCTCTGCTTGCAAATAAATAATTTTTAGAAAAAATGCCCATTTCATGGAAGCAAGATTCACAGAGGAACACGTCCCCCATCAGACGCTCAGCCTGTGCAAGACAGAGTGACCACAGCAGACACGGGACTGGACACGGCACCTCGGCCCTGTCAACACAGCCATCCTGGTCCCCTAGCCCTTGCCCCCCACGCCCCCGACACGCGACAAGCTGGAGACTCCAAAGGAGGTCAACAAAAGAGAAATTAGTATGAGATGCAACGCTTATTTAACAGGTGTCTGAGCATACCAAAGCTGTGTCCAGGCAGACTTGCGCCACGGGAGGGTCTCCTGACAGTCAAGCCCCATGACAGGACGGGTTCTTCTGTGTTACCTGTGACCTCAGACTCCTACTGCCATCCTCTGACTCCTCCTCTGTGCCCCCCCCCCCACTCCTGGCCACTATCTGCTTGAGCTTGAAGTCATAAGCTTTCTCTGAACTTCTCTCACGACCTGTCATTCCACCCTCCTTTCTCTTCTTCCTTTCCCCTGAACTCCTTTATTCATCTTTCCCAACATCACTTTGTACTATAGGAAAAAAAAGAAAGAAAGAAAGAAAGAAAACGATCGATTTTAGAAAAAGAGCCAGGCATTAGCTATTACAAGAGTCTCACCCACAAACATGGTCACTGCAAGGAAACTGGCTGAGTCCAGCTTTTAGAGAGAGAGAGAGAGAGAGAGAGAGAGAGAGAGAGAATCTTGGCAAAGAGTGAGTACCAAAGGGGTGGTCCTTCATTTTAAAGCATCCAAGAGTAGTCTGTGATCAGCAGTTGCCCTTGGACACCACGCAGGCTTCCAGCCAGGCAATTCCTATTCGATAGGCGACCCCAGACAGCCCCCACCACGGTACATGTACAGCAAGCATGTCCCACTGATGAACACGTCACTGTCTCATCACTGTACATGGGGAGGGAGGGGTCCTCTGATGGACACGTCACTGTCTCATCACTGTACATGGGCAGGGAGGGGTCCTCTGATGAACATGTCACTGTGTCATCACTGTACATGGGGAGGGAGGGGTCCTCTGATGAACATGTCACTGTGTCATCACTGTACATGGGGAGGGAGGGGTCCTCTGATGGACACGTCACTGTCTCATCACTGTACATGGGGAGGGAGGGGTCCTCTGATGGACACGTCACTGTGTCATCACTGTACATGGGGAGGGAGGGGTCCTGTGATGGACACGTCACTGTGTCATCACTGTACATGGGGAGGGAGGGGTCCTCTGATGAACACGTCACTGTGTCATCACTGTACATGGGGAGGGAGGGGTCCTCAGATGGACACGTCACTGTGTCATCACTGTACATGGGGAGGGAGGGGTCCTCAGATGGACACGTCAATGTGTCATCACTGTACATGGGGAGGGAGGGGTCCTCTGATGGACATGTCACTGTCCTCATCACTGTACATGGGGAGGGTGGGGTCCTCTGATGGACACGTCACTGTCTCATCACTGTACATGGGAGGGAGGGGTCCCTCTGATGGACAGGCTCACTGCCATCACTGGAATGGGAGGAGACACTGTACATGGGGAGGGAGGGGTCCTCTGATGGACACGTCACTGTGTCATCACTGTGCATGGGGAGGGAGGGGTCCTCTGATGGACACGTCACTGTGTCATCACTGTGCATGGGGAGCAGGGGTCCTCTGATGGACATGTTACTGTCTCATCCCTGTGCATGGGGATGGAGGAGTCTCTGATATAGCATGCCTCTGCTCACTACTCTTGCTCAGAGCACAGAAGGAAGAAAAAAGCCAGCTAGTAAATTCTGATCCAGCTAATGTCAGCACTGCAGATTTCAGGGACCACCTGTTCCTATCTTCATCACGTAATGACACTGAGAACCCTGGTCTCTGAAAGTCCAAGGGATGCATTATCTGCAACGCCCAAACCTAGGACCTGTTGCAACAACCTGACTGTGCTGAGAACACCTCAGGGTTTTTGCCTTCCAAAGCAGAATCTAGTATGTCTGGGGGTGGGGTCAGGACAGAGGAAGAACATGCTGAGGGTTGGGAACAGTACAGGTTAAACGTACAGGGTGGGAGGGTATGGAATCCCCTGCTGCATCACGCGGGAGGAGGCTCTGATGCAGGACGTGCGTCACTGTATGTGTGGGAGGGTCTCGTGGAACGACCTTTAATATGTACATGGGTAGGTATCCTCTGTGAACACATCCGTCGTTCCAAACGAAACATGAGAGAGAAAGATCATAGAAGAACAGACTGTCCTCACTTCGGCAGCAGAATCTTCACATCACTGACAGGAGGACTGGTCCCCTTCCCCACCATATTAATAAGGGGCCTTATACATAGGCACACGTACATGGAGGAGAGGGTTCCCGGAGGCACGTCACGGTCAACTGTCTGCGAGGAGGACTCTGATTCTTCCATCACTGAAATGGAAGGTCTCGATGGAACACTCCTAAGCCCCTCCTGCGGGGGGGGGGGGATCCTCTGATGGAGTCATGTCTCATTTAACGGGAGGGGTCCTCTGATGGACACGTCACTGTCTCATCACTGTACATGCGGAGGGGGAGGGGTCCTCTGATGACACTCACTGTCGCTCATCACTGTACATGGGGAGGGAGGGGTCTCTGATGGACAGTCACTGTCGTCATCACTGTACATGAGGAGGGAGGGGTCCTTCTGTTGGACACGTCACTGTGTCATCACTGTACATGGGGAGGGAGGGGTCCTGTGATGGACATGTCACTGTGTCATCACTGTGCATGGGGAGCAGGGGTCCTCTGATGGACATGTTACTGTCTCATCACTGTGCATGGGGAGGGAGGGAGGGGTCCTCTGATGGACACGTCACTGTGTCATCACCGTACATGGGGAGGGAGGGGTCCTCTGATGGACACGTCACTGTGTCATCACTGTACATGGGGAGGGAGGGGTCCTCTGATGAACACGTCACTGTGTCATCACTGTGCATGGGGAGGGAGGGGTCCTCTGATGGACACATCACTGTCTCATCACTGTACATGGGGAGGGAGGGGTCCTCTGATGAACACGTCACTGTGTCATCACTGTACATGGGGAGGGAGGGGTCCTCTGATGGACACGTCACTGTGTCATCACTGTACATGAGGAGGGAGGGGTCCTCTGATGGACACGTCACTGTGTCATCACTGTACATGGGGAGGGAGGGGTCCTGTGATGGACATGTCACTGTGTCATCACTGTGCATGGGGAGCAGGGGTCCTCTGATGGACATGTTACTGTCTCATCACTGTGCATGGGGAGGGAGGGAGGGGTCCTCTGATGGACACGTCACTGTCCCATCACTGTACATGGGGAGGGAGGTGTCCTCTGTTGGACACGTCACTGTCTCATCACTGTACATGGGGAGGGAGGGGTCCTCTGATGGACATGGCACTGTCTCATCACTGTACATGGGGAGGGAGGGGTCCTCTGATGGACACGTCACTGTGTCATCACTGTACATGGGGAGGGAGGGGTCCTCTGATGGACACGTCACTGTGTCATCATTGTACATGGGGAGGGAGGGGTCCTCTGATGGACACGTCACTGTGTCATCACTGTACATGGGGAGGGAGGGGTCCTCTGATGAACATGTCACTGTCTCATCACTGTACATGGGGAGGGAGGGGTCCTCTGATGGACACGTCACTGTCTCATCACTGTACATGGGGAGGGAGGTGTCTTCTGATGGACACGTCACTGTCTCATCACTGTACATGGGGAGGGAGGGGTCCTCTGATGAACATGTCACTGTGTCATCACTGTACATGGGGAGGGAGGGGTCCTCTGATGGACACGTCACTGTGTCATCACTGTACATGGGGAGGGAGGGGTCCTCTGATGGACATGTCACTGTGTCATCACTGTACATGGGGAGGGAGGGGTCCTCTGATGGACACGTCACTGTCTCATCACTGTACATGGGGAGGGAGGGGTCCTCTGATGAACATGTCACTGTGTCATCACTGTACATGGGGAGGGAGGGGTCCTCTGATGGACACGTCACTGTGTCATCACTGTACATGGGGAGGGAGGGGTCCTCTGATGAACACGTCACTGTGTCATCACTGTACATGGGGAGGGAGGGGTCCTCTGATGAACACGTCACTGTCTCATCACTGTACATGGGGAGGGAGGGGTCCTCTGATGGACACGTCACTGTCTCATCACTGTACATGGGGAGGGAGGGGTCCTCTGATGGACACGTCACTGTGTCATCACTGTACATGGGGAGGGAGGGGTCCTCTGATATAGCATGCCTCTGCTCACTACTCTTGCTCAGAGCATAGAAGGAAAAAGCAAGCCAGCTAGTAAATTCCGATCCAGCTAATGTCAGCACTGCAGATTTCAGGGACCACCGGGTCCAATCTTCTTTACGTAAGGACACTTAGAACCCAGGTCTCTGAAAGTCCAAGGGATGCATTATCCGCAACGCCAAACCTAGGACCTGTTGCAACAACCTGACTGTGCTGAGAACACCTCCGGGTTTTTGCCTTCCGAAGCAGAATCTAGTATGTCTGGGGTGGGTGTCAGGACAGAGGAGAAGCATCTGAGGTTGGGACAGGAAGGGTTAAAGGTACAGGGTGCAGGGTTGGAATCCACTGCATGCTCACCGCGAGGAAGCTGTGATCAGGGACGTGCGTGGAAGGGCTGTGGTTGTGTTGGGCTGTAAGCGCGGAAGACCTTTTTAATATGGCTGTATTGTAATACTGCAGTGCCAAGCCATCCGGTCGTTCCAAAACAGAAAAAAATAGAAGAAGAAAAAAAAAAAAAGAAAGAAAGACAGCCTCACTCGGCAGCAGAACTTCGCATCCCTGCACACAGACTGTCTGCCTTTCGCACCCATTTAATAAGGGGCTTTATTTAGCACAATCGAGGAGATGCGTGTTCTGGAAGGCACTGCAAGGCAAGCTCCGTCTGCTAGGACTCGATTCTTCCTACATGAAACTGAAATGTAATCATGCGAACTCAGCCTCCTAAAGCCCCCTCCCGGGGGGGGGGGGGATCCACTGAGTGGTGCAGCGATTCAACAGCCAGGGCCCCCTTGGAGCAGGATTCCAGTAAGGGAGGGGACACACCTTCCTGCGCTGTGAGGAGCAGCAGGCTGCTGGCAAATTCTGTCCAGACTGTGCCGTCAAGGGTTAATTTCTTGGGCCAAAAAAAACTCTCTCTCTCTCTCTCTCTCTCTCTCTCTCTCTCTCTCACACACACACACACACACCTATTTACTCTTACACACACACACACACACACACATACCCGCCACCTCAGTCACCGCCACACACTTGGATCTTGGAATCTGAAATTCCCAGAAATTCCCTGATCGGCCATATCTTTTAGGAACAGCCCCCTGCACCTGGGCTGGGTTCCCGCCTCATCACCAGAGGAAGCCCAGAGAGTCAGGCATAATTATTTTCCCACAAGGTTCTGCCTAATTGACCACTAACCTAATTGATTAATAATCTCCTCTTTTTTCTTTTTCTTTTTCTTTCTTTTTTTTCCCCCCCAGGCAACATCAAAGAGCCCAGCTAGCTGGGCAGCGCAAAGAAAAAAATCATTGTATCCAAAGGTTCAAGGGGTTAAAAGGACAAACCAGGAGGAAACACGCCCCCCCAACCCGGACTCCCAACCCTCCCTTCCCAGGTCAGCTAAGCACAAGTGGGCATTGATGGCGAGGCGCGCGACCCTCACGACTGAGCCAGGAACCCAAACGCTAACCCTGAGCCCAGCAGCCCTCCAAGCAGATGAAGTTGTTTCCTTGGGATCAAAAGGGTTAAAAAGAAAAAAAGGAGGAGGAGCTGCCAGGCTTTTTTTTGGTGGTGGCCGTGTGGGGGGGGGGGGGCTGCGAATGGCCTCGGAACACAAGCCACCCAGTCCCTTCCTGGCACCAGGGTGCCTGATCGGGTCTCGGGTGCCCCCGGGGAGGAGGGTGGCGAGGGACCGGGGCAGCCCTTGGCGCCCAGGCCGCAACTTGCAGCGCCCGCGCGCCTCCTGGGCACCGTCGCCCGCGCCCTTGCGCGCTCCCCAAAAAACTTTGCGCACACCGTCAGCCTGGCTGGGCGCCGCCGGCCCCGCGCGCCACCGAGTGCCACGGACAGCGCAGTCCCTTGGTGCAGCCTCCGCTGCCAGGGCTCCGGGACACCACTCTTCGCCCAGCAGCCTCCCATTCCGCGCCCGAGGGGCTTCTTCCCCGGCCACGGGGCGGCTGCGGGGAGCGCGCGCGGCGCACCCGGGAGGCTCTCCCTCCCAGCCCCTCCACACACACCCCCGCGCGCACTGGGCATCGCGACTCACCGAGGTCGCAGCAGACCGTCACCCCCGTAGGTAGTGACCACCCGATGGACGCCCGAGCCACCCACCCACCCACCCACCCACGCCGCGGCGGGCAGGCGCAACACCCTCCTACCTCCCAGGCAGCCAGCCGAGGATCTGCAGCTGCACTCGGGGCTCGGTGCTGTCCACTCCTCCTCGGGCTGCAGGATGGGGTGGCCGGACTCCGCTTTTGTTCCCTCGGGGGGGAGTGGGGGGACGCGGGGAGAGAGCGTCCCCGAGGTCCGAGAAGGGCCAGGGCGCGAGGGCGATGCCCGCCGGCTGCAGCGAGCCTCACTCGCAGCGCCTGAGCCTGCAGCACGAGCGGCGGCGGCCGAGAGCGAGCGAGCTCTCCGCAGGCCACATCTTTCAAACCTCAGACATCACTACCGCATTCCCCCGAATAGACGAGCCCCCGGCTCCGCATTCCGCCACCTAGCGCAGCACGCCGGTGCTCGCAGCAATACTTGGGCCCCCTAACCTGGCCAGAATGTGAACGCTGCTAAGGGAGGAAAAAATTTATATATATTAAAAAAAAAAGACTTCTCCATTCACAGGCAGGCATCTCAAAGCCTACAGCTCCTCCCAAGCATCCCTCAGGCCTCTCCCCTCTGGCTGTGTTTTAAGCCTGCTCCCCCCACCCCCCGAAGGTCTGGGCTTCTTGGTCAAGCCATGGTTGATTTATGACGGGGGAACCCCCTCTTCCAGATGCCCAGATGCATTGGGTCTTAGTCTGAAAAAGGCTTTTCTTATTCCTTGACGGACTTCTCACACGATTTTGGATTTTATTTATTTATTTATTTATCTATTTATTTATTTGTTTTTGAGAGAGAGAGAGAGAGAGATACAGAAATAGGCAGGAAGAGAGAGAGAGAGAGAGAGAATGGGCGTGCCAGGGCCTCCAGCCAATGCAAATGAACTCCAGATATGCTCGCCCCCTTGTGCATCTATCTGGCTTACGTGGGTCCTGGGGAATCGAACCTGGGTCCTTAGGCTTCACAGGCAAGCGCCTTAACCGCTAAGCCATCTCTCCAGCCCACGATTTTGGATTTTTTATTTTTCAGCAGCAGACACATCCACCTCCAGCAGGGCCCCCCCCGCCTCCCCCTCCCCCCCACCACCAATCAGGCGTGTGGGCACTGGGGGCAGGCAGCTGGGCACTGGAAGAGCACAGGTCCACGTGCTGCTGTTGGAACCTTAGCAATCTGCCAAAAGGATTTTTGAGTCTCTGCTGTTTTCATCTGCAAAATGGGAATCAAGGGAGCTCTCTTCAGTGGGTGTGTGTGGCGAGAATCAAGCCAGATGAGCCCAGAGAGTGGCATCTGGTGCCAGCCAGTAACAAAGCGTTCACCCCCTTCACCCAGTGCGGGGCGTCCCTTCGTCGCCAAACATATGCCAATGACAATTCATTCCATAAACATTTACGGTGAGCTTACGACAGGGGCCAAACCTCGATAGCCTCTATTTTATGGAGTAGTGTAAAGCCTGCCTTGAACCTGCCCTGTGGAGAAGACGCCAGAAATAAGCAAGTAAATCAGAGAGAGGGGGACGCTATACAGTCGTGACAACCGGCTACCAAATGAAGACAGAGGACGGCCTGTGATGTACATTGAGGCAGGGCCCTCTGAGGGCATGATGCTAAACCCGGGTCCGCCGCGATCAGGAGCTGGCCGTTGGCGGTGGAGGGAACCTTGGCCGGAAAGATGGCCTCGGGGCAGAAGCGAGGCGGGGATGTCCGGCTGAGACAAGAGGGACAGGGGGGTCAGTAGGGCACTTAAGGCGTGAGCTGGGAATAAGGGTGTGTGTACTGCAGTAATGGGCCTCTGGCTTTCTCCTGTGAAAGCTCACATGCAGAGGAGGAACGAAAGAGGGCGAGGATGAATGAAAGAGGGCTTGGAGGGAAGCCACCGGGGGAGGAACCAACCAGAAGCTCCTGCAGCGTGCAAGGAAAGACCCTCTCCTCCTCCTCCGACAAGTCATGACGCTTGGCAGACGCTCAGGGCGCCTAGATGTGCGTCCGCCCACCCTCCTCCCTCAAGTGTCACTTGTAAACGGTGACATCAGTCCTCGTCAATATATCGTGAGGACGAAGGAGAGCCAAGGAAGCCTTCTTCACGGTCTCTCCACGTCCCAGGTAACTTCACCGGAGCCTCCAAAGCGCTGTCACGGCCTCATCGGGAAACTGTCCTGTCCAGCCTGGGGTCACCCACACAATGCAGACAGAGCTCCCCTCGGTGTCTGAGGATGCCTGCATCCGCAGTGTCTGCCCCTGAACCCATCAGATCTTTCATTTTGTTTAGGTCCTTTAGATTCTCCCCCCCCCCCCCCCGTGTGCCTTGCAGGACATTATGCTATGAAGCTCTCAAGGTATAAAAATAGCAAGGAAAAGGGGCTGGGGTGCGGGAGATGTGTACAGCTAGCGATGACAGGAAAGGAAAATAGACCGTCCTTACTCTCTCTTAGCAACAGGAGAAGCGTTCTCGGAGCCGAGACATACCACCATCTCCTCACATCTGTTAAGTGTAGCAGTCTCCAGGGACTGGTGCATCCCCCCCCCACACCCCACCAAAGCCCAGGACACTAAAACCCCAGGAGGCAAGGTCTGCCTGGGGCCTTGAAATGGCCCCAGCCTTGATGGGTGTGGCCTGACTTTTAATACCAAGAGGCAGCTTGTACAACTGATGGCCAGAGCTGAGGCGCTCTGAGACACCTACCCAACTCCTTCTCTCTGGTTATCGCCAGCTCACCTCTCTTCAACTCTCCCCGAGAGTCCCGAGCTGGAGACGTTGGAATTCAGAAAAAGGATCTTACATGTCTCGTGGACCTGCAGTGTTAGAGCGGAAATCACTCATGCTGCCAGGTGCAGGAGCTCACACCTGCAAATCAGATACCTGAGAGGCTGAAGCAAGAGGCTGGCAAATTTCAAGGACTCCCTGGGCTACAGACAGAGTGAAGCTGTGTGTGTGTGTGTGTACACGCGCATGCGTGTGTGTGTGTGTGTGACATATATATATATATGTATATATATAATATATATGTATATATGTGTGTATATATATACATATATATGTATAATATAATATATACATATATATGTATATATATAATGCATATGTATATGTGTGTGTATATATAATGTATATGTATATATGTGTGTGTATATATATATAATGTATATGTATATGTGTGTGTATATATATGTATGTGTATATATATATATATATATATATGTATATGTAGCTCAGTAGTAGAACGGTTGCCTAGCATATGGAAGGCTCTGGGTCCCACCTCCACTACCAGCCCTGACGCACGAGCATGATGCCAACTGGCATCTCTGGCACGCTGTTGAGACACTGCACAGAAGTCAAGGAAAACCGAAGGGCTGACTGCGCGGCTCTGCTGGGTATGTCCTTAGCTGTGTTTGTGACAAGTGACCATTTCTCTCTGTTCTATAAAACAGGCCCAGCGTCTGCTTGCGGGAGGTGTAGGGACCAGAGGAGACGGCATGAGCATGTTCAACACACGATGCACTTTAGCTATGAATAACCTTCCCTATGCCTCACGGGCGCGCTGGTTAGCGAGTGGCTCTCTAGGACAAAGCAAGAGGCCGCGGCTTCCTGGCCTCTGTCACACCCTCGGCGTCCCCGCTCTCGCCATGGCTGGTTTCAGGTACCAGCGTGGATACGATGAGGTTACACTGATGTGTTGGAAAGCGATGTGATCTGGACTCAGCATTTGTCTGCCTGCCAACTCAAAAAAAAAAAAACAAAAAAACCAAATCAGGGCTGGAGAGATGGCTTAGCAGTTAAGCACATTGCCTGCAAAGCCAAAAGACCCAGGTTCGATTCCCCAGGTCCCACTTAAGCCAGATGCACAAGGGGGCGCATGCGTGTGGAGTTTGTCTGCAGTGACTAGAGGCCCTGGCGTGCCCATTCTCCCTCTCTCTCTCTCTCGCCCTTCTCCTCTTATAAATGCATAAATAAAATATAAAGAGAGGGCTGGAGTGATTGCTTAGTAGTTAAGGCACTTGCCTACAAAGCCTAAGGACCCCGGTTCAATTCTCCAGGTCCCACATAAGTCAGATGCACATGGTGGCACATGCATCTGGAGTTCGTTTGCAGTGGCTAGAGGCTCTGGCATGCCCATTCTCTCTCTTGCTTGCTCTGTCTCTCATAAATAAATAAAAATAAAATATTTTAAAAAATATATAAAGAGAGTTCGAAAAAAAAAGCAGCCCCAAATGAGGGGACAGTTCTTGACCACTTACCAAACCTCCTATTCTCCTCTGTCTCCTGGGATGTTCATTAAGAATCCTGGTAAGCAAATACCCTCATACTTCCCCCTCCCCCTCTGACAAATTGGGAAATCGAGACTCCTAAGGTTTGACAGCTTTGATCCAAATCGGTTAGTAGATGTAAGCGCTAAGATTCGGTTGGGGGCCACCTAGCTTCAAATTCAGAGCGCCTCCAAGCCTCCACTCCATCCTTTGCTTAAGGCCATCACTCAGGCCCTACCTGGGGATCACGAACCCAGAGCTGAGCTTCCGTTTCTCCATCTGACCCACCTCAGTCAGCCCAGGATTCACCTCAGATGCCCGAAGAACCCAAGTGAAATAGTGCCTTACAGAGACCAAAGCACCCTACGAAGGTGTCCACGTGACCGTGACCGCTAGTGACTAGAGAGGAAGAATGGGACCCTAAAGTGGGGAGCTGCAGACCACAGAGCAGGCAGGATACCCTGGGCATACTTTCACCCAGGGAAGCCCAGCCAGATTCCCAGTGAGCCCCTTGCTAAGTATTTATCAGTGCAAAGACCTTGGGAGTGGGGGCAGAGACCGACTTATTCTTCAGAAACCTGTTGCTTTGTCCTCTTTGTGTCTATGGGAACGCAGTCACTCCATACACCAGGGTGGCCCCTGCCCACCACCTCCCTCTGGGGAAGATCAGAGCTCCAACTCAAGTCAGAAGAAATTTATGGGCTCCTGCCTCTTGGCAGCAGTTCAGGGTGAAGCCAGCCTGATTCCGATGATGTCATTCTCATATACTCTCTCTCACTCTCTCTCTCTCATCTTCCTCATTGCTTTCTCTGATCTCCACTCCTCCCCTGCATTTATCTATTTCTTTTGTCCTCCCAGAATTTTCTGCCCTGAAAAAAAAAAAAAACCTGGCTTCCTATAGAGGGGTGGGTAATAGGGACATGGTCTCAGAATGTTCTAAGCTTGTATCCATCTCAAATCCACACAATAAAAAAACTGGAAGAGCTGCTTGTTAGGTCGGGTCATATGATGCCCAATACCTACCAGGTAAAAGCTACTGTGATTGGCTATGCCTGGCACCGACCCAATCCTGCCGCCAGATATCACGCAGGAGAGAAGAGGTGATCCCCCAAAGGCAGGAGAGCATTTCCCAGAGAAGAGGAAGGAGCATGGATTAGCACGGTTGATGGAATCTCTAAGGACAAAACTCTAAAGCTTGCAATCCTGATTTGGACGTTTTTTTTTTTTTTTTTTTTTTTTTTTTTTTTTGTCCTTTCCAGGATCCTGTAGATTCCAGCATGCACACAGCAGGGTTTAGAAGCTGTCTTTGCCCGATGGATGGCATGTGGCCTGACCTCCCTAGCACATTGAAGGCACTGGGTCAATAGTGAGTGGACAACACCCCAGTTGGTTGTGAGACAACGGACGCATTCCAGGTGCCCGTTGGGGATCAGCAACAATGGCAGGGACTGCTCACTGACGGGGACCAGGAGTGGGCAGGGACGGTGGCAGCTATTTGCCACTTATTTCCTGACCCTTCTCTGTAACCAAAGCCCAGCCCCACACTCTGATGCTCCCCTCACATCGCCAGGTGCCAGGGCTTCGCCCCGAGTGCCATGCCTTAGAATTCTGTGCTTCCCGCGCAAGAAAGCACGTCACGTTGTCCAAATGGGACAGCCACCGTGGGCACCTTCCGTGGGGGTCTGCTGTGGTCACGTGTAGGGCGTCCTCCACGGCCAGCGCTGCAGGGCCTGCGAGGTAAACACGTCCTTCCAGCTACCTTCTCTGGCCCATTATCCTGAAGTGTGCTGTGGTCTGCACTCACGGGTCGCGGAGAGACATGTGACAGAGTGTGTCTGGCTCTGTATCAGCTTCACGAGGCCTGCTCACAAATGGTCCCGTTCGGTCACTACGCATGGTGCACACCGGAGGTCACAGGACCAGAGCGGTTCAGCTCTCTACGGTAGCTGAGAACCGTTCTGGATGTTCTCGGAAACTGTTGGGTCTCCGTTTCGGATACGGAAACTGAGACCCAATAGACCTTACACATTCTGCCTGAACTACCCAGTCCCAAGGTCAAAAGACCAGCATATGATTTATTTATTTATTTATTTATTTATTTGACAGAGAAAGAGGGAGAAGAGAGAGAGAGAGAGAGAGAATGGGTGCGCCAGGGCCTCCAGCCACTGCAAACAAACTCCAGACGCAGTGCGCCCCCTGGTGCATCTGGCTAACGTGGGTCCTGGAGAATCGAACCTGGGTCCTTTGGCTTTGCAGGCAAGCGCCTTAACTGCTAAGCCATCTCTGCCAGCCCCAGCATGTGATTCTTAATGCATCCTGGTTCCAACGGCTGCTGCTGCAGCTTCCAGTGTGTCAACTGGGATCGCTGTGCCCCCTCCGTGGCTCTTGCACATCATGAACCTGTCTCTCTCCACTAGCCCGTGAGCTCCCTGAGACTATGGGTTTTGCCTTATTCATATGTGCGTTGCTGGGGAATCTAGTGGGCCAGCTGGTGCTAACATGGGCTTGAGAAACATTTGATGAATGAATGAATGGATGCATATGATGTTTAAGCACATAATCAAGAACCCGTCCAAGGCTTTCTGACAGTGAGTACACAGTTGACCTCCTCCATCATTCGGAACTCCTATAAAAGTTATGGCCCGGTGATTAATTTGACATTCGAACACCGGCTTGCCCCATCTCTTCAGCCGTTGTACTGAACTGTGATTTGAACATTTTATTGTTATTAAGCATTTCACGTGGGGATTTATGTCTTGTGTCCGCAAGTCGCCCGTGAGCTCGCTCATTCGTTCCAAGCGCTCACTGAAGTTTGCGCTGGGATATGGTGACGTGGCTGACCCCGTGCGACCCTCCCTCCATCTCCTGGTGTGTAAGTCCAGAGCCTGCTGTGAGCCGCGGGTACTATAGCTCTGGGTGGTATAGCAGCTAAGGCAGAGAACTCAAGATCGCTCCAGCTTGCAAACCCCTGTGCCTCTGGGTCTTCTCCACAAGGTCCAAGGATGAAGTGGCATTGCTGGGAGGGAGGGAGGAGGAGGAATAGCCTGCACAGGGTTTCTCAGATGACCTAGCAGCACACAGGTGCCCGGATGTGGGGAGCAAGGCGTGCTTTCTTCTCACTACGTTGGGGGCCATGCGCAACCTGGGGCTTTGCCCGCCTGAGGGCATGAACAACTGCTCCTCCCTTGAAAAGCGCTTCCTCTTGCCAAACCCTGTAACAGAGATAGCAAGTGGCCCAAAGGGCCAGTTCCTACCCTGACCAGTCACGGGATGTGTGAAGAAGACGCTGTTATTTATGGCATGCATTGGAGACAGGCAGAAATAAACTTTCGGTTGCGCGTCCCCCCGCCCGCCAACAACTCCCAACGTCATGAAAAGTCATTTCAACACATTGCTACACAAACGCTTGGAGTAGCTTCTAGCTGATTCTTTTTTTCTTTTTAAATATTTTTTGTTTATTTTTATTTATTTATTTGAGAGTGACAGGCATAGAGAGAAAGAGGCAGATAGAGAGAGAGAATGGGCGCGCCAGGGCCTCCAGCCACTGCAAACGAACTCCAGACGCGTGCGCCCCCTTGTGCATCTGGCTAACGTGGGGCCTGGGGAATCGAGCCTCGAACCGGGGTCCTTAGGCTTAAGCACTAAGCCATCTCTCCAGCCCTGGCTGATTCTTTTAAACAACTGTCAAAAGAGACATCAGCCGTCAAATCTTAGTTGAGACAGCTAAGCCTCAGAGAGTTGAAGTGACATCCAAGATCAGAGGCTAAGAGCATGCTGGAGTGAGGACAGGAAGTTGGCCTCTATAAAGGACCACGCCTGTTCCTCTTACACTTGGTCTCAGGCACCTGCCTAAAAGCTGACATGGAGGGTGGTGCTAACTTGGGAGCCTGAGAAGACAAAGACTTGCTGGATTGGATTTTGAACTGTAATGGAAGGGCCTCCCCCCCTCCAACAACTTCTCCTCCCCCCGCCCCACATACAAGGATAACTGGGAAGAAATTTCCCAGGACAGGCACCCATTGTCTGCCCTGTCCCGTCCTTGCCAAGGAGGGTCTCTTCGCAGACGAGAAGGCTTCTGAGGACCCTGTGAAGACCCGGGAATGCTTCATCTGTCAGCTTCCCAGACAGTGGCCAGTCACTGCATACAACAGACGCAGCAGGGGCAGTAAGGACCCATTCTGTTTATGTTGCCTCCTTACTGCTCACTTGTTAAGCCCAATCTGTTTTAGGAGTTCAGACAGAAAAGAGAGAGAGAGAGAGAGAAATAAAAACATTTTAATCAAACTTCCTGAGATCTTTTACAGGTCTAGTTGGGGGCTTCCTGACAAAATGAACAGAAAATAGTTTTCCAGGCCGGAGAAATGGCTTAGTGGTTAAGGCACATGCCTACAAAGCCTAAGGACCCAGGTTCGATTCTCCGGGACCCACGTAAGCCAGAGGCACATGGTGGCGCATGAGTCTGGAGTTTGTTTGCAGTGGTTAGAGGCCCTGGCGTGCCCATTCTCTCTCTCTTTCTCTCCTTCTCTCTCTCTAATAAATAAATAAAATAAAATCTTTTTTAAAAAAAAGAAAATAGTTTTCCATGCCAGAGGCTAAGAGAGAGGGTTCAAATTCCAGTCCAGCCACTGTAGCACTGTGTGGTCTTAGACCAGGCAATTACCATCTCTATATTCTTGCTCAGAAAACATTAGGTGGCCTCTAGAATTCTGGCAATATTTTGGGCTATGGATTTATGACTGAAAAAACTGGACAAAAGAGTAAAGAACACCAAGCATTAGAGAGGGCCTGGCCACTGGACAGAGAGGAAGACTTGTTAGTTATGGAATTCAACCCCAAACACCTCCAAGTGAATCCCATGCCTGACGCCTCTGCAGAGTGGGGGACAGTTGCAATTCATGTGTGGTCGTCAAGAGAAAGGACAACGCTTGGAAGAGCCAGCCTTCTAGACAGGGGAGCAGCAGCGGCCTGTGTTAGTCGGTGTGTCCCCCCGGGGTTCTCCCCAGGAACAGGACTGGTAGAATGAATGGGTATAAAAATGGGATTGAGAGCCGGGCGTGGTGGCGCACGCCTTTAATCCCAGCACTCGGGAGGCAGAGGAAAGAGGCTCACCGTGAGTTCAAGGCCACCCTGAGGCTACATAGTGAATTCCAGGTCAGCCTGGACTGATGTGAGACCCTACCTCGAAAAACCAAAAAAGGAAAAAAAAATTGGAATTAATTTCCTCAGCTCACAAGCTACCACTGGGCAGATCAGCAACAGTTGTCCACAGGAGGAAAAGCCAAAGAATGCAGCAGTCACTCAGTCTATGATGCTGGACGCAGGCTGAAGAGCCACAGGACCTGGTAGCTACTCAGTCCATGAGGCAGAAACTCGCACAAGTGGGGCATCAAGGAGGGCAGAGCAAAAAGCACCCACCAGCGAGTACTATGGGCAGCTAGAAGAAAGAAAACGCTGACCGTCTCCTGGAGATTCCTTATGCACAGTCCCCCACTGCAAGGGCCACCCACTGGGGAGTTAATCTTGCCTGGTTATGCCCTCACGGACCCTCTCACACCATTCCTAACCTGGCCAGGTTGTCAACTGAACACCGTCACAACAGGTATGATTAGGATGTCAGAATCAGCGTGCCTGGGTCCTCTCCCCGGCCCTCTGGTGCTCCATAGATAATCATAGAATGAGTGAATTCCCTGTGTACTCTTGGATGAATGGCTTCACTTCCCTAGCCATCACACCCTCCACTGCTGAACAAGACGGTCAGACAGGACTGTGAACGAAGAGAATGACCTAAGTCACCCGGAGAGCAGACCTTCCAAGGTGCTAGGAGTCTCTTCTTCCTCCCTCTGCGTGTGGTTGCTGCAGCAGGATACCGCAAACAGTCTGGAACCCGGAACAGTCTAGAATTCCAGAGCCTCAGCCACATTGGTCAGGCTGGCTGTGGTTGTGTGGGTTGAGGAAAAAAAGGGGGCAGGATTTCATGGGCGGCTCTCGCTCAGGACTCTCCAAGTGGTAGCGGGGACAATGAGACTGTCTGTTTTCCCCCATGTGCAGATCTGTCTATGCAGTGCCCGTTCAAGGCTCGTTTCTGAAATGTCTCCTCGTGGAAGACTCCCAGGATGCCACAGCTGAACCTACCCTCCTTTCTGGGACTCACCCAGCCCTGCAAGAGTGGGCTTATCCTTGCCAATCTTGCCTTAGAGCCTCTAACCCTCACCCACCGCCATAGGCCATGAGCCCCTGCAGGTTGGACAGCAGTGGACATCCGTAGTGGTGCGGGCCTGGGCACCAGGAGACACCTAGTTAGGATGTGGAATAATTAACTGGTCCAGCTCCTTAAATGGATGCTAGAGAGGGAAGGGAGGAGACTTATGACCCTGAAGGGTTCTTCTTACCCCCAACTTAAGATGCCTCGTTCTCTGGCCACTCCACAAAAGCATACAAGATACACCTTCTCTCTTTCTCTCTCTCTCTCTCTATATATATATATGTGTGTATGTTGTGTGTGTGTATGTATGTATGTAGCCGGGCATGGTGGCACACGCCTTTAATCCCAGCACTTGGGAGGCAGAGGTAAGAAGATCGCCATGAGTTCAAGGCCACTCTGAGACTACAGAGTGAATTCCAGGTCAGCCTGGGCTAGAGTGAGACCCAACCTCAAAAAGAAAAAAGAAAGAAATATATACATACATATATATACAGTGAGAAACAAGGGCAGCCTAGCTGAAATAATTCCCAACCCATAATAGTTTGACTTAGGATCTCTCAACTTTACAATGCTGTAAAAGTGACACACACCAAATAACTAGCACACCTCAGGGACCAGGGAGATGCACTTGTCATGCAAACATCCGTGTCCACGAAGGCCTGGACGGTCTGAGTTCCATTCCCCAGCGCCCATGTGAACAGCCGAGTGTGGCCATGCACGTCTAGAGTAACCCTAGTCCCACGCAGAGCAGGTGCCAGAGAATCGCTGCGGTTCCTGAAAAGCAGCAGCTCCGAGCCCAGAGACGCCGTCTCAAGGAAACGTGCAAGGGAGTAATTGAACGGGACGCCTGACAGTCTCCTCACATGCATAGGTAGCACACCCCACCACCACGCGCACGTACATACATACTGCAGATGCCCATGCAAAATAAAATCAAGTCTGCTTTTCGGTTTTGTGTTAGTCTTCCGCATTAGCAACGTGATGCTGTCACGAGATTTGGGCAGGGAGCCTCGTGATCACAGAGAATAAACTGTAACCCACAGCGAGCTGTGTTGCTGAGCCATGGATGTGCTTGGTAGGCTAGATGAGCTAAGTACATTTTTTAAAATTTATTTATTAGAGAGAGAGAGAGAGAGATAATGGGTGTGCACCAGGGCCTCCAGCCACTGCAAACGAACTCCAGATGCATGTGTCACCTAGTGCATCTGGCTTACGTGGGACCTGGAGAATCGAACCCTGGGCCCTTAGGCTTCGCAGGCATGCGCCTTAACCGCTAAGCCATCTCTCCAGCCCTAAATACATTTTTTTTTTTTTTTAGTTTTTCGAGATAAGGTCTCACTCTAGTCCAGGCTGACCTGGAATTAACTATGTAGCCTCAGGGTGGCCTTGAACTCATGGCAGTCCTCTTACCTCTGCCTCCCAAGTGCTGGGATTAAAAGCGTGCGCCACCATGCCCGGCCCTAAGTACATTTTTGACTTAGTATTTTCAACTCATGATGGGCTTATCAGGACACACCTTCATTGTCAATCAAGGTGCATTTGTATAAAGAAATGGTGATATATAGCTCCTAGACAGCTCTTATGAAGGACCTGGCCTTACTCTGACTCATTTAACCATCACACACCATAACCCTGTAAGGCTGGGACGATGAATAAATCCATTTCCATGTAAGAACACTGGAGTTCAGAGACTTCTGTGATACACTAAAGGCCTTTCTATTTGCACATCGTGGAGTGGGGTAGCAGCAACTTCCTGAAGTACAGCAGGACAATTCCCCTCTGGTCTTGAGATACCTAAGGTTACGTCCTTGAGGACCTCAGGTTCCTGCCATCGCTGGGCTCTGATTTTCCCCACAGGTGGTGGTATCCGAGCTGTCCTTCTCATCTGCTTGGAGTTCTTTCCTCAAAGAAATGTGCCAGTCCCAGTAGGGGTAGGAAAGAACTGCCTGATAGATGGGACTCTGGCCCCCTTCCTAAGTGTGTACATATGTGTGTGTGCACATGCGTGCGTGTGCATGCGTGCGCACGCTGGTGGAGGAAAATGGCATCTAAAAGGTCTCCCATTTTGAATGAGAAAAGAATGGAGGGCTGGAGAGATGGCTTAGCGGTTAAGCACTTGCCTGTGAAGCCTAAGGACCCCGGTTCGAGGCTCAATTCCCCAGGACCCACGTTAGCCAGATGCACAAGGGGGCGCACGCGTCTGGAGTTCGTTTGCAATGGCTGGAAGCTCTGGCACGCCCATTCTCTCTCTCTCTCTGTCTCTCTCTCTCTGCCTCCTTCTCTCTGTCGCTATCAAATAAATAAATAAACAGAAAAAATTTTAAAAAAAGAATGGAGCTTTGTAAGATGTAGGGTACTCACCTATTCTGTGCCTGGTCGAGTCTGAACCCCATCCCTTTGGTAGGCAGAGAATGCAGTCTCTTTGTATCTTTTCTTTGGACTCTTTCTAATTAAATGCACGAATTTTCCAAGTGAGAAAGACGATTGTCTGACAGCAAAGGGAGGGATTTGCACTACACTTGAAGTTTCATAATCATGTATTAATGCTCCTCTCACTTCTGGTTAGAGAAGCTTCTCTTTTCAGATGGCGGTGGCCACTGGGATGACCCAAAAGGCAACATAGTGCTGAGAAGAAGGAATGGAGGAGTGTCCAGCACTGAAACATCTCACCCCCTCCAAGACTTGGGGTCCATTGCAGAAGAGGTGGCAGAAAGACTGCAAGAGCCAAAGGAAGGGTACCACTCCTTACATACAACTGTCCAGACAGAAATTGGCCTCAATAT
Source organism: Dipus sagitta (assembly GCA_036346955.1). Lineage (NCBI taxonomy): Eukaryota > Metazoa > Chordata > Mammalia > Rodentia > Dipodidae > Dipus > Dipus sagitta. The sequence continues at coordinate 37,575,239 of CM070789.1, forward strand.
CCAAGACCTCGCAGTGCCTAGCAATACCTACACAAGACCCTCATAATAGGAGAAAAAGATGATCAGAGACTAATGGAGAAAGGGAGGGGATATGACAGAGAGCAGAGTTATGAAGGGGAAAGTGGAGGGGGGAGGGAAATACCATAGTTTGTTGTCTGTAAGTATAGAAGTTGTCAAACAAACTTTCTTTCACAAAACTGATTTTCTTTTTTTTTGTTGTTGTTTTCTTTTTATTATTTATTTATTTATTTGAGAGTGACAGAGAAAGAGAGAGGGGGGGAGAGAATGGGTGTGCCAGGGCCTCCAGCTACTACAAAGGAACTCCAGATGCGTGCGCCCCCTTGTGCATCTGGCTAACATGGGTCCTGGGGAATCGAGCCTCGAACGGGGATCCTTAGGCTTCACAGGCAAGCGCTTAACTGCTAAGCCATCTCTCCAGCCCACAAAACTGATTTTCGTTCCCTCCACAGAAGGGGCAGAAAATACCTGGACCCTGCATAAAGAAAAATCCTTTCTCACAGAAAACTGCAGAGGGAAAAATGCTTACCCAATTCTAACAATAACCCCAAAAGATAAGCTTCACATTTGAAGAAATGTTCAATGCCTCAGATTTCCCCAGATAAAAATTTCCAAGTCAGTTATGGCCTCCACTGTACCTGAATTAGGACTTTTTATTTTTTTATTGACAACTTCCATGATTGTAAACAATATTCCATGGTAATTCCCTCCCTCCCCCCACTTTACCCTTTGAAACTCCATTCTCCATCATCTCCCCTCCCCCTCTCAATCAGTCTCTTTTACTTTGATGTCATCATCTTTTCCTCCTATTACGATGGTCTTGTGTAGGTATTGTCAGGCACTGTGAGGTCATGGATATCCAGGCCATTTTGTGTCTGGAGGAGCACGTTGTAAGGAGTCCTACCCTTCCTTTGGCTCTTACATTCTTCCGCCACCTCTTCCGCAATGGACCCTGAGCCTTGGAAGGTGTGATAGAGATATTGCAGTACTGAGCACTCCGGTCACTTCTTTCCAGCACCATGATGCCTTCTGAGTCATCCCAAGGTCACTGCCATCTGAAAAGAGAAGGTTCTCTACCAAAAGTGAGAGTAGCATTAACATATGGGTATGAACATTAAGAGAAGTGCTTACTGGGCAGTTTGGTGAGCATAGTATATACATTTAGCCAGACAGCAGCAGACGTTACACCCCTAGGGCTCATGACTACCCCTGTTGTAGGTTTTCAGTATCAGGGATGTATTCCCTCCCATGGAGCGGGCCTCCTGTCCAATTAGAGGGCAGTTGGTTTGGGACTTTTGATCCCTGTAGCGTATCTGAGCCATGATGCCCAGTGTGAAAGGCTGTCGGATGTACATGCCCTTAGAGCCGTCGGGTCCTGACTTCCCCTGTCACGTGTAGCAGGAATGAAAGAGGTGAGTTAGGGGTTTCTCCAGCTGGGATGAGCAGAGTCCAGAGGAAGGATCTCAGTCTAGGTCCCCCGGAACCTACCAGCTGAAGAAGAGGACAGGAGGTCAGGGAATGGCCAGTGGGAGGGATGGCTCGAGGTGAGGTGGCCGTAGGAGCCAAAGGGACGGGTGCTAAAGACATGCTCCACAGTCACCAGTGCTGTCATGGGATCCAGCTGGCGGAAGGCCCTGAACGGAAACGTGTTGATCACCGAGGAGTCGCTTTGGCGGTGATACGGGCCGAGTCTGAAATGCAAGGGATGATGGACCGTGACCAAGATAAGCAGAATTCGAACAGTCTGCTGGGAGCACAGCGTGGAGGGGCTGGAGCGGGGACAGGCGCACAGGTTAAGATGAAATGGATCTTGTCTATATCAAAGACAAAAATGCCAGGCTGGAGAGATGGCCTCTCCAGATCCCATGTGAGCCAGACGCACAAAGGCGAGGCAAGCGCAAGGCCTCACATGCCCACTAGGTGGCGCAAGCGTCTGGAGTTCGATTTCAGTGGCTGAGGCTCTGGTGTGCCAATTCTGTCTCTCTCTTGCTTTCTCAATCTCTCTCTCTCTATATATATATATATATGTATGTATGTATGTATGTATATTTTAAAATGTTTAAAATACAAAGATACTAGGCTGGAGAGACGGCTTAGCAGTTAAGGCGTTTGCTTTCAAAGCCAAAGGCCCCAGGTTTGATTCCCCAGGACCCACCTAAGCCAGCTGCACAAGGTGGCGCATGCGTCTGGAGTTCGTTTGCCGTGGCTAAAGGCCCTGGTGCGTCCGTTCTCTCTCTCACTCTCATAAATAAATAAATCAATATATATTTTTGAAAACAAAGATAGCAACCTGTGTGGATGACAAGAAGAAACCAGTAGGACGTGAAGGTGGAGGTGTGGAGGGCGGGAGGAGAGGCGTGATGAAGCAAGTCCTGTGACGGACAGGATGTTACCGCGCAGAGAAGAGGCGGAGAGTTTGGGGGGTGTGAGCTTGACGCCTGTCCGACGCATTCCTATCGATTGCCTTGTGGTCTGACCTTCAACGAGATGCTTACACCTCTCCCTCACAAAGGCCTCCGTTTCCCCTTTTACAAAGGGAACATAACAAAACCTTTCTAAAGCAGACTTCAGGATTGCTAACACGCATCCTGTCCGGTCAGTCTTGGCATGTTAAATACGGCCCCAGCTCATCCTAATTAAACTGGGGAAAGGAGTCCGTCTTGCCCTGTCCAGGGGAATATGGACGGAACCGATGGGTGACATTTCCAAACAGAAGCTTCAGGAGCCAGTGTGTGCCTCCCCATTTCTTTCTCCCCGTGACAGCTCCAACGACCTTGGTGGCCTCCTTGTCTCTCCGAGTCGCAGAGTGGGACTCGGAAAGACTAGGGAGAATCATCAGTTCTCTGCGGCCGGAGCAAGAAACAAACCTTTGTTGTGATAAAGCCACCTAGATTTGGGGGTTGCTTGTGGGTGAAGAACAGACTTAGCCATCCTCACTGATACGCTCCCGTGTAAAATTCTGAGGATCATAGGAGGAAATATGCAATATGGCATACAGAGTAAGATAATATGGAAAAGAAGACAGTTTGTAAATAATGATTCCTTTCATTTATTGGGAACTAAAAAAAAAAAAAACAGGACTACTCAATGGATAAGGAATATTTGAGGATGTGTATAGGATTCAGAAGTTATTTGAATGGTAATTGATTGTAGCTGATGTGTATTGAACAATTACTACCAGTCAGATTCTGGCCGTAAAAAAAAAAAAAAAAAAAAAAAAAAAAAGTCCTTCCCATTCTCTCTCTCTCTCTCTCTCTCTCTCTCTCTCTCTCTCCCTCTTTCTCTCTGTCACTCTCAAATAAATAAATAAAAATAAAAAATATTTTTTAAAGGACTGGAGAGATGGCTTAGCAGTTGAGCGCTTGCCTGTGAAGCCTGAGGACCCCGGTTTGAGGCTCGATTCCCCAGGACCCACGTTAGCCAGATGCACAAGGCGCACGCATCTGGAGTTCATTTGCAGTGACTGGAGGCCCTGGCGTGCCTATTCTCTCTCTCTCTCTCTGCCTCTTTCTCTCTATCTGTCGCTCTCAAATAAATAAATAAAAATAAACAATTTTTTTTAAAGTCCTTTTTTCTGGTGGCTTCCTTTCCTTTGCCCTGCCATGTGTTTTCTCTCTCCACTGATTATTTCTGACAAGCCTTCTGACTAACTAGAAATACATCTAGACTTCCCTGCATGAAAGGACCCAAGAAACAATCTGGCTCAATGTCCATCCAATGTCAGACCTTTCTTTGCAAACTTCCCTGATATGTAGGCATCCAAATTTTTCTGAATCAATCTCCCTAGCAGGATGCTTGCTACGTCACAATGCAGCCGCTGGACCGTATGTTCGAACATAGTAAAGTCCATGTTTATTGCTCTCTGGAATTTCCTTAGGCCAGCAAAGTTCATACAGTAAAAGGTAAATGCAATGTTTGCTAATGGACCAAATGATCATACGGACAAACTTTTGGGTAGCTCTAAGTTTTATATACTTTGTCTATAAAGTGGTTGTGATCATAAGAATATTTTTAGATTTTTATTTATTTATGTGAGACAGAGAGAAAGAGAGAGAGAGAGAGAATGGGCATGCCAGGGCCTCTGGGCATTGGACACAGACACCAGACACATGCACCACTTTGTACATCTGGCTTTACATGGGTACCGGAGAATTGAACCTTGGCCATCACGTTTTGCAAGCAAATTCCTTTACCACTGAGCCAATTCCTCTAGGACTCCATACTAATTTTTGAAGGTCCTGATAAAATAAGATGTGAATGTACTTGGCATGCTGTAGTCTCTCTAATTTACATTGTTCCCCATTCCTTCTCACTGTTTCTTTTTTAATAATTTTTTTGTTTATTATTTTATTTATTTATTTGAGAGCGACAGACAGAGAAAGAGGTAGAGAGAGAGAATGGGTGTGCCAGGGCCTCCAGCCATTGCAAACGAACTCCAGATGTGTGCACCCCCTTGTGCATCTGGCTAATGTGGGTCCTGGGGAATCGAGCCTTGAACCGGGGTCCTTAGACTTCACAGGCAAGCGCTTAACCGCTAAGCCATCTCTCCAGGCCCTTCACTGTTTCTTTTTAAATAGAGTCTAAACAAAGTATTGCAACAACGTAAATTGTGATAGGAATTTCCAATGAGTTCCAAATAGCCAAATTTCTGAGCAATTCCTGGGGGCAAAAGGGCATGATGTGGTCGTGGGCACAAAACTCAGACCTTGCAAAGAAGGTGTTGCAGTCAGGTTCGTATTGCTGGTAGAAATCACCAGACCAAGAGCAGCCTGTGGGGAAAAAAAGAAGTTTATTTTGACTTGCAGGCTCGAGGGGAAGCTCCATGATGACAGGGGAAACAATGACGTGAGCAGAGAGTGGACCTCACCCCCTGACCAACATAAGGTGGACCATAGCAACAGTGTGCCAAACACTGGCAAGGGTACACTGGCTATAACACCCATAAGCCCGCCCTCAACAATACACCGCCTCCAGGGGGCGCTAATTCCCACATCTCCATCAGCTGGGAACCTAGCATTCAGAACACCTGAGTTTATGGGGGACCCCTGAATCAAACCACCACAATCACCTCCAGGAGTTGTTAGTTCCCAAGTCTCCATCATCTGGGAGCCTAGTATTTAGGGCACCTAAGTTTATGGGGAACGGCTGAATCAAACCACCTCAACCACTTCCAGGAGATGTTGATTCCCAAATCTCCATCAGCAGGGAACCTAGCATTCAGAACACCTAAGCTTATGGGGTACACCTGAACCAAACCACCACAGGAGGAAACGGAAAAGGTGGGATGAGTTAGTGGTCAAGAGCTCAGGCTCTGGAGTCTGTGTGTAATATATTCACTGTATATTACCCGCCCTCGCATGTTTCCCAAGTCCATCAGTAGTCATCAACTTCTTATCTTTAGATGGATATACCCCACAGGGTTGTTACAAGTTCCAAAGGGGACCCCACAGTAAAGCGCTTAGCACAGATCCTACAGCAATGGCGTTATTGCATTAGGACATCAAGAGATCTTAGAGGCCATCTATTCTAACCCCCAATCGATTCCGATTGCTAGTAATTAGATCCTGTCTGTGATGTGCGCCTTCTATCTGGCTTTTGTAAATAGATCCCATCTGTCCTCTTGGGCAGTCACAATAGCTGCTAACAACAAGGAAATCTGAAGTCCTTACGGCTCAGAGATTATAGAAGTTTATTGCTTGCTCAAGTTCAAGATGGGTTTTCCTCATAGGTTAGTGGCCGGGGCAAGGTGACGAGTTCGAGCAAAGGTTTGTGTCTGTTTACAGCGCATGGTTTCCGCAGAACTTGCTTCGCGCATTGCCACGACAGAGCATCTTACAGAAACAGCGTGAGGGAGGACTGACTCCCCGTGGCTCACGACTGCCGGCGGTTCAGCTCACGGCGCTTAGTCCCGTGTGTTTGTGGGGCGAGGGGCAGGACATCAGGATGGAAGGAGCATGCCACAGAGGCTGTTCTCCACTTGGAAGCCTGAGGAGAAATGAAGAGGCCAGGACAGCATACAGGTCCCCAAGACGTGCCACTGTGATCTCCTTCCTCCAGCCAGGCTCCTCCTCCTCCCCTTGGCAACTGCCGAGTATTTCCATCGCGTTAAGGATCCATCAAGGGCTGGAGAGATGGCTCAGCGGTGAAGCGCTTGCCTGTGAAGCCTAAGGACCCCGGTTCGAGGCTCGATTCCCCAGGACCCACGTTAGCCAGATGCACATGGGGCGCACGCGTCTGGAGTTCATTTGTAGTGGCTGGAGGCCCTGGCATGCTCATTCTCTCTCTCTCTGCCTCTTTCTCTCTCTGTCGCTCTCAAATAAATAAATAAATATAAACAAAATTTTAAAAAAGAATCCATCAAGGGATTATTCCATTCGTTATATTATAGGTTCCAGTATCTAGTTATCTCTAAGATGGCTTCACAGAGAGACGTGCATTAGTAATTTTCTAGGTGATTCTTTTTTTATTTTTCAACATATATATATATATATATATATATATATATATATATACATAATTTCTTATTTTTTTTTTGAGGTAGGGTCTCACTCTAGTCCAGGCTGACCTGGAATTCACCATGTAGTCTCAGGCTGGCCTCGAACTCACAGTGATTCTCCTACCTCTGCCTCCTGAGTGCTGAGATTGAAGGTGTGCGTCACCACACCCGGCTTAATATATACATTTTTAAAACATTATTGTTAAATTTTACATAATTCCTTCCCAGCATGCTCCTTTATTCCCCTCCACATCCCCATCCACTGAACCCTCACTTTTTTCCCTACAAGCCCCTCTTCCATATTGATATTTTTATTTATTTATTAGCGAGAGAGAGAGGAGGAGAGAGAATGGGCCCTCCAGGGCCTCTAGCCACTGCATACAAACTCCAGATGCATGGGCCATCATGTGCATCTGGCTTATGTGGGATCTGGAGAATCGAACCTGGATCCTTCGGCTTCACAGGCCAGCACCTTAACCGCTAAGCCATCCCTCCAGCCCATATATTGATTTTTTTTTTTTTTTTGCCCTCTTCCATCACCCACAACAACCTGTTGGTGGGCCCACTAACATCCAGGCCTTGCAGAGAGTGACAGCCACTGTGGGGCCATGAGGATGAAAACTTTATGTCAGGGAGACCAGCATGCCTCCCTATCCTTTGACTCTTACATTCTTTCTGCCTCTGAGCCATTGGGGGCTGTAATAGAGATGTACCATTAAGTGCTAAACCCTCAACTATCCCGGGTAATTCTTATTCAGGTCAAGTTGACAATGGATATTACCCAACACAGCTTCCAATGGCACCAAATTCTCCTACATAAAAGTTATTAGAAAAGAGATGAGAAAATGGAGAAGGCAGATCTGTTTATTGCCTATTTCCCTGTGGACATGACACTCGTCAATTATGCTCACATTTCATTGATAATGCTAATCACGTAGCATCACCCTAACACAGGGAACCCGAAAATGGCTCTTCCCAGTAGCCATTCTATTGGGATTATATGCGGGGAAAAAAAAAAAAGCATGAATTTTTCACGGTGAATTAGCTGAATCTCCCATAACTGATAAACCTATTGTCATCTGTCTTTTCTTCGCCATGATTTGCAGTGTCAGAAGAAAAGTTCTAGTTTAAATATAGGCACCTCCGAGTAACTACATACTATGTGCTGTTACATAGAATTTTAACATGAGTTTCACGATGGAGAGGAAAAGCAGAATGTCTCAGGAATGGGGAGGAGAAAGCAATACGGAAAGAAAATGAAAACTAAGTAAGGTTAGAAGAGGGCACTGCCTACATCACGTTACCACTGCTGGTAGAAATCACCCAACCAAGAGCAGCATGTGCAGAAAAGAGGATTTATTTGGGCTTACAGGCTCGAGGGGAAGCTCCACGATGGCAGGGGAAAATGATGGCATGAGCAGAGAGTGGACATCACCTCCTGGCCAACATCAGGTGGACAAGAGCAACAGGAGAGTGTGCCAAACACTGGCAAGGGGACACTGGCTATGACACCCATAAGCCCGCCCCCAACAATACACCGCCTCCAGGGGGCGCTAACTCCCAAATCTCCATCAGCTGGGAACCTAGCATTCAGAACACCTGAGCTTATGGGGAACACCTGGATCAAATCACCACATTCCACCCCTGGCCCCCATTAACTGATAACCACATATGATGTAAAATGCAATGAATGCATTCATCTAACTTTAAAAGTCCCCATGGTTTTTTTCAATTCCAATGATGTTTAAACATCCCCATAATCTGAGGTCTTCTAACTGAGCCATAATACCAAAAAATAACCTCAAAAAACCCATAATGGTACAGAATAAACATTCACACTGCAGAAGACGGCACTGGGCATAGCAAAGAAATATTCAACCAATACAAGATTTAAAACAACCAGGCCAAACACCAAACTCTGTAGCTCCAAGTCCAACAACTCTAGCCAGTGACAAATCTCCAAGTTCAATAATTCTAACCAGCAACAAGTCTCTGGAGTCCCAATCCCGCCCCTCCAGCTAGGTTACTCACAGTCCTGGAAAACTTCATCAGGGCCGGCAGCTCTCCTTAGCAGCCATCTTGTGGTCCTGGCATCTCCACTGGGTCTCCACTGCAATCCATGGTTCATCCTCATGGCCCCATGGGGTCTCCATGCAGGCATCCAGCAAACCTGCTTCATACTGCCCATGGCTATTTCCAAAACAAGACCGTGTTGCAAACTCAATGACCCTCTTTCCAGCATTTCTTATGCTCCACAGTACCAGGTAGGGTGCCAATTTCTTAATCCAGGGAGGAATAAAACAGACTTTGAAGAACAGGACACTTCTTGAGCACTCAGGCCCCTTCAAAAGAGTCTACATTCTTCCTGTTGCCCAGTGCAGGTCGGCTGGCCCAATCTCAAAGATTGTATTCTCTGCATTGCAGCTGAACAGGCAGCAGTTCACCCAAAGATTTTTCTTTCTGTGACATATCCCTCTGCTCACACCAGTTCATTTCTATGCAAAGCAACCCTGCACAACTTCTCAGGACACGGGCTTAACAGCGAGCTTCTCACACAAACTGCTAGCCCAGTCGAGGCAAAGCTCTTTCTCACCCTGATAAGCCAAACCTCACAGTCCATAGTTCTTACTGCATTCAGGTCTTTCAACTCTGAACAGAATAGTCCATCAAGCTGTACTTACAGCACTGCAAGGTGTCTCTTAGGCCAAGGTTTCAAATCCTTCCACGTTCCTCTTGAAAATCAGCTCCAAAAGGCCAAAGCCACACAGTCAGGTGTCTAGCAGCAATCCCACTCCTCGGTACCACTTTACTGTCGCAGTCTGGTTCACATTGCTGGTAGAAATCACCCAACCAAGAGCAGCTTGTGGGAAAAGAGGTTTATTTTGGCTTACAGACTTGAGGGGAAGCTTCATGATGGCAGGGAAAACAGTGGCATGAGCAGAGAGGGTGGACATCAACCCCTGGCCAACATGAGGCGGACAATAGCAATAGGAGAGTGTACCAAACACTGGCAAGGGGAAACTGGCTGTAACACCCATAAGCCCGCCCCCAACAATACACTCCCTCCACGAGGCATTAATTCCCAAATCTCCATCAGCTGGGAACCTAGCATTCAGAACACCTAAGTTTATGGAAGACACCTGAATCAAACCACCACATTCACTTTACATACAAGCTATGTAATATTTACATAAAATATAATCCTCACTAGAATGCCTTAGGGATAATGCATTCCCCAGTCAATAAACAAGAAAATAGCTTGGAGAGGTGGCATGGCTTGCCTAAAATCAATCGTGGTAACATTCAACCCCAGATTATTTGACTTTAAAATGGAATCTCTCTCTCTCTCTGTATGTGTGTGTGTAAGAGAGAGAGAGAGAGAGTCTCTCTCTCTCTCCATGTGTGTAAGAGAGAGAGAGAACGTGCATGTGTCTGCCCTTCTGTCTTTCCATTTCTCTCTTTCTCTCTCTGTCCACACATAAGAGAAACAGTCTCTTAGTTTTCTTAGTTTCATACTTCAGTCCCCCCCCCCCGCAAGCACTCTCCTCTGGTTGGTCAAACTTTCCCCTAGGGGCAGGAATCTTGAAAGTGGTTTTAATTCCCGATTCTAGTGGCATTGCATTGTAGTCTAGCCCACAGGTATAATTATAAGCGTGGTCTAATGTTCAGCCACTTTGATTAGTTCCTCCAATCAGAACCATTTGCAAAATTTCTCATATTTCCCAGGCGTACACAGCAAGAACTCGGCCCATCGTGACTCTAGTTTCTTAATCTAGAGACGCGTCAGTTCCCAGAATATTCCCTTAATCAAAGGGACGTTAACAATTTATTAGTTATCATTAATTAATATGAACATGGAATTTAACACAGATAACAACATAGAAACGTGCGGGTACCCCACTTAAAATAGCCCAGTAGCCATTCCTCCCCAAGTCAAATCCTACTTACCTCTTGCTCCCAAGGCCCCCAATACTTTGAATAGGATGGAAGAGGGTAGAGTCAAAATTGTGAGGGGCGGAAGATGGATTTCCACAGTGAGTTTAGCTTTCCCTCTTCAGTGAAGCTTGAGACCCCACTGAGACATCATAAAAAAAAGAAATTTATCTTCCTTTGCTCTAGGTGACCTCCTCATAAGTGATTCATATTTGCCTAACAACTGGTACCCAACCTTCTTATCCAATAGGCACCCATCGGCACAGAAAGCCACGTGCTGAATGTAACGCTGACCGATATTGATTTCTGAGCATTATGATTTGGAAAAAATCCCTCCCTATCTCCATGTGTGTGTGTGCGCGCACTCACACACACACACACACACACACACACACACACACACTTGCACACATGTGCCAGGAGAAGGAATGGAATACAATTCACAGGGAGCATTAATTAGTGCATATCAAATGTGAGCGTGACAGGGCTATGATTTAAACACAAAGATGCCTGGAAAATTCCGATTCAATATTTGAGATCCATGCTCACCTGGTGCTACTGTATCCACCTGAACAGATACACGTAGCCTGGCATGCTCCCTCCTCTGCAGCTGTTTGGCTCTCTCCCTATAGACCGGTGGCTCTCAAGAAGCCTCCAACAGGGAGGGGAGTATTGCACGTGAGGCTCAGCAAGGCGGGAGACAGGAAGATGGCCCCTTTCTCTCTGCTACCAGGAAGCAATAGTTCCAGGAGCTGAGCGGGAGCTGGGCTGGCTGGGAGCCCACAGGGAGGCTTTTGTCGGGGGATCTGTTAATGGTGGGCCACTGTCGCAGTCAGGTCCGCATTGCTGGTAGAAATCACCCAACCAAGAGCAGCTTGTGGGAAACAGAGGTTTATTTTGGCTTACAGGCTCCAGGGGAAGCTCCACGATGGCAGGGGAAAATGATGGCATGAGCAGAGGGTGGACAACACCCCCTGGCCCACATCAGGTGTACAACATCAGCAGGTGAGTGTGTCAAACACTGGCAAGGGGACACTGGCTGTAACACCCATAAGCCTGCTCCCAACAATACACCGCCTCCAGGGGGCGCTAGTTCCCAAATCTCCATCAGCTGGGGACCTAGCATTCAGAACACCTGAGTTTATGGGGGACGCCTGAATCAGTCCACCACTGACACCCCTGCTCAGCATCATCTCCCACACACTCCAAGCACAGTTCATTCCTGCCGTAGTTAACCTCCTCGTTGCCAGGGCAAAAACACGGGTCAAAAGCAGCTGGTGGGAGGAAAGGTTATATTTTTGAGTTTCATGATGTCAGGGGACGGCATGAGCAGAGGCTGGATGTCTCCTCTGCCATAGCAGGAGGAAAACAGCAGCAGGAGAATGAGCGGAGCTCTGGCAAGAGGGAAGCTGCCTATTAAACCCCGAAAGTCCCCCCCCCCACAAAAAAAAAACCACACCTCTTTCAGAAAGGCTCCACCTCCCATCTTGCCACAAGCTAGGCACCAAGTGCCCCAAATACCCGAGTCTACGGGAGTCACGTGTTTCGCACCATCACGCGTCCCCTCCCAAAGCTGCGGACCGTTGCAAGTTTGCACGCTTAGGGAATCATGGGCGCTGGGCTCTCGGCTAGAAATCGCTGCTTCTCACAAGTTCCTCATGAAAAAAAAAATCCTATCTGTCCATGGACAAAGGAGCAAAGAATTTGAAGACGTGCTCACAGGTGGTGAGCTAGCAAAAGTTGAGCGCTTGCCTGTGAAGCCTGAGGACCCCGGTTCGAGGCTCGATTCCCCAGGACCCATGTTAGCCATATGCACAAGGGGGCGCACGCGTCTGCAGTTCGTTTGCAGTGGCTGGAGGCCCTGGCGCACCCATTCACTCTCTCTCTCTCTCTCTGTCTGTCTGTCTGGCTCTTTCTCTCTCACTCTCTCAAATAAATATATAAATAATATTTTTTAAAAATGTCTTGATTGATATGTTTACATATAATATATTCAGATCATTCCATTTGACACCCTATTTGAAGAAGCCGTAGACCACTCCCCTTGCTTTCCATCATCCACAAGCCTCTTTATCGCATTTTTATCATTCCTGCATGATTATCTATGAGGGTTCTCTATGACCCATATATATCCACCCAATTCCTTGCTCACCAGCAGCTTGCAAACTAGAACTGACCTGGTCAGACTGGTAGAGTTTAGTGGAACACCTGGGCTTTATATTCAGAGATTTCTAGACTTTTGAAGTTGCTGGTCCATTCCAAACTTCACTGTCTATGTCATTCCCATTAAAACCATTCCTGACTGGAGAGATTCTCAATGGTTAAGGTACTTTCCTGCAAGTCCTAAAGGCCTGGGTTCAACTACTCAGTACCCATATGTAAGTCAGGTGCACAAAGTGGTGCATGCATGTATGCAATGGCTGGAGGTCCAGGTGGCCCATTCTCTCTCTTTCTCTCTCTCTCTCCTTGCAAATACATAAGCAAATGAATGAATGAATGAATTTTAAAAACATTCCTTTATGGCTACACTTCAGCCCCATATGGGCTAAAGGCAGTTTATAAGAATGTATACAGTAGGGCTGGAGATAGCTTAGCAGTTAAGGTGCTTGCCTGCAAAGCCAAAGGACCCAAGTTTGATTCCCCAGGACCTACGTCAACCAGATGCACAAGGTGGCGCATGCATCTGGAGTTCGTTTGCAGTGGCTGCAGGCCCTGATGCTCAGTCGTTCACCCTCTTTCTCTCTCTCCCTCTTTCTCTCTGTCAAATAAATAAATAAGTAAAAATAAAATATTTTTTAAAAGAATGTATACAGTAAAGAGATAGATATAAGGGTTCGAGAAATTATAAATTACAGTAGGAATTTGTGTCCTGAAGAAAAGATCCCAAATATGCAGGCTTAATTACTAAATTATATCAGAGTGTATACAATTATGAATAGAGTGGTACGTCTTTTAGTTTTATTTTTTAAATTTTTTTATGTTTTTTGTTTATTTTATTTATTTATTTGAGAGCAACAGACAGAGAAAGAGGCAGAAAGAGAGAGAGAGAGAGAATGGGCACGCCAGGGCCTCCAGCCACTGCAAATGAGCTCCAGACATATGTGCCCCCTTGTACATCTGGCCAACGTGGGTCCTGGGGAATTGAGCCTCCAACCGGGGTCCTTAGGCTTCACAGGCAAGCGCTTAACTGCTAAGCCATCTCTCCTGCCCAAGTGGTACGTCTTTTAGGAGCAAATCGAAGAGGAAACTCAAGCATGGAGTGACTTGTGCCTGTGGGAGCAACAGGAGGAAGGGGATGTTGCAGGGCTCAGAGAAGTCAAGTTCATCCTGTGGCCTTGCTGATCACTACTCAGGAGGACATTAGGGTGAACAAGACGCATAAAGCCACCAGCTGCTGGTCCAGAAGAGACGCTTTCCACTTTTGAACCAGCAGTTCAGAAACCAGCACAAGTGAATTGGAGACTAACCCATGCCCTTGGACAACTTTAATACTGTCAAGATATTAGTGCCACACAAAGAAATCTACAGATTTAATTCCACCTAAAATCACAAGGGATAGAAACGTCCATGCTGTTCTGTTATATGATCAGAAGAGGTTCTAGTCTCTCACCTCACGATTTCAAAACACATTGCAAAGCTACACTAATCAAAACAGCACGGCGCTTAAAGAGACAGCAAAGATCAACGAAAGAGCATCGGAAGTCCCCAGATGAAGCATCACGTATATATGGTCCAATCATTTTCACAAGGGAAAAGACAATCTTTTCAACCAATGGTTCTGGGAACGCTGATATCCACATGCAAAGGAATGAAGCTGGGGCCTTCCCCAATTCTCCACACAGATTAAAGACAAAGGGGGTCCAAGGTGTAAACACGGACTGAACCCACACAGTTTGTAGGAGAGTTCAAAAGGGCTTCACGTCACTGCCTTCATCAGTGATTTCTCGGCTATGCCAGCCAAAACAGAGGTAGAGAAGCTAAAAGTTGATAAATGGGACCACGTCAAAATTAAAATGTCTAAGGCTGGGGACGTGGCTCAGTGCTTAAGGTGCTTGCAACGAAAGCACAGGGGCCTGAGTTTAGAGTCCCAGCGCTTACACGAATGCCGAGCACCGTGCTGGGTGCCTGCGAGCCCAGTGCTGGTTGGTGGAGATGAGGAATCTGTAGGGCTCGCTGGCTGGTCTACTCAAACTGTCTCAGCTCCGTGAGAGGTGCTGTCTCAAAGAATGAAGTGGTGGGAGCTGAGTGTTCTCTGTGTCTGTCTCCTTCACCCTTGTGCTGGTGCCGGGTTCACCAAGGAAGCAGCGCTCTTGCTCATTTCCCCAGTTACTCTGGGTTTCAGCTGGGGACCTGGTGAGGTGCCATGGGCTGATTCTCTCCTCAGGATCTGCATCCATCTGAGAAAGAGAAGCAAATTCTCCAACGGAGAGTGAAGTTAGCGCCAGATAAATGATATAACCTTTTGTGGTTGTTGTTTTAACTCCTACCAAGCCAGATATCCAGACACACAGAGGATCCCAAGACCTCATCACTGAAGCAGACTTAAAATGAACCCAATATGGCTCAGGGAAATTTGTGGAAGAGGGGGGCGGAAAGATTGTCGGAGCCACACGTTAGGCCATTATACACAGAGACATTGTCTCTCCATAACTCATGGCTAACCCCACGATGCACAACCCACATTCCCCAACGAGGAGGGTCCCTGCGGAGGGGGGAGGACAGGGAGGAGGCTAACGATGGTATCAACATGACTTATACACACTGTGTACATAACTAATAATAATAAAAGAATGAGGTGGAAAGGAATGGAGGAAGACACTCAACATTGATCTCTGGCCCTCCACACACACACACACACACACACACACACACAAACTTACAGCATCTGTTTATCAAAGAACATAACAACAGAGTAAAAAGGCAACCCTTATGGGAGAAAATATTTGCAAATCATTTATCTGATAAGAGGTTAAAAACCCCCTTATGAGAATGCATAAAATCAACAACTGTAAACAACTCAACCACAACATAAAAAATACAATTAAAAAAAAAGTACTCAGGGGGTGGATAGATGGCTCAGCAGTAAAGGCTCTTGCTTGGCAAATCCTAAGGAACCAGGTTCAATTCCCCAGTACCCATGTAAAGGCAGATGCACAAGGTGGCACATGTGGCTGGAGTTCATTTGCAGTGGATAGAGGCAGACCCTGACATACCCATTCTCTCTCTCTCTCTCCCCCTCCCTCATTTTCTCTCATAAATAAATAAATAAAATATTTTTAATAAAACTCAAAAAAAAATACAATTAAACATGGCCAGTGAACTTGAAGAGAAAGAGAGAGAGAGAATATAGGACCAAGACCTCCATTTCTGTGCATGACTGTCAAGGGTTGAAAGCAGAGTCCTGAGATGTTTATGAACTCCCAATCGCAGTTGCATTATTCACAGTGGCCAAGACGGGAAGCTACTTGAATGCCCAGCCATGGATGAATACACAATAAAATGTGCTATTTTCATATAATAGAACATTACTTAATAGAAAGAGGCCGGGTGTGGTGGCACACGCCTTTAATGCCAGCACTCGGGAGGCAGAGGGAGGAGGATCACCATGAGTTCGAGGCCACCCTGAGACTATATAGTGAATTCCAGGTCAGCCTGGGCTAGAGCGAGACCCTGCCTAGAAAAAAGAGAGAGAGAGAGGAAAGAATGAAGCAGTTAAGATGGCAAATTTTATGTTATGTGCACATTATGACAATTGAAAACTTTTAGTTAAAAATAAAACTGGCCAGGTGTGGTGGGGCATGCCTCTAATCCCAGCACCGAAGAGGCAGAAGTACAAGGATGACCTTGAGTTCGAGGCCCACCTGGGACTACAGAGTGAGTGCCAGGTCAGCCTGGGCTAGAGTGAGATCCTACTATAAAATAAATAAACGAATGAAAATAAATAAATAAATAAAAACTCAAACATAAAATAAAATAAAAGTGAATAAATACTGGTTCGCTGCCTCTTCCCTTCTATTGCTAGCAGAATACTTCTCAGAGGAACAAGGGACATGACCTACATGTGGACCTCTGGAGAAACAAAACAAAAACAAGCAAAGAGGACATGTTGGCCTCACCACCAAGATCTAGTAGACATGTCCAAAACAAGAGACGTGCAGAGTCCGTAGTGCCTGAGAGGGACCGGTATACAACTGTCACAGGAGCAAAGGATAGCAGAGCCACACAGCTCATGTGATAGTGACTTGGGGGCGGGGGCAGTGAGATCTATCTAGAGTGGAGCCGAGCCGGGCGCGGTGGCGCACACCTTTAATCCCAGCCCTCGGGAGGCAGAGGTAGGAGGATCGCTGTGAGTTCGAGGCCACCCTGAGAATACAGAGTGAATTCCGGGTCAGCCTGGGCTGGAGGGTGAGACCCTACCTTGAAAAACCAAAAAATAAAAATAAAAAGATACAGTGGCGCTGAAGTGTGTGATGGTTTGAATGATGCCCCTCAGAGCCTTTGTGTGTTTGGAACACTTCATCCCAGCTGTGGCATTTGGAAGGCACGTAGAGCCATTGCTGGAGGAGGTGTGTCCCCGGGGGAAGACTTCGAGGCGTGTGAGCCCAACCGCCTGGGTGTTTAGGGCTAGTTCAATCCTCTGAGCTGCCGTGGAGATGTGACAACCCCTGCCCGTCTCTGAGGTGCTTCCCCTGCCAAGATAAACCTTCCCCTTGAAACCACGAGCTGAAGCAAGCTCTTCCCTCCCATGACTTGCTTGCTGGTCAGCTGTTTTGTCCCAGCGATGGGAAGGTAATCGCCACAGGGCGTGAACTCCACTCACTTTGACATCGTGCTTACTCTGTGGGAACACTGTCTTCCACGAGGGACCACGTGGCCATCTGGAATTGCTGGTGGAATGAAGGAGAAAGTGATGCATGAGGTTGTCTCACTTGTAGGGACACCCCACCCCCCCATACACACACACCCTCCCTGGGACGACAGGATCAGCCCCGCTCAAGGAGTCTCCCACCGCCTCCCACGCTCACATCCCGGGCGGGAAGCTTGCCAAGGCCATCTTTGGACCCATCTTGAAATCAGGTCGTTATGCTGTTTGGAAGCAGTGCCTTACAGGGTTTAAAGCTCCTCCACCCAGCGGCCTTTGCAGGAACCTCTCCCCTCCTTGTGAGGCCGGGGCATCCCTTACTGGGCACACTGGCTTTGCCCATCACACTTGGCCCTCTCGGACTACACCTGGTAGTGCTCCTACACCTACCCTTGGACTGCGTTCTCATGGCAACTCGTGCCTCTCCCTTGGGCACAGATCGACTTTCTAGGCATCATTCTTTGTACCTGTGGCCATGTCTTTCTCCTCCTGCTATTGTGGTATTTACTGCATTGTTTTTTTTTTTTAATAAAACTTTTTTTAAAATTGTTTTTGGTTGTTTATTTATTTATTTGACAGCAACAGAGAGAAGGAGACAGAGAGAGAGAGAGAGAGAGAGAGAGAGAATGGGCGCACCAGAGCTTCCAGCCTCTGTAAACGAACTCCAGACGCGTGCGCCCCCTTGTGCATCTGGCTAACGTGGGTCCTGGGGAATCGAGCCTCGAACCGGAGTCCTTAGGCTTCACAGGCAAGCGCTTAACCACTAAGCCATCTCTCCAGCCCACTGCATTGTTTTTAAAATGGATGCACTTATGGGCTGGAGAAATGGCTTAGTGGTGAAGACACTGGGCTTGCAAAGCCTAAGGTCCCAGGTTGGGATTCCCCAGGACCCCACGTAAGCCAGATAGATGCACAGGGTGGCACCGTGGGTCTGGAGTTCATTTTTTTGCAGTTAGAGGCCCTGGCGTGTGCCCACTCTCTTTCTCTCTCAAATTAATTACTTAATGCGTATTCACTCACGTGTCTGCCCCAGTCGGCAGGGTTAGAGGAGATGCAAAGCGCACAGTACGCTTGTTAGCGTAAAGTTGTAGCAAATAGAACGCGGAGTCTCGTGGGCCCAGCCAGTCACATGCGAATGCCAGCCCGAGCAGCGGCGGTTCTGGGCTGTACTCCACGTAGCCGTTGGGGACTAATTTGATTGACATTCTGCCATCTTCTTGGCTAAATAGATCTCCCTGGTGTCCCCATTAAGGCAGCAAATGGGTGGGAAAGAAAGTGCGGGGCAGGCAAGCTCTTTTGCTACCCACCTTAGGCGAGAAGAGACACGGGTAGCCTCTGCCCACATGCCGCTGGGCACCGCTGGGCACACGGTCCCTGCTGATGCAGAGCAAGTGGGGTAGGGAACCGGAGGCCCTGGCAAAACAGCCACTTTGCAGTGTGTATTTTGCACTCCAGAAGAGGGGCTGGGATTTTTACGGGATCGCTGGCAACTACCACTGCAGGTGACAAAATATGGACTGTAGGGCTGGAGAGACGGCTCAGCGGTTAAGGCGCTTGCCTGCGAAGCCTTAAGGACCCAGGTTCGACTCTCCAGACCCCCCCCCACGTAAGCCAGATGCACAGAGGTTAGGTAAGCGCAAGGTCGCACGTGCCCACTAGGTGGCGCAAGCGTCCGGAGTTCGATTGAAGTGGCTGAGGCCCTGGCGCGCCAATTCTCTCTCATAAAAAAAAGGGGGGGGGGAAGGACCCTGGACACAAATTCTTCTTCCTTGGGATATACCGATGAACTTCCCACCTGCAGCCCTTGGAGAGCCCTGAACTTAGATGCTGAGTGAGAAAATGGCTGTGGGAAAAATTCTCCCCATCCTAAAAGGAACTTGGCAAGGGAAGTGTACAATCACTAGGAGACAATAAAAAAATAATGCCATTTAATTTGGTCCTGTAATTATAGTTACTTCTTCCCAAAGAGCCAAGAATAAACACTGTAATTACTCTACAGGTTATATGGAGATTAATAAACCTGACTGCTTGCCATCTCTCCCTGCAGAAACGCGCAGCTCATAACAGAAGATCGTGACTAGACCCGGCCGTTTATTAGGCCCATCGCCCCTGGGTGAAGTAAGAGGCTGTGAGGTGAGAACATCATTTGCTCCATGAATTATAATAAGCGTTTTATGCGCCTTTTAAACGCATGCTCCCAACAAACCCTTGAGCGAGGTTTGACACCTCTTCATTTGCATAGGAGGAAACCTAGTTTCCAAGCGCTGAGGGTTGGGGGGAGAGGCTGGATCCCAAAGTGAGCCAAAGCACTTGCACCAGTTCTTTGAGGGGACGCCTCAAACACGCTGTAAGAGGCCCGGAGGGATGGCTTAGCGGTTAAGGCATTTGCCTGCAAAGCCAAAGGACCCAGGTTCGAATCCCCAGGACCCACGTTAGCCAGATGCGCACAAGGGGGCGCACGCGTCTGGAGTTCGTTTGCAGTGGCTGGAGGCCCTGGCACGCTCATTCATTCTCTCTCTGACTCTCTCTCTCTCTCTTTCTCTCCCTCTTTCTCTGTCAAATCAATAAAATTTAAAAAGTACTATAGGAGGCCCCTGGACAGAGAATAGCCTGGTTGTAAGTATGCAGCTGGCCACGCAGAGTTGCCTAAAGGTAAGACAGATGTGATCCCCAAAATAACCCAGATGCCGTAGGTAAGGAAGCTTTCTGGAGGAGTCTGACCTTCAAACGCCTCCCTCTGCCCTTCAGGCAGAGCTACTTGGCCGTGACTCTGCGGATGGGGCTCCGCTGAGCTCTGTAGAAATGAGAGCCTGGAATTGGACCCCGTCATGCATTTATATTGGCCTCATCAAGGAGATGGCTCCAGGAGTCAGGACCAACCATCTTCACACGCCAAGCGGGGGTTCCAAGAAGGACAGAATTTACCTTGAGCCGAATAAGCAGGACGCAGAGGCTAGCAGAGAACAGCGCTGGGCACTTTTCTCAGGTAAGGTCACCTGCGGTGTGAGCTCAAGAGAAAGGAAAGTCCCCTGTCAGCGTGAAACCTTTCCTCCTCTGAGGTAGGAGGCTCCCACCTCTTATGAGCAGCCGCCCTGCCACCCCTTCCCTTCCAGACCCTGCCTCCCTTAGCCCCATTTCTTTCTCTCTCTCTCCCTCCTGTGAACTCCTGCCCCGCTCTGGGTAAGCAACCGAAGAGCCGCAGCCTAGTGTGTAAGCAAGATTGGGGTAGGACAGCCTGATGACCAACAAGGGGGTGCCTTAGCATGGGACACCCCTGCATTCTAGTCCTGGCTCAACCAAGTGCCCCCCCCCACCCCAGGTGACTTACTCCTTCTCAGCCCTACAATGGCTACCTCAAGCATGTCAAAAAGCTGTGTAAAATGGCTCAACTTAATGCCTGGTGTATAGACTAGGGCCTCCAGTCACTGCAAACAGACTCCAGATACATGCGCCACCTTGTGCCTCTGGCTTTATGTGTGTCCTGGGGAATCGAATCCATGTCCTCAGGCTTTGCAAGCAAGCGCCTTAACCTCTGAGCCATCTCTCCAGCCCCACATGGGATGTCTTTGTGAGTGGACAGGAGGCTGGCAGAACTACAAGGAGCGTCCCAGCAGCGGTGACATGGGCACAGCCTTTGCGTTTGAGAAGAAGGGCAGAATGAGGCAAGGCAGCCAAGAGGCCTCTCCTCTGACTCAAAGTCATATTGGGTTCAAAAACCCAGTCAGGGGCTGGAGAGATGGCTTAGCGGTTAAGCGCTTGCCTGTGAAGCCTAAGGACCCCGGTTCAAGACTTGATTCCCCAGGACCCCATGTAAGCCAGATGCACAAGGTGGTGCGTGCATCTGGAGTTCATTTGCAGTGGCTGGAGTCCCTGGTGTGCCCATTCTCTCTCTCTCTCTCTCTCTCTCTCTCTCTCTCTCTCTCTGTCTTCCTCTCCCTCTCCCTTTTAGTCTGTCTGACACTCTTAAAAACCCAGTCGATGTGGGTGGGAGGGAAGCTCGCATGGAGGAGGGCCAAGAAAAGAGCGTAGCAGGGAGACAGATGTTGCACATCTGGCTGTGAGTGTAGGCACCCTGGCCTTTGCTTCCTAGCACCCATTCAGCCCGACTTACCGGTGGAGCCTCCACCCTCAGCCAGCTCCAGGGACCACTGTGGCTTGACAGCTTAAAACGGAGTTTCCAGCCCTGACAGCCTGTCCCCTTCCCCTCCACACAGCCTGCAGGGTTCATTCATTCGATCCCCTCCTATTTCTCTCTTCTCCGCTGGCAACCCCAATCCAAGGGATCCTCACCTCGCACCTCACACACTTACTCACTCTCTTTAGTGCAC
This sequence comes from Dipus sagitta, assembly GCA_036346955.1. Taxonomy (NCBI): domain Eukaryota; kingdom Metazoa; phylum Chordata; class Mammalia; order Rodentia; family Dipodidae; genus Dipus; species Dipus sagitta. The sequence goes on from CM070789.1 coordinate 37,596,876, forward strand.
TTCCTTCTCTCGCTCAATACCTTCCACGCCTTCCAACTCCCCAGAGCATAACCTCCAAACTGTACTGTGGCCGGCCCCCATTTCCCTAGCATGCACTCCGGACCCACGCGTGTGTGTTAAGGACCTCGTTTTAACTTCTCTGCTTCCTCGCTTGTAAAAGCAATAGAGTAATATGCAGCTTTCTCTACAAGGTGGTCCTGGGGATCACAGGGGTCCAGTACCTGGACAGCAGTTAGAACAGTGTCTAGGATATTGTAATGCTGAGTGTGAGTCGCATGTATGTGTGCGGACATGCATGTGTATGCGTACTGGTGCAGGTAGTCTGTCTGCGTCTGTGAGCCATGCACGTGGAGGCCTGAGGACAACCTCCGTTGTCGATCGTCACCTTGTTTGAGGCCGGGTCCCTCATTCACCACTGCGTAAGTCAAGCTAGCTTGCCCGCCATCTTCCAGGGTCACTTCTGTCCGCACTCACCAGCTTGCCGTTGGAGTTCTACGATCGCGGACGTGAGCTACGGCGGCTGGCTTTACGTGAGTTCTGGGAGACCAAACTCCGTCCCTCACACTCTCACAGCAAGCTTTACCCACTGAGCCGCCTCCCTGGAGCCTGTGCCCTCCAGACCCCACCCTCTAGCATTAGCATGAAACGCACCCGTTAAGCTACCCTGACGGGCCAGTAGGCACCTGCCTGTGCTTCCTCCTTGCTATAAATACAGGTACATGTCACCCCAGCCAGAATTTCTTTTTCTTTTCTTTTTTAACTTAAAAAAAGATTTATTTTATTAATTTATTAAAGACAGAGAGGAGAGAGAGAGAGAATGGGTGCACCAGGGCCTCTAGCTACTGCAAAAGAACTCCAGATGCATGCGTTACCATGTGCATCTGGCTTACGTGGGACCTGGAGAATCGAACCGGGGTCCTTAGGCTTCACAGGCAAGTGCCTTAACCGCTAAGCCATCTCTCCAGCCCCAGAATTTCTTTTCCTTTTTCTTTTTCCTGTTTTTTTTTTTGTTTGTTTGTTTGTTTAGTTTTGTTTTTGGACATAGGGTCTCACTCTAGCCCAGGCTGACCTGCAATTCACTATGGAGTCTCAGGGTGGCCTCGAACTCATGGCGATCCTCCTACCCCCTGCCTCCCGAGTGCTGGGATCAAAGGCGTGCGCTGCCGCGCCCGGCTTCTTTTTCCGTGTGTGCACGTGTGTGTGTGTGTGTTCCCTCGCAGAACACCCTATGCTCACCTGCAGTGGCTGGAGTGAAAGTCAGTGTTCCAATTTATCACTCTTCTTCTGCCTGGTCCTGCTTTGACCTTGAATCTCCTTTTACTGACTTCGGAGGTTGCAAGGCTGTAAAGAGTCTCCTATTTTTGCTTCCCTGCCAGCCAGGGGTTACGGGCAGGCTGGCCACATCCAGTTGCTTCATGGAGGATCTAGAGGTTTGAACTCGTGACGTCTCGGGGCCTCTCAGGCCCTCGTGCTTATGCGGGAAGAGCACTTAGCCTCTGAGCCATCTCTCCAACCCTACACACCCTCAAAGCAAGCACGCTGCCCACTGAGCGGTCACCCTGGCCACCATAACGACTGCTTTTCAATTCGTATTCAAGGAATTCGGTTTCATCGTGATATTTCAAGCAAATATCTTTAATTCCCTTCCCCGGTTTTCCCTCCCCTTTTGTACCCCCCTGTCTTCCCCTCTCACGGTCCCCTATCGCCCACACTCACATCCACACGTTCACGCACGTACAAACGGTAAAAGTTCAGATCCACATACGAGAGAGATGTGATTTTTGTTTTTTTTTTTTTGTCTTTCTGGGCCTGAGTTATTTCACTTAGTGTAATCTTTTTCAATTTCAGCCATTTCCATACAGATTTCATAACTTTTCTTTATAGCTTGCCTAAGGATGCATATTCAAGTCTCCAGGTCCCACATAAGCCAGACACACGAGGGGATACAAGATCACACATGCGCACAATGCAGTGAACATGTGTGGAGTTCAAGCGCAGTGGCCAGAGGCCCTGGTGTGCCAGTTCTCTCTCTTCCTCTCTCTCCCCTCTCATAAAATAAACGTTTTAAAAAAAAAACCAGGTGCTGGAGAGATGGCTTCGTGGTTAAGGCCCTTGCCTGCGAAGTCTAAGGACCCAGGTTCGATCGCCCAGGACACACATAAGCCAGATGCACAAGGGGGTGCACGCAACTGGAGTTTGTTTGCAGTGGCTGGAGGCCCTGGCGCGTCCATTCTCATTCTCTCTCTCTCTCTCTCTCTCTTTCTGTCTGTCTCTAATAAATAAATAAATAAAAATAAATCTTAAAACAAAAAGAAAGCTAATGAAACAAATGCTGGTGAGGTTATGGGACCAGGAAACAATTACTGTTCGTAGGAGTGTAAGTGAGTTCAGCAGCTATAGAAGGCAGCGTGAAGGTTTCTCAGAAAGCTAAAACTTACACGAAAACCCAAAGAAATCTAAAGCATGAACTACCATATACCACTATACCACCCCTGGGCATTTACCCGGAGGACTTCATAGCCTGCCAGACATGAACTTGCGCATCCGCGTTCATTGCCGCACTGTTTCACGTAGCTAAGACGTGGTCTCAGCCTCGGTGGCCCTCAACTGATGTCTGGGTAACGTGATGGCTTCTAACTGCTGCTGTCGCCACCACAACCACCCCGTTCATGGCCATTTCCATCACGAGCATCAGAGCCCCCCTCACATTCCCTCACAGACCAGGTGGTAGTTCCTCTCGGACTCTTATTTATACGGTGACCCCTTTCCTGGGAGCCAACAGCCAGATCCTTAACACCAATGCTTCATAGATCTCCTAAGCCCCTCTTGCTTGGAGGAGCCTTCGTGGACTCTCTCGGATGGGCAAGATGCCTGTTACTGACCAGAGGTGCCTCATACACCACCCCCCCATCCGTAACACTCACCTCCCTGTTAATTCCTGAGTGTCTCTCTGCCTTACTGAATCATGCCTCCCCTAAGGGCCAGGACGGAGCCTGTCACTACCACCCCACGCAACGACTCCGATTCCACCCCAAAAGGCGTGCTTCATACCCTCTCCCTGTGCTGTGCTCTCTCTCTCATTTCCAGAGTGGGAAGAGTCCCTCCTGCAAGGAATTCATTTTCCACTTATTTATGGCGCTCTTGTATTTGAATTTATTTATAAACTCACCAATGATTTGCATTTTAATGCAACCAGTTTGAAATACTTGCAAGGGCCATTTTCAGCCTTTGTTCCCAAAACAAGAAGAAACGGGGAGGTGTGTGTGTGGGGGGGGGGGTGTAGCAGACTACAGGAGCGACGCGTGAGCCAAAAGTAGCGGAGTCGACGCTCCAGTAAGGACCATCAGGAGCTGCCGGCCTGCCCACTGCAGATGTGTCCCCAGAATACAAGCCATGCCATCTACCGACACTTGCCTTGTCTATAAACCATGCCTCGCTCAGCCCCTGTGCCAAGGGAGTTTGGGGCGATGGCGGGGGTGGGGGGAGAGGGAGACAGCCCAGAGCTACCATAGCAACAAGGAAACTCACAAGCGATCCTTCCGTATTAGTTGTGAACCGACTGCAGACAAGAAGGAGAGACCAGTTTGGCTGGAAAGCTGCGTGAGGGAGTGATTCGCTGGTGAGCCCGAGCCTTCCGCTTGCAACCCGTGGGTCAGAAATTGCATACAGGCTTAAAAACAAACCACCACAAAAGACCCTTCCATTCCTTCCACACAGAGACATGCAACTTGCCTGGCGAAGCCGCACTGTAGTCCTCCTCCCCGCCTCCCAATCCCAGCACCGTCCGCCCTTGTTCCTCTTCTCGCTGCCTTCCCAGCCCATCCATCTGTCGGCGCACATATGTGTGCGAAAGGCAAGCCAGGAAGCGCAGGAGAAGAATTTGTCTTTCATGAGTACCAACTCAGCAGTGGGATAGCAAACGCTTCCTGCAGAAGCTGAGACCAGGGTGGTGGGTGGGGGGAGCCTCTGGAGTCGTGTCTTCTCAGCTTGCAGTGACCCCCCCCCTGGAATATAGATGCCGCGCCTGTCACTCCCCACAGCTTCTGTTCACGCTGACCACCCCACTCCTTACACCCCTCGCCCGCCTGCCCCCCCCCGCCACAACAGTGACGCTCCCGTGACACACTGGGCACCAGGCCCCTCCATATGGCCTCGCCCAGATACTCTCCGTGCCTGGGATGAGCTCAAGTTGGCACCCAGAAAAAAATGATCCGTGCAGCCTTCCACCAGTCGCTTCCTCTCAGAACGGGTTTCCTCCCATGGCACTGCCACACCTGAATGCCAATGGTGAGGCTTCAGAGGGGGGAACGCACTCAGACCCGTTAGGGCAGCTTTGAACTCGCAGTAACTCGCCGGGCTCTTCCCCCACGGTGAGCATCCACTTCCAGCTCACAGTGTAGGCGTCCACGATTCCTAGTCTCGGCGTGTTTGGTCCTCGAAGGCCACCATCCTGCTGTGTCACTCGTATTTGTCACTGAGTCGTCTGTCTAGACGCCTGTTTCGTGTCTGGCTCAATGTAGGTGTCCAGTGGGTGCTATGTGAAGGCACATGGCACGTGGGTGCTTGGGTGGGCAGACAGGTGGACGGCTGGATGCGTGTGCTAATAAAGGTGGCAAAACCACCCTCTCAGCCGGGCGTGGTGGCGCACGCCTTTCATCCCAGCGCTCGGGAGGCAGAGGTAGGAGGATCGCCGTGAGTTCGAGGCCAGCCTGAGACTTCGTAGTGAATTCCAGGTCAGCCTGAGCTAGAGCGAGACCCTACCTCAAAAAACCAAAAGAAAGAAAAAAGAGAGGGAAGGAAGGAAGGGTTCTTCAAGAAGGAGAACTTAGCCAGGAGTGGTGGCGCATGCCTTTCATCCCAGCGCTCGGGAGGCAGAGGTAGGAGGATCGCCGTGAGTTCGAGGCCAGCCTGAGACTCCGTAGCGAATTCCAGGTCAGCCTGGGCCAGAGTGAGACCCGACCTCGGGGGTGGGGGTGGGGGGAAGGAAACTTTTCTTGCCGCACAGAATCCACAGCACGCTGGGCCCGTGTTGCGCCGTCCACCCCACCAGAGACAAGCTGCCCAGGTGGGTACACAGACGTGCCCGGGCTGGAGGTCTTTTCTGGATGTTTCCATCACCATCCATCTGGGAACTCAGGAATTTGGCTAATGCTCTGGTATTTTGTTTTGTTTCTCCTTCTTGTCTTGACACTGTGGTTCCTTTTCTTTCTCCCCTTGAGTGCCAGTGTAGATGCCAGCTGGCCCGTGGGTTCTGTTAACCCTTTCCAGCCTGCCCCTCTTTGGCTTTGCCAGTACTCCATATTGCCCCGGTTTGCTGTGAGCCCATATGGCTCCCTGCCTTGGGATGTTTACAGCACGATCCTGCCTCTCCCTCGGCGTAGGAAGCCTTGGAGGAGGAGAGTTGAGATGAAGGAAGACCTGGGAATAAGGCAGTGACTCGGGCTGTGGGGACGTTCCCGTGTGCTCATGGCCCGGCAACACCCGGTGCATAAATGCAGAAGCTAGTGCTTGGAGCTGGGCTCAAAGACCACCTTCTCCATTCAAGTGGGAAACCTCACACAGAACGGAGTGGAGATCACAGGAAACAGCTAGATGCTTTAACTCTGACTCTAACAAAAAAAAAATAAGTCTCATAATATATTTTTTTAATTTTTTTGTTTGTTTATTTATTTATTTGAGAGTGACAGAGAGAAGAAGGCAGAGAGAGAGAGAGAAAGAGAGAGAGAGAATGGGCGCACCAGAGCTTCCAGCCACTGCAAACGAACTCCAGACACATGCGCCCCCTTGTGCATCTGGCTAACGTGGGTCCTGGGGAAGAATCGAACCGGGGTCCTTAGGCTTCACAGGCAAGTGCCCTTAACCGCTAAGCCATCTCTCCAGCCCCAGAATTTCTTTTCCTTTTTCTTTTTCCTGTTTTTTTTTTTTGTTTGTTTGTTTGTTTAGTTTTGTTTTTGGACATAGGGTCTCACTCTAGCCCAGGCTGACCTGCAATTCACTATGGAGTCTCAGGGTGGCCTCGAACTCATGGCGATCCTCCTACCCCCTGCCTCCCGAGTGCTGGGATCAAAGGCAGTGCGCTGCCGCGCCCCGGCTTCTTTTTCCGTGTGTGCACGTGTGTGTGTGTGTGTTCCCTCGCAGAACACCCTATGCTCACCTGCAGTGGCTGGAGTGAAAGTCAGTGTTCCAATTTATCACTCTTCTTCTGCCTGGTCCTGCTTTGACCTTGAATCTCCTTTTACTGACTTCGGAGGTTGCAAGGCTGTAAAGAGTCTCCTATTTTTGCTTCCCTGCCAGCCAGGGGTTACGGGCAGGCTGGCCACATCCAGTTGCTTCATGGAGGATCTAGAGGTTTGAACTCGTGACGTCTCGGGGCCTCTCAGGCCCTCGTGCTTATGCGGAAGAGCACTTAGCCTCTGAGCCATCTCTCCAACCCTACACACCCTCAAAGCAAGCACGCTGCCCACTGAGCGGTCACCCTGGCCACCATAACGACTGCTTTTCAATTCGTATTCAAGGAATTCGGTTTCATCGTGATATTTCAAGCAAATATCTTTAATTCCCTTCCCCGGTTTTCCCTCCCCTTTTGTACCCCCCTGTCTTCCCCTCTCACGGTCCCCTATCGCCCACACTCACATCCACACGTTCACGCACGTACAAACGGTAAAAGTTCAGATCCACATACGAGAGAGATGTGATTTTTGTTTTTTTTTTTTTGTCTTTCTGGGCCTGAGTTATTTCACTTAGTGTAATCTTTTTCAATTTCAGCCATTTCCGTACAGATTTCATAACTTTTCTTTATAGCTTGCCTAAGGATGCATATTCAAGTCTCCAGGTCCCACATAAGCCAGACACACGAGGGGATACAAGATCACAAGATCACACATGCGCACAATGCAGTGAACATGTGTGGAGTTCAAGCGCAGTGGCCAGAGGCCCTGGTGTGTCAGTTCTCTCTCTCCTTCTCTCTCTCTCTCTCTCTCTCCCCTCTCATAAAATAAACGTTTTAAAAAAGAAAACCAGGTGCTGGAGAGATGGCTTCGTGGTTAAGGCACTTGCCTGCGAAGTCTAAGGACCCAGGTTCGATCGCCCAGGACACACATAAGCCAGATGCACAAGGGGGTGCACGCATCTGGAGTTTGTTTGCAGTGGCTGGAGGCCCTGGCGAGCCCATTCTCTCTCTCTCTCTCTTTCTCTTTCTGTCTCTAATAAATAAATAAATAAAAATAAATCTTAAAACAAAAAGAAAGCTAATGAAACAAATGCTGGTGAGGTTATGGGACCAGGAAACAATTACTGTTCGTAGGTGTGTAAGTGGGTTCAGCAGCTATAGAAGGCAGCGTGAAGGTTTCTCAGAAAGCTAAAACTTACACAAAAACCCAAAGAAATCTAAAGCATGAACTACCATATACCACTATACCACCCCTGGGCATTTACCCGGAGGACTTCATAGCCTGCCAGACATGAACTTGCGCATCCGCGTTCATTGCCGCACTGTTTCACGTAGCTAAGACGTGGTCTCAGCCTCGGTGGCCCTCAACTGATGTCTGGGTAACGTGATGGCTTCTAACTGCTGCTGTCGCCACCACAACCACCCCGTTCATGGTCATTTCCATCACCACCATCAGAGCCCCCCTCACATTCCCTCACAGACCAGGTGGTAGTTCCTCTCGGACTCTTATTTATACGGTGACCCCTTTCCTGGGAGCCAACAGCCAGATCCTTAACACCAAAGCTTCATAGATCTCCTAAGCCCCTCTTGCTTGGAGGAGCCTTCGTGGACTCTCTCGGATGGGCAAGATGCCTGTTACTGACCAGAGGTGCCTCATACACCCCCCCCCATCCGTAGCACTGACCTCCCTGTTAATTCCTGAGTGTCTCTCTGCCTTACTGAATCACGCCTCCCCTAAGGGCCAGGACGGAGCCTGTCACTACCGCCCCAAGCAACGACTCCGATTCCACCCCAAAAGGCGTGCTTCATACCCTCTCCCTATGCTGTGCTCTCTGTCATTTCCAGAGTGGGAAGAGTCCCTCCTGCAAGGAATTCATTTTCCACTTATTTATGGCGCTCTTGTATTTGAATTTATTTATAAACTCACCAATGATTTGCATTTTAATGCAACCAGTTTGAAATACTTGCAAGGGCCATTTTCAGCCTTTGTTCCCAAAACAAGGGGAAATGGGGAGGTGTTGGGGGGGGTAGCAGACTACAGGAGCGACGTGTGAGCCAAAAGTAGCGGAGTCGAGGCTCCAGTAAGGACCATCAGGAGCTGCCGGCCTGCCCACTGCAGATGTGTCCCCAGAATACGAGCCATGCCATCTACCGACACTTGCCTTGTCTATAAACCATGCCTCGCTCAGCCCCTGTGCCAAGGGAGTTTGGGGCGATGGCGGGGGTGGGGGGAGAGGGAGACAGCCCAGAGCTACCATAGCAACAAGGAAACTCACAAGCGATCCTTCCGTATTAGTTGTGAACCGACTCCAGACAAGAAGGAGAGACCAGTTTGGCTGGAAAGCTGTGTGAGGGAGTGATTCGCTGGTGAGCCCGAGCCTTCCGCTTGCAACCCATAGGTCAGAAATTGTATACAGGCTTAAAAACAAACCACCACAAAAGACCCTTCCATTCCTTCCACACAGAGACATGCAACTTGCCTGGCGAAGCCGCACTGAAGTCTTCCTCCCCGCCTCCCAATCCCAGCACCGTTGTCCGCCCTTGTTCCTCTTGTCGCTGCCTCCCCAGCCCATCCATCTGTCGGCGCACATATGTGTGCGAAAGGCAAGCCAGGAAGCGCAGGAGAAGAATTTGTCTTTCATGAGTACCAACTCAGCATGGGGTGGGGGAGCCTCTGGAGTCGTGTCTTCTCAGCTTGCAGTGACCCCCCCCACCTCGAATATAGATGCCACGCCTGTCACTCCCCACAGCTTCTGTTCACGCTGACCACCCCACTCCTTACACCCCTCGCCCGCCTGCCCCCCCCCAACAGTGACGCTCCCATGACACACTGGGCACCAGGCCCCTCCATATGGCCTCGCCCAGATACTCTCCGTGCCCGGGATGAGCTCAAGTTGGCACCCGGAAAAAAATGATCCGTGCAGCCTTCCACCAGTCGCTTCCTCTCAGAACGGGTTTCCTCCCATGGCACTGCCACACCTGAATGCCAATGGTGAGGCTTCAGAGGGGGGAACGCACTCAGACCCCTTAGGGCAGCTTTGAACTCGCAGTAACTCGCCGGGCTCTTCCCCCACGGTGAGCATGCACTTCCAGCTCACAGTGTAGGGGTCCACGATTCCTAGTCTCGGCGTGTTTGGTCCTCGAAGGCCACCATCCTGCTGTGTCACTCGTATTTGTCACTGAGTCGTCTGTCTAGACGCCTGTTTCGTGTCTGGCTCAATGTAGGTGTCCAGTGGGTGCTATGTGAAGGCACATGGCACGTGGGTGCTTGGGTGGGCAGACAGGTGGACGGCTGGATGCGTGTGCTAATAAAGGTGGCAAAACCACCCTCTCAGCCGGGCGTGGTGGCGCACGCCTTTCATCCCAGCGCTCGGGAGGCAGAGGTAGGAGGATCGCCGTGAGTTCGAGGCCAGCCTGAGACTTCGTAGTGAATTCCAGGTCAGCCTGAGCTAGAGCGAGACCCTACCTCAAAAAACCAAAAGAAAGAAAAAAGAGAGGGAAGGAAGGAAGGGTTCTTCAAGAAGGAGAACTTAGCCAGGAGTGGTGGCGCATGCCTTTCATCCCAGCGCTCGGGAGGCAGAGGTAGGAGGATCGCCGTGAGTTCGAGGCCAGCCTGAGACTCCGTAGCGAATTCCAGGTCAGCCTGGGCCAGAGTGAGACCCGACCTCGGGGGTGGGGGTGGGGGGAAGGAAACTTTTCTTGCCGCACAGAATCCACAGCACGCTGGGCCGTGTTGCGCCGTCCACCCCACCAGAGACAAGCTGCCCAGGTGGGTACACAGACGTGCCCGGGCTGGAGGTCTTTTCTGGATGTTTCCATCACCATCCATCTGGGAACTCAGGAATTTGGCTAATGCTCTGGTATTTTGTTTTGTTTCTCCTTCTTGTCTTGACACTGTGGTTCCTTTTCTTTCTCCCCTTGAGTGCCAGTGTAGATGCCAGCTGGCCCGTGGGTTCTGTTAACCCTTTCCAGCCTGCCCCTCTTTGGCTTTGCCAGTACTCCATATTGCCCCGGTTTGCTGTGAGCCCATATGGCTCCCTGCCTTGGGATGTTTACAGCACGATCCTGCCTCTCCCTCGGCGTAGGAAGCCTTGGAGGAGGAGAGTTGAGATGAAGGAAGACCTGGGAATAAGGCAGTGACTCGGGCTGTGGGGACGTTCCCGTGTGCTCATGGCCCGGCAACACCCGGTGCATAAATGCAGAAGCTAGTGCTTGGAGCTGGGCTCAAAGACCACCTTCTCCATTCAAGTGGGAAACCTCACACAGAACGGAGTGGAGATCACAGGAAACAGCTAGATGCTTAACTCTGACTCTAACAAAAAAAAAAAAAAGTCTCATAATATATTTTTTTAATTTTTTTGTTTGTTTATTTATTTATTTGAGAGTGACAGAGAGAAGAAGGCAGAGAGAGAGAGAGAAAGAGAGAGAGAGAATGGGCGCACCAGAGCTTCCAGCCACTGCAAACGAACTCCAGACACATGCGCCCCCTTGTGCATCTGGCTAACGTGGGTCCTGGGGAATCAAGCCTCGAACCAGGGTCCTTAAGCTTCACAGGCAAGCGCTTAACCGCTAAGCCATCTCTCCAGCCCCTCATAATATTTTTTAAAAATATTTTTATTGATTTATTTATTTGAGAGAGATTGAGATTGAGATTGAGACAGAGAGAATGAGGGAATGGGGGCACCAGGGCCTCCAACCACTGCAAAGGAACTCCAGACATAATGCGCCCCCTTGTGCATCTGGCTTTACGTGGGTCCTGGGGAATCGAACCGTGGTCTTTTGGCTTTGCAGGCAAGCGCCTTAACTACTAAGCCATCTCTCCAGCCCTATTTCTGACTTTTTATAAAAATATTTTATTTTTATTTATTTATTTGAGAGAGGGAAAGAGGGAGAGAGAGAGAGAGAATGGGCACGCCAGGGCTTCCAGCCACTGCAAACGAACTCCAGACACGTGCACCACCTTGTGCATCAGGCTTACATGGGTCCTGGGGAATCGAACCTGGGTCCTTTGGCTTTGCAGGCAAGCGCCTTAACGGCTTTTGATAGAGGTAAAGCCACACAAGCGGGAGAACATGCTGCCAGCACTCCACGGCAGACCCCTGGCCGCAGCCTGTGTGCCCATCTCCCCCCACACTAAACGTCTCCCCGGGGCTTCCCAGGGAGGTGGGAGAAGTTGCTGTTTTCTTACCTGTGGTAGTTTGAATAGATGGCCCCCAATATAGTCAGTGTTTTATTCATTTGTAGTTTGCATCTGCAGCCACCTGGCTGGAGGCGGTGTCACTGGGCGGATCTTAAGGTGTGGTGGTGGGTTTGAGATTTCAGTCTAAAGATATGCAAAGTGGGCCTAGCTGGAGTTCCTGAAGTGTGCTGTGTGGCTTTTTGGCTTGTGGCTTGTGCTCTTCTCCCTCTCTCTCTCTCTCTCTCTCTCTCTCTCTCTCTCTCTCTCTCTCTGTGTGTGTGTGTGTCCTTGGCCCTGTGAAGGCAGGCCAGCTTCTTCTGCCATTTATGGAACTCCCCCTGGATCTGTAAGCTTCAATAAATATCCCTTCCTCCATGACTGTGCCTGGTCTGGAAGTTCACCTCGGCAAAGCTGGAGCTGTCTGCTACATGACCTGTTCTCCATGTACAGCCTCGTCTTGGGTTCCCTGCCTCCTAAGTTTGGAGTCACCTGAGGCTCCCATCTGATGAGATACACACAACACTGCAGTGTCTTACTATGGGAAAGGAAACAGAGCATTCTGGGGAGTGGGATCCTGGTCAAGCCCACACAAAGCAGCAGAGCCAGTCCCGGATTAGATGGAGCCGGCTGCTAAGTGTCACCTGCTCCCACACCTGCTGCTTGTTCTCTGACTGGGGGATTCTATGGACAGTGCTCTGGATGTGAGTCCATGTATCAACCCACCTCACACTTGCAGGTTTCAAGCCACTTTCTGGGGCTGGAGAGATGGCTTAGCAGTTAAGTGCTTGCTTGTGAAGCCGAAGGACCCACGTTCGAGGTTCAGTTCCCCAGGATCCACGTAAGCCAGATGCCCAAGGTGGTGCATGCATCTGGAAATCATTTGCAGTGGCTGGAGATCCTGGTGTGCCCGTTTTTCTCTCTCTCTCTCTTTTTTCTTTTTAATTTTTTTGTTTATTATTTATTTATTTATTTATTTGAGAATGACAGACAGAGAGAAAGAGAGAGAGAATGGGTGCGCCAGGGCTTCTAGCCAGTGCAAACGAACTCCAGACGCATGCGCCCCCTTGTGCATCTGGCTAACATGGGTCCTGGGGAAATCAAGCCTCAAACCGGGGTCCTTAGGCTTCACAGGCAAGCGCTTAACCGCTAAGCCATCTCTCCAGCCCTCTCTCTCTCTCTAATAAATACATAAAAATATTTTCTTAACAAGAGTAAGGGGGCTGGAGAAGATGGCTTAGTGGTTAAGGCCTTTGCCTGCATAAGCCAAAGTACCCAGGTTCGATTCCCCAGGACCCACGTAAGCCAGATGCACAAGGGGGCGCACGCGTCTGGAGTTCATTTTCAGTGGCTGGAGGCCCTGGCGCGCCCATCCCCCCCAACTTTCTCTCTGCCTCTTTCTCTGTCTCAAATAAATAAATAAAATATTTGTTTTAAAAAGAGTAAGGATTTGTTAAGCAGATGTAAGCTGATACAGTATGTGGCCTGACAGAGAATGCCTGGGGCAACTGCAATGGCATCCACTTATTCCCTTGGGGCTTCTTGGTGTCTTCCGCTCCACGTGACACAAATGGATTAAAATACCTCTTCCTCCTCATCTGAGGCTTCTGTATGAATCTTCTTGGAACTCAAGACTCCTCAGCACAGTATTACAACAACAATGGAGCCCCTTGCCAGTCAGTCTAGACAAGCGGCTTGGTGGTGAGCCCAGCCTTCTGACCCCCTAATCTCTATGAAAGAAAAAAGAAAAGCTACAATTTAATAACAATGGCTCACTGAAGCAGAATTGGCTCTCAGAGATACTTTCGCATGGAGAAAAGATGAACTCTGCGGCCATCCTCGGGGCGTGCATACATCAGCGTGAGCCCTGGAGCCAGACACCTAAACCTGATTCCGGCTTTATCCTTCTCTAACATGTGTTTTTATTTCCTCGTCCACAGAGGCAGGGTTAATAAAAGCGCCTACTGCTGGGTCATAATGAGAAGTTCATCCCTTAGTGTTATACCTGGCGTAGAAGACTCCACCAGTAAATACTATCTTCCAATCGTAAGTCTCTCTCCTCTCTCTCTCTCTCCCTCTCCCTCTCTCTTCTTATAAATTCTTTTGCCTCTCATCTATAAGGAGCATCGCAATTCCATTATGGTGAAGCGCATTAGCTTGGAGGCTCGAGACAAAACAATCCTTGTAAGCCCTTTATTTGGCTCCCTTAGGTTTTTAGAGAAAAAGAGGAGATTGTTCTCTGCTGGACACGTTTCTCTGCTTCCTCAATAATACACGGGATTATGTAGCCTTCGTTAAGCCCTAAGCAAATGCAGGCAAGAACACTGGACGGTCTCTGTCAGTTCCCTCCTCACCCCCTTCAGCTCATCTTCATGTCCCCCCCCACATCTTCCTCCTTAGACGCTGAAATCCTGCATGTCTCCCAAGTTGGCTCACTGTGTCGTCTCCTGCCTTTGTTCTGTCTTCTGCCTGCACTGGACAAACATCGCCACAGCTTTTACCACTCAGGTCTCCTTCCTTTTGCAATTTCCAACTATCGTTTTCCACCTTGTCTAATATATATATATATATTTTTTTTTTTCCAGGTTCTGTGATACTGGAGATTGAACCCAGAGCTTTGCTAATGCTAAGCAAGTACCCTACCACAGAGCTAGATCCCCAGTTCTTGTTTGACCTTTTATTTCGAGACAGTGTCTCACTGAGTTGCCCAGGGTGGCTTCGAACTCATTCTGTGACCCATGTAGGCCATCAAGTGACAATTGTCAAGTCTCAACCTACTGAGTAGAGGGTATTCCAGGCCTGTGCACCCAGCCCAGCTAGTTTCTGCTTTTGCAAGGCACCATGTATTACTCTGCCTTGATTTACAAGGAATTTTTGCAGTTTTCAATGTCCATTTATACCAACTTAGTGCTTCCCCTTAGTGTCTTTGATAAAGACGACAGGAAGTTTGCAGATGTGGCCATTGGTGTGGGAATTAAACAGTGGCCAAGACATGTGACAGCTTCCCCAAGATCATTTCTACAGCAAATTTCCAGATGAGGGAGGAAGGATTGAACTGTCCTAGCCATTTTCCCACTGGCTGTGAGTAAAGCCACTGAGCATCAGATGACACGTGACAGAGTTTGACAGAAATCATTGCACTTTGGGCCGGGCGTGGTGGCGCACGCCTTTAATCCCAGCACTCGGGAGGCAGAGGTAGGAGGATCGCCGTGAGTTCGAGGCCACCCTGAGACTACATAGTGAATTCCAGTTCAGCCTGAGCTAGAGTGAGACTCTACCTTGACAAACCAAAAACAAAAAAAAAAAAAGAAGAAGAAGAAGAAGAAGAAATCGTTGCACATTGGATTTCTTGGATGCAATTGCAGGAGTAAGTGCTTAGCCCCACTGAGCTATCACAATGGAGGCAAGCTTCTAGAGCAATCTGAAAGGCAATTAGTTTTCCTAAACCAAGGGCAGCTGCTCTTGCCAGGGGATATTAAATAGGATCTTCCGATGATTTCAAATGTGCTGAAGATGCTTGCATGACAGCCCCACAGTGACTTCACAGCTTACCCACGGAGGCAGATAGATGCCATCTCCCCTCCAGTTTAGAAAGCGTCTATGCCCAGGCAATGGCAAGCCATTGTGTTAGGAGTCCAGCCCACTCAAAAGACAGCCCAGGGCTGGAGGGATGGCTTAGCGATTAAGGCACTTGCCTGCGAAGCCAAAGGACCCAGGTTCGATTCCCCAGGACCCACGTAAGCCGGATGCACAAGGCGGTGCACGCATCTGGAGCTCGTTTGCAGAGGCTAAAGACTCTGGGGCACCCATTCTCTCTCTTCTCTCTCTGCCTCTTTCTCTCTCTCTCTCAAATAAATAAATTAATTAATTAAATGAAAAGATTTTTTTTATTTTTTTATTTTTTATTTTTTGGTTTTTTGAGGCAGGGTCTCACTCTAGCCCAGGCTGACCTGGAATTCACTATGGAGTCTCAGGGTGGCCTCGAACTCGAGGCGATCCTCCTACCTCTGCCTCCCAAGTGCTGGGATTAAAGGCGTGCGCCACCACGCCCGGCTTTGAAAAGATTTAAAAAGTGAAAACGACAGCCCACAGCAGATGGAGAGATGGCTCAGAGGCCACAGCCATAGCAAATAAAGGTGTTCTTGATGTACTCAGCCCAAAGCTTCCTGATGAGCTTGAGACCACAAGATTGAGAAAGTCAGCCCTGTTATCAGGTCAAAATAGCCAACAGGGGAGGCACCTGCGTGGAGGCAGGTTCTGAGCTCAAAGTCTGTGTGACATAAAGATTGCAGTTAGTAAGTCCGACATGTCAAAACGCTCATGGGGCCTCGACGGAGAAGCTGTATTAGAATGACGTAAGAAAGCCAAAGGAAGGGCAGGACTCCTTATAACGTGCTCCCCCCAGACACAAAATGGCCTGGATATCCATGACCTCACAGTGCCTGACACTACCTACACAAGACCCCCATAATAGGAGGAAAAGATCATGACATCAAAATAAAAGAGAGACTAATTGAGAGGGGGAGGGGAGATGATGGAGAATGGAGGTTCAAAGGGGAAAGTGGGGGAAGGGAAGGCATCACCATGGGATATTGTTTACAATCATGAAAGTTGTTAATTATAAAAAAGAAAATAGAAAGGACAACTGACCCACACTGGGACAGGCAGGGAGGTGCTTGCCAAGCTGAACGTTGGACAGTGGGTGCTGTCGTAACAGCAGAGCAGGGGCCAGGGGACTAGCCCAGCAGAGGAGAGCGTATGTTCAAAGCACAACCTGCAGGGGGCGTTAGCAGGCAAAGAAGGCAAGAGTCAGATAGCACACCAAGGATTCTCACACATCAGCAAACCTACAGGCCATGCCAATTAGAAAAAGCAGTCCTGGGCTGGAGAGATGGCTTGGTGGTTAAGGCACTTGCCTGCCTGCAAAGCCAAAGGACCCAGGTTCGATTCCCTAGGACCCACGCAAGTCAGATGCGCAAGGTGACGCATGCTTCTGGAGTTCGTTTGCAGTGGCTGGAAGCTCTGGCGTGCCCATTCTCTCTCTCTCTCTCTCTCTCTCTCTCTCTCTCTCTCTCTCTCTCTGTGTGTGTGTGTGTGTGTGTGTGTGTGTGTGTCTCAAATAAATAAATAAAAATAAATATTAAAAATGCAGTGTACCACCTTCTCTGCATCTTACAGACGAGGAAAATGAAGGTCATGGAGATTAAAGATTTTTCTTGTCTCTGAAACACAATAAATATCTTTTTTTTTTTTTAGAAAAAGGGAACTGTCAGTCATTTCTGGGTCTCTGGGTTCTCCTAGCTGAAGGATGCTTCCTGAGGCCACTGTGTTTCAGAGGCACACACTCGTTTTCAGCACCACGGAGAGCGACCGTCCTACAGAGAACCTCAGACCCCAGGGTCAGCAGCTGTGGAGGAGACCAGGAGATGCACCAATCTTCCCTTAAACAAGACATCAACCAAGACAGCAGGGCAAGGAGGAGAAAGAGTATCATGAGAGGAAGAGACACCGGCCACCACCAGTGTTTTCTTGAACTGCTGCTGAGCGACATGCGGAGTGAGGCCAAGGGAGCGATCTCAAGGGGAGAAATTTGTAGCAACAATGCTTCTTCGACATCATAATGCAGATGCCGTAATCATACAAGGCTGATAGTCTGGGTCACTCCACAGCCACGGGGAACAAAAGTATTGATGGGACTAAACTTGTGGCTTCACACACTCACACACACACACACACACACACACACACGGACGCACGCACTAAATTAAAATTGCTAACCATGGCCTGGAGATGGGGGAGCACAATAAAATTATGAAATTGCTGGCTCATGTTCTGAATCACATGGCCTTACCTTCTTCTTTTCACCTCCAAGACAGACGCTCTATGGTCTCATGTTTCTTTCTCCTTACCACATTTACACAATGGTGTAAATGTCTGCCAAAATTTAAGGCTTAGATCTCATAGGAAAATCCAAAGCCAAAGGGTTGTGTCACTAATTTAGGTCACATGTGAACCAAGAGTGGTTTTTTTTTTTTTTTTTTTTGGTTTTTCGAGGTAGGGTCTCACTCTAGCCCAGGCTGACCTGGAATTCACTATGGAGTCTCAGGGTGGCCTCGAACTCACGGCGATCCTCCTACCTCTGCCTCCCCTAGTGCTGGGACTAAAGGCGTGTGCCACCATGCCCGGCTCAAGAGTGAGTTTTTTAATTGATCATAGCAGATATAGAGACATCTAACACAAAGTATGTGGAGAATAACAATAATACCAACTAATCTTTAAGGAGCATTTATTATGTGATGGATATTTTGCATGTGCTATTTTAATTCTCTTATTAACACAATACAATGAGCCATACAATTCCAATGGGGAAAATTGGATCATAGGCTATCAACTTCCTCTGGTCCCATGCACCAACTTGACTGGGTCAGAGGCTGCTCAGATTGAACATTATTTCTAGGTATGGCTGTGAGGATTGTTTTATTTTATTTTTTTTCTTTTTCGAGGTAGGCTCTCACTCTAGCTCAGGCTGACCTGGAATTCACTATGTACTCTCAGGGTGGCCTCGAACTCATGGCAATCCTCCTACCTCTGCCTTCTGAGTGCTGGGATTAAAGGCGTGCACCACCATGCCCAGCTCAGGACTTATTTTTTTAATTTTAAACCTTTTGTTGACAACCTCTCTACGTATACACACAATGTACCTAGACCATAATCCCCTCTCACCACTGTTTCTCTCCCCTGCTATGTCCCTCCTCCACTAAACCCCTTCTTCTCTCCCAATAGTCCCTCTTCAGTGTTGATGTCGTCATTTTTACCCTCGTCTTATTCAGGACTTGTGCACATAGCATCAGCCACTGTGAGGTCATGAATGTAATGACCGCTTTGTGTCTGGAAGACAGTATCCCAAAGACCCCCTCTTCTTTGTTTGGCTCTTACATTCTTTCTGCTGCCTCTTCTGCAATCGTCTCTGAGCCGCAGAGGGTGTGGAAGAGATGTCTCTCTTAGTGCCCAGTACTACACTGTCACTTCTTCTCAAGCATGTTGAGTTTTCAGTCTCCTCAGTAGTCACTGCCACTTACCAAGGAAAACTTCTTGAATTAAAAGTGAGAGTAGGGCTGGAGAGACGGCTTAGCGGTTAAGCGCTTGCCTGCGAAGCCTAAGGACCCCAGTTCGAGGCTCAATTAGCCAGGACCAATGTTAGCCAGATGCACAAGGGGGCGCACACATCTGGAGTTCATTTATAGAGGCTGGAAGCTCTGGCACACCCATTCTCTCTCTCTCTCTGCCTCCTTCTCTCTGTCACTCTCAAACAAAAAAAAAATTTTTTTAAGTGAGAGTAATGTGAATAGGGGGCCGTAAACATAACTACAGAGAAGGCAATTTTATGAAGATGCTGTATCCATTTAACCAAACAAGGGAAGCAGCTTCCTCCCAGGACTCGTGACCTCCCCAGCCACAGGCTTTGGACTAGGCTTTCTGTCCCAGGCATGAATTACCTCCCATGGAGCAGGCCTCAAATCCAGTCAGAGGGCACTTGGTTTCCCCCATAACAAGCACGTCATCACTGTACCGATTGGCACATCTTGCCTGGCTGGCCGTCTGCAACGCTTTCAGGATCCGCCGCCAGTTAAGACCACGGATGATTTAATTCTCCTTCCCCGGCAGGCTACGCAGCTCCTTCCAGAATCCTGACAGTTAGTCAGCAGGGAGGCGGCGGGGGGGGGGGGTTCGGCTTCCAGCTCAGCTCCAGCCTGAGTTCTCAGTGATCTGCAGCCAAAGCCTAGGGAAGGTTCAGCAACAGGGCCTTACCGTCCAGTTCTGACGGGCCACCGAGAGCTCTGGCAATAGCCTGGACTGTGGGAGGTGCAGGGGTCACAGGGCTGTCCCTCGCCGACCACTGTGGGGATGTTTGTAAACGAGCTGAGCATCTGAGCTGGGGACGCGAGAAAGGAAACTCCTTCCCAACATGGGTGGGCGCAAACCAACGTGCCGAGGGCCTGAGTGAAACAACAGGCAGAGGAGGGAAAAGGCTGCCTCACTAGTTTCTGATTTGCTGCTCGAACAAGGGGCATCACATGTCATCTCCTCCTGCCCTTGGGCTGGGAATTCCATTGTCAGTGTCCATTGTCTGCTGACCTTCAGACACAAGGCAGTGGCCACATCTGCTTTCCCGCGTCGCCAGCTTGAGGGTGGCAGCTTCTCAGATGCCACCCTCATGTGTTCTAAAGAACCCTGAATGATACCACACAGCCAGAGGGCAGAGGTGGCCAGATACACAGCAAGAACCAAAATGAAACAACAGTGCACACACATTAGCAAGAAATATTTGGGGGCTGGAGAGATGGCTTAGCAGTTAGGTGCTTGCCTGTGAAGCCTAAGGACCCCAGTTCAAGGCTCGATTCCCCAGGACCCACGTTACCCAGATGCACAAGGGGGAGCATGGATCTGGAGTTCTGTTTGCAGTGGCTGGAAGCCCTGGCGCACCCATTCTCTCTCTCTCTATCTGCCTCTTTCTCTGTGTCTGTCGCTCTCAAATAAATAAATAAAAAATGAAGAAAAAAAATTAAAAAAAAAGAAATATTTGGGGGCTGGAGAGATGGCTTAGCAGTTAAGCGCTTGCCTGTGAAGCCTAAGGACCCCAGTCTGAGGCTCGATTCCCGAGGACCCACATTAGCCAGATGCACAAGGGGGAGCACGCGTCTGGAGTTCGTTTGCAGTGGCTGGAGGCCCTGGCGCACCCATTCTCTCTCTCTGCCTCTTTCTCTCTCTGTCTGTCGCTCCCAAATAAATAAAAAAAGAAAAGAAATATTTGGGCTGGACAGATGGCTTAGCAGTTAAGGCACTCACCTGAAAGCCTAAGGACCCATGTTCAACTCTCCAGATCCCACGTTAGCCAGATGGACAAAGGTGAGGCAGGGGCAAGGTCTCACATGCCCACTAGGTGGCGCAAGTGTCTGACGTTTGATTGCAGTGGTTGAGGCCCTGGGGCACCAATTATCTCTCTGTCTCTCAGTCTGTGTCTCTCTCAATCTCTCCAGAAAAAATAATTAAATTTTAAAAACTGCTGAAGTCCCACTGTTTTAAGCATTAAGATGGCCTGCACTCCCCATGATAGTGTATGTCCCCCCCCACACGTGCACATCACATATGTGGTGAGTGATGGAGAGGAGGATTGGGCTTTATAGGGAGACCGGAGCTGATGCTAAGACAGTTGAGATCATTGACTGCCTCACTCAATAAAGTCCCTTGCCAAGGAACTCAGAGGAAGTACGTCAGATAATCAAGTAACCTGGCCTCTTGTGCTTCTGTCAGACACAAAATCCTCACCCAGCTAAGAATTCCCAGGCCTGGCTTTTCATAATAAGAAAGTTTATTACGATGCATCCTGATCATGGCAGGTGACGGGGGCAGGGGACCGTAGCTATAGATCTCACGGCTGGATTTGGAATCGCTGATCAATTCTGCGTGATGGAGAATGCCTCCTCGCCTCTTTGTCTCCCTCAGGCTGTGTCCCCCCACACACACCTGTCTTACCGGATAGGTTTTGCTGCCTACTGCATTTGTTCTTTGGTGAAAGGAAAGCGGGGGGCAGGGTTTTGTTTGTCTCACGTACTGCGGTGCACCCAGCGCCAGCACCCGCCTGGCCTCTCTAGGTGGGGCTTCCAGTTGTGGGCTGAATTACTAGAGTGCACACTGCGCGGTGTGAGGGCAGAGAGCTGCAGACAGGGACGGGGACGGGGGAGACACCGGAAGAAAGACAGTCAGCAGTCCTTGAAGCAGACTCAGGATGCTACAGAACCTTCCAGAGCAGACCCAGCCTTGCAGCATGACCAGGGTTGTGGGAAGGCACCCTCCAGGAGATACCAGACCACGGAGCAATGTTTGCTTATAGTCCTGCCTGGAAAACCAGCCGCTACTAGCAGGGAAAATCTTGGTACAAGTATACTGCAGAGATAGGCAGATGCTGGTGTCAGAGCTGGGGCAGGCAGTAAGAACAGACAAGTAGCAAAACTCAGTCCATGTGTGTTCTAAGAGGCCCAGAAACCAGGTATGCAGTGGAAAGTACAACACACAAGGAGACTTCGGGCCTTCCAGACATTAACACTAGCAATTAAGATTCACCTGGGGCTGGAGAGATGGCTTAGCAGTTAAGGCGCTTGCCTGCAAAGCCATAGGACCCACGTTCGATTCCCCAGGACCCACGTTAGCCAGATGCACAAGGGGGCGCACGCATCTGGAGTTCGTTTGCAGTGGCTGGAGGGCCTGGCGCGCCCGTTCTCTCTCTCTTTCTGCCTCTCTCACTCTCTCTCTCTTTTAAATAAGTAAATAACTATTATTTCACAAAAGGTTCATCTGCACAGAGACATTCTGTGTGAGGCTCGTGTGGACATGGACTGACTCCTCCCTCTGGGCTTCCCCCCATTCTTTCTCTCATCCTCACCTTCAGTCTCTTCCTTCAGCTGATGAGCGCTCTCTGAAACCTCAAGGGTCGGGCCATTGTACTTCAGAGAAACCTTTCATCCTAGCTCATTTCTCTCTACCGCCCCCACAACACTGGGAGTATATGAATATTTGCTATGCTGGACTCAAGAGAATTGAAAGCTTAAAACCACAGAGCGGAGACTGGGTTCGAGTCCCAATCCACTTCCAGCTAGCTGGCTTCCCTTGTTCAAGTTGCTAATCTCTGCAATGTCTCCCCAGTGGAAATCTCTAACCCTTCCTCAGAAGGCTGTCCTGAGAACTATTTATTAAATGCTTAAGATACACCAGACAGGGAGTGGAATGCTGCATTTTAAAGCATCGTGTTTTGTCAAGTGCCATGCTAAGATATTCTATATATGTCACCTCATTTTTCCCCCAGTGATTTTTTTGCAAAATGGGTAATCTCTAACTAGTGTTTCGCATGAGGGAATTGGAGTTTACAATGATGGAGAAAGACGAGCAGTTTAGTTTTTAACCTGGGAAAAGCGGGCTTAGCAATTCTTATCTCAGAATTCCGCAAGAACGTGTGCAATTTGGTAGAGGAATGAGAGGCAGAGTATTTTCCACGGTCCTGTCAAGGTGTGTGGTTTACGCCGCCTGCTCCAAACCCAGGTGAACAGCAGACCCTGCGGACGTTAGGAGAGGTTAACACACCCCTTGAGCCCAAAGTGGCCATGTTCAGTGGAGTAGGCCTGTCACGGGAGTAGGTCACGTCCACCTCAGCATTGTTGCGTGCAGGGTGGACGGAAGTCACTCAAATCTTGCTCCGGCTTCAAGTGGCCTTTCTGCCACTTCTCCTTGGTAAGAGTCACAGGGAACAAGGAAACCAAGACAGCAGCAAGCACTTCTCTTAATGTTCATACCTTTATATTACATTTTTGGTAGGGAACCTTCTCTTTTCAGATGGCAGTGACCTTGGGATGACTCAGAGGTATCATGGTGATGGAAAGAAGTGACCGCAGTGCTCAGTACCACAATATCTCTATCACACCTTCCAAGGCTCAGGGTCTAATGCAGAAGAGGTGGCAGAAAGAATATAAGAGCCAAAGGAAGGGGAGGACTCCTTACAATGTGCTCCTCCAGACACAAAGTGGCCGGGATATCCATGACCTCACAGTGCCTGACACTACCTGCACAAGACCATCATAAGAGGAGGTAAAAGATCATGACATCAAAATAAAAGAGAGACTGATTGAGATGGGGAGGGGATATGATGGAGAATGGAGTTTCAAAGGGGAAAGTGGGGGGAGGGAGGGTATTACCACAGGGTATTTTTTATAATCATGGAAGTTGTTAATAAAAGTTTGGAAAAAATAAATAAGTAAATAAATAAAATTTTGAAAAAAGAAAGTGGGACAGATCATATGTGTCTACTCACACATGCTCCAACTCAAAGTATATCATCATACTTATCAAAATGGAAATCCTAGTAAAATGTAGACAAAGCTTGATGGAAATAAAAAAGATGTTATATTAATTGACTTAGGGAAGGATTTCTGAAAAAGTAAGATCTCAATGAACTCCCTCATGGCTTCGGGTCAGAAATGTCTGAGAAGGTTGAAACACAGTGAACAGTTTTAAAAATATATTTTTGGTTTATTGTTTATTTAGTTATTTGAGAGCAACAGAGAGAGAAAGAGGCAGAGAGAGAGAGAATGGGCGCGCCAGGGCCTCCAGCCACTGCAAACGAAACTCCAGACACGTGTGCCCCCTTGTGCATCTGGCTAACGTGGGTCCTGGGGAGTGGAGCCTCGAACCGGGGTCCTTCGGCTTCACAGGCAAGCGCTTAACCGCTAAGCCATCTCTCCAGCCCCAGTGGACAGTTTTAGAAAAATGCGCAGGCCTCACTGTTTAGAACGATTTAGAAACAACTCAGTTATGTTCGGGTAGCGTGGTCGGGGCGAACGTAGACCACATGGGGAATGTTAGCACACTGAATGATTAGGAGAATGGCTTCCATTTCTTGGGACAGTGTCTCCGTGGTCAGGTAGACCAAATGACCCCAACTGTGCCTTCGAGAAAAATACAGTGAAAAACTGTTACACCTAATATTTTGAGTGGTCGTGTTGAACCTGAATTACTGCGAGAGTATTGAGGTTATCGTACACTGAACACATGACACCCTTTGACAATTCTAAGAATATAGAGGTCAAAGCCAAGTTCATGGCCACCTCTGAGAGCTGCATAGAACCATGGGTTAAACGGTTTGTCCACTGGGGTTGGCGATACAGCTCAGTGGTTACCTAGCACAGGAAAAGCTCTGTGTTTGATTTTCAACTGTGTTCTTGGATTTGATCTGTCTTTAAAAGAGAAAGAAAAGGACCCAGGTTCAAATCCCCAGGACCCATATAAGCCAGATGCACAAGGGGGCGCACGCGTCTGGAGTTTGTTTGCAGTGGCTGGAGGCCCTGGCGCGCCCATTCTCTCTCTCTCTTTCTCTCTCTCTCTCTCCCCCCCTCTCTCCGTGTCTAATAAATAAATAAAATTAAAATCTTTAATAAAAAGAGAAAAAAAATTAGAGGGGGAGAGAGACAATAAGGGAAGAAAGGAAGGGTGAGGGAAGAAGGGAGGGAGGGAAGGAAAGAAGTGAGGGGAGGAGGGAAGGAAGGAGGGAGGGAAGGAAGGAGGGAGGAAAGAAAGGGAGTGAGGGAAAGAGGGAATGAGGAGGAAAGGAAGGAAGGAGTGAGGGAAGGAGGGAGGAAGAAAACAAGGGAGGGAAGGAGAGGGAGAGAGGAAGAAAGGGAGGACATTTGCCGATTCTGCCATGTTCCTCATTCTACATGTATGCAATAAATAAATAAATACAGTCGTTGTTACTTCGCTCCCTTATCTTTTGACTTGTATTATTCATATCTCTGGAAGGCATTTCGAATGCTGTTCTGCAATGAGGTAGGGTATAGACAAATTACTCACTCCGCACTCTTTATTGCAGCCCGAGGCTCTCTGCACAGTAACCATGTGCCTGGCCTACAGACGAGAGCCCGCGTCCTGTGTCCCGTGTCCCGTGTCCTTCAGCCACTCACTCCCCCTCCACGTCTGCGGCCACGTCTGGTGGCAGGAATTCTCTGCAGGCCCAGTTGCCACGTGTCACAAGCATAGGCTATAATGGTAAGAGAGAGGAGGAAAGAGGGGGGGGGAGTGTCAAAAGGCTGGGTGCTAGCCAAATCAATTCTCTGTTGGATTATTGGTGGGCGTGGTGGGGGGGCAATGACCAAACTAAAGCCTGAGCCCGAGAAAGCCAAGAACAGGCACAGTGACGCCTCGCACTGCTGTCTGGGGACAGACACTCTCCCCCCGAGCTCACAGCCCTCTGTGTTTATTCCACATCTCTTGTCATGGTGAGACTCTCTTACTGCATCTGTTGACCAGTCGAGTAGCTCTTTCCTTTATATACTTAGAACCACTGTGAAACGTGTAAGAGGAAAATCCCTTTGTTCCCAGTCAAGAGATTTTTTTTCTTTAAGAAACTTTTTGGCTGGGCATGGTGACATACGCCTTTAATCCCAGCACTCAGGAGGCAGAGGTAGGAGGATCACCATGAGTTCGAGGCCACCCTGAGAATACAGAGTGAATTCCAGGTCAGCCTGGGCTAGAACAAGACCCTACTTCAAAAAAAAAAAAAAAGAAAGAAACTTTTTATTGACAATTTTCATAATGAACATAATGCATTTTTGATAACTTGATATCTTCTTTTTTAATTTCTTTCTTTCTTTTATTTATTTATTTATTTTGGTGTTTTGAGGTAGGGTCTCACTCTGGTCCAGGCTGACCTAGAATTCACTATGTAGTCTCAGGGTGGCCTCGAACTCATGGTGATCCTCCTACCTCTGCCTCCCTAGTGCTGGGATTAAAGGCACGTGCCACCATGCCCAGCTTAATTTCTTTATTTATTGAGAGAGAGAAAGAGGCAGACACAGAGAGAAACAGAGAGACAGAGAGAGAAGAGAAACAGAGAGTGGGCACGCCAGGGCCTCCAGCCACTGCAAACGAACTCCAGACGCATGCGCCACCTTGTGCATCTGGCTTACATGGGTCCTGGGGAATCGAACCTGGGTCCTTTGTCTTTGCAGGGGAGATGTCCTTAACCGCTAAGCCATCTCTCCAGCCCTACTTTGATATCTGTTTTGCTCTTTCCCTCCACCATCTGTGATGTTGATGGAAACAACACCGCACCGGCATTGGGCTGGTAACAAGTTGCTACAAGATCATGTATCATGCCAAGAGATTTTGTTCCAAATGTAGAGTGAAACTGAGCTTTTGCTCTTACTTCAGAGTGAGGCTCAAGAATCATCATTTTCAGAGAGCAGCTGACAACAGCCACGGACTGATTCCAAAGGGCATATGTCTTTCCCCCAGCCCCAAGTAAGGAGACATTATGGTTTCTCCAATGATGTCCAAGTAGCCTAGACAATGGCTGATAGGAGCATAGAGAAAGTACATTAGAATGCCTGTTCACGTTTCTCTTAATGCATTGTTTCTCACACAAGGGGGACGGAGATAGACGCAGAGAACACTCAACTTCCACCAAACCAGAGATCCAGGGACACGGAGGCTCCCAAGACCTCATCACTGAAGCAGACCTAAAACGAACCCAACGTGGCTCAGGGAAATTCGCGGGAGAGGGGGACAGAAAGACTGTCAGAGCCACACATGGGGACATTACTGAGAGAGTCATCTTCATACATTCACGTCATGCAAGTCTTAAGTAGAGGAACAAACGCACAAAACCTACGCGTCGCAATTAGCTTCCCAGTGCCAGGGCAAACACCTGAACAGAAGTAGCTTATGGGAGCAAAAGGTTTGTTTCAGGCTGACAGAATCAAAGGGAAGTTTCTCGGTGGTGGAGGAAACTGACTCGCTCAACCATACACCCATGGCAGAGAGACAAGAGCCAGTCCCAGCAAGCATGGGCTGACTCTGAACACATTCCTTAGGGCTGCATTTCACCCCAAGATTCGCCCCTGGTAATACACCCACCATTGAGGATCTGCCTACTGGAAGTTTAATCTTTTTTTTTTTTAATTTTTGTTTGTTTGTTTGTTTATTTATTTATTTGAGAGCGACAGAGAGAAGGAGGCAGAGAGAGAGAATGGGCGCGCCAGAGCTTCCAGCCACTGCAAACGAACTCCAGACGTGTGCGCCCCCGTTGTGCATATGGCTAACATGGGTCCTGGGGAATCGAGCCTCGAACCAGGGGTCCTTAGGCTTCACAGGCAAGCGCTTAAACACTAAGCCATCTCTCCAGCCCAGAAGCTTAATCTTAATCTAAAAATACCTGAAGCTAGGAGTTAGGGAGGGCTGGAGAGATGGCTCAGTGGTTAAGGCGCTTACCTGCAAAGACTAATGTCCCGAGTTTGACTCCTCAGTAACCCACCTAAACCCAGGTAGATGCACAAAGTGGTGCATGCATCTGGAGTTCGTTGGCTGCAGCCGAAGACCCTGGCACACCCATTCTCTCCCTGTCTCTCTTCTATTTCTCTCTGCTTGCAAATAAATAAACAAAAAATTTTTGAAATACCTGAGGTTGGGCTGGAGAGATGGCTTAGCAGTTAAGTGCTTGCCTGTGAAGCCTAAGGACCCCGGTTCGAGGCTCAATTCCCCAGGACCCATGTAAACCAGATGCACAAGGGGGTGCACGCGTCTGGAGTTCGTTTGCAGTGGCTAGAGGCCCTGGAGCACCCATTCTCTCACTCTATCTGCCTCTTTCTTTCTCTCTCTGTCACTCTCAAATAAATAAATAAATAAAAATGAAGAAAAAAAATTTTTAAAAGGCATGCACCACCACACGTGGCCTCAAATTAAAAATAAAAAAATACCAGCTGGGCGTGGTGGCACATGCCTTTAATCCCAGCTCTCAGGAGACAGAGGTAGGAGGAACACCGTGAGTTCGAGGCCACCCTGAGACTACATAGAGAATTCCAGGTCAGCCTGGGCTAGAGTGAGGCCCTACCTCGCAAAAACAAAGCAAAAATACTTGAAACCATAAGGCCATTCACACCACATCACTCTAAGTAAAACTAGTTACTTCCAACTTACCTCTGGAGTTGAAAGTATTCCAAGTTGAAAACGTTCTTCCTACGCCTCACCTCCCAACATCACAGTTCACCAGCACAGCTGCTCAGAAGGTATTGGCCGTCTACCTTTTTGGCCAGGTGGATCATCACTAGGGTCTTCAGCTCACTGCACTGTCCAACATTAACAGGAGGGTGTGGTACGACACGTTACGAGGCCCGGAAAAGACCGAAAATTAAAGCTTTGCATGTATAATTCCATAAGACATTTTGCTGAGCCATTCCGAGTCAGGGAACGGATATACGCACAATGTGTAAGTATACACATGTGGGGTTTTGTCTCAAATCCTTTCCTGATATGGGAACACGGTTGAAAGCCTTGGAGACCGCTGGCTTGGGTGTGTTGACTTGTGAGGCGCTGGAAGCACACTGGTATCTTAAAGATGCTGCACCTGGCATCCGCTGAGACTTCTCGAAGACGAGTGCGAAAGGGCTGGAGGGATGGTCAAGTGGTTAAAGGCACTTGCCTGAAAAGCCAAAGGACCCAGGTTCGATTCCCCAGGACCCACGTCAGCCGGATGCACAAGGGGGCGCATGCGTCTGGAGTTCATTTGCAGTGGCTGGAGGCCCTGGTGTGCCCATTCTTTCTCTCTCTCTCTCTCTCTCTCTCTCTCTCTCTCTGTCAAATAAATAAATAATAGTATTTTAAAAGATGGCTATATAGTGATTGCAGGAGAATCACACACTTCTGCTCAGAAGGTCTAAGGACTGTGTATCTGTTTCCTTGTCTTCCAATGACTAACAGAATTCACTGGACCTCCTACGAT
Source organism: Dipus sagitta (assembly GCA_036346955.1). Taxonomy (NCBI): domain Eukaryota; kingdom Metazoa; phylum Chordata; class Mammalia; order Rodentia; family Dipodidae; genus Dipus; species Dipus sagitta. The sequence continues at coordinate 37,625,541 of CM070789.1, forward strand.
GTCTTCATCTGCCTCAGGCCAGGGTCCGCCTAACCATAGGACTCCTGGAAGGCGGAGGCAAGGGCAAGCCGCTCTCCACAGAGGATATGGGCCACAGGCTGCAGGCTGAGCAAGTAGACCTTCCACCTCTACCCCGTGTTCCACAGTACTAATGGCTAAACTGCATAGGAATGCTGGAAGAAAGCCTCATTTAGAAGTATAACTGACTGAGCATCCAAGGCTGCAGGCAAAACCTGACTTCCCCGATGATCCCAAGCGATGTGGAAAAATGGGGATTATGGCCCTGATCAGAAGAAAAGAAGGAATCCCAGGACATGTTTTCCATGAGTCTCAGTTTAGCCTGGAAACTCAGCTGTTTGAAATAAGTAGGGAGCCGGGTGTGGTGGTGCACGCCCTTAATCCCAGCACGCGGGAGGCAGAGGGAGGAGGATTGCCGTGAGTTCAAGACCACCCTGAGACTCCATAGTGAATTCCAGGTCAGCCTGGGCTAGAGTGAGACCCTACATTGAAAAAACAAAACAAAACAAGATTGCCCACTTAGAGCCCGGCGTGGAGGCGCATGCCTTTATTCCCAGCACCCGGGAGGCAGAGTTAGGAGGATCGTCGTGAGTTCAAGGCCACCCTGAGAGTACATAGTGAATTCCAGGTCAGCTTGTGCTGGAGCGAGACCCTACCTTGAAAAACCAAAAAGAAATAAGTATTTGGAAGGCAGGGCAGCTTAAGATAAGACGGCCCTGAAGATGGGCTTGTGTAATTTCCACAAAAGGCTACTGGTCGCCATGGACTCGGGTCTCGAGACGTTCTTCGTAACGTGGTCAGTGTGATGGCACATCATGATTCAGGTTTTCAGGAAATCTACAGGGTCGCCCATCCAGGAAGGACAGGATTAGCTCCAGGTGGTCTGTGGCTGTTTTAAGGCTAACAGAAGAAAAGGGGTGGGAATTAAGTCATGATGTCAGTTCAAAAGTCACCGCTGGGGCTGGAGAGACCGCTTAGTGGTTAAGCGCTTGCCTGTGAAGCCTATGGACCCCAGTTCAAGGTTCGATTCCCCAGGACGCACGTTATCCAGATGCACAAGGGCGCGCATGCGTCTGGAGTACGTTTGCAGTGGCTGGAGGCCCTGGCGTGCCCATTCTCTCTATATATCTGCCTCTTTCTCTCTGTCTGTCGCTCTCAAATAGACAAATAAAAATAAAACAAAAATTTAAAAAATATATTAAAGAAAAAGTCACCTCCTTTTCAGGGAGGTCACTGAACCCACACAGGCTAGAAAACTGGTAGGTTTGGAGCCCAGTTCACTTCTGCTCCGAGGGGAAAGAAAGAAGACACGAGGCTTCTGGGTGGAGGTGGCTAAGCTCTCTATATCTGTGGGACCTAAATGATCTGCTGGCGCAAAGGCTGAGGAAGGAAACATCACTGGGAATGCTCAAAACTCTTCGAAGGGAAAGTTCGAGAGCTTAACACTAAAGCAGACTTGTAACATGCCATCCAAGGTTCAGGGAACCTTGCGGAAGAGGGGGAAGAGAGACTGTAAGAGCCACAGGGTGGGAGTGTCACTGTGAGTATCACACAGGTCTATCCCGAGGTCTTGTCCTCCCCTAACCCCCACCAACAGAGGCTGACATCCATTTATGACCCCACAGGTGATACCTATAAGAGTAGAATGGGGACAGGGGAGAGGGGACATAGGAGCGTAACCCGATGTGATATGTTCACACAGTGACGTTCATAATTAATAAAGATTTTTTTTAAAAAAAAAGTAGCCAGCCGTGGTGGCGCACGCTTTTAATCCCAGAACTCGGGAGGCAGAGATAGGAGGATCGCCGTGAGTTCGAGGCCACCCTGAGATTCCATAGTGAATTCCAGGTCAGCCTGGGCTAGAGCGAGACCCTACCTCAAAAAAAAAAAAAAAAAAAAAAAAAAAGAGAATGCAGTGATGTCATACTGGGAAAGTAATGAACAGAGAAATGACCGGTTCTATTTTGCTCCGGACTCAAATTTCCTTGGGTTCACATTCGGAAAGTCACTTCTAACATCTGTAATCTGGGGCAAAAGCGTGAATGTGATCATTCCTTGTTTTTTTTTTACCATTCCTCCAACAGGGTTGTTGAGAGAATCAAGAGCGCAAGCTTAGCGTGGAGGACGCAGGCCGTGTTAAGAACTAATATCATTCCTCCTGCGTTGATCTCCCTTGACGTCACCTTGGGAGCCAAGGGAGGAAGAGCCTGGCTTCCCATTTCACAGCTCAGGAGGCTTCAGCCCAAGGATTTAGAGATGCGAGAGGGACTGTGACATTTGATTCCGCGGACCTAAGGTAAAGTTCTAAAATCGCTATACACTTTGGTACGCATAACGGTGAAAATGGTACAAAATTAATCCCTCCTCGATGCACCAGGACACAGAGATCCGCAGAGACGGATGCATTTTCAATTACACCCCGTTTACTCCGGGACGTTGGCTGTGTTGAGAAAGACCACTGAATGTCACTGGGTGCCACTGGGTGGCAGTTATAAACCCCAGGTGGGACTGCCTCGGGCCTTGAAAGAAAGGAGCGAGAGATGGAGAACAAACAGAGGACATAGGGCACCTGAACTGGGTCTAACCCAGACAACTGCTCCTTCATTTCTTTCCCAGCAGGGGAAAATCAGTTATATGCCAACATTTCAATGTATACTGTAACGTCTTCTGTGTGCCAAACATTACGCTCATGCGTCCATCTCATTTCACAACAGTTCTGTGAAATAGGAAATGTATGGGTTTTTTAAAATTTATTTTATGATATAGAGAGTGAGAGAGGGAGAATCGGTACGCCAGGGCCTCTAGCCACTGCAATCGAACCCCAGACACTTGTGCACACGCGTCACCTTGTGCGTCTGGCTCACTTGGGTTCTGGGGAGTCGAACCTGGTCCCGCTAAGCCATCTCTCCAGCCCAAATTTGTGTTTTTGGGCTGGAGAGGTGGCTTAGTGGTTAAGCACTTGCCTGTGAAGCCTGAGGACCCCGGTTCGAGGCTCGATTCCCCAGGACCCACATTAGCCAGATGCACAAGGGGGCGCACGCGTCTGGAGTTCGTTTGCAGGGATGGAGGCTCTGGCGTGCCCATTCTCTCTCTCTCTATCTGCCTCTTTCTCTCTCTGTCTGTCGCTCTCAAATAACTAAATAAAAATGAACAAAAAAAATTTTTAAAATTTGCAAGGAAATTAACAAGTAGAGAGATTCCTAAGAATCTTAACCAAACACAACAGGTATTGGGCAAGGACTTCAGAATGAGTTAGGACTAAGCAAGCTTCATGATAGGGGAGAGACTATGCCTGGATATTGATTCAATCGCTTAATCCTTGCGTGCTCTGGAGAAATAAAGTTCTCTGAGTCTTCTCTTTCTCCCTCATGGAGTGAGATGATAATACTGGTAAGCACTTCATGTAGCTGCTGTGAGCATCTGTTACAGTCCTCTGTAGAGTGCTTAGCACAGAAGTGACTTCTGGTCTGTCAGTACAAGAAGTGATCAGTTATCAGCAAGCAACGAAGAAACACTAGTGGCTACTTTCATTACTCCTTTTTAGTATTTTATTTATTTGTCTATTTATTTATTTATGAAGAGAGACAGAGAGAGAGAGCATAGGTGTTCCAGCGCCTGGTGCCTCTTGCCTCTGCAAATGAACTGCAGATACTTAGTCCATCTGGCTCTACACGGGCACTAGGAAATTGAATCCCAGCTGGCAGAGTTTGCAAACAAGTGCCCTAAACTACTGAGCAACCCCCCACCCGCACCCCCACCCCAGACAGCCGTCATGACTGTTTTCTTAAGTTACTATTTTTTTAATTCCTGACCCTTTAGCAAACACAGTTCCTGTTGTAGTTCTCAGGTGTCATATCATGACCACTGTCTGTTGGCACCCAAATCTGTTCCCCACCTACCATCTGCTCTTTTTATGAGATCTAACCCCTGCACATTATATTTTCTTTATTTATTTATTTATTAGAGAGAGAGACAGAGAGAGAGAGAGAAAGAGAATGGGCACACCAGGGCCTCCAGCCACTGCAAACGAACTCAGACACGTGCGCCCCCTTGTGCATCTGGCTAATGTGGGTCCTGGAGAATCGAACCTTGGCCCTTTGGCTTTGTAAGCAGGCGCCTTAACCTCCAAGCCATCTCTCCAGACCCGCCTCCTCCACAACATTATATTTTCTAGGATCCCTTGCCACCTGGTTTTCAGCAAGATTCATTCAGGCTGGGGACTGGAGGGCAGGAAGGGTGACTTCCACGGCTCCCAGGTCTCCAGCTCTCTTTCGAGGCCCTCTGCTCGTGTGGTTTTACCTCCTTCCAGGATGCCATCCAGGGCTCAGCTCCAGCTCTGTGGCCTCTGCTCTAAACCAAAGAGTAGGGCCGGAGCTCAGACTCCCCCAGAGCCTATGCCGGAAGCCAGTCACCAGGACTAAAACACACAAGGTGAAGACCGTGCCCCCTCCCCGCCCACCCATGCAGGAAGTGCTTCCTTTTGAAGAGCGCTGGGCAGACCAAAGCCTCCAGATAAAGACCAGTTCACTCATAAAGTGGAAACTAGGCAAAAACTGACACTTCAGAGTTGGGTGTTAACCACATTTTGGTTAATTTAATTACACGGTAAAGGCTGTTGGAGAGCTCACAATTTAAGAGAGCCCTGTGGGGAATCGTTTTGTTCTGCAAATAATTAGCCCTCTTATTCATTTGCTTATGTCTGGATTTCCATATATTGCATTTGTTTATTTATTTATTTATTTATTTATTTATTTTTACCCAAGAACAATAGGGCCCAACTCAGCTGGGGATACGCAGTTGCTTTGAATTAGGCCCTGTTTGGAATAAGCCACAATTAGTTTAGTGAAATTTTGATCATATTAGCTTTGCAAATAGACTTGCCCATGGTGAGCAGAAATGCATTCTGGGAGAGTGGAGTCGCAGGGGGGGGGGCGGTTAGGGATCATGACTGTAGGACATATAATATCAGAAAAGACCCTGTCAAGAATCACCAAGAATGCCTAATTCTGAGGGGATGTTTAAGGCCTCTTGGCCAAGTGTGTGTGTGTGTGTCAAGACTTGCTCTGAAAGCCAGCATTCTGTCTAATGGTAATTTCCACTCCCTGGTCATAGTCACCCCTGCTGGGACCCCAGGAAACAAGTTTGCTTCCCTCACAAGCGACAACAGTCTATTTTAAGCCTTTGCATTTAAAATGCAACCTCCTAATTTCTTCAGCCTTCCCCCCCCCCCCCCCCCGTGACACTGCTAGGAAGCAAAGGCACAGTGAATGAGTTACGATCTAGACATCGGATGGGGTAATCCATAACCAGTAAGTCAATGGCTACACAGGCAGAGAAGAACCTAAACGGCAAAAGAGCAGAGCAGGCCTCTCCCCAGAGCAGAAGTCTGAGATTCAAACGTCTAATCAGAAAAATAATTTGCGAGCGTACAAAACGTTTGTGCTATAGAGAAAAACACCTCAAAAAATGACAGTGACCGTTCAATGGAGAGACTGAGTTTGAATTACCAGGAACTCCTGGGACTGTACATTTAACCTCTGAAAGTGAATCCTGGCCCCCACCCGCTTCTTCCTGCTTGCACCCCAGAGGATTCTGGAGTTCTCCAGAGCTGAGTCTCTGGTCCTTATCACAGTGACAAGGATCATGTCTGAATCCCCTTCCGGTGTACTTTCCCAGGTATAGTTTTTTTGTTTTTTGTTTTTTGTTTTTTTGAGGTAGGGTCTCACTCTAGCTCAGGCTGACCTGGAATTCACTCTGTAGTCTCAGGGTGGCCTTGAACTTACGGTGATCCTCCTACCTCTGCCTCTGCTGGGATTAAAGGCGTGCGCCACCACGCCCGGCTTCCCAGGTATAGTTTTACTCAACTGCAAAGATACCATGGACTCGATTTTGGACACCCAGTTTTCTACGGAACATTGAAAAATAAGTATCCTTTGAATTGAAGTGTTCACTTCACATAAAAGGAAAGGTAAAGCAAGAGAAGAAGAAGAAAATATCCTATAATCATTGCACCCTCAAGACGACGGCTATCCGCGTTTTCATATGAAATCCTTTCGCTCGCTCTATTTTTATTTTCTCTTTTCTGGGGTGATTGCGCAGCAACCAAATGTTAAAATCTCCCATTTTTCTCTGAATCTTATGATGAAATGATTTCTTTCCACACTGTTGCATATGACTTGGCCAGTGCCCTTTTTATCGTCAGTCAATGTTCCTCTTTACAAACAATTTTATGACAGACGTTAAGCATTTTATATTGGAGTCCTTACAATACGTGCCAAGCGATAAACTCACTAGATCAAAACATATGAATATTTAAGACTTTCCTTATTCAAAAAATAAATAAATAAAAAGATCAAGGCAATAATCATTACCAGAAAGTCCATCAAGTAGGTCAGCGCATCCCCAAGTCTCTCTGTTCCCAGAATAGTTAATTGGAGACAGCTAAGCTCAAACTGGTCTTGCTGAAGGAAACAGCTTAAAATCCCAATGTGCAAAGAAAGGCTGCTTGGATCTGCATGGCAAGCTCATTATGAGGCCGAATCCAAGCTATCCCGGTGGTGGTAGAGCTGACAGACAGAGGAAGCTTTATAATGAGGGGCACTCTGGATCCCCAGCCATCTCTCAGTGGGTATGTCTGTGACAGGAGCACCCCCCCCCCCCACAGCGCACTCCCTGTGAGGGGAGAACTGGCCTTCCTCCAAGAAACCCACTCCCTGGCCAGGGCTCAGATGACAAGGTGGCAAAGGAGAAATGAGCTCCCTGACAGAGACGTGCCCAAGTGAGCCCTCGTTACCTCAGGTGAGTTAATGAGGTGCCCCCAGGATCCTTCACGGGGCAAAAACAAGCTGGGTTGGATGAGGCTGCTCAAGGGCAGTAGCCTACCCTTGAAGAGAGAGGACTTAGAAGGGGACAAAGAGACGTTTCGGGGAGGATGCTGAGACGTAAGAAAACGGCACGGTTCGAATCCCCGAGACGTTTCCTCGTGTGTCAGGGTGCCACCGCATCTTTCTGCCTGAGGATCTGGGTGGCGATGAGGGACGCTTTGAGCTGGTGGACGGACACGGCCTCTGCTGCGTTCCTTCCTTGGGCCCACCCTCAGAGCCCACCTGTGCTAGAGCCCTCCCTCGTCATCATGCGGAAAGCTTCCAGCCCCAAGGACGCGTGTCTCCCTCTGTCCCCGCTCGGCTGTCTCCAGTACCTGTGGAGTTTGCTTGGCTCAAGAGCTGGGAGATACTCCAGGGGCACAATTCAGGCATAGGGAATGAGGGTAGATGGGTTAGAACTCCGGCTTCCAACTCATGTCCCCCAGAGTCCTGAGGTCCGTCCTGTGTTAAGTTCCTCTAGAGCATGTGTGGCCTATTACTGATGCATACAGTCTTAGCTCCCTTCCTTCCTCTGTCTCCCTTACCTGTTCCCTCACTTGTATTCCCCATGACCAGCTCCCTAATAAACCCCATCAAGTGTTTACTTATGGGAAAACAAAACTAAGACAGCAGAGAATTTTTACAGCCATTTACGATATCAGCAGATTGAACCTAAAAGAACCCTCTACTATTTTTTTGTTTGGTTGTTTTTAGAGGTGGGGTCTTATTCTGGCTCAGGCTGACCTGGAATTCACTCTGTAGTCTCAGGCTGGCCTCGAACTCACGGAGATCCTCCCACCTCTGCCTCCCGAGTGCTGGGATTAAAGGCGTGCGCCACCAAGCGCAGCTCCCTCTACTATTTTTTATAGATTTTTTTTTCTTGACTGTCAAGGAGAGAGAGAGAGAGAGAAAGAGTGAGAGAGAAGGAGAGAATGGGTGTACCAGGGCCTCCAGCCACTGCAAACAGACTCCAGACGCGTGTACCACTTAACTGCTAAGCCATCTCTCCAGCCCATAAAGTTTGTTTTGAACGAACCCCCCCCACAAGGTCATAGGTTCCTTAGTGTGGTCATATTTGTAGGTGGTCTCAGTGGGACAGATTTGGGTCTTGAATAGCACCTTTCTTGCAAGAACCAAGAGACTGACTCCCTCCTTCTTCCCTGTTAGACGTCTGCCACATTAGGAAGCAACATAAGGTACTTGCCAGATACACTGCCTGGCCTTGGACTTCCCAGCCGGCTGAACTGCTAGTCCTGATCAAATTATTTCCCTGTTCGAATCACTCAGTATGGGTAGGCTCCCACAGGCATATGAAATGGACTGAGGTGGAGTTGTTCACCAGATGCAGACAGGCGAGGCTCACCACACGTGTCGTGAGGTGAATTTGATGGTGCATGTTTGAGATGTGCGCAGTTTGTTTATTTCTATGTGCCTTTACTCGCCAAAGTGCTCTTTTAAGTTCCCTTAGTGTTTCCTGCAGGATGAAATCAATCATAAGCATACAGAGAGAGAAAGAGGCAGATAGAGAGAGAGAGAGAATGGGTGCGCCAGGGCCTCCAGCCACTGCAAACGAACTCCAGACGCGTGCGCCCCCGTTGTGCATCTGGCTAACGTGGGTCCTGGGGAATCGAGCCTTGAACCGGGGGTCCTTAGGCTTCACAGGCAAGCGCTTAACTGCCAAGCCATCTCTCCAGCCCATGCCTTTAATCTTACTTAGGAGGCAGAGGGAGGAGGACGGCTGTGAGTTCGAGGCCAGCCTGGAACTATAGAGTAAGATCCAGGTCAGCCTGGGCTAGAGTGAGACTCTATCACAAAAAGAAACGAAGGAAAGAAAGAATTAGAAAGAGAAGAGTCTTGGCTTCACCTGACGCAACAGTGAGTGTCTCTGCCTCTCTGCCTACCTGCCGTGGAGTATAGCGAGCTATTTCTGATGGCTCCTCCCAGATGCCTATGGCTGCGGGTCCTGGAGTATATCATCCGTATACATTCTATTTCTGATATCTCCTCCCAGACGCAAATGGCTGTCAGGGTCTGATGGGTACACTGGTTGCTCAGCCCTGGAATACTGCTTGTATCTTTTTTTTTTTCATTAAGAGAGGCTCAGGAGACACTGACAAGGTGCCTTCAGCTGTCCCTCCCAAGTGCACTAGGTACTGGGCCTGAACTTCAGGCTCAGTTAACCAAGCCCAGCCCTCACATGCCCTGATACTCCCAACAGTCATTCCATCAACCTAGACAGTGCCTTACGCACTTGGAGAGAGAGAGAGAAAGAAAGAAAGAGAGAGAGAGAGAATTTGGGCACCAAGGAGGAATGCATATACCAGTGCTGCTGAGGGGTCATTTAGGATAAGTGACAGATGACAGACACTGTGTTTGATCAAGCTTCAGTCCACTTCTTTGAGTCATCTCATGAACCATGTGACCTGCCTCTGGCTGTCCAAGCCCACAGTTTTTAGCGCATCAGTTTAGTGAAGACAGACGTCTGATCACGTCCCTCATCCCCCGTCCCTGAGGTCTAAGCATTAGGCTTGCCAGAGGAAGAACCTTGTCATGCTGGTTTAGCAAGTGTCTTCTTGTCTCATCGGGTTTCCTCTGCCGACTCCTCTCCTCTGCCCGTTGGCTACAAATCTCTAGGTTGTCTTTGCTGTGTTCAGTTTTGAGCCCAGTTCTGTAATGAAGTCTCTCTCCCCTACTGGTGTAGCTCAAATAACATCTATGGCTTCCTTTAATCAGGTGTCCAGTGAGCATTTTCTCTTTGCTACGGGCAGGCACACAGATAACCGGTACTGTAAGGTAACTTGTTTCCAATCATTGGTTTCCTGATTCCAAAAAATAACGATGCCGGGCTGGAGAGATGGCTTAGTGGTTAAGGCATTTGCCTACAAAGCCAAAGGACCCAGGTTTGATTCCCCAGATGCACAAGGGGGCGCACTGCATCTGGAGTTCATTTGCAGTGGCTGGAGGCCCTGGTGCACCCATTCTCTCTCTCTCTCTCTCTCTCTCTCTCTCTCTACCTGCCTCTTTCTCTCTGTGTCACTCTCAAATAAATAAATAAAAATAAATAAACAGGGCTGGAGAGATGGCTTAGCGGTTAAGCGCTTGCCTGTGAAGCCTAAGGACCCCGGTCCGAGGCTCAATTCCCCAGGACCCACGTTAGCCAGATGCACAAGGGGGCGCACGCATCTGGAGTTCATTTACAGAGGCTGGAAGCTCTGGCGTGCCCATTCTCTCTCTCACTCTCCCTCCTTCTCTCTGTCGCTCTCAAATAAATAAACAAACAAACAAAATAAAATAAAATAAATAAACAAAAAAAAAAAAGGAAAACTTACGGAGTTTGGACATTCTTGTGAGCCCACGCCAGCTAAGGTCACTTCCCACCACTTGTTCCTATCCCAGACAAGTCAGCTGACCTCCCCGCCCCCCACCCCTCACTTTTCAAAACTGTGCTGTTGGCACAGCGTCCTACAAGTGCTGTTCTTGTGATTAAAAGGAGATCACAAACACCAAGCTCAGGACACTCCTGTCTCCAGGGAGTGAAATGTCAAATATTAACCATCTCTTTTGGACCCCTGAGATCTTTCCTGGTTGTATGCTAGGCCCCAGCAGCCCCCTACTTCCAAGGCCTTGACTCCGGCCACCCCTACTCTCTCGTGTGGATTTTCCCGGTACTATCTCTTTAAACCAGGGTGACCTGCTTAATCATTCATACAAGCAGAACCCCATAAGACAGAGCTTTGGATCCAAGCCCTGGAGCCTCCGCGTTGCTCTGGGAACCCGCGGGAAAACAGATGGCACTCAGCTAGGTTATCGGGACTATTTACAAAGTCGTCGGACCATGGGGGACATGGGGGAGCCATGAAGAGCGTGGAAGCGGGCCTTGCTGGCGCCTTTGGGACTGCAGAGGAAGACGAACAAGTGGTTGCCGGAATACAGACATCGTGGCATCGTCAGACACCTGGGTTGGCAGACTTCTCACAAGGGGCCAAAGGAAGGATTCTGGGTATGGAGCGAATCCCTCTCTCCAGCCTCCCTTCAGAAGCCAGAGGGTAAGCAAATGTTGGGCACAGGATACAGTGCAGCATGGTAGAAGGTAGCTATCAAGGTGTAAACAGCGGCCCGTTGTCCTAGTCCATGTGGACCGAATATCACCACTGATGGTTCACAGAACACCTCAATTCTGTAGCTCGGGAGGCTGGGAGTCCAAGGTCAGAGGGCCGGTGAGATTAGTTTCCAGTGAGGACCTACTAGCCAGTTCTCAGGTGGCCTTCTTCTCACTCCATCCTCACATAGTGGAGGGGGGAGAGAAGGACAGGGAGGCATGAAAAGAAGGAGAAAAGGAGGGAGCTCTTGTGATGCAAAAAATAAAAAGGAAAAGAAAAAACACTGAGGACACTAAGAAGCTCTGTCCACAGCATCACACTTAATTCCCAAAGGCTCCATCTTGAAACGCCATCGCAATGGGACTCAGAGTCTGGAATAGACAGGGCGAGGTATGAAACAAACGTGCAGACCTCAGCACCTAGCACGAGTTTTAGTCTCTTAACATCTCTCTGTTCGTCTCAGTCTCTGCTCTGGCCATAGCTTCTGACCACCTGCTTATCTTCAGCCTTGCCCCCAGCTCATTCTGTTGGCCCGATGACAGATGGAAACTTCTGGATCATGGGCTATGCTCTGCTGTAACCATTCCCATTAAACTCTGCCACGTGCACTAGAGAGATGGCTTAGCGGTTAGGGCGCTTGCCTGCGAAGCCAATGGACCCAGGTTCGATTTCCCCAGGACCCACATAAGCCAGATGCACAAGGGGGCGCACGCATCTGGAATTCATTTGCAGTGGCTGCAGGCCCTGGCGTGCCCATTCTCTCTCTCTCTGTCTGTCTCTCTTCTCTCTATCTCTCTCACCCTCTGCTTGCAAATAAATAAATAAAAATAAAAATAAACAAATTATAAACTCCGCCACATGCCTATACACTATGCCCCAGCGAGCACTCTAAGAAGTCCATGAACCGTGTTATCTGTTCCAATCGTACCCACCAGGTTCCAGGGGGAGCTCTTGACATCTCCCTTCATCCCTTTCCATAGGTCCTCTGTTCGTTCAGTGACACGGGCATTTTAGATGCGGATTTCAGATCTTGACATCCGGGTACGGGGTGTGCCTGAGATCGCTAGATCCTTCAGCTTTTATGCCCTCTCCTCCTCTCCTACTCAGATGAAAGCTTCCCCAAACCTTGACCTTCCTGGCGTCTAATAGACGCTACAGCTTCAAGGTCTAGAAACATGTTCCTTCAGCATTGAACTTCGGGTGGTACTTGCCATCCAATTGATTTCCCCTCTGATCCCACGGGATTTAAATAACCCCCCGCGAAGATGCGGTTATTTTTGTTGTTGTGGTTCCGGTTTAGTAAAGTGAAGTAATTTGCCAAATAACATACAGGCTAAATTTTTTTTTCAATTTTTTTTTTTTTTTTTTTTTTTTTTTTAGGTAGGGTCTCACTCTGGCCCAGGCTGTTTTTTATTTATTTATTCATTTTTGTTTTCCAAGGTAGGGTCTCACTCTAGTTCAGGCTGACCTGGAATTCTCTATGTAGCCTCAGGGTGGCCTCGAACTCACGGCAATCCTCCTGCCTCTGCCTCCTGAGTGCTGGGATTAAAGGCGTGCGCCACCACGCCAGGCTTAATTTTTATTTATGTACTTGAGAGAGAGGTAAAGAGAGAGATACAGAAGTAGGCAGGTAGAGAGAGACAGAGAGAGAGAGAGAATGGGCATGCCAGGGCCTCCAGCCAATGCAGACGAACTCCACATATGTGAGCCCCCTTGTGCATCTGGCTTACGTGGGTCCTGGGGAGTCGAACCTGGGTCCTTTGGCTTTGCAGGCAAGCACCTTAACCGCTAAGCCATCTCTCTAGCCCCCAGGCTAGGTTTTTTATATAGATTATCTCACCAAAACTGAAGCTCCATGACAACAGGGAGTTTTGTCTGTTTGGTTCATCATATTTTCTCCAGTGATTTTTTTTTTCTTTCTTTTTTGTTACAGAGTATCTGCATTGCAGAAGCTCAATAAATGCTGGGTGAATGGAGAATTGATGGCGCCCTTTCATCCTCCCCCAAACCCACAAGGGAGGCAGGTACTGTTCTCTTCCTTATTCTATAGATGAGAACTCAGAAGGCTGAACGTCTAAACAACTACCCTCGTAGAGCACACGTATCATGTGTCTAACCAAGAGTTAATCAATGTGTCTAATCAAGAATATGGGGTTGGGGATTTAGCTCAGTGGATGAGCGCTTGCCTAGCAAGCGCAAGGCCCTGGGTTCGGTCCTCAGCACCGGAAAAAAAAAAAAAGAATCTAACCTTGGTCAAACGGATCCTCTGCTGTGAGTATGAACGTCTCTCCTCTCACTCGGTGCTACTCAGGAGGCCTGGGTTGGACTGACCGCGTATGTGTTTAGAAATTGATGGTGAACGTTCATGTAATCTTACATCAACCGACACTGCTGTGGTCACCCGGGACATAACCAGTGGCTTTCCTCACCGCACCAGGTACTGGCTAATTAGGGTGCTGTGATATTTGAAGAAAAAGCTATTGGTGGGGCAAAACCTACACTGTTGCCATCATTGCAGATGGGTAGCAACAGGCAAGGAAGCAGGCCTTCACCACAGGGAGTCTGACGGTCAGAGTCGTAGCTCTCTCTGTCCAGGCAGACATTCAGGTGTGAATCTTGGTTCTTTCGCTGGCTTACTGACCCATAGCAGGTATAATGCAAATAAACTAAACTGAAGTTGGTAGGGTCGGGTTTCCAGCAAGAGTCTAAGTCTATTGTATTGATTCATTCACTGAAGTCCACTGTGAGCCAGGCATGGAGGACACACTGTGAATAAGATAGAGAAAGAGTGTGGTGGTTTGATTCAGGCGTCTCCCATAAGCTCAGGTGTTCTGAATGCTAGGTTCCCAGCTGATGGAGATTTGGTAACTAGCGCCCCCTGGAGGCGGTGTGTTGTTGGGGGCGGGCTTATGGGTGTTATAGCCAGTGTCCCCATGCCACTGTTTGGCACACTCTCCTGTTGCTATTGTCCACCTGATGTTGGCCAGGGGGGTGATGTCCACCCTCTGCTCATGCCATCGTTTTCCCCTGCCATCATGGAGCTTCGCTTCGAGTTTGTCACTGGGCTAGAGTGAGACCCTACCTCGAAAAACTAAAGAGGAAGAAGGAGAAGGAGAAGAAGGAGGAGGAGGAGAAGGGGAGAGAAGGAGTAAATAAAATGTAAAATCATTAAAGGAAAAAACATCCCCTCGTTCTCTTACTGGCTAGCGGCAGAGGAAGATAAGAGAGGGAAAGTATGGGAAGGAGTCGTCCCTTTGTGACTGGCTTATATAAAGGAAAAGAGGCAACCTGGGAGAAAGGAACTCAGGAATCCAGGGTGCCGAGCTACTCCTAGAAGGAATTAGAGTCTGCCAAGGACCCGAAGGTGAGTGGAAAAGGCGTCCTGTCCTGAGCCCGCAGACAAGAGTGTGGACTGCTTCTGGCCTAGCGAGCTGCTAAGCAGGAGCTCGCCCAAACCTCGTGGGACCCTGACAAACAGAGCTGTGTGCTAATGACAGCATTTATTTAAGGCTGCTACATTTGGGACGCCGTGTCACACAGCCGTGGGACGTGAGCACACCCCTCTCTCTCTCCCAGCATCCCATGTGACCCTGTCGCTACTCACCTGTGTCTGTCTCCTGATGCTCGGCGGGTTCTGCCAAGTCGGTGGTACCTGATGGCTCCTCATCAGCGGCACAGAGCTGGAGGATGGGATGCCACAATAAATGTGTGCTCTTGAGCTTAAAGAAAGACAGGAAGGGGCTGGAGAGATGGCTTAGCGGTGAAGCGCTTGCCTGTGAAGCCTAAGGACCCCGGTTCAAGGCTCCACTCCCCAGGACCCACGTTAGCCAGATGCACAAGGGGGCACATGCGTCTGGAGTTCGTTTGCAGTGGCTGGAGGCCCTGGCGCGCCTATTCTCTCTCCCTCTCTCTTATCTGCCTCTTTCTCTCTCTGTCTGTCGCTCTCAAATAAATAAATAAAAATAACAAAAAAAAATTTTTTAATTAAAAAAAAAAAAAAGAAAGACAGGAAGGTTTAAAGGACCTAACTGAACACGTGATGTGGTGGTTTGAGTCAGGCGTCTCCCATACACTCAGGTGTTTTGAATGCTAGGTTCCCAGCTGATGGAGATTTGGGAATTGACGCCTCCTGGAGGCGGTGTATTGTTGGTGGCGGGCTTATGGGTGTTATAGCCAGTGTCCCCTTGCCAGTGTTTGGCACACTCTCCTGTTGCTATTGTCCACCTGATGTTGGCCAGAGGGTGATGTCCACCCTCTGCTCATGCCATCGTTTTCCCCTGCCATCGTGAAGCTTCCCCTCGAGCCTATAAGCCAAAATAAACCTCTTTTTCTCCCACAAGCTGCTCTTGGTTGGGTGATTTCTACCAGCAATGTGAACCTGACTGCAATCCCACGTAAGCCAGGCACACAGGTGACACAAGCGTGCAAGGTTGCACGTGTGCATAAGGTGACACGTTTGCACATGCGCACAAGGTGGTGCGTGTGTCTGGAATTCAATTACAGTGGCTGGCATCGTGCCAACTCATTCTCTCCCTCCCTTCCTCCTTCTCTCTCTTTCTCTCTCTCAAAAAAAAAAAAAAAGGCCAGTCTGTTGAGCTTGCCCCCCAACTTCTCAACATCCCTTGGATGATCCATACAGTTCCCTCTATGCAAAGTTCATTTTATTTTTCCTTCTTTGTGGGCCCACCAGCTCTTGTTTTTGTCTCAAGGACTATCTCACACCTGTTTCCTCTGAGGAGACTTGTCCTCTGGGCAAGCTTTTGTCTTGAGATTAAACACGGAATGTCATATGCATCACATGTGCTACTTCTATTAGCCAATGCCCAACTCCAGGGTCTACGGACATCTGTAGTCGTAGAAATCCGCTATCGTGTGTTTTTCTTACTACAAAGTCATCTGGGTCAAATGCAGAAAACATGGAGAATGGAGAAGGGCAAAAGGCTAAAGAGTAAATTGTCCATCAGCCGCTGTTACCCATGATTCATAGTTCTCCGTGCATCTATTTTGACGCCTCTCTTTGTACATAGATGGACACACAATATACCTTGAAGTGCACAGTAAAAACACACTCTGTCTGATGCTGGGCTTTACGCTGATTTTAAATTTCTAATTAGGTTTCAGCAAATTCTACGGCTTAAATAGACCTCTACAATATCATGCTGAGGGATGCCACTGTCCAATTTTCTAGAGGTGTTGTCATAATGTATTCTTATTCATATTCAAATACCCAAAATAGTACCTGAAATGCAAGATGTGCTCAGTAAATATTTATTGATTGAATTTCTTTTGCATTAAGAGAGGGGAAAGACAAAATTCCTCCTCAACAATATATCCCTATCCGATCACACACCCTTTATATTCTGTTTGTTTTCTTGTTTGTTTGTGTGTTTGTTTGTTGTTGTTGTTGTTGTTTTGAGGTAGGGTCTCGCTCTAGCCCTGGCTGACCTGGAATTCACTATGGAGTCTCAGCCTTGAACTCACGGTGATCCTCCTACCTCTGCCTCCCGAGTACCAGGATTAAAGGCGTGCACCGTCATGCCCAGCTGGTTTCTTTCTTTCTTTCTTCCTTCCTTCCTTCCTTCCTTCCTTTCTTTCTTTCTTCCTTCCTTCCTTCCTTCCTTTCTTTCTTTTTTAGAAATACAATTACTGCCTAATCCATGTTGACTGGCTCCTGCATCCACAATTTTTTGTGCATTATTTATTCTGAGATCATCAGCAACCTTCTAGATTGATTGATTGATTGATTTGACAGAGAAAGAGGGAGAGAGAGAATGAATGGGCCCACCAGGGCCTCCACCCACTGCAAATGAACTCCAGATGCCTGCTCCCCCTTGTGCAGCTGGCTAACGTGGGTCCTGGGGAATCAAACCTGGGTCCTTTGGCTTTGCAGGCAAATGCCATAACCACTAAGCAATCCCTCCAGCCCCTTCTAGATTTTTTTTTTTTTTTTTGCTGTTGTTCTCCCACCTTGCCTGATTCTATCCGAAGTGCGTGTGTACATCTTCCTTCTTCCTTCCTTCCTCTGCATATCGTCTCTGCCCTCTTGGGCCACTCTGAGGCTCAGCCCGGATCTTCCTTTGCACACCCTTTCTCTATGCTTTTTGTCCCCTTATGGTACACTCTTCAAGCCCCCATCCCCCAAGAACAGTGCTTGTAGAAATGCAGCCTAAGCCGCCTTAGTGCAGAGGACAGAGTTCATTATTGACCACATCACAAAAAGGCTGACCGATCAGTGCTCTAGAGGCATAGGTTGGCTAGACACCAAGACCAGCCCCACGCTTGCCTTGGTAAGAACTTTGCCAGGCCAGTGCCTTTCTCTGGCTCCCGTAACTTTCTCTGGGAAGACTGCACGCTCAGAAGAGGAAATATACAAGCCTCAAATGGTCAGTCGCACACCATCCCTGCTCCCCGTGGAAGGGAAGCACTCTCCTAGCCCCGTTCTAGAAAGATAAAGCCAAGTTCTCATAGATCAGGATTAGACCAGATGACCAGTCATGGACCGATTGATAATCCCTGGGCAGACTTACTCTGCGAAGGTAGCGATGGGTGCAGACCACATAGATGCAGTAAAGGGAAAAGGAAGCTTCAAATTCCAGAAATTCAATAATAAACCAGGTCTATCCCTATGAAAGTGAGAGGGAGGATGGTGAAGTCAATAAGATTATAGTTGTCGGGCTGGAGAGATGGCTTAGAGGTTAAGGCGCTTGCCTGCAAAGCCTAAGGACCCCAGTTTGATTCCCCAGGACCCACATAAGCCAGATGCATAAGGGGGCACACACATCTGGAGTTCGTTTGTAATGGCTGGAAGCTCTGGGGTACCCATCCTCTCTTTCTCTCTATCTGCCTCTTCCGATCTGTCTCAAATAAATAAATAAAATATTAATAAATAAAAAAGATTAGAGTTGTCCACTAACATGTCTTAAAAAAAAATTGTTAGCTGAAGAGTCACTTCGCATAAAGTTTAGGAGAAAAAGATGTAAAAAAAAATCACAAATATGTAAAATCATCTCTAAAACCAAGTATACGTGTGTGTGTTTAGTTCCTTTTATTCTAATGTTTTATTTGCCAAAGCCAATTCAGCTTTCCAGAATGCAAAATCAAAAAGATCTTTGAGGGCTGGAGAGATGGCTTAGCGGTTAAGCACTTGCCTGCGAAGCCTAAGGACCCCAGTTCGAGGGTTGTTTCCCCAGGACCCACATTAGCCAAATGCACAAGGGGACAGACACATCTGGAGTTCATTTGCAGTGGCTGGAGGCCCTGGTATGTCCATTCTCTCTCTCTCAAATAAGTAAATAAAAATAAACAACAAAAAAAGTTTAAAAAAGATCTTCGAGATGTACAAATGAAAATATATAGTTCCAATTTTAAGCAAATAATTTAACAGCTGGCTTTCACATCAGGCTGGTGAAAGTGAGCTAAATTTCCCTACCCGATGTCTAGTAGAATAAAGTCTGAAGATCTGCACTGCATTTATGAGGAAGTGAATGCATGAGTGAGAAAAAAATTTTTTAAAAATAACATTGTTGAACAAAATTTTCCCAAGTAAAGACGAACTCTAAGATATGATGCCACTCTTCTTTCAGGACAGCTGAGCTGTTTTTTTTTTTTAATTATTATTATTACGGCCCTGTGAACCTCATTTTTTAAGGGGATAAGAGGTAAGTTTATTCTGGAGCCAAATATGAGTGACCATGCATTCCATGTTCCAGCGCGTTAACAATTTCGTGACAGTTTTATAGTTACAGAACAGAAGAAAGTCATAAATCAAGGGACTTTTCTTTTCTTTTTCTTAAATTTTTTTTTGTTCATTTTTATTTATTTATTTGAGAGTGACAGAGAGAGAAAGAGGCAGAGAGAGAGAGAGAGAATGGGTGCGCCAGGGCCTCCAGCCACTGCAAACGGACTCCAGATGCGTGCGCCCCCTTATGCATCTGGCTAACGTGGGTCCTGGAGAATTGAGCCTCGAACTGAGGTCCTTAGGCTTCACAGGCAAGCGCTTAACCGCTAAGCCATCTCTCCAGCCCAAGGGACTTTTCAAATACATGGGCGGACCATCAGGCAGCCGGGTTACAGGAAAGGGTGAGGGAGGAGGGATCTCCACCACAGGTCTCAGATGTTATCTGATGACACTTTTCAGCCCTTGGGTTGGTGGAAACTGGGGGGGTCTATTCTTGCATTTTCAAAAGGATTACACCTGATCAACTGATAGTCACCAAGATGTTAGTTCAGACGCAGAGGTGGGCAATAAGTGGCTCTTAAGGGGGCTGAAGGCAGAACCAGGTAATTTGGCCCTGACCTGTAACATTCCATCTCTCTGTGATCACAGGGGCTCCGTCAGTCCACTCCATTACTGGAAGCAGAGGCGGCAGATAGAGCTGTTTTCTGAGAACTCTTTAGCCCGCAGTTCCCCCTGTTGACCAAGCGTCATATTTTGTGCATGCGGAGGCCAAACATAATATTTCATATATCCCACATATCTATTAAGGCTCATTCCTAGGATCTAGTGTCAATGAGGCTAAGAAGTAGGCAGAAAAACCATCTTTCCAGTAGAGAATTTTTTCTTTTTCTTTCTTTCTTTTTTCTGAGCTAGGGTCTCACTCTAGCCCAGGCTGACCTGGAATTCACTCTGTAGTCTCAGGCTGGCCTCGAACTCACGACGATTCTCCTACCTCTGCCTCCCAAGTGCTGGGATTAAAGGCATGCGCCACCAGCCCGGCTAGAGTTTTTGAAGTGTTTTCTCCTATGAGAGATCAAAGAATGGAATTTTGTATTCCCGCCCATTGCCACATGACATGCCCGTGCAAACTGAGGAAGGAGTATCTCAGAGCTCAGGTAGCGCGCTTCGGCCAACGGTAGACCAGAGTGCCCGACTCCTGCCCTGTGCGCCGAGGAGCTATGAATGAGCTTGCCTGGTTTGCCTCGATTCTCCTTGCTTCGAGAGAACAACACCTGCTAAAGGTTGGCCACCAGTTCGTTCTAGATGGAAGGATTCGAATGGAGCTCAGCTGAGCCCTGCTAATAAACAACCCTCACATAGTAATGGCAATAAATAAATATTGCTTGGCATAAGTCTCTGAGAGCTCAGGGTTATTTACTAGTGCAATAAAGCCTAGCTAATATGTCACCAAAACAGACTGCCCGTACTGCCGTAATTACTCATTTGCCCGTGTTTTTAAATTTTCAAGTGCCAAAGGCAGCCACTGGCCAGCATGGGTTAAGCGGGTAATAATAATTTCCCAAGCATCGGAGCCCATCTTCGGATACCTGCCTGTGGCTCGCAGTCGTCACCACCATCAACTCCATGAGCTTGTGAAAATGAGCGACACGCCGTCACGAGGCGAGCGGAAGTGATGCGCGTGGGATGACAGAGTGAGAAGTGGCTGAGCGAGCGAAGGTTCAGTGAAGGAATCCACGAACCAGCGAACAAACTTTCCATTCTCTTCACTCCGCCTCCAAGTAGCCACTGGACGCTCACGATGTGCACTGCTCACGCGGGGGACACGGTGACGAGTCGGGTGGCTAAAGTCTCCCACCCCTGTGAGCAGCGAAATGCCCATGAAGGACACAGAACAACTAAATAAACAAGTCAGGTGAGACAGAATTAATTCTGTAAAGAAAAAATAAAATAGCAGGCTAGAGGGACGGCTTAGCGGTTAAGGCGTTGGCCTGCAAAGCCAAAGGACCCCGGTTCGATTCCCCATGACCCACGTTAGCCAGATGCATAAGGGGGCGCACGTGTCTGGTGTTTGTTTGTGGTGGCTGGAAGCCCTGGGGTGCCCATTCTCTCTCTTTCTCTCTCAAGTAAATAAAAAGCTTAAAATAAAATAGAACTGGGCGTGGTGGCACACGCCTTTAATCCCAGCACTCGGGAGGCAGAGGTAGGAGGATCGCTGTGAGTTCAAGGCCACCCTGAGACTACAGAGTGAATTCCAGGTCAGCCTGGGCTAGAGTGAAACCCTGCCTCGGAAAACAAAAAAATTAATTAATTAATTAATTAAAATAAAATAAAACACGTAAGTTAATAGCACATTAAATCGTGAGCACCCAGGAAAGCCGTCGCTTAGAAGGAACATTTGAGCAACAGTCTGACCGATATGGAGGCAGGTATCATGGAAATAGCTAGTCAGGGGTGTCCCAGAGGGAGACCAGCAAGATTAAAGGACATACTTGGGTTAGACAAGAAGAGGCAAGGACTGGTGAGAACGTAGGACTGGGAGAAAGGGGGTGGGGATTAAACGGCAGTGAAGATGTGACTGGAGCTAGAGCCCGAGGTGTCTGATGGAATTTCAGGTTTCACTCTGGGGCTGGAGAGATGGCTTAGCTGTGAAGAAGCTTGCCTGCGAAGCCTAGGGACCCATGTTTGACTCTCCAGATCCCACGTAATCCAGACGCACAAGGTCGCACGTGCCCACTAGTTGGTGCAAGCGTCTGGAGTTCGATCACAGTGGCTGAGGCCCCTGGTGAGCCAATTCTCTCTCCCTCTGTCTCTGTTATATCCTAAAGGTAAAACTCGTGGTATTTATTGATTTGTTGGATATAGGTATGGAGTTGTTTGGGAAGATGACATAGCAGTTACAGGCTATTGCTTGAAAAGCCTGTCAACCCAGGTTTTATTCCCCCAGTACCCACCTAAAGGCAAGTGCAGAAAGTAGATATGAGTACGGAAAACAGAGGCAGAAGTTCTAGATGCCTCCAATCTGGCCTAAACTGCTGACTGAATTGCTACAGTGCTTTTTACTGAAATATAATACACCCGTCAGACAAGGGCAGATTTATGGAAGGGGGAGGGCAGGATGTTAAGAGTTTTATTCTGGCCACATTGCTTGTGAGGGGTTTCACATCTCCATGGACATGGGAAACGGGCAGCTGCCGATGGTCTGAAGTGCAAGAAAGTAGTCATTTAAGGCCTTGGGACTGAGTTGACACCCCCACCCGGGAATATGGGCTGGAAAGCCATTGATCCCGCATCCATTGTTGCTTGTCCTATAGAAACCAGCCCAGGCATGGAGCCCAGGCTGAAGAAATGCTGGTCATATGGAGTGTCACTTTGGGTCCAGAGGAAGAGTTCGGGACAAATGGCCTTGGATCTGGTGGTAAAGTATCTGAGACTTTAAGACACATTTTGCTGGGATGGAGAGATGGCTTAGCAGTTAAGGCGCTTGCCTGGGAAGCCTAGGGATCCAGGTCCCATTCCGCATCTGTCACGTAAGCCAGATGCACATGCTACCACGTGTATCTGGAGTTTGTCTGCAGCGGCTGGAGGCCTTGGCACACCCACATTCTCTCTCTCTCTCTCTTTCTCTCTGTCTAATAAATAAATAAATTTAAAATAAAAGATACATCTTGGGCTGGAGAGATGGCTCAGCGGTTAAGGTGCTTGCCTGCAAAGCCTAAGGACTCATGTTCGACTCTCCAGATCCCACATTTAGCCAGACGCACAAAGGTGAGGCAAGCGCAAGGTCACACATGCCCACTAGGTGGCGCAAGTGTCTGGATTTCACTGGCTGAGGCCCTGGTACACCAATTCCAATTCTTTCTCCCTCTCTCTAAAATAAAATTTAAAAAAAAAAAGATACATCCTGTTAATTATCACTGTCATGTTATGGGCTACTGTTTGAAGCTTATTCCTCCAAAAGCACTACCTGACTACCTACCTACCTCTCTTAGATCTGCAAGGTTGGAGTGATATTTACAAAAGTAATGGTAGCTTACACTGCTTGAGCCATCACTGTGTTTTAGGAGTGTTATAAGTATGTTCACAAGAAACCAGAGAGAAAGGTATTGATGACCCTGTTTTGCAATGTGAAAATAATGTTCACACTACTAACTGTTAGGTCGGAACAGGCTCCCAAAATGGAGTCAGAAAGGACAACTGGTTGGCGACACAGACTTACCCACATTGCTCAAGTAACTGCCCGGCCGTTATCCCTTCTTTGTCTAACAATGTCCCCCAACACCGAGGGTCATGATTTCCTGCCCTCTTATCTCACTGTTCTGGTCTCACCCCCTAACTATTTGTTCTTTTTCCTTCCTCACCTTCCCCCAACTGAAAAGCCCTATAAAGCTCACTAAGCAAGCTGGGTGTGGTGGCACACGCCTTTAATCCCGGCACTCCGGAGGCAGAGGTAGGAGGATCGCCATGAGTTCGAGGCCACCCTGAAACTACAGAGTGAATTCCAGGTCAGCCTGAGCTACAGTGAGACCCTACCTTGAAAAAATAACAAAATAAATAATAAATAAATAAAGTCCACTACCTGGAAACTCAGGTTGGCTGTGCTCCTCTCTTGTGAGCCAGACCTGGCAGCTCCCCGGATAAAATTTTACATCTTTGCCTCAGAGTGGTCTGCGCCACGGTCTCGGTCACTCCTGAGCCTTACATTAACGAATGACAAAAATTAAAAGATAAAGGAGATGATTGGCTCTTATTTCTATCTGACTTCAAATTCTGGGATCCAGCCATGCTGTAAGAATTCAGCCCTTTACCGAATATTTATGTCACCTGGTTGACATAAATAATATATATAAAATATATATATATATGTATATATATTTTTTAGGGTAATAATAGCATCTGTCTTTTATTGTTTGCGGTGGGTTAGGGAAACGTGTGTGATGATGTTTTTGAGCATTATCTCATCTACTTCTCATTAGGACAGGATGAGGTGATGAGGTCAGTCCTGCCGTAATCACCATCTCACAGATGGGGCCTCGGAAACGTTGGAAGAGAGGTTAAATGACTCGTCTAAGGTCATCCAACTAATTTAGGAGCAAACCCTCGATGCCAGCCCAGATCAGGCTCCAAAACCCCAGCATGTGTTGAGTACGCTTGGTTAAAGCTTGCACATTAATAATGCCCGAGACAATAAATAAAAGCTAAACAGGAAAACAGATTTTCTTTTTTAAGTCGATGGATTGGCTGAAAAGAAAAAAAAGGCATTCAGAGAGTAAATAAGACCGTTTCTCTGAGAAGCATCTTCCTCTCTTCCCAGAATCCCTCGAAGCAGTGCCGAGATCACTGGGCGGAATCTCGTGTTCTCAACTTTGGCTTTGCTCCCCGGATATTCTGCGCATCGTCTGCGACCTCGAAGACATCCGTGTGCTCCCTGGACCTTGGAGCCCTCATTCGTAAAATTACAATGACAGTTTGGGAAAGGACCAAATCATGGAATAGACAAGTAGCTTCCTGTAAGGAAATCCGGGGAAAGTAACACTATCACGTAGAAAACATGATAACAACACATGCGTAAGTTATTTTTTTTTTTTCATGTGTGGAAACGGACACCCTCTCTGGATGCCCCGGATCTGAGTAAAGAAATGTGTAAATTATTCTAATGTGATCAAACTTGCCTTGATAAAATTATTGCTGAGTGGTTTTTTTTTCCTCCTTTTTTTTTTTTTTTCTGTTGCCAATAGAAAATTGCTTTTCCACTAATGGAGAATTCATGCCTTTCAAGCATTTTAAATGACAATATTTATTTATTTTTTTCCCCTGGAACTTCTTTTTTTATTGACAACTTCCATGATTGTAAACAATATCCCATGGTAATTCCCCCCCCTCCTTTCCCCTTTGAAACGCCACTCTCCATCATATCCCCTCCCCCCTCAATCAGTCTCTCTTTTATTTTGATGTCATGATCTTTTCCTCCTATTATGAGGGTCTTGTGTAGGTAGTGTCAGGCACTGCGAGGTCATGGATACCCAGGCCATTTTGTGTCTGGAGGAGCACGTTGTAAGGAGTCCTACCCTTCCTTTGGCTCTTACATTCTTTCCGCCACCTCTTCCGCAATGGACCCTGAGCCTTGGAAGGTGTGATAGAGATAGTGCAGGGCTGAGCACTCCTCTGAAATGACAGTATTTATAAACGTGGTTTGGAGGACTTGTTTAAATTCTTTTTCCTAATTTTCTTTCTCTTCAGAATACACTGTTTCAAGTGGCTCGTAGTAATTCTGCATTGCCTCCGATTCTGGACTGCAGTGGCTACGTTCAAGATTAACTACTTGGTCTTCTTGAAGCCAACACAGAACTTGCTGCTGTGTTGTTTTTTTTTAATTTTTCTTCAGTGACAAAAATAAAGTACAGGGCCGGGCGTGGTGGCACATGCCTTAAATCCCACCACTCGGAAGGGAGAGGTAGGAGGATTGCCGTGAGTTCGAGGCCACCGTGAGACTACATAGGCTCCATGTATTTTACTACCATTAGCAAATAATAATAATAATAATAATAATAATAATAAGCAAGGCACCCCCACAGAAAGTAAAATGAAAGTTTTTGAAAGCAACATGCCATTTCAAAAGTTTATTTCTAAAGTGAATTCAATTTACTCTTGGGTTGGGACACATGATAATTTTAACAGGCTTGAAGGGGGTCCTCATTGCAAAAAAAAAAAAAAGAAAGAAAGAAAGAAAGTTTATTTCTAAAAGCCAAAATCATTTTTGAATATCTGGGAAACACCTTCAGAATTTGACACAAAAGCCAACCTTTATTTCAGAGATGAACTTTGATGTTTGAAAATGAAAGACAAAAGGCAGCTTCCTGGGAATGAGGGCTTCTCTCTCAGCTGCCCGAGGATCATGGGACCCCACCCTCCACTCCAACCTCACCTAGACCTGCCCACCCACAGC
Organism: Dipus sagitta; assembly: GCA_036346955.1. Classification (NCBI taxonomy): domain Eukaryota; kingdom Metazoa; phylum Chordata; class Mammalia; order Rodentia; family Dipodidae; genus Dipus; species Dipus sagitta. The sequence goes on from CM070789.1 coordinate 37,651,143, forward strand.
CACCCCTGGGGTCTTCCCTCCCCCCCCCCAAGCCTCCCACACCACCTCTACAGTGAGCCTTCCCAGGGAACTAAGGCCTGTTATGCATTTGTATAGGTGGCAATTATCCAAGTTTTAAAGGTTGTGGTTCTGTGTTAGTCAGAATTTTGATCATTGACTATAATTAGAATTTCAAGAGACTTGACTATTTTATACGCAGCTATTCATCATTTAAATGTTTTCTAGGCCACAGTTTGGTCTTACGAATATGCCTATGAGCATTTTAGACTCAGTCAGAACTCACTGAAGTTCATGGTTTTAGGCAGATAAGAGAAGATGACATGAATAAACATTTGCACAAGAATATTCATAGCAGCTCTGCTCATAATAGCCAAAAGGTAGAAATAACCCTATGTCTATTTTTAAAAAAAGGTGGTGGCGGGGGGGGGGCTGGAGAGATGGCTTAAAGGTTAAGATGTTTGCCTGCAAAGCCAAAGGATCCTGGCTCGATTCCCCAGGACCTACGTAAGCCAGATGCACAAGGTGGTGCACGCGTCTGGAGTTCATTTGCAGTGGCTGGAAGCCCTGGTGTGCTCATTCTCTCTTTCTCTCTCAAATAAATAAATAAATAAATAAAATTAAAAAAAAAAAAAAAGAACCCGGGCTGGAGAGATGGCTTAGCGGTTAAGCACTTGCCTGTGAAGCCTAAGGACCCCGGTTCAAGGCTCAATTCCCCAGGACCCACGTTAGCCAGATGCACAAGGGGGCGCATGCGTCTGGAGTCTGCTTGCAGTGGCTGGAAGCCCTGGCGCGCCCATTCTCTCTCTCTCTCTGCCTCTTTATCTCTCTGTTGCTCTCAAATAAATAAATAAACAAAAACAAATTAGAAAAAAAAAAGAACCCTATGTCCAACAACAGATGAATAAAGGAAACTTGCTATATCCATACAATTCAATATCACTCATATCTAGAAAGGAACGGAGTCCTCACTTACACTGCAGTGTGAATGAGCCTTGAAAACATAACGCTAGCTCAGACAAAAGGACACACACATACAGACGTGTGTGTGTGTGTGTGTGTGTGTGTGTGGTCTGGAAAGGGCTGTGAGTAGAATATAAAACATGCTTAGCATAAGGTGATGGAAGAGATGCCCCACACAGTGAGATTTTTCCACTCATTCAACAAATACTTGTCAGGGTTTCTCTACACTCCACATCAGTGCTGGAGGTCAGCGGGCAGAATCTCTCACGCTGAGGAAGTAAACTGAACTATAACACTGTGTGTGGCCAGGGGGAGGGGTTCGTGGTGGTGTGTTGTGTGTTTATGAACACACGTGTTCATACATGTGCAGATACACATGCACTGTTACATGCATGTGGAGGCCAGAGGAGGAAGACTTCCAGTGTCCTTTTTTTTTTTTTTTTTTTTTGAGGTAGGGTCTTGCTCTAGCCCAGGCTGACCTGGAACTCAGTCTGTAGTCTCAGGCTGGCCTCGAACTCATGGCAATCCTCCCACCTCTGCCTCCCAAGCGCTGGGATTAAAGGTGGGATCCACCACTCCCAACATTTTTTTTTTGAGGTAGGGTCTCGCTTTGGCCCAGGCTGACCTGTAACTCACTCTGTAGTCTCAGGCTGGCCTCAAACTCACGGCAGTCCTCCCACCTCTGCCTCCCACCACGCCCGGCCCCAGGGTCCTTTTCTATCCTTCTTCCATGCATGTCTGTGCTCCAATGTGGAGTAGCCATTTTCAGACAGTGAACCCCCGCAACCCTCCTGTCTCCACCCCTCCGGGACTCAGGGCTGGAGCTCGATTCCCCCAGAACCCATGTACAGCTGGGCATGACTGGGCACATCTGTAACCCCAGTCCTTGAGGGATGAAGATGGAAGAGTACCCGTCCCAGGTCCTCGTGGTTAAGTGGCAAAGGGCTCCGAATCGCTGAGTCAGCTCCCCAGCCCAACTATAACAAGGTTTTCATGTTACGCAAGAAGGATGCTGGCAAAGCGCAATGCAGTGGTAGGAGTCCATCGAATGCAGGAATATGCAGAAATTAGCCACGTGAGAAAAGCCCAGGCTATCAGAGTGTGAGATTGTCACCACCCCGTATAACATGTTCTTTATGGTAGGATGCACGATGGTCTCCCCATCGGTCAAAACCAACCTACGGGAGGGGCGTGGTGGCGCACGTCTTTAATCCCAGCACTCGGGAGGCAGAGGTAGGAGGATCGCCAAGAGTTCAAGGCCACCCTGAGACTACAGAGTGAATTCCAGGTCAGCCTGGGCCAGAGTGAGACCCTACCTTGAAAAACCAAAAAAAAAAGTATGTGTATATATATACGCCAACCTATGCTTGCTCTTTTATTCCTTACCTCAGTTAATGCTGCCCATCAAACTAGAACCACAGCATTAATTAACCATGGCATGTTCCTCTTTTGTAAGGTATAATTTCCAAACAGAAATAGTTTAGACATTTTTTTTTCCACTGAAATTTCCTGCTGCTATTCGGGTTATAAATATCTTATCTAAAATTAATGCTTGAAATTTAAATATAGGATCTTTAAAACACCCTGAAATCTTAGGAACGATCTCATTATATTGTAGGCCAATATTTTTCCCACTGAAATTTTATAATTGGAGCTGAGAAGGGGCGGGGGGAAATGGTGCTGTTGGAAATTCTAATCACAGTTAATTTTTTCAAAACTTTCTACTCCATAAAATAAACTAACATTGACTTTACTGAGTGCAGTAGAAGCTGTTAAAAATAAAATAAAATAAAATAAAGGTCAAAGCTGATCAGTAAAAGACAGTGGTCTCTAGCCAAATGCATCCTGGTACTTTTCCATTCCCATGTCTACTTTTATGGTATTTGTCAGAGAATCTTAACAGAAAGTGTTTCCCATCCCCTGTGGTTTGTTCTCTGTCCTCCCCCCCCCCCATTACATAGTGTTTTTTAAATTTTATTTATTTTTATTTATTTATTTGCAAAAAGAGAGAGGACATGAGCATGCCAGGGCCTCTTGCACTGCAAATGAACTCTCTAGATGCATGCACACCACTTTATGCAACCGGCTTGCTGTGGGCACTGGGGAATCGAACCTGAGCCACGAGGCTTTGCTAGCAAGCACCTTTAATTGCTAAGCCATCTCTCCAGCCCTCCACAGTTTATCATCATCATCATCATCATTGGCTCCTCCCTCCTGGCCGTCCTTCTCCACTATGCTCTCTAAATGATACTCACTTGGGTGAAGCCATTGGAATAGCAATGCCAGGGGAACTCCAGACTCAGCTGGGTTAAGGTGGAGCCATGCCTTGTTTTAAAAATTTTATTTTTAGTCGGGCGTGGTGGCGCACGCCTTTAATCCCAGCACTTGAGAGGCAGAGGTAGAAAGATTGCCGAGAGTTTGAGGCCACCCTGAGACTACATACTGAATTCCAGGTCATCCTGGGCCACAGCAAGATCCTACCTTGAAAAATAAAATTTTATTTTTAATTGACAAATAGTCCTCATTCTATACTAGCTTAGCCTCATGATTTCTCCCTCATCTAGAGCAGATACAGGGGCCTGAGCGGAAGGGGGTGGGTGGGCCTTTTTCAACTCCCCAAATTAAGACAGTCTAGTAAATGACAGCTTTGCTGTGGCTGGGTTAAATCCGGATGGAAACACAGATGTAAAGATCTTCCAAGAATGGGGTAAGATTTGACTTTAAAATTTTAAGTTGGATGGGGCTGCAGAGATGGCTTGGTGGCTAAAGAACTTGCCTGCGAAGCCCAAGGACTCAGGTTCGATTCCCCAGGACCCACGTTAGCCAGATGCACAAGCGGGCGCACGCGTCTGGAGTTTGTTTGCAGTGGCTGGAGGCCCTGGCGCGCCCATTCTCTCTGTGTTTCTCTTCTCTCTCTACTTGCAAAGAAATAAATAAAATTTTAAAAATTCAGCTAGAGTCCATATGTTTGCTAGTATTTTTTTGGGGGGGGGTCAGGGTTGTGTAGCATGTGTGGTATGTTTATGTCTTATCTGCGCATACATGCAGAGGTCAGGGGAAACCATCGGGCGTCTACCCCTGTTGTTAGTGTGAATTATTTCCTTGGGGTGGAGTCTCAGGAGGAACAAAGTATAACTGCCCCCCCCCCCAAAAAAAGGACTGGAAATATAGGCAATATGTAAGCCACACCCAGCTTTTTTTTTTTTTTTTTTTTTTTTTTTTGTTTTTGTTTTTTCAAGGTCTCATTCTAGCGCAGGCTGACCTGGAATTCACTATGTAGTCTCAGGGTGGCCTTGAACTCACGGCGATCCTCCTACCTCTGCCTCCTGAGTGCTGGGATTAAAGGTGTGTGCCACCACGCACGCCTTTTTCAGCCATTTGTTTTTGTTTTTGTTTTTTTTTGTTTTTTTTTTTGAACACCCAGCTTTTTATGTGAGTGGGAATCAAACTCACGCTGAATCAGGCCCTCTCGGGGCTCCCATGCGTGTGTGGCAAGCACTCTTGCTTGCTGAGCCATGAGCCATCTCTGCAGTTCCCATGGGCCCTTCTTTCTAAACGTGACTTCAACCAAGCACTTTCTCTCTGGGGGGAGGCCAGGTGGCCACCGCGTGTAATAGAAGGTCTGACTTCTCAGATTTGAACCCCACGGGTTCTGGAAAAGGACGAATCTGAAGAGCTCCGTGTGGAAATTTCTACCTTTCCCCAAGTAGACAGCCCAAGGGCTGGAGGGGGGCTGTGCTGGAGAAACATCGGGGTGGCTGCCAGTGTCTCTTCTCAGCTCCTACCCAGATGTTCTGGGCCTGCATAGACCGGCTGCTGTCAGTGCATAGTCATCTATTGAAGAAAAATGTGTTCGATAATTTGAAATATACAGATTAAGGGGTTAAAGGAGAGGAGGAAAAAACCAAAACAAAACAAAAAACCACATGTCGCCTGGGAGTCAAGGTTAGTCTTTCCAGCTCCCTCCTTCTAATGTCCGAAAATCGGGTTTATTTATGTCACTTAGAATATACCCTATCAGTTAAGAAAATGTACCTCAGACATTGTGTGGTATAAACCCATAATTGAAGTCTGGGAAATTCAAATTACTTGTCCACCTTGACAGCTAGTTTGGAGCAAATCCTGTACTTAATCATCCTTGCTCTATGCTTTTCAATCTGCCCTGCCATTCCCATACCAGAAAGGAAGACTATATTTTGAACTAGAAAGAACTTCACAGTTCACCTAAAACATGCTTATGATGGAGAGAGGAGTTTCAAAGGGGAAAGTGGGGGGGTGGTGCTTTGATTCAGGTGTCCCCCATAAACTCAGATATTCTGAATGCTAGGTTCCCAGCTGATGGGGATTTGGGAATTAGCGCCCCCTGGAGGCGGTGTATTGTTGAGGGCGGGCTTATGGGTGTTATAGCCAGTGTCCCCTTGCCAGTGTTTGGCACACTGTCCTGTTGCTGTTGTCCACCTTATGTGGGCCAGGGGGTGATGTCCACCCTCTGCTCATGCCATCATTTTCCCCTGCCATCGTGGAGCTTCCCCTGGAGCCTGTGAGCCAAAATAAACCTCTTTTTCCCCACAAGCTGCTCTTGGTTGGGTGATTTCTACCAGCAATGTGAACCAGACTGCAACAGAGGGTATTACCATGGGATATTGTTTACAAAATGTTAAAAAGAAAAACTCCACACTACTTATCAAACACGGCATCCTTACGAGGCAGACCACATGTGCTACAAGAGTAGATCACTCAACCAGGTTGAGTAATTTCCCCGCAAGAGCCGAGGACCTACATGGGAGCTGATATTTAAACTCAGGCAGCCTAACTCCAGGGCCTATGTCCCTAATCACTCCTCATTGGTGATATCAGCAGATCCTATTACCTGCTAATAAAGTGGGCAGCATGATATGCTAAAAAAGGCTTCGAGGGGCTGGAGAAATGGCTTAGTGGTCAAGGGTCTTGCCTGCCAAGCCAAAGGACCCAGGTTCGATTCCCCAGGACCCACGAGAGCCAGATGCACAAGGGGGCGCATGCGTCTGGAGTTCATTTGCAGTGGCTGGAGGCCCTGGGGTGCCCATTCTCTCTCTCTCTCTCTCTCTCTCTCTCTCTCTCTCTCTCTCTCTCCCCCTGCCTATTTCTCTCTCTCAAATAAAGAAAAATGAAATATAAAAAGGTTTCAAATGGTCACACATAGGTGACCTCATGATCCTTTTACCCTGCTACACATGAACTCGTTCATCAGAACATTCCTCCATTCAGGGCAACGTAGTCAGCACATCGTCCATGCTGCATGGTCAGTAGGCTGAGCTCTGTCCTATTAGGCCATAAAGGAAAGAATGGTCTAAGCCTTTAACCCCAGCACTCGGGAGGCAGAGGTAGGAGGATCGCAGTGAGTTCGAGGCCACCCTGAGACTCCATAGTGAATTCCAGGTCAGCCTGAGCTACAGTGAGACCCTACCTCAAAAAACCAAATCAGAAAAAAAGAAGAAGAAGCAGCAGCAGCAGCAGCAGCACCACCAGCAGCAGCGAACAGTCTATACCTGTCATTTTTTTTAACCATTATATTTCCAGCATCTAAGGTACTTCTTGGCAAATAGAAAGAACTTGGTACAATATTTGACCGAGTAGAAGGAAACCTCAGTAAGCTATTTTTCTCAGCTCGGCCTCATAATTTCTTTTAATGAAAACTGTGCCCTAGAAAGGCTGTGGTCGATAACCGTGATCCCATTCTGTCTGAGATTTTTTCAGAACGTTTTATTCTGGGGTGCCCAGTGAAATAATGTCATCCATATTTGCTGTGCATGTACAGACAGGCCAGGGCTTCTTAAGCCCCCATCACCCAAGAAATTTTTTATGTGATCCAGGATGTATAGGTCTATAAAATAATGATAATGGGGAAAAAAATCCCATAGCCATAGCTCTCACCTCAAAGGAGATAAGACATAGTTTATTCTAGAGCCCAATATAAATAACTATGGCCAGAAAACACTGGATTAGTTTACCCCAAATCCAATGTTTCAATAGTTTCTGGAAGTTTTTTTAAATTTATTTATCTGAGAGACAAAAAGAGGCAGAGAGAGAATGGGTGCACCAGGGCCTCCAGGCACTACAAACGAATTCCAGATGCATGTGCCCCCTTGTGCATCTGGCTTACATGGGTCTTGGAGAATTGAACCGGGATCCTTTGGCTTTGCAGGCAAATGCCTTAACCTCTAAGCCATCTCTCCAGCCCAGTTTCTTGAAGTTTTTATAGTAAAGAACAAACAAACAAAAAGGTCATGAATCAAAGCACTTTCTAAATACACTTAGTGGAAACATCCAATTAGGTGGGTCACAGCAGAGGGGGAAGATTTCAGTCACAGACCACAGAGGCTGCCTGATCATGGTTTTTCTTTTTTTTTTGCATTTGGGTTGGTGGAAGCTAGGAAATCTGTTCATATTTCTAAAGGACTTACCTAATAGTCACAGAATATCAGTTCAGACCCGGAGATGGGCTATGAGTGTCCATTTAACGGGTGAACATACTCGGCTCTGGACCCGCGATGTTCCCACACGCACAAGCACTGAAATTCTATCCATCCTTGAACACTTACCACAGGCGTGACTTTGGTTCACAATGGGTGTACCAGTCAAGTCTTTGCAGATCATGCATCATAAAGAAATTTATTTTGGAGCCGGGTGTGGTGGCGCACACGCCTTTAATCCCAGCACTCGGGAGTCAGAGGTAGGAGGATCACCGTGAGTTCGAGGCCACCCTGAGAATACAGAGTGAATTCCAGGTCAGCCTGGGCTAGAGTGAGACCTTGCCTCGAAAAACCAAAAAAAAAAAAAAACAGAAAAAAAAAAGAAATTTATTTGGGGGCTAGAGAGATGGCTTAGCAGTTAAGCGCTTGCCTGTGAAGCCTGAGGACCCCAGTTTGAGGCTTGATTCCCCAGGACCCACGTTAGCCAGATGCACAACGGGGCGCACGCGTCTGGAGTTCGTTTGCAGTGGCTGGAGGCTCTGGCGCGCCTATTCTCTCTCTGTCTATATCTGCCCCCCCCTCCATTACTTTCAAAAATAAATAAATAAAAATAAACAAAAAAATTAAAAAAAAAAAGAAATTTATTTTAAGACAACTCTGCAGATGCTGGGTAGCCCCTGTGCCTCCAGGCTCCCCAGACGACCTACGATCTGAACTCCCCACATGAATCCAGTCACCTTGGCACCCCATGTCCATCCTCACAACGTCTGCCTGGTGCACCTGCTCCACTGTGCGCACCCCACCCCAAGGTTTGAGGATGTACTTCCCTTGGCCACACTGCAACGGGCCTGCTGAAAGCGCTTGCCTCTCTGGAGTGGGTGGTCACCCCCTCTCCCCCCCCACCCGGGTGAGTCCTGATCATCTCAGCGACCCCATCCATAAACCGGCGCCAAAGGCCTCCGTGACTGAACCTCAAGCATCAGAGCGCAGAGCTGAGACCAGCTAAGAGGAGGGAACGTCAAGCACCAGTGCGAAATGCTCACTTAACACAGATGTTCCAGATCAACCAGTGAACTCCAGACACGTTAAGAACCAACACAAACATAAAACACCAGCTCAACATGTCTCCCCCCCACACCACAACCACAGATTACTAATCCCAAAGTGAAGATTACCAGTGGGAGTGATTTAGACAAAATTTGAGACAAAGCATTCCAAAGGACAATACTAACCACGTTCGAAGAATTCAAAGTGGACACAAGTAACCACCGGGACAAACTTTGAAAGAACACAAACAAAAGCTGGGTGTGGTGGTGCACACCTTTAATCCCAGCACTCGGGAGGCAGAGGTAGGAGGATCGCCGTGAGTTCGAGGCCACCCTGAGACTACATAGTTAATTCCAGGCCAGCCTGGCCCAGAGTGAGACCCTACCTTGAAAAACCAAAAAAAAAAAAAAAAAAAAAAAGAAAGAAAGAAAGAAAGAAAGAACACAAACAAAATGCCAAATGCAAAAAAAAAAAAAAAAAAAGGAATTCAATTCTGGATATGAAACTAGACATCAATGAAGACACAGAAACACAAGGGGGAAAAAAACAAGCTGAAATGACACTAGAAATAAAGAATTCAACTCAGCAAGTCAACTAAAACACTCAGTAGTAGAAAGTCTTACCAACAGAATGGATCATGGGAAGAGGAATTCGATTATTCAGTCAAACCAATGATAATTTTTTTTTTAAGTATAAAACAGAAAGTGCAAGATAGAAGGACTCCATGAGAAGCCAAATCTTTGAATTATGGGGAAATATAGGAAGGAGAATAATTCCATGCCAAAGGCATAGAAAATATTTTCAATAAGGGGGCTGGAGAAATGGCTTAGCGGTTAAGCGCTTGCCTGTGAGGCCTAAGGACTCTGGTTCGAGGCTCGATTCCCCAGGACCCACGTTAGCCAGATGCACAAGGGGGCACACGCATCTGGAGTTCGTTTGCAGGGGCTGGAGGCCCTGGCGTGCCCATTCTCTCCCTCTCTCTCTCTCCCTCCCTCTCTCTCTCTCCCTCCCTCTCTCTCTCTCTCTCTCTCTGTTGCTCTCAAATAAATAAAAATAAACAACAACAAAATTTTTTTTAAAAAAAAGAAAATATTTTCAATAAAACCACAGAATAAAATTTCCAAATATCTAGGTAAAGAGAAACCCATCCAGGTATAAGAGGCATTCTGAACACATAACAGATGGGACCAGAAAAGACAGTTACCACATCATATTATAGTTGAAACACTAAATGTAGAGAACAAAGAACATGTGTATTAAAAACTGAGAAGACAGCTGGGTGTGGTGGCGCACACCTTTAATCCCAGCACTCAAGAGGCAGAGGTAAGAGGATCTCCATGCGTTCAAGGCCAGCCTGAGACTACAGAGTGAATTCTGGGTCAGCCTGGGCTAGAGTGAGATCCTACCTTAAAAAAAAAAAGAAAGAAAGAAAGAAAGAAAGGAAGGAAGGAAGGAAGGAAGGAAGGAAGGAAGGAAGGAAGGAAGAAAGCAAGCTGAGAGAACAGAGTCACATATCAAAGGCAAGCCCATCAGATTAGCAGCTGATTTTTCAATGGAAACACTGAAACTGCTTCTTCCTGGAACCACACATTCATGAGGAGAGCGCCCCCCCCCACCCCCTGCAGCTCCCAGACTGTACCTGGGAGACCGTCTCTGGGGAGAGGCCCTGGTCCTTTCCCCAGCTCCAGCCAGGCGGGTGGCCTTCTCTGGTCCTTCCAGGGAAGAACTGTTGCCTAAGGAATGCAGAGTCAAGTCCAGGACTCAGATGGTCAGACGTGAGCCCGGCTCTGCCTGTCTGTGGTCACTGGCAGGTTACTGTGGACTTTGATTCCGTGTCTGAGTGTCACGTTACGGAAATCCTGGTTCAGTTATGTGAGCATCAGTATTTTGTTTATTTCCTTTTTACACTGGGATACGAAGTGTCACTTTGAAATTCCGTAACTGATGATTGTCTTTGATAAAACCAAGCGATGCACGGGGAAAGTGAGCTGTGTGTGTTCAGGACGAAGGCAGTGTGGAGCTGGCGAAGAATTCAGGTCTGCCGGCTCCTTTTCCAATGAGCATCTCCCTCCACCGCGCATACGGTCTCTCCTACCCGCACCTCCTGTCGCCGTGAGAAGAGCCTCTGGATACACTGGTCTTCCGTTACCTTCTCCACAAAATAGAAGTGACGCACCGAGAATCTTTCGAACTTTTCTCCTGTATTAAGAGAGGTGGGGCCAGGCACGGGGGCATACAAATAACCCCGGCATTCAGGAAACTAAGGCAGGAGGATCAATAGTTTGAGGCCAGTATGAGCTACATAATAAAACTTCACTGATAAAAGAAAAGAAAGAGGGAGGAAGAGACAGAGGAAGGGAAGGGATGGAGGGAATGAAGGAGGGAAGAATATTGGGAAGGCCACATGAGCTTGAATTTAGTGGGTTGGTCGTGCCAGCGACCTGAATATTGTCTGTGCAAATCCTTTAACTTCTGCCTAGAATACAATTTCTCAAAATCTTGAAAGAACTGGGTGGTAGTTCAGATGTCCCTGAATCAAAAAAAAAAAAAAACAAAAAACCTTTCCCTGGCCACTCATATTAAAGCTGAATCCTACAGTCTTCATTTTATTCTCTCAATTACAATTAATATTTCCTGCAGTTCTTTTTAATTTCTCACATATACTCTCCATTCAACTAAAATATGTGTAAGAACAGTAAACTTGTGTGTCTGATCTCTGTTGTGTCTTAGTGCTTTGAACTGTGTCTCATACTGGGTTCTCGGATTGGATGAATGGATTGAAGGATGGGGGGGGATAGGTGGGTGAGTATATGAGTGAATGGAAGGATGGATGGATGGGTGGATGGATAGGTGGGTGATTATATGAGTGGATGGATGGATGGATAGATAGGTGGGTAAGTATGTGAGTGGATGGGTGGATGGATGGATTGATGCGTTGACAGGTGATGTGGTGGTTTGATTCAGGTGTCCCCCATAAACTTAGGTGTTCTGAAAGCTAGGTTCCCAGCTAATGGGGATTTAGAAATTAATGCCTCCTGGAGGGAGTGTATTGTTGGGGGTGGGCTTATGGGTGTTATAGCCAGTGTCCCCTTGCCAGCGTTTGGCACACTCTCCTGTTGCTATTGTCCACCTTATGTTGGCCAGGGGGTGATGTCCACCCTCTGCTCATGCCATCATTTCCCCTGCCATCATGGAGCTTCCCCTCGAGCCTGTAAGTCAAAATAAACCCTTTTTTTTTCCCCACAAGCTGCTCTTGGTTGGGTGATTTCTACCAGCAACGTGAACCTGACTGCAACAGGTGGGTTGGTGTATGGGTAGGTGAGTGAGTATGTGAGTGGATGAATGGATGGACGATGGATGGGCGGATGGACTGATGGATGGGCGGATGGATGTATGGGAGCATGGGTGGATGGGTAGATTAGTGGGTGAATTGAGTGAATGGATGGATGGATGGATGGATGAATGAATGGGTGGGGGGATAGAATGAGGCATGGGTGGGTGGGGGCTAGGTAGGTATGTGATTGGATGGATGGATAGCTGGGAGGTTGGGGGTGTCGGTGGGTGAGTAGGTGGGTATGTGAGTGGATGAATGGATGGATGAGTGGATGGATGGATAAATGGAGGGCTGGATAGGTGGATGGGAGGTTGGGTAGATAGGTGGGTGAGTATGTGAATGGATGAATGGATGGGTGGATAGAAGGATGGGTGGGTGGGGCGTAAGTGGGTGAATATGTGAGTGGATGAATGGAAAGATGATGGATGGGTGGATGGATGGGTGGGTGGGTGTATTGGTGACAGGAAAACAACAAGGGATGCTTTCACACTGTAGGACCTGCTCCTCCTCAGTCTGGTTCGATCCCGCAGCCTCTCGGCTATGTTGCTACTGTGACATCACTACTGAGCAGTCAGCAAGGAAGATAAAAGCATTCTCTGGGTCCCTTCAGCCCACCCCTGTCCGCTGAGCTCCTGGGACTGACTCCAGCACCACAGCTCACGTCCGGTCATCCCATGCCCCAAAGCCTTCCGGTTCTCCCACCACCCCCAACCCCAATCACATCTGTCAGCCTGCAGTGAAACCCTTGCACACCTTCCCCAACCCCAGTAGTGACAACGGCCCTTTTCCCAGCTGAGCCACGCTCAATGACGGGCTCCTGGATTCCCACCATCCCCTCTGCCCGGAACATTCTGGCGTCCTAAGAGCCGCTCAGGCGTGTTTCATACCGGCGCAGTCCGGGCGAGAACTTGCTGCCTCAAGGTGGCATGGGCTCTCCGGCATTTGTTCTCCTCATGAAAACAGGGCTCTCTTATTGCTGAAGACGCCACATACTTGGGCTGCAAGGCCACTGAGAAACCCTGCTGGAACTGAGCTGATCACCTCCTCCATGCAGACCAGCTGAGAGAAAGCTGGAAGAAGCCATTCTACATGTAGTTCAATGGGAGAAAGACATACCATCAGTGAAGACACTCAACAGTGGACACTGCAAGCCTTATAATTGGCCAACCAGGCCAAGTGAGCCAATGGGTGCAATAGTGGCACATCTGTCATGGTGGAAACCAACTGCCCTCCAATTGGACTGGACGCCCACTCCATGGAGGGGAATACATCCCTGATACTGAAAACTTAAAACAGGGGTAGTCATGAGCCCTAGGGGTGTAACATCTGCTGATGTCTGGGAAAATGTATATACTATGCTTATCAAACTGCCCAGTAAGCACTTCTCTTAATGTTCATACCCTTATATTAATGCTACTCTCACTTTGGGTAGAGAATCTTCTCTTTTCAGATGGCAGTGACCTTGGGACGACCCAGAAGGTATCATAGTGCTGGAAAGAAGTGACTGGAGTACTGAGTAACATCTCAATCACACCTTCCAAGGCTCAGGGTCTAATGCGGAAGAGGTGGCAGAAAGGATGTAAGAGCCAAAGGAAGGGTAAGACTCCTTACAACGTGCTCCCTCCAGACATAAAATGGCCTGGATATCCATGACCTCATAGTGCCTGACACTACCTACACAAGACCATCATAAGAGGAGGAAAAGATCATGACATCAAAATAAAAGAGAGACTGATTGAGATGGGGAGGGGATATGATGGAGAATGGAGTTTCAAAGGGGAAAGTGGGGATAGGGAGGGTATTACCTTGGGATATTTTTTATAATCATGGAAAATGTTAATAAAAATTGAGAAAAAAAAAAAGAAAACAGGGCTCTCTCAGAGATGGGCTCAGCGGGGGTTCCTCCACGCTCAGTCTTAGGGGTTCCCTGCGGATGTGTGCTTAACTCCTTCCATTGCGCCTGCACTAATAGGGGCCGTCTGTCAGGTACCATCCTCCGGCAGAATGGTGGGGAGACTGTGAGAAAACCCAACCGGGGAACACGCTCCACTCACCTCATGGTACGTGGCAGCCATTTCACCCTTGACCGGAGGGAGGGGAGACTTCTCCCATTCCCCTCCACTTAAGAGGCCCTCTGGCCTTCCTTCTCCATCTCCCCTGTCCTAGGGGGTCGATGGCCCTTATATCACCCAAGCACATTCCTGCGCAGGTAGGTGGTCTTCTCACGCCGATGCTCCGCTTCACCTCCGACCTTAGCCTTCCAGCGGGTGACCACCAAGCCCTTCTCCTCACTGCCCAGGTCAACCCCATACATTTCTGCGGCCGACGAGAGCAGACGGCCTGTCTCAGCTGAGAGTGAGACTGAGAAGGAAATGGGCCTTTTAGCATCTGAAGCAGGTGATGAGAAAGGGCTAGACCCACTGCCGTCACTCAGACCCTAACCCCCCCCCCCCGCCCTTTCCGCTCACCAGGTGAAATGGAAAACATTTTGATTAGGTCTAACTGAACGATAAGTACGGGAGTCTGGCCTGCGCCAAGGCAAATCCATTTCCTGCTGCAGATGAATGGCCAGGTGGCCTGCAGCCTAATCAAAATGTGCCTTTGCCTACAAGAGGGAATGAAAGCCCTTGTGCGCCATTACCTTCCGAACTCCTCAAAGAGGCTTTTTACTTGGTTTCCTCTTCTCTTCCAGGGACCCTTGCATGCAAATCCAAACAGCAGTGTGGGGCGGTGGCTGTGTTTTCGTGACATTGTCCCCTCGGAGTGGAATGAAACACTCTATTCATTTTATTTATTTATCTGAGAGCGACAGACAGAGAGAGAAAGAGGCAGAGAGAACGAGAGAGAGAAAGAATGGGCGCGCCAGGGCCTCCAACCACTGGAAACAAACTCCAGACGCATGTGCCACCTTGCGCATCTGGCTTACGTGGGTGCAGGGGAATCGAGCCTCGAACCGGGGTCCTTAGGCTTCACAGGCAAGCGCTTAACCACTAAGCCATCTGTGCAGCCCCGGATTGTAACACTTTGAATGGTATTTAGGCAATAGGGTTCAATTTGCTTTGTTTTATAACATTGGGACCACTTTTGAGAATAACATCTTACATAATAAATCAATATAGGAAGCAGACGAAGATGAGGGTTCTCTGGACAAGCAACTTTCAGAAACTTGAGATTTGAGGAAGCCCTTTGGGATGCAATGATTACCATCAAGCACTTATGGTACCTGTTCTACCTTCCACCGGGGTGTGATCAGCCGTGTGATTAGCTCTGG